>CM034156.1:68895755-69502552 GCA_019776745.2 Taxus chinensis | reverse complement strand
AAAATGTTCTCAATGATGAGACTGGAATTGGTGGGTCATCAAACTCTGCATATGTGAATATCGACTATGACGAAGCTATTGAAAATGTATTTTTTCACCTTTAAATATGATTTCAAAACTTATCCATAACAGGAATCACCTTGACCTTACTGTTATTGTTTTTCACCTGACATTTTAAATTTTGTTATTTATTCAATTTCATATTAATAGATTTGAATATAATTATTTTTTAGTTAGACGTAATACAATTGTAATTATGCATACGCAAATATTGACTATGAGGAGGATTTTGAACATTTTTTTGTTTCATCTCTAGTTATCATTGAAGATGTTACAGGTATATATATTTACATTTCTTTAAAAACAAATATTATAATAAATCTGTTTTATTTAATTGGTATTTTATATTTTTCAAATAGTTTGATGTTGTGTTTATGACATGCATTTTTGGAATGCTAATTTGCAAGGGCTTCAAAGTTCATATTTGCATATTCTTCCACTCTTAGTCTCTTCCAGACGTCCAGTTGATATGTTCCAATCCCTGTGACTGGGCACTGCATTCTTGACACTTGTGTCGCCGTCGACATGCACAGGTTATGGTTTGCTTTAATTTTCTTAGGTCGTATCTACATTTAAATTTATCTTCATTGAATTTATGTTTCTGTTTCATCTTTCATCTACTCAATCAATATTTCATCTTTTCTTTATCAAAAATATGGGTTGAAATCCATCATAAGAAGCTCTCACTTCTCAAGATTGGCATTGTCATGCAACTCGCCCATCTATATACTAATCCATTTTTCATGTTGAGTTCTTTGGATTCAAAGGTCGTCTACCTCACTCCAAAGGAATATTTTTCATTTTGCTTCCATATATGTTTTCACCCATCTAGAATACTAGAGGTACCTTAAACCCTATCATACCTGGAGTTTTAATAATTATGTTTAATTTATTTTGGTATTTGCAAAATTCTTTAAACTAGTGTTTGTGGCATGCAATTTTGGAATACTATTTTTTAATATCATATTTAGACATAAATAACTAAAATTTCAACATTAAAGTAAATGCATTCCATGAAAAGAAATTGAAACATGTTATTATATGTAACATGAATAAACCTGTTACAGATTTTGAATTTTACAAGTAGAGAGAAGAATATTTTACTAAGGATTTATAGAGGTGATTATTCAAACTTCATAAGGAAAAATTGTTACATGATTTTTCCTAAGGATTTTAGGAAGGGTTACAGACTTAATGTGAAGAAACTTGCTACAGAGTTCAAATTTGACAAGTAGAGAGATGAAGAGTTTGTTGTATTAAGAGGAAGAGAATCATTACATGAAATATTTAATGTACTCAGGTCATGTGAAATGATGTAGTCAATTAAATTATGTGCAAAAATTGATATTCCCAAAAAAACATCGCATTTTAGATAACTAAACTTTCTTCATTAAAGAAAATGCATTCACAACATATTTTCATATCAGCACATAACAAAAAATTGTATATGATTCTTCCTAAGGACTTTTAGAAGGTTTACAGAGGAAATGTGAAGAAACTTGTTACAGAGTTTGAATTTTACAAGTAGAGAGAAGAAGACATTGTTGTATTAAGTGGAAGAGAATTAATAATGTATGAAGCAATCTATCATATCTCGTCGTGGTCATACCAAATTCTGTCCAAAAACAATTCATCATCATCATCCATGATCATGCTACATCTATGTCTAAAAAACATCATCATCCACATCTAAATTTATCATAATTATAAGTAGAGAGGATAAGATTGTCTTGTATTAAGTGGAAGAGAATTAATAACGTCTTAAACAATCTATCACATCTTGTCGCTGGCATACCACATTCTAAAATGTCTTAAAACATAATCATTTAAATCCATTATCATCATCCATGATCATATTAGTAACTACATCTATGTCTAGATATAATTCATCATCATCCATATCTACTATGATGTCATCATCCACATATAATGTCATCATCATTACAAGTAGAGAGATGACAATTTTGTTGTATTAATTGGAAGAGAAATAATGAATTCTATTGTCATCATCCATTTTCATCATCCATGAATCATGATTATCATCATTATCATCTATCACTACTATATTCATAAGTTCCATCACATCCATATCAAACATAAACACCATCAAAATATGTGTAAAAATGATATTTGATGAAAATTAAAACCATTGCAACGTATATTCAACTCCAAAAAAATTTCAAATTAAACAAATATTCAAGTTTCATGATTCAAACAATCAAATATTTCAAGTTTCAAGTTCTGTAAACTTTTTTCAGGTTTTCAACAAATAGATTTACATTTGGACTATTTGCTCAATCATTAGCAGGTTCCCCACATCCACTGGCACTTTACTTTTAAGCTTCTGTAGTGAATTTTGTGTCATTTTTCCCAATGGATTGCACTCCTATATTATTTTCCTCAATGATTATAGAACTAAAAAGATCCTCTGTAGAAATTTCTAGATTCTTTATGATTTTTGTTTCTTCCTTTGAACCATCTCCATGGGATGTTAAAGAAGGATCTGCAACTAACTTTTCCTTCAAAAAAATCTCTGCTTCGAAGCCATTCTCTTTAATTATCCACTTAAGTGTATTGTTTTTTTGTTAACCAAAACAATAGTTTTCTTCATCTTTTTTTATGCTGATAAACTATTCTTAGCAGTTTCCAAGTGTGTAGTGCCCACTCCTCTTCGACATTATCCTGTTATGATTTTTATTATTATGGACTAGAGATATGGACACTATTTTTATATTTTTGATTAGTAGACATTGGTAGATTGACATTATTTTTATATTTGAATTAGCAGACATTAGAAGATGGACATTATTATCATATTTTGATTGGCAAACATTGATGGATGATGACCTAGAATTGTTTCATTATATATTGAAGCTCTGGATTTTTCTAATGATGATTATATTTGGATGTTGGACTAACCTTAAGAACTCACTGATGATATGATTTTCCAAAAAAATTGAGATTTGCTGTAATTCAAATAATTGATAGTATTTCCTAAGTCTATTGATGATGATATATCTTCGTGTATGATGTTGTTAGATGATATGTTTTTGTGTGTTTATTTATTGATATATTTGATGTGGACTTGAGGCTAAAGAGGTATTGTTTGATGGTTGCAGGTTATTGTATCACAACAAACAAGAGGGGGTTAGAAGACTAACCATAGCGGAATATCAAATGGATGCAACGAAGGTCACCATGGCATCTTTATGTTCAGTTATATTGTTGTGTGTTGTTAGATTGTTAGGTGGTACCCATGGGGGGATGACCTCAAAATGTGACCATGGGCTATGTGTTCCTCTCCCTTTTCCTTTTTAATTATTTTTGGAGTATGTGGTTTATTATTGTAGTGTATTTCACTTTTTTATTATTAATTAATGTGCCTTTATTCAAGTTGATTAATCATGATAATTAAATTATTTGGGATGTGACAAAGGGGCATTTAATTGGGGTAGGTTGTCCTTGTGATATTTTGATTTGAGTTGGATTTTAATTAATTTGGATGATGTCCACTCAATCCATTCCTCAAATCTTGATATTTTACTTTTGAGGTATTTTTAGAGGCTTGTGGGACATGTTAAACTTGTCCTGCACCACATAAATTCATCTACCAACTATACCTATGGTATAAGGGGTCAAAATTAGGCCCCATTATGTGATTTGGAAGGTAAAAAGGTGAAATTATTGTATTTTCTTACATGATATTTTATTATTGTCCTTAGACATATGGAGTGAGAGTTTTTGTGTGGAAGAAATTTGTCATATCCTCACCCGCCAATTTATTAGCCTTGATTTTGATGTTTGACTTGGTTATGTGGAGTTGAGGAGAATTGATGTGGCATCCTACATGGAGCACCTCACCCCCCTCTCCTCTTTTTTTATTTGTATAAGTTATTTTGATATTTTGGGGATTACTTGTTTTAGTTGTGCACTTACATTTTGGAGATTTAGGGCTTGAATTACTTGCTTGGAATCTTGGAGTTTGTTTGGATTTGAGATTAATCTTGGAAGGATCTTAGTGTTGTGATTATTGATCAAATGTTTTTGCAATAGCAAGGTAGGGACTTTTATCTTTCAATTTTATTTTATTATATGTATGTTGTATGTAAAATGAATGTTTGTGTGTGCATGTTTGGGAGTTGGGTAGTATGGCCTTAATGATGGTGTAGGAGAAGGAAATGGGGATATTTTGAGGGAGGGATAAGAGTATTGTTTGAATATTTTGGAGGGAGTTTGGGTTGGGTGTCCTACATTTTCAAGATAAGATATTCTTACTTATCTTTGTATGAAAATTATTGAGAGAGTGATAAGAGTTTGATGGAGGGATAAGAGTTTGGTTGTTGTGTGAATGAATAATTTTTTTAGGATTTTAAGGTGGACACTTCACCCATTGGGAGGCATAAGTGATTTCCCCATATTTCCTTGCTCCTTTGGCTTAGAGTTTCAAGCCTTGTTTTGGAAAAGTTGCATTCTTTTGATATTGTTGTTTTGTGCTTGTATGTGTGTTAAAAGATTGTTGAAATGTTTGTTGTAATGTGGAATCATTTGCAAAAGTTTCCATTGGTTATATCCATTTCTTATTTATCTATGGTTGGGGCTTGGGGGCCAAGGAGGAGGATGGCTTCTTCTCCTCATTGGAATATAGGTTGGGAGGAGAGTGTTTCCTACTCCCCGTTGTTGTCTTTTGAAGTTGAAGAGAATGGTGGAGCTCAAGTTGAAGCCTTGGACATAGTTACATTTTTTAGAAGACAAAAATAATCTTTCTTTTGTAAAAAACTGTCATGTTGTCTCCACCTAAGTGGAGGACTTTTGTAACTTGTATTTTAAAGTTTCAAATTCTTGTAAATGTATTATGTAAGATTGATTTGTATTGATTATTCAAAAATGTATATTTTGGAAATGAGGCATGTGAAGTTGCATCTTGTTGTTATTATATCTCCTTTAAACTTGTAAATTATACCAAGAGTGCATTTGATTTGTTAATGGAAAACTATCATTATTTGGAATAGAAAATTTTATTTTCAAATTTAAAATTTAACTCAAAAATTGTATTATGGATTCATTTTAAAAGAATAGTGTTCTTGTATGGAAAGTATATGTTGATTTCCTTTTGTATTATTATTGGCAAACTTGAATTGAAAAGAAAAAAAAAAGGTTCCATTCAAGTATGTTACTATGGTTTCTACATTTCTCTCATTGTTATAAACTAGACAATATAGACATTTCAATTATCTTTATCAACCCAAGAAATATAATCACTTCACCTACTTGTTCTTAGTTGAATGGAAAGGACATTGGTATAACTATCACACTTATATAGGAATATACAATTTTATATAAATTACTTAGGCTTTTACATCTTGGTTCTACTTTCAAACTTGATTAGTGGATTGCTTAAAATTAAGCAACAAATCATATAATTATAAACATATACGTGTACGTGTGCGTGTGTGTGTGTGTATATACATACATGTATATGTACATGTATATATACATGTATATATATGTACATATATATGTGTGTGTGTGTGTGTGTGTGTGTGTGTGTGTGTGTGTGTGTGTGTGTACATATACATGTATATACATACATACATATATATACATACATATATATATACATATATATGTATGTATGTATATATATGTCTATACATGTGTGTGTGTGTGTGTGTGTGTGTGTATATATATATATATATCTGTGTGTGTGTACCTAAATTGAGCCATATATATATATAAACAAAATTGGATATAGGAAACAATTTGGCTGAGTGGGTTAATAGAAACCTAGTTTTTATTAAAAACAATATTGTATTATAATTGTTTGGGCCCATATATGGGTTGCAACTTGTTTATAATGAAAAGTGGGTTGGGGGAGATTGTGCGACTCCCCACCCCAACCCATATTTTAATTAATATGGGCGGGGGAGGGGGGGGGCGGTGCCATCCCCCCCTCCCATAACCTAAACTCTACACAATATTGGTCGCATATATATATATATATATATATATATATATATATATATATATAGGGCGGGGGGCGGTGCCATCCCCCCTCCCTCCCCCCCCCATAACCTAAACTCTACACAATATTGGTTGCATATATATAGGTCACATTTATTAATCCAGCCGTAATATATTAAATCTAGCATTTTAACCTGGTATTTTAAAATAAATTTTTAAAAACATATCAATATACACATTAGTATATATATACATACATATATACACAACCCTAGATCTATGTATATACATATAATTATAAACATATACGTGTGTGCGTGTGTGTGCGTGTGTGTGTGTGTGTGTGTGTATACATATACATATATACATACATACATATATATGTATGTATGTACATATATATGTATATATGTACATATAAATGTACATATATATGTACATATGTACATATACATGTATATACATACATACATATATATACATACATATATATACATACATATGTATGTATGTATATACATGTATATATATGTGTGTGTGTATATATATATATATATATATATATATACATATCTGTGTGTGTCTGTGTACTTAAATTGAGTCATATATATATATAAACAAAATTGGATATAGGAAACAATTCGGCTGAGTGGGTTAATAGAAACCTAGTTTTTATTAAAAACAATATTGTATTATAATTGTTTGGGCCCATATATGGGTTGCAACTTGTTTATAATGAAAAGTGGGTTGGGGGGGATTGTGTGACTCCCCACCCCAACCCATATTTTAATTAATATGGGGTGGGTGGGGGCGGTGCCGTCCCGCCCTCCCTCCCCCTCCCACTCCCATAACCTAAACTCTACACAATATTGGTCGCATATATATATATATATATATATATATATATATATATATATATATATATATATATATATATATATATATATATATATATATATATAGGTCACATTTATTAATCCAGCCGTAATATATTAAATCTAGCATTTTAACCTGGTATTTTAAAATAAATTTTTAAAAACATATGCAATATACACATTAGTATATATATACATACATACATACATATATACACAACCCTAGATCTATGTATATATATCCCGTTGTAACAAAATGAAATGGGGCGAATATTGCCCATACCCAAATAGGGTAAACACTCCTCAAAAATACAAATAACAAATAATATTCATGACAAACCCTAGGAGAGGGATGCAAAGAAAATCAAGCACTCAAAATGGTGTGTATATCCTTTCAAACTAAGAAAAATCCTCCATAATCTGTCCTTGGTTCAGTGGCCTCCATTCTTCCAAACCTACAAAATAAACTTGTGCAAATGAGAAGTTAGGGTAAGTAAAAGTGAATAAAAGAAAAATCATAAGGATTTTTAGGGCATTATTAATCCAATGGCTCAGATAGACTTGATCCAAGGGTGGAGATTAAATCCTCCCCCTTTTTAAGTCATGGGATTTTTGTGGGATAGAGTGATTTAAATTAATAGCATGGGTATTAAGTGATAGGGGCTTTTAGTGGGTTAGTATAGGATGTGACTGATTTTTAATATAGTTTGATAAATAAATACATGACTTTGATTTAGGGATCAATCCAATAATATTGTGCATAGACAATTAGATAATGATACAAAGGAATTAAATTATTTAGTATTTAAATCTATAGTTGAATAACTAAATAATGGATAGGGTGTTAAGTGGTTAGGGTAAGTAAATTTATATCGACTTGGGAAATGATTAAATCATGAGCTTAAGAAAAAATGAAATGGATAAACCAGTACGATTAAGGTTTCCATTATTTGAATAAAAATCAAGTTAACCTTAGAAGGGGTTTATATTTCGAAAAGGATTTGGAAAATAAACTAATAATATTTCATTATTTAATTACGACTACCTTATGAATGAGTAGAGATTATTAATGAGAATTAATTAAATGTAGTTTATATTTATAACCATTGCAACCTTTAAAGAAAAAAAAATCCCACAAAATTTCCCGTGATAAATTAATAGACTTTGGTGTGGTTTTGAATGTTGAAATTGTGGGTGTTACAAAGTGAAATTGGAACACCTTTGCTTGACACTTTAAGTTTTCATATTTCAACTGCAAAAAAAACATTAAGCTCAATTAAACATATTACTAAAATAAGAAATTAATAAAAAATATTGTTTCAAATTGATAATACTTACAACAACTCTATCTCTTTCCGCATTTGTAATTGCCACCAAACCTTTGTCCTTTGACCATTAGTTGAAATAGGCCTAGGCTTCAGCATTAATATTTTCTAATTTATTCAAACCTTTATCCAAAACATTGTCGTTATAAATTTTTTTATATGTGACAGTTCCACCACCTTATGCTTGGTTGAGTAAGACATTCATCTTAGCAGGTTGATTTTAGAATGCAGCATATAAATTGTACCTTTGGAAATGGTTATCATGACGAATTTTTATCTCTTGGATAAATACTTTAGCCCTTCTCTCTCATTCAATGAGTTGACTTGTATGAGGCATAATAAACTCTTTGACATGGGCTTCACAATCATAACCAATCAAGCTATCTAAATTAAATGACATCAACTGGTCACTATCTATATCTAAAGAGGATGCTGCCAATGGAGAGGTATGGGGGATTTCAGTTTCCGGTTGAATAACATGTGTTTCCTCTTTTTTTTTATGTGTTCCTTGATCCTATTTTTGATCAAATAAATTCATATGTTAAATTATGTGTGATAAAAATTAAAAAGAGATGAGAAATTGATATGTATCAATGTTAAATAATGTACATCAAAATAGAAATATACCTGTGAACCTTGAATCATATCATGTGTGTTAAAAAAACCTATTGGGTCATTGCTATCAATACCCAAAAAATATTCATCTAAACTTATTTTATTTAAAACTAATTTACCCATTGTGTTGGGCAAGCCACCGAAAGTGAGATTTGGAAATTTAGAGGGAATGTTGATTGTCCTACGAGGGGTCGGAAGTGGCATCATGTGTTTACCAATGATATTTTTTCTTGAACATCTTGTGGTCATTTTGAATCATAATGATGTTGTTGGCGAAGAACGTGGCAGTGGCATTGTTTGAATAGACGGTGAAGGAATGCAATGTATTGTAAAGTCCAAGAACAAAGTCATTACTAACTTATATAAAAAAATTAAAATTACACAAAAGCAACAAGTTATACCTTGTTGAGGATGAGTGACAACATGTGGCAATACCAGTGGCGGCCTTATTGGAGATTGAATTGAGTTTTCTTGAGCTGTGAGTGATATGAGTGGTGGAGCAAGGTGTTGCGGTTGAGCATCAATAAATGCATACGACTGGACTTAGTGAGTGGATTACGCTTGTTGAAAACCATGTGGATGGTCCAAATACCCCACATCATCTACATGTTAAAATCAAAATCGTAAATGGTAAATACTAAATGGTAAGTGTAAAAAACCTATATTGAATGTTAAGGCCCAAGGGTCTTGCGTTTCGGTCATTTAACAAATGTAAATTAGGAATCTACTAATGCCTTAGCATGTTGTCGGCCTCTTCCTCTTGATGCTACTTTATTTCATGAAAGGGCCTACACAAATTTTTTGTGCATACGGTAAAGATGTAAACATAATTAAATAATGTTAGTAGAGAGAAGAAGATTTGTAACAAAAGTGAAAAATCAAGACACTAACCTTACTAACATCGAAATATAAACTATTTACCTATTGTTCTTCAATAGGAATTGACAATTTCTTCATTTTTTTTCATGCAAGTGGGATTTGGTTGATCTTTTAAATTATAATATGCCTCATAATAAAGACCAAGGAGATAGTTAGTGGAATGAACAACTGGTTTTTCACCAATTCAAACATTTCTAATCTCATCTTTTATCTTATTAGATAAAAATGTGCACCAATAAAATCTTTTCTTTCCAATCCTTGCAAGAATGTATGTAATAGCCCAATTTAGAATATCAGTTTGCCAACCCTGTAAAACAATTCTGGCTTGAAAAAAATAAATCATGGCAGCAAAAATGGGTGTGTAATTCCTTGTGTATATACTTCTCTTCTTTATTTTTTGACATTAGCTACAAAAAAGTCATTGGATGTTAAATTAACCACAATTTATATCAAAATAAAAATCTTACAAATGAAATTATGAAAGCATGTTACATGTACCATCAACATGGAAAATGAAATAATATTAGAGGTAAATCTTATCTTTTTAAGTCAGGGTTGCTTTGGTTGTTACAATTTGGGAATCTTTAAAAGGAAGGCCTGTAAATCGATCAATATCAGTTGGGTCAAAATTGAACTTGAATGTACAACTAACAGGAAAATTAACAGTGAACTATTTATCTTGTATATTGAATGAGGAGAGGAGGTAGTTAATAATGTCACGATCTATCTCAAACTGTGGCATGTTAACCATTCCTTTGAATTCACATGCTTCTACCTAATCCTTGTAATTTTCAGTTATCTATAAAACAACATTAATGTGCGGGAACATCAAGATCCTATATTGAATCTTGGGTACGACATGGGGAATTTCTAGTTTATTTTGAGCTTTTGTTTGATCTTGAGTTTGGGAAGCCATGACAACATGAGGTAGAGATTCGAGACCTCGAGGTTGTATTGTGGTTGGTTGTTTTGTGGTGAGGTACTGGGAGCGGGAGTTAAGAGACTTGTAGCAGTTAGGAGAACAGAGAAAAAAAGTTGTGATCCCAGAAGTGTAAATGTGAAAATGAGGGTCAGAAGGATATTTATAGGGAAAAATTAGGATTTTGGAGTTTTGACGCATGACAGTAGGGCATCATTGTCATGTGACAACAAGTTTTATTAACGCGTGACAACAAGATTTTTTTTCGCACAACCACAGAGCTTGTTGTCACACATCAACAATCCTGGCTTTCACGCGACAACTATTTTTTGTGATGCCCAACAAAAACTATTGATTTCGCATGACAAGGAAAACACTAACACCCGAAAAATGATTTCATTGACACACGTCAACAAGGATTTTTTACGCTTGACAACAAAACTTATTGTCACACAAAAATAATGGGTTGTTTTCATGCGTCAACAATCCTTGTTGGCACGTGTCAACAAAGTCGGTTGCCAGGTGTTAACATTTTTCTTGTCGTGCGACAATCATGAGTTAGTAAAAGCCTTTTTTGTGCATCAAAAAACTAGAATCTGTCAGGAAAATCCCATGCCTCCCCCTAAATAAATTGCAAGCCAAAATTTCATTTTAAATCCAAGGAAAATTCACCTTTCTAGTGATAGTCGTTTGAGGTATATTCGTCAAGGATTTTCCACGTCCAATTTACCGAAGGCTTATTAAAATGAACCATGCCAAAGTGTCAAAACACAATTAGTACTTTGTATTAAAGGCATAAAATAGTTTTGGATGGTTGGGATAAAATATCAAAGATTATTGAAAAGTTAAATATGTGGTTTTGAAACCCCCATAAAATATTATGAGAGAACTAAATTAGGTAAAGAGTGAGAAATGAGAGTTTTGAACCCAACCATGAGTGTAGGAGAGTCAATTATGATGCAAATAATTGTGTAGGTATATAAATTTTTAGGATGGTATGACCGAATTCAAAGTGACGCACATGTACATAAACATGCATAAAACCATCAGAACCAAAAAATACAAGTTACTCATATGAACTCAAAATAACCAAAAACCAAAGTGGGTGTGTAAAACATGTGAAAATGCTCATTGTGACACATTTTTTTTATAGAAATTGATATGCTCTAGACTAAAAGTGACATAAGAAATTCAAAAAAAATGAGGATTGAAGAAAATGGTCAAAATGTACCCAAATTGAAAGGCCCGATAAGAAAAATGTAGGAAATGATGTATTCTAACATCCAAAAAGTTTCAAAGAGAAGTGGAGATGTTAGGAGCATAAAGCAACGCATAACCCTATTAATCTCGTATGGTGTTTCCTTTACAATTTTAAGGAGAACATTATGATGCACGTGGAAAATGTCGCTTGCACTTTCACTATACTACGAACATTTTATGTAAAGTAGAAAATAGCTTGTAAATTGTTTGATATTTAGTTTCTAGAGTTCATGTCTATAATCAACTATTTTTTAAGTTAATTAAACCCTCAAATTACATCAAATTGAGGGAAAAGGTATTTTTGGGGATCAAAACCCATCATATTGGTCTCTTCCATATCTTACATTAAAAAAAAAATATCATACCAGCCTAATACGTGTATAATCCTTACATGTCCAAAAATCATTTCCTTATCTTCTCTTTGCAATGTTCAATTATCTTCTTCCCTATTCACCGTCTCTTTATATATCATCGTACATGTTTAGGATAATTGTTGGAGGATCACAACATTGTAAACACCCTTTTAATTGTTTTCAATGAGAATTGCATAATGAAGTTGTCATGAAAATAATGCATCAATTTACATCGTGTATCATTATCCCAATCACCTCCAATACAATCTTGGATTATCAATCTCAACTTCCACATTACCTTTCCTTCTCATTTGCAATTTTGTTTTCCATTTTCAGGAATCAAACATTATTTATTCAAAGCAAAATTTAAAAATATTTCTCTTACTTAATAAACATGGCTTTAAACATCATGATGGCATAATACAGAGAATAGATAATTTATTGTTTTATTTGTGAGTTCAGTAAACTAGCAATCACAAGAGAAATTTGTGATGAAAATGTTGAAGGGGATGTGTCGAGGAAGTTAAACTTAAGGAGATGAATATCAGAGGATAAAGAGAGATGATAAAGATGGAGATTAAGGGACATGAAGTAGAGGGTTCTTGGAAATGTTGGCAAAACCTAAGCTAGAATCTTCTTTGTTATGAGTAGGCATTTATGAAATGTGTAGCCAACCTTTTGATCCTAGATCCAAATGAAAATCCAATACAAACTAGATTCAATATATCTAGTTGAGCCCAATGAAACCATAATATTTGATGCAAGCATGAACCCAAGTGAATAAAAGGGGTGAGATGAGGCATTCATCTTACACTCGTTTGCAGAGGAGAACAAGCCATGGAAGATATAACAAAAGGTACATTCTGAGGTGGAAAGAGGAACTCGTGACCCTTTTGTAGGACCTTCTTTCCTAAACTAAAATCTCTCTAAAATCATTGATGACATTGATATGACCCTAAGGAAATGAACAAAAAAACCCAAAGCCATTTGATATATATATGTGTTGTAAAAAAATTGACATTGGTCTAGTTTAGGAAAAAAAAAGTTGTAATTGTTAACATTAAAAATCCAACAACTGGGATATTGTAATATTTTTGTGGATAATTCATCGCGGAACTTTTTTTTGTGTATATAAAAGTGATGGCATCTACTTTTATCATTTCTTCATATATATACAACTATGTCGTCATTGTGTAGTTGTCTAATTGTTAATTGTAAAATATATTTCATGTCTATAATTGATAATATACCAATTGTTAATTTTTTTCCTAATGAATGTTTTTGAATTGAATTGAATTTCATAAATAGAGACTTTCGTATGGAAAATATATGAAATAATTCAAATAAAGAAATGTAAAATGTGATATTATAAGGTACTACTTAATTTTTCAGAATTTAAAACACAAAAGTCAACTAAAATACAGAGCAGTTCTAGATCCCAAGGCGAAATAGACCTAAAAATACTAAAAAAGAGTGGGTTTTCCAATTATGACTGCTATAAGAGGTGGACGTTGAGAGCGGTGAAAAATAAAGTTTTTTTTTAATAATATTTATAAGGAAACTCTTTACATATATTGTAAATTCGTCATTTTCCATTACTTAAAATTTATGTCGAGAATTTGGTAGTTTTTAAAACAAAAATATAACATAATGGTTTTGGATGAAAAATGTTATCAATATATGGAAAACAACAATATATCTAATTAGTTAGAGACAACACATGTTTCCTTGCTTTTACACTGAGTGGCGAGTGAATGGCTGACATTAAGATACCAATAATAATGTTGTTCATCTAATTTTTCAAATGCAACAAATCCCCACAGTAATTAGTTGATATTTAAATCACCATAGAAATGTTCTCTTCTTCCCTGATTGTTATCAATTGGATGTACAACATGCAGTTGTTTCTATATTCTACCATTATTATTTCACACATAACATAATAAAAAGTGAATCCCTACAAGTAAAAAAACACATAAAACATAGTTTGTTTCAGAGAATTGGTGTCAAGAGATGGTCTATTACTACTCCAATAAAATCAAATTTGGTTATTGTATATAAGGAAACTCTTTACATATTCTGTGAATTGGTTGTTTTCCAATACTTAAAAAGTTATGTCTAGAATTTGGTAATATATATATATATATATATATATATATATATATATATATATATATATATATATATACAAACAACAACAATATGTCTAATTAGTTAGAGACAAAGCATGTGTCCTCACTTTGACGCCAAGTGGCGAGGGAATGGTCGGCTTTAATATACTAATAACAACGTTGTTCATCTGAGTTGTCAGATGCAACAGAGCCACACGGTAATTAGTTAATATGTACCTTTGCATAGAAATGTTCTCTTTTTCCCTGATTGTCATCAGTTGGTTATACAACATGTAGTTGTTGTCATATTGACCATTATTATTCCACACATAACATAAAAAATATTGTATCCTTGCAAGTAAAAAACACATGAAACCTAGTTTGTTTGGGAGAAATGGTGTCAAGAGATGGTCTATTAATACGCCAAAAAAATCAAATTTGGTTGTCCTTGATTACTTCTCACAAAAAAGACAATATCAAAATAAAATGATGAACTCATGCTCTGAATTTTTCCCCTCTATAAAACAAATTTCGCATGACCATAATCGAATGTAAACAATTCGGTGTGGGAAATTCCCATTTGAAGAGTATTCCATGAAGTTCAAACATAGACATTATTTTACCGTTACTTTTAATGGAAAAGAAACTTGGGTGAAATTTTTTACGTCTGTTAAGTGGTTGCGTTATAAGGCTGGTGGCTGGGTGTAATGACCAATGTGGATATATGTTGACAGATAATATTTCTCCATATTGTCTTAGCCATTTTTCAAATCAAGAATGGGGAAACATTTGTACCTTAATAGTCTTATAATATAATATATAAAACTTCACTGCCATAATAAACGCTAATATAAATATCCTGTATAAAAATTCATGTTATCTAAATTTGGGGCATAATACATGTATTAGACTACTTTATAACCAACTCTAAGTAAGACATTGGTATATACTCTATAGAGATAATAAAAAATAAACCCCTATCCATTTTTACAAAAAAATAAAGACATAAAACATAGCATTTCTAACTAGTTGGGAATAGACTATCTCTATGCATTTAACTCGGCTTGTATTTTTTTCCTTGGATGCTTAAATGTATTTCCACGTAGTGGATTGGTCAATAAGAATGATTTTAACGTCTTGGTTGAATGTGCTATGTGGTGGTTGACACTTGGCATATTGGTTTTTACGGTCTGCTACATTTAAATTACCCATCCCTCCCTTTATTTCCAGGTCTCCACATGGAGCCTTTGAACCCACTTCAGATATAGATATAGATCCAGATCAATTAATTTGTATATAGTAAAATGATGAAATATTAAGGTTGCAAATTTATCTCTTTGTGCAGGTGCCAAGGATGATTTAACACATATTGGTATTGAATTTTTAGGATGGCTAGTAGCGAGAGATCCATTCAGCACAATTCTCCGTAACGCTCTATTTATTTAATGTTGCACTCACGAAAACTATCCAATTACTGCTAAATTTACAAATTTAACTGGGCTTTCAACGCGGTTAATGCCTTTGGATCTCACAGATAAGATTTTTTCATACTTTCAATGCAAAACAACATCCCAACCATGCATTCCCTAACATTTGTCAAACTTATCCATCCTTGTATAATAGGTAAAACACCTTCGGTGTGATTACCTTATTAACTTGACATTTCATGTTGAATTATTTCTTGGAAATTTTTTGATATAACCAAAATAAAATTAAGGGAAGATTAATTTAAATTCTATTGGATAAGGATTAGAAATAGATCATATTTTAGACATATTAATTATTCATTAAAGTTCATATTAGAACATAATTCCAAGTAATAAATGATGAAAAAGAAAAGATTTAATTTCTCAAATGATAAGAAGGATATACACTTACCTAATATAATGATACATGAAGTATATGGATGTGAACACTGAGTAAGACCTAGAAGTGTTTCGTCTCGGGAACTCAAACTCTTGGATGCAAGAGAATAGGACAATATATGATTGGACAAGAGCATACTATGGTATGGTCCTTTTTCATATATTGTTGGATCATGAACTCGTATTTCTTTGCAACTTTTGGTGTTCTCTAGTGACCTGGAGATATGCTTCGCTTTTGGGTGTTAAGATTTAAAAATGTGTGACATTGTCTAGAATTATCTGTAATGGATAAACACACTAGGTACATCCACTAAAATTTCATCCACACATTAGATAACCAAATGAGAAAGTTGTGTGTGTTGAGATTAGACTAACCCTCATGGTCAACCCCTGTTGCATGAATCTAAGCATTGCACTACATCCCCTCAAGCAAGAAAAAACCTCATGTAGTTTTCCTATTATAGGTGAAAGTGTGAATTGAAATTTAATACATCTCCCTAATGTTTCCTTAAGTCTCTCAACCCAAATATAGTAGATATAACTATAGACAGATTGAAATGTACCCTACGCAATTGTGTATATAGTGCTAGTGTATGTAAACCTAGAACAAAACACATTGACCCTTTAAATATTTAGTTACGTGTAACCTTAGCTTAACCTTGACCATGGTTTAACTTGTGGATGGGGAAGATAGATTATTTTACTTGGTTAAGTAATTTAGATTCAACTCAGGGTATTCTCCTAAGGATATGTTGTTGTTGTAGATGGAGATATGATAACTGTAGAGTGATTTACAATAAGATTTACAAGAGTGTTCTTCAAAGTTCTAGGTGAGTTCAAATGGTGATTTAGACTTGCGTATATAGGCATCCTTAGGTAAATTTTTGCATTGAGGTTAATCATCAAATTAATAAAAGAGTCGTTTGAGGAGAAAATAAAAAACCATACTTTTCATCCCAACCCATAGTTCGGTATGGTCCAATCTCGTATTATTTTGAATAAGATGTTCATGTAATTAATAGAAAATTTCAAGTGAGATTCGTGGGAGTAATACATTTCTTTGGATGAATGTAATTTATTATTTTAATGACTAGTCAAATTGTTTAATAGAGAAATACAAGCAATGAAAACAGTAATATTGTCCACCAAGGATTAAGATGTATGCACAAGCCATAGTATAAGGATGAAGTCAAAGTTGTTATTGCCAAATGATAAATTGTTAAATTTATGTGTCTACATTTTCCCTCATTTAAGTAGGAAATGGAATTACATATTTAAACGAAAAGTTACATAAGTGTGGAAAAACATGTTTTCTTCTCTCAATGTCACGTGGGTTCTTGCATTAATGTTGGCACTACTTTGGAGAAATAGAGAGGCATCGTGTTATTATTTTATTGATTGGAAAAATTGATTATAGAGAAGAATGGGTTACAATGTTTATATACATTATACAACCATTAACAAACAAACAATGTGGTAACAAAAACTTCCTAATACAGTCATGAAGCTAAAACAAACAATTATTTGTTACTAACTACACAACAATAATATAACCTACATTTTGGTAAATAGTAACTTATGTAAAATTATTATTATTGCATAGTTATTACCTAACATTCCCCCCCTTAAATTTATATCATCTAAAGTCAATTGGAGAGGAATTATCTGAACATATCAAGTTTTTAACTTGCAAGTGACTTAGTGAAAAATTATGCACATTGTTTAGATGTTGGGAAATTTTGAAGTTGAATGTGTAGACAACTATAATTTGGTCTACATGATCTTATTATTAAGATCATACTAACTACCCTAGTCTCATGTTAATTTACTACACTACTGTTAGTAAATTATCCTTGGTTAACCTCTTTTGCACCCCTAAACCATGATAATCCCTCTCTAATGGGATTTTATAAGTTTGTCTCCCTTTAATTAACCTTGTTTAGGTTAATTAACAATCATATTGACTTTTTGAGAAAGATTTGAGTTTCTAAACAAATATCTTACCTTTCCAAAAAAGACACTCGGCTTTCTGAATCTAGTTCACACCTCCCAATGTACTTTTTTCTAAAAAATCACTTTTTTGAACCCTTTTTTAGTCCCATATGCATCCAAAACATCCTTTTCTCAAATCCAATAACTATAAATAGAGGGATACACCTCCTACCTTTTCCTAAGAACTCCCTCTCTCTCTCTCTCTCTCTCTCTCATTTCAAATTTATGCCATTTTAGGTTGTTTTAGAGTTTTCTTCATAGTTTCATTTGAACTATTTGTTTACCATTTTCATTATCTTGTTTCAAAGCTTTGTGTAAAATGGGGATAAACCATTAATGGTGAGCCTCAATTCTTAAGTTTTTTGAAGATCAACAATCAAAATTGATTTCTCGAGCTTTAATAGGTTCATTTGTTATAGCTTTCATGGAGTAGAGAACTAATATAGTCATGTTTAAATGTTGATTGTTTGTTTCAAACTTTATATATGCATGCAAGTAGGTAGTTCTTGATTATCTCTAATCTGATGGTCATTGAGTTGTTTGCTTAAAGCTTTTGGGGTTTGTTTAGAATTTAGTTAGCCCGTTTTTATAGGATTTTTTCAAACTTTTCATTGCACACATTTGCCACACCCGGTGGGACACTTATCTACATTAAAAATTTTCCTCCATTAATTTCTAGGTCTTTATTAATGTATGCTATTACATCTAAGATGTTGTTAAGTCATAATTAGTAGTAAAGCGCCCAATAGAAGATAACGACAGGCTGTCAGTACGGTGCCGCCAATAAATTACAGTATGGTAACAATCAAAGTACAATAGGAATGTTGTGGGTAAACATTCTAAGCCTTTGTTGTAAGTGGTCGCGGTTAACCATTAAATGGGTTTGAGTTGGGGTAAGTAGAGAAGTAGGGTCTTCATGATTAGGAATTAGAAATATTATATTCTTGTAATAAGGACAAAGAGTGATGTTCATAAATATTTTTCTGTGTATTTTAGAAAAGTCTAAAAAGGTGGAACCCATATGAGATGATAAGGTTTATCTGTATCTTAGAAGATAAGCCTACATGTAAAGGCAAGAGTATAGACATGGAATCATGATTGGCCAGAAGAGATTTCCTATCCTATCTTACAGATAGGGTGGATAAGCCTAGAATTCCTATAAATAAAGAGGCCACCCGCCTCCTGATTGTAACATAGAGAGAAGTGACTGAGAAATATTGTATGACCAAGTGTGACAAAGGGAAGCCATCATTTAGAAGGTGTGTTAAAGAATCCATTGTGAAGTTTCTACCATAGTTATTGTTGGAAGTCAAGTGAAGTCAGTAACACTGTGCAGTACCTCAATGGGTGAGATTGTAACAATTTCATGTAGATATTATAATTTACACCTATATTTTCAGATTTTTTATCATTCCTTCGTATCATAGTCTATTGTATTCATGTGTTACCTTTGTTGTTGTGTTTCCAGATTACATCCACCAAAACTAAAGTGCGTATGCCATTAGTAAATACCCATAGCACGAGGAGTTCCCGGTGGTGAATTATCATAGTGCTGAATTTTGGTGCACGATAGACACTTAGTCCAAACTCCATTAATGCCACATATTTTAAGCTGTACATCTGCATGTTTTCATTTTACCCATCTGTCTAGAGTGTTATATACTTGTTTTTTAATGGATTTCATGTTTTTAAACATGTGTAAGCCTCCCTTTCACTGCACCATTTAATGGCGTTTGAGCTAGAAATAGGTTTTTATGATCATTAACTAACATGTTTGCTTCTTGGAATGTTTCATTTCCGTGATTTTTCTAGGCTTTTTCAGGGGTATGCGCAAGTGTTCTGGATCAGTGCGTATACGTCAAAACAGGTGCACACCTATTGAACTAGCCACACAACCACTTGATTATACCTTGACTGTCAAACAAATTAACAAAGGGACATGTATCCGTTAAAATATGAGCGTATATGTCGAAGTTCATGTGTACCCTTATGTTTTGATGCGTAGGCATTTATCGAAGGCAGTGTTGACCTTGCATTTGACCTTGGCCACGTAACCATAGTCTGGGGCACGTATCCATCGAAACCCTATCATATACGTCTTTTTAATTGCACGTAAGTGTAAAATCCCATAGAGCGCATTCTGTCTGCATACGTACCCATCTGTTAGAGTGCGTATACGTCAGTCTAGGCGTGCATGTGTCATATTGGGTGCACAAGCGTTAGTATAAAAGTTTAAAAATTCTCACAAGCTGTAAGATTAAAGTTTTTGGTTTTTTCTAACTTTTTTGCAGGTTTTTAACAATTGTTTATAGGGTTCTTTAAGGTTGTTTTGATTTTAATTAGTTAAGTATTTTGTTTTTTAATTGAGTAAGGTCTTTGAAGAGCGTATGCTCTTCCCTTGCACCTTCTAGGTGATCTTGGGAATCAAAAATGTTTCAAAAACCTTCTATTTTGCTTTCATAACACTTTAACTTAAGCTTTAAAAATGAATTGACTTTTCAAAGTTGGCTAAAACGAGTTTCTTTTTTACAAATTACTTAAAGTGTTTTTTTTTCATCTCTTGTTTTAGTTGAGTTTCTGCGTTGTGTATTGTTTTCCTTTACACCTTTTGGTGATCTTAGGAATCAAAAGTAACATGCAAACTCTCTTTCTTGATAGCATGCTATTTTGTGGAAAATTACTAACTCTTTGCATATAGGACCTAACAATTTATCAAAGAAGGAAGGTTTTAAACACAAACCTAATAATACATGTTTGATTGTAGGTGTTGTCAAACAATGAGATACTTAAAACCACATTAAGCTAAACAATATAAAAAACACACCACATACGTAACATTGTATTGTAGGTTTCAGAAAAGGGTATGTCCCTATTCGCTTAACTAGAATGTAACCCCTTTAGCATAACGCCTTAAGCTACAATAATGAGGGTGCTACAACAATGAGGGTGGTTTTAATAACCCTAAAGTAATCCACCATTGAGTAACCTTGTGGATGAGATAGGAAGTGATCTCGCTTACCCACTAGACTAGTGTTTACATTGTGAGTTAGAGTCAAAGTTATTTGTATCGTTACTCCAATGATAATACAACTGAATGCACTAGTTTCTCATTGTATTATAAGGGGCTAAAGTAAAGTCGATATAAACCAAGATTAATCATTACGACTTTCTAGGAAATTTGAGCTCACATTAGATAAACTGTTGACACCTAGTTGAGTGATCTACTTAGGAAATCCATTTCGTCAAGGAGCCCACTTTAGTAGTCCATTTTTCACATCTTGTCGAACCATCACGAAGTGACGACCTACTTGGACTCTAAAACCTTATTTTTCGAATGAGGAAAAGAATCCACCTAAGTTAGATTTAATTATCATTCATCACAAGATTTACGATGTATCACTTAACTTAGTTTCTTTCTCGCCTTAAGACGAGACGAAAATCTACCCAAGTGACACTTAGTTTATTTTCACCTCATTTGGTCTATACACTTGTGTTCTTGTTGCCCATTTGGGATGAGAAGGAGGTATACCTTGTGAGTGTTATCATAGATGGTGTTTTCCACTTTTTTGTCCTTTTACGCCCATCCATGTTTGCAGCTAGGTTGTTAAATGTCTAAAGTGTGTGAATACATTTTCATGTCTTTAACAGTCCTTTGATCTTGATTTCAAGATCATCTTCATAAGTAGGATTTTGGTTCATCATTGTTTCTCCTTGAGTTGTTATTTTTGCTCGCATTTTAGCTATAAAATTACTGATACTTACATCTTGTTTTCATTTTTGAAAACTTGGTACAAGTTTCTTTTTTGTATCATTACGCTTCTTGCACGAGTGATAATTTCTTGCTATACTTGTACCTAGTATTTGGTCCCAACGTCATTTGAGTCTTTTGAGAGTTTTTATACTACTTTTTCTTATATCGCAATAACATCATCTTGATACTAACACCTTGTTTTTTTGGTTAACGTGTCGAGGTAGTGTTGTTATGTTATTCACATTTTCAACTTCCATTATCAAAGACTTAAGTTTTGTCGGCATTCGAAACTTGTCATAGTATACATCGTGGAGGGATTACGTCAGTATCACTTTGGTACTTAGTTCTTGTCGGTATTCTAACTTGACTTTATTCTATTGATAGGGTATTTTTCACTATCTATCTTTTGCCCATCATTGAAATCATAGCTTAGGATATAGTCTTTCTAAAAACAGTTCGAGTGATTATTTGGTTCACTAGAGTGTGCATATGATTGTTCCAAAAATAATAAACAGTTCCATAGAATTACATTTAGGACACACCTAAGACAT
Organism: Taxus chinensis; assembly: GCA_019776745.2. Lineage (NCBI taxonomy): Eukaryota > Viridiplantae > Streptophyta > Pinopsida > Cupressales > Taxaceae > Taxus > Taxus chinensis. Next base: position 69,480,035 of record CM034156.1, on the reverse strand, counting down.
TGATATTTCAAAACGACACATACCACATACACCTAGGTTTCTTTTAAACCGATACACATGGACAAAACCTAGTGCAAACTAGTCTAGTAATGTCAAGAATAGCGAAAAATGGCATCTAAACCAAATGGGCATGACGTAGAAGAAAATCATTTTGTATCATTCCCATTTAGTGGTAATAACATAGCACCTCTCTTTTCACAAGTAAAAGATACAAAACATTTTGTTGATCATAGTAGATAGGAGTCTGATTATTTTGAGGAGAAACATAAGTTAGACCTAGTCTCTTTGATCGAGCTCCTTTACTATAAAAAGGATCAAATACTCACACGAGTTCTTGAGTTAGGAGCCAAGCTTCCGTAAGAGCGCGAAGGCAGAGGATAAAACCATAAATCGAAAAAAGAAAGAGAAACCATCCCTCTCAGACATGGATAACCTCGTCGATATATTGTATGCTTCTACTTCTTGGAAACATAACAAAAAAAAATTAAAGAGGATCCATTAAAAAAACAAGCAATTCACGAATGCCTTATTCTAAGACTTCACGCAAAGTAAAAATATCAATGTGAGTGAAAAGACTCACTACCTCCTAGGTTTGATGAAGAAGACGAGCCTTTAATCGAAGAAGAGATCATCCAAAGACAAATATTGAAACTTAGTCAAAAGTTAGCAAACTTAGGCTCTTCAAGTAGGAATGTATACAAATATGAACTCAAGATGAAATCCGATGAGTTTCTCCTTGATCCATATGATGATGTAACTTTCAAAAATTGCTAACGAAAATAGACCAGTATCACCTACAAAGGAACAACTCATTCAACATGAGTTACAATCAATGAAAAATATGATTACTATGCTATACTAAAATAGTGTAGGACATAGTAGGAAATACTTATACGAATAACTGTGTCCTTACCCCTTTGATAAGGATATGTTTGTGACAACTATTTCCAAAACATTTCACCATCCCTAAATTAGACAAGTATAAAATAAAAAGTGATCCTCGTGATCACATCAAATACTTCTACATGGCTTGTCAAGAGGTTGCATACAATGATAATTTCTGATATGATTATTTCCTCGTAGCCTAGGAGCATTGACGTTAGAATGGTTTTTTATTATACCCAAGCAATCCATTCACAACATGGCCCGCATTAGCCGAAAAATTTGTACGACATTACTCCTTCAATATGGATAATGATATCACCATGAACGGCCTTTTACAACGTAAAACAAAAACCTAATGAGACCTTTTGTGGGCTTCTTATAACGATGGCATAGGGATTGGTAAATCGTTTCCCTTGTGGCTTGCCATAAACACAACTAGTAAGCATATTTGTCCCTAACTTAAACCCAGAAAATAACCTTTCATTTACAAATGCAATGTGGATCTAACTTCGAGGAAGTTATAGAGAAATGTGGTCAAATTGAAAAGGCTCTAATTGCGAAGGGTACTCTTAAACTGGTCATAAAAGACAAACATAAAAACAAAACCCTTAGATAAACCAAATTTCTTGAAAAAAAACAAACATGTCGTTGGCAATGGCATTATGGACTCCAAAAAGAGTCCAAACTATATAGACTATTCAACTTTTAAATATTTAGCAAGGACCTCACCCAAAGTCACCTACAAAACATACATTTACACCACTATCTGAATCACTATCTACCATACTTAAATAGTTTATATGCAGTGAACATGGTACTGGTACCCAACTATGATGGGTACCATATCTAGACGATGCTCCAAAAACTGGGTTGGTTCAAAGAACACAAGTATTGTGATTTCCATCATGTAGAAGGACACAAAACTCGACAGGTGTTTGAGACTTCAACATTATATACATGACCTCATCAAAGAAGGAAAAATCTCTGTAGATTCACCCCCTTGACTCAGGACAGGGGTCCCAACAAGAAAATGGGTATATTCAAAGAGCCCTTTCCTATCCATGCAGGTAAAAGGAACAAGAATCCAAATCATGAACAAAACTCTAATGACTATAGGATTGATGCCTACATTTATTCAAACTAATGATAGTCCCTTTGATTCACTTATAGGTTGTATTTTTTCATTTGATGAGCAAGTCAATACTATTAGGATTTTAGAAAAAAAAATTGTGTTGTAGAAACACGCCGCGCTCATTTGATCATACCAGATCCCCTACCTATTCCTCAAGAATGTTAGTACAGTTTGATAGAATAATTGGAGAAGACACTAGCTAGAATATCGATCTTAGATCTCCTCAAAATCTCTACTGCTCATAAAAACATATTATATAAAACACTGCAGAGTTCAGGAGTCTCCACAGATGTAAATCCCACACACCTTTTAAGTGATGATTACAAACCTTGATTCCAATGATCATATCACTTTTTAATGCACTCCAATCCCGCATAATTACCTAGAGCACAACCTACCCTTATACATAGAAGTAGTCGTTACTCGTCATAATATCAAGAGAGTGCTTGTGGATGGTGAATCTGGTCTAAATATTTGCACTTTGAAGTTGGTTAAGCAGTTAGGCCATTCAGAAATAGATCTAAGGGCTAAAACTATTACAATCATGACATATGATAATGAGGAACGTGAGTCAGTTGGTACTATAGTAGTTCCTATGGAAGTAGGTCCGAATTTTCATGATACAATGTTCGATGTCCTTAACTTAGATCTTCCTTACAACATGCTCTTAAGGTGACCCATGGATCCATGCCATGTAGGCCATTCCTTCCACTTTCCACCAGTGTATCAAGATGTACCATGGAGGATAGATAATTACCATTCAGGGTAATCCATAACCATTCACACATTGTAGAGCATTACACAATTTTTCTCATACAACCTATGAATGTCCCTATGCAGATATTGTTTTCTCCTTACAAAAATAAGTTGTCAAGGAACATGTGGATCCAAATACACTCACTCCTTATAATGAAAACATTCCTTCATTGGTCAACCCTTTCACATCATGGGAGGAAACATTTGTAAAGTATGACCCAGGTGAGAAGTTTACTCTTCAGCAGGCCTTATTGATATCAGATCTTTCAATATCACCCAGGACATAGGGAAAACCCTATTTTCAATTCAAGAGCACTCAGGATAAATTCCCTAAACCATTGGAGAATTTCATTCCTAGTGGTCTCCTATACGAGGAAAAGATGTTAAAAGATCCCATTAGGAGGGTACCTAATGGTACCATGATATCATGTCATCAAGCTCCACAGTATATCAAAGGCCACCGCATGATGTATGTCATGGGTTATAATGGGTTTGGATGTGGTATTAATGCACAAGGAAAGTTATAACCTATTCTTATCCCTCGTTTCAAATATAACAAACATGGCCTAAGAATCAGGCCTCATGATGATCCACCTTTTAAGATTGACACCACCTCTTCTGAACATAAGGATGGCTCGTCTCATTCAGATAGCGATGTAGATTCCCAATATATCCTATACGAGGATCTTGCCTCCACAAACCTATTCCCTAGTTCAGTTATTTTTACCTTATCTGGATCAAATTCTCAAATTAATTATTAAGTAACCATTATATATCTAAAACTTGTAGATTAGGATCAACAATTTCATGTGCCAATCGATTTCTTTGAGGATGATGAGTAATTTGTAGAATTCATGGGACTCGAGGATTCTATTCCAGCCGAGGATCACAAGAAAGGTTTTGACATCAAATTAGATGCATTTACATACTTTAGAGAAAAGGAAGAGATGTGTGGATGCTTGAATAAGAAGGTTGTAAGCAAGAGTAAGAATTCTTCAACGAAGCCTTGTGGGAAGAACAAATGCAAGTCTCATAACGATAAATTTTCTAAGGACCTAGTAGATAAGAAAAATGAAGAAATCATAGAAAAGGTGGAATATCCTTATAAAGATGATCTCACACCTCCTATTGAGGCTGATCTCGTTATTCCCCTTGATCCTACATGGATGGAGGATGCTTCCAAAATTCTTGTAGAAGAAACAAGCAGTGTCAATATTGGTTCAGAAGAGGATCCTAGAATGATAAATGTGGGAACTTCACTCTCAGGACAAGAACATAAGGTTTTTGTGGAACTATTGCTAGAATATACAGATATATTTGTGTGGTCATACGCATATATTCCTAGTTTGGACCCAGACTTAGTTGTGCATAACCTTGTTGTACACCCAAATGCAAAACCTTTCAAATAGAAACTGAGAAAGATGCACCCCGAAGTTGCATTACTTGCCAAACAGGAACTTGAAAAGTTATTAGTTGTTGATTTTATTAAACCCATTGACTATCCAACATAGTCTAAGTTCAAAGGAGTCTGTTTGGTATAAGAATCTTTTGCGACATAAATAAATCATGTCCTAAAGATGAGTTCCCCTTGCTTAATATTGATATGATCATTGATTCCACTGTTGGCTATGAAATGTTATTCTTAATGGATGGTTTTTCAGGTTATAACCATATCATAATTACAAAGGAGGATCAACACAAGATAACTTTCATCACCCCTTGGGGGACATTTTGTTACAAGGTCATGCCTTTTGGGCTCAAGAATGTTGGGGCCACCTATCAATGAGAAATGACAATGATCTTTCATGACATGATGAATGACATCATGGAGGATTATGTCGATGATATCTTGGAAAAATCTAAAACTAGAGGAGAGCACCCTGAAGTGCTGAGACGTATTTTCTAGCATCTCCAAGATTATAAAGTACGTATGAATCCTAGGAAGTGTGTCTTTGCAATTTTATCAGGGAATTTCCTAGGATAGAGGTTTCATCGTTTCACAGAGAAGAATAGAGGTGGATCCTGCAAAGGTTACAACTATCACATAAATTCCACAACCTACAAATCTCAAAGAACTAAGAAGTTTATAAGGAAAGATTTAAGCAATCCACAATTTTATTTCACAACTTGTAGATAAGTGTCATCCATTTACACATTTATTGAAAAAGGATGTTACATTCAACTGGGGACTTGATTGTCAAAAGGCATTTGAGTTACTTAAACAATACCTCGTCAGCCTACCTGTTCTCATATCGACTACCCCAGGAAAACCTCTCATGTTGTATATTTCAGCTACCCAATTTTCTATTAGTGCACTGCTTTCCCAATATGACCTGTTGGTGGTGATTCACAGTACCCCTGAATGTTTTCAACTCTATGGGTTGAGACTCTTAGTTCGATTGCATAACATGGAGCTTTTCCCAAGTGTGGGACCTTGTGAATTGGGAAGGCTCTCCGGATGAAGGTTGGTTCCTATTCCTCTGTTCAGATGCACACATAAAAATGCAGAGGGTTTACTCAAAAACCTAATCTAACTTGCCAAGGAGATAGGGTAAGAAGATGCATAAAAATAAACCTAAACTAACAAAGGTGATGCACCGAGGAATGAAGAACACCTATCTTGCCAATAAACACAAACCATTCAAATGCAATGTAAGATCATGCACAGATAACCAAATTTGCAGTGAAAGATCAAGAGGATGCAAATGAACACAGAGAGGGTTGAGAATCATCCATAGACATGCATTATTTTCTCCAAATATTAATACAATACACTATAAAATTCCAAGAGGCAAAGTTGAATTATAGTTTTAGATGGGAGGTTTGAACTCCACAAATTCACAAGCCAAAGAGAAGAAGGGAGGGGCAAAACAAGAATGTCCAACCTTACAATAATGAGAAAGGGAAGAGAGAGGAATTCGAAGTATACCCCAACCACCTCCAGATTGTATTTAATTCATCTCATTATGGCGGTAGGTGAGAACCCTAGCAAACCCAAAAAAAAGGTGAACTGTATTTTACATTTTTGAAGAAATTTTTCTCACACAATTAAAGATTGGTGATGGCTTCTTTTACACACCTTCAAAATGATGGCTTCCTTTACACAGTTATAATATTTCTCACTACTTCCTTCTATGCTAAATGAGGGGGGTGGCCTCTTTATTTATAGGAATTCAGGCTTATCCACCTTATCTCTAAGATAGGATAGGAAATCTCTTCCAGCCAATCATATTCCATGCCTAAACTCTTGCCTTTACATGTAGGCTTATCTTCTAAGATAAGATAAACCTTATCATCTCACATGGGTTCCACCTTTTTGGACTTTTCCACAAATAAAATACACAAAATATTTATGACATCACTCTTTGTCCTTATTACAAATATAATATTTCTAATTCCTAATCATGTAGACCCTACTTCTCTACTTATCCTAATTTTGACATTTTAACATTACCGGACCACTTACGACAAATATTTACTTTTTACAACATTTTTATTGTACTTTGACTGTTACCGTACTCTACATTATTGGCGACACCGTACTGACGGCGCCGTTATCTTCTATCAGATGCTACTACTAATTACACTTAACAACATCCTATTCCTAATACATACATTAATGAAATAGAAATTATGGAGAAAAATTTTAGTGTCGACATCTTCCCCCTTCCTAGCTTCTACTCTGTCCTCGGAGTAGACTATTCTGGTGCTTGGAAAAAATCTTCAACTTGTCATGGTTGACCCATTTCGTAATGGGAGTGCCATCCAATTCCTCTAGTCGGTATGTACCATTTTCATGCACAGCTGATATTTTGTAGGGCCCCATCCATTTTGGAAGAAATTTTCTCTGTCTTCTTTTTTTGTATCTAGAATCATATACAAGAACCAAGTCATTTACATGAAATGGAGACCAACGGATCTTTTGATTAAAGTATTCCTTCTGCTTCATTTTCTTCTTATAGCTTGTATCCTTTTCCATTTCTCTCATTTCCTCTAGCAAATGAAGATGTACCAACCTTTCTTTTACTGAATCACTTTCATCCATCCTTTCATTTTTCATAACTCTCACAGTGGGAATATCAAACTCAATAGGAAGAACTGGATCAATGCCATAAGCCAGTATCATGTTGTTGACTTTGATGGTGCCCTATATGCCCACAATGTTGCATGAATCCTTTTATCCCACTTATGTACCTACAAGGTTGCATCTTTTGCTAGAATTTGACACAACACAAAATTTGTTCGTTCCACCTGTCCATTTGTGCTTGGCTTGTATGTTGTTGCCTTCCTGTGCTTAATATAAAACTTGTTGACTAGGGCTTCTACCACCTCATTAATGAAGTGGCTTCCTTGATCTGTTACAATTTCTAATGGGCAACCAAATCTGGTGACAATGCGTGCATATATGAACCTTGCCACTTCATCCATGGAAGTTGTTTTCAATGGCCTAGCTTCAACCCACTTGGTTAAATAATCTGTGGCAACTACAATATACTTATTTTGGCGTGGGGTAGTTGGAAGTGGACCTACAATGTCTATTCCCCACTTTTCAAAGGGATCAAGTGGAAGAATAGGGCATAATGGAGCTAATGAAATCTTATGGTTACCATGTGTTTGACAAATATCACATGTCTTACAATAATTATAACAATCTCTAAAAAGAGTGGGCCAGTGATAACCTGCATCCAAGATCCTTCTTGTTGTAAGTTGTCTAGAGAAGTGTCCTCCACATGTACCATTGTGGAATTCTTCTATCATCTCCTTCCCTTGATCATGTCCAACTGCCCTCTTGTACTATCCATCAAGTCCTATTCGAAATAATACTCCATGCAGAATAGAATATGGACGACTGGCTTGAGTAATCTTCCTCTTAGTCTTTGCATTGGCACCATCAGGAATCTTGAATTCATTCAGATAATTCTAAATATTTATGTATTCACTAGGGATTGTGTCAAGGGATAACAATGCTGCATCTGGGAAATCATCATCATCATAAGATGAACCTAAACCATCATAGGCTCGGGAGAGTGCATCTACATTGACATGCTTCTTTCCTGGCCTATCTATAATATCAAATTTAAATTCTTGTGGAAAAATTATCCATCTTGCTATCCTCCTTGATGGGTTAGGCTTATTTACAATATATTTTAGAGCCTGATGATCTGTTATAACTAGGAATTTTTTCCCTAGCAAGTAATTCCTAAAAAATTTTACAGAAAAAATGATAGCCAGAGCCTCTTTTTCAGTTACAGTATAATTTACCTCAGCACTACTCATTTGTCTGCTCCCAAAGTTAACTGGATGATCATTCCCATTTTCATCCTTTTGGCTCAGAGTACTTTCTAGTGTTGCATCTGAGGCATCAGTATACACAATAAATGGCTTGCTCCAATCTGGATTCTTTAAAACAGGTGAAGACACCAGGACTTCCTTTAGTTGTTCAAAAGCTTCATGCGACTTATTTCCTGGTTCATAAGTAACATCCTTTTTCAAGAACTGGGTTGGTGGCTGTGTAATATTTGAGAAATTCTTGATGAACCTTCTATAGTAACCCACATGGCCTAAAAATGATCTCAACTTACTTCTATTCATAGGAAATGGTAACTCTTTGATTTTTGAAACTTTATCAGGATCAGTACCAATACCATCTCTGGATACAACATGCCCTAACAAAACACCTTTAGAACATCCAAAGACACAATTTGTAGGGTTTAGTGAGGCTTGTGCTTCATCTAACCTTTGAAATGTTGTCTCCATCTGGTGCAGGAGGTCCATCTTGCTCCCATAGATGCAAAAATCATTCAGAAATACTCTGATGAAGTTCCCAATGTAGGGTTTGAACACCCTATTCATCAAACGCTGGAATGTTGCTGGAGCATTACACAACCCAAAAGGCATAACTCTATAAGCAAACGTTCCCTAAGGAGTTGCGAACATGGTCTTCAACTGATCTTTTTCTGCTATACGAACTTGGTTGTAGCCACTATATCCATCAGCAAAACTACAACACTCCTAGCCAGCTACTTCGTCCAAGATCTGATCTGAGAATGGAAGAGGGTAATGATCCTTCTTTGTTGCCTTATTGAGCTTCCTGTAGTCAACACAAATGCGTAGCTTCCCATTCTTTTTTATTGAGATCACAATGGGAGAAACCCATTATGAATTCTCCATAGCAAATATGAATCCTGCATCAAGCAACTTATCTATTTCTTCTTTTACAGTCTTAGAAAAATTAGGATTCATTCTATATGGCATTTTCTTTATGGGCTTAGCACCATCTACCAGCTCAATAAAATGTTCTACCCAACTTACTTGACGGAGTTACTTGTAATCAAAAGTGAATATTTGTATGTACCTTCGAAAGAGCTGGAGGTAGGATTCCTTCTCACTCTCCATCACAGCATCACCAATCTTTATTTGCTGGAGATGATCATCAATTTCTTCTTCAGATAATTTTATGGGGTCATGAGTCAGTGTGACTGGAAGGATATCCATGACTGAAACATCAACCTCACTTTCTTCATCTTCTGTGTCCACTTCACTGGTACTAGAGTAATCAGAGGATGTCTAATCATCAGTTTCATCACTTGAATCGATAGGTTCTGCCTTATGATGCTAAGGGATCACATTTATTTTCACCCTCTCTCTACCATGTCCAGTGTCATGAAGCCTTCATTCCAGTAGTTTCATGTATGAACTCTCATTATCCATGGTCTTCCTAACAACATTGGATACGCAACAGTACCATTTTTCATCACCTGAAAATCTACCACACATACAACACCCATAATAGATATTGCCACATTTGAAACTACACCTTCTGGTTTAGTTTTTCCCTTATTTAATGACCTTAACATAAGTGTTGGGGGAGATCAATTTTTAAACCCAACATATTCATTACAGACTCAGTCATTACATTAACTGCAGCACCTCCATCAACTAAGACATGAATTGAAATACCATTACATAATACCTCAGCTTGTGGAGTGTAGGGATCTTCCTCTGCCTCCAAAATAGGGACCTCAATCTCCTTCCTTCGTTGAGCATTGAGTCCACTTTGCAGCTCCCGCCTCTTCTCAGAAGACATAGACAAGAGTTGACCATATGTAATATTTGTAGGCCTTTTGGACAGATCTTCTAAGATGGAGTATGGTCCTTGTCCCTGTGAAATCATAAAATCCTGTACACCCAACTTTCTTATCCTATGTTTCTTACTAGTTTCTCCTTTCATCTTCTTAGGATCATTTCCATCTTGGTTATCTTTTTATTTCTTTCTTTTTTTACAAACACATCTACTTCATTATTTATGCTCTTATCTACTACATCAAAAGAATTCACAGGTGCTTTTCCTTTATCATTATCTCTTGTACCAGATGTAGAAGCTCTATCTGGACAATTATACTTATAATGACCCTTTTATAACAACCATAACAAACAACTTCAGAAATATTTCTTTTTGGACCTCTATCTCCTCCCTGAGAACTAAATTCTTTTCCTTGAAGAAGATTAATAGTTAACTATCCCATCTTCTTTAGCAGATCTTCATACTCAGTAGATGTACCAGGAGAAAGATTTGTGTTCACCGAGAGTGGTTGTGGATTCTGAACCAAAGGTGCTAGTGTAGGCTCTACTTTAGCAACAATTTCTTTGGGCTCCTCTTCCATGCTTTCTTCTTTCCTTCTTGCAATCTCCTTTGCTTGTTCAATGGTAGCTGGGCGGTCATACTTCACTCATTGTCTGATCTCTGGCTTCATCCCAAGAATGAAGTGCTTACAGAGGAGATTATCTATGTCATTCATCAACCCATCCACTAATCCTTCCTTCCGGATCTGGGCATCGAGCTTCCTCCTTAGCTCTAGAACACAAGCATGATAATCTCTTATCTTCTCCTTCTCTCCTTGGGCTAGTTTTGTGATCTCGATCATGAGATCTGCATATTTCTGTTGTTCACCAAATTCTTCAAGAAAACTTTCAGTTGATAAATCCCATGAGTTTTTTACATTTTCGCCTAGTGTTTTAAACCACCTAAGTGTTGAACCATCCAAAAAGGTAGGAAAAAATTCAATCCATTGTTCCCTTCTTATAAGGCCATTACAAATACAAGATCGTTTAAACTCTTGAATGAAAGAGGAAGCATCTTCATTAGATTGAGCTGAAAATACAGGAATCTTCCTCATTTTCAAAAGTAACCACAATGAAATACCAACCCACAAGTACAATCAACAAGACTTATGTGCACAAATAATTGGAATCACTGTAATAGAAAGTGACTTTACACTTTTCTACAGTAAAATAGAAATGACCACGGTAAACTACGGTAAAACTTGACTTACTGTGGTAAAAACCGACTTTACTATGGTAAACACTATTTATGGTAAAAAGTGAAGTTACTGTGGTAAATACTATTCATGGTAAAAAGTAAAGTTACTGCAGTAAATATTATTCACGGTAAAAAGTGAATTTACCATGGTAACTACTATGCACAGTAAAAACAAGGTTACTCTCCAAATGATTCCTGACTAAGTGGGAATATCTCTCCAGAAAATCCACCAGCGAGGAATGGTCCCGGCAATGGAACTAAAATTTCATCACCAATCCGGCACTATGATAATTCTTCACCGGGAACTCCTCGTGCTATGATTATTTACTAATGCACAGCTTTTAGTTTGGTGGATGGAATCTGGAAACACAACAACAAACATAACACAAGAATACCATAGACTATGATAAGAAGGAATGACGATAAATCTGAAATATAAGTGTAAATTATAATATCAACATGAAATTGTTACAATCTCACCCATGAGGTACTTCAAGTGTTACTGACTTCACTTGCCTTCCAACAATAACTATGGGAGAAACTTCACAATTACACTTCTTAATGGCTTCTTTTACACACCTTCAAAATGATGGCTTCCTTTACACAGTTACAATATTTCTCACTACTTCCTTCTATGCTAAATGAGGGGGGTGGCCTCTTTATTTATAGGAATTCAGGCTTATCCACCTTATCTCTAAGATAGGATAGGAAATCTCTTCCGGCCAATCATATTCCATGCCTAAACTCTTGCCTTTACATGTAAGCTTATCTTCTAAGATAAGATAAACCTTATCATCTCACATGGGTTCCACCTTTTTAGACTTTTCCACAAATAAAATACACAAAATATTTATGACATCACTCTTTGTCCTTATTACAAATATAATATTTCTAATTCCTAATCATGTAGACCCTACTTCTCTACTTATCCTAATTTTGACATTTTAACATTACCGGACCACTTACGACAAATATTTACTTTTTACAACATTTTTATTGTACTTTGACTGTTACCGTACTCTACATTATTGGCGACACCGTACTGACGGCGCCGTTATCTTCTATCAGATGCTACTACTAATTACACTTAACAACATCCTATTCCTAATACATACATTAATGAAATAGAAATTATGGAGAAAAATTTTAGTGTCGACAGCGCAACTTTTTCCATGTTGACATTTTCTAACCTGCGCTAGGGCGCAAATTTTTCCATGTCGACATTTTTCAACCTGTGCCTTCCAACCTGCACCAAGGCACAACTTTTTCCATGTCGGTGCCTTCTAACCTGTGCCAGGGTGCAACTTTTTCCATGTTGACATTTTTCAACCTGCGTCAAGGCGCAACTTTTTCCATGTCGGTGCCTTCTAACCTGTGTCATAGCACAACTTTTTCCATGTCGACATTTTTCAACCTACGCTAGGGGTGGTTGGTGACGCAATAAATGTCAGGTTTTGAGTTTCTTTGATTTCCATATTCTTCTGTTTTTCTATATTTACCCAGGGGGAGATATATACAAAAATTAGGGGACTCAACGGGATCACCTGCCTGCTAGGTAGAAGATCAGTGGCCTTTTAGCAATCCATTGGGCATAGAGTCATAAATAATAACCTAAAACCAACATGATATCTTATCTCGAGCCTGATACCGTAATTCCTTCTCCGAGAGCACGTTGAACTGTAGAAATTTAACCTAAGAGCAACAAAACCTATGTCGAAGCACTTAGGGAAATTGAAACCTAAATACAACAAGACAATGTGCATCCGCACTTAGAGGAATTGAAACCTAGGCTAATATTTACAAGCGTAAACCTTTTCCTTTTAGTTGCAATGTTTAAGATAGATTCCATTAACAGGAATCGGGAGTTCTTCTCCATCCAATGTAGACAATTGGAAGGCATTACTACTTTTACATCCCGTGACCATGTAGGGGCCACTCCAAATGGCATGATACTTAGAATGCCTTCCTGGTTTTGCCCGACCTACATCCCATTTCAGAACTAGGTCCCCTTCCTGGAAGGTCCTTGCTCTTGCCTTCTTATCAAACCATTTTTTTACTAAGGCCTGATCCTTCTCAATCGTCTGAACTACATGTTCTCTGATTTCTTCCAATTCCATCAACTCTGCATACCTAGCCTCCATTGGTTCGAACTCATACATCTCCAACTGCTTCATGAGCTCCAATGCAGGCAATTCAAATGATATAGGCAATACTGCCTCTTTCCCATAGACCAACTTGTAGGGAGAATTACATGTAGACCTATTTAGCGTTATCTTGTCAGCCCATAACGCTGATTTTAGCTTGGTATGCCATGTCCTTTGGTTTTCATCTAGAGTCCTTCTAATGATTCTGAGCAAATTCTTGTTCATGGACTCTACCTATCTATTACCCTGCAGGTAATAATTTAAAGAGGTGCTCAAATAGATTCTATTCTTAACGGCCCATTCTGTAATCTTGGAACCTATGAATGCCAATGTATTATCTGATATGATAGTGGCCGGCACACCGAACCTGGTCACTATTCCTTCATAAAAGTCTAGTATGTTAGACTCATTTGCTTCTTTGAGCACTACTGCTTCAGTCGACTTAGCGAAATAGTCCGTTGACGTGAGAATCCACTTGTGGCCTTGGCTTGAGTTTGGATTGATGACCCCGATGAAGTCCAATCCCCATTGCATAAATGGTTGGTCAACCAAAATTGGGTGCAATGGAAGCGTTGTTAGCCTTTCTTTTCCTGTGAAGAGTGTACATTTCTTACACTTACTTATCCATGTATAGCAGTCGCTGAACACTGTGGGCCAATAATACCCTGCCTTCATTATCTTGAGAGCTCTTATCCGTGGGGAAAAATGTCCTCTGGAATCTCCATCGTGAAAATATCATAACACCCTCTCGATTTGACCTATCCCAATGCACCTCAATAGAACTCCATTGATGTCTTTCTTAAACAAAACACCATCAACAAGAACTTATGGAATGGCTTGTAATCTAAAGTATCTCCTCTTTGTTTTTCTAATTTTTGGAGGGCATAGGCCTGTCTGTAGGAAGTGTATCATATTCTGAGTCCAACAAGGAATGGGCACATCATCATTTTCCTGTTCTTGACCATCCTGTAGTACCAAGACAATCTCGTTTTCATCACCTGCTTCAACTTGCTAACTTGAGGCTAGTTGTTCACATAACCCCTTTCCACGGACCAGCTTAGTGACCTTAATTTCGATGTCATATTCCATGACATGAGTGATCCATCCTGCATGTTTCTCATTCAGATCCTTAATTAGAAGGAAGTCCTTGACTCCCGCATGAGAGACCAATAATTGGATCTTGGTGTTTGAGACTAGGTGCTTGAATTTCTTTAAGCTCCTGATCACTGTAAGGTCATGCTTTTCAATGAAAGAGTACCTAGTTTTGTATTCCTCCAAGCCTTGACTAAAAAAAGCAACTGGTTATTCTAATCCCTCTTTGTTTTGTTGTACCAGGATTGCAGAAATTATGTCTCCACCACCGAAGGCATATAACATGAAGTCCTTGGAGAAGTCTGGATTGACGAGAGTCGGAGCTTAAATGCCATGCTCTTCTTTAACATCAGCGTTATTGACTTTACGAGAGCTGTAAAGTTTGGAACAAACCTGCGGACAAAATTGATCCTTCCTAAGAAGCTTTGAAGAGACTTCTAGTGACTTGGCAATGGCAATGCTCGAATTGCTTCAACTCTTTCTGGGTCAATTGTCAACCCCTCCTTTGAAACAATATGGCCTAGAATTTTTCCTTCGTGAGCCAAGAATATGCATTTTTTGGGATTCAACGATACCCCAAATCTTCCACACCTCTTAAATACCTACCTCAGATGAAAGAGGTGATCTGCTACATTTTTGGAGAATATAGTGATGTCGTCAAGATATATCAGAACTATTTTATTGATCAATCCCTTGAATTCCATATCCATTGCCCTTTAGAAAGTGGCTCCAACATTTGATAGCCCAAATGGCATCTTCTTGTAGGCATAGGTTCCCCATTTGGTGGTGAAAGCCATCTTGAACTGGTCATCTTCTTTCACCATTATCTGATTATACCTTGAGTAGCTATCTAGGAGAGAGAATCTCTCCGAACCGGATACCACTTGTAATATTTGTTCCATTGAAGGAAGTGGGTAATGGTCTTTGAGAGATGCCCTGTTGAGGTCTCAAAAGTCCACACACAACCTGATTTCTCCACTCTTCTTCCTGACTGGAACCAAGTTTGTAACCCAGCTTGAGTGCTTGATTGGGAATATAATGTTTTCCTCTATTAGCTTGTTTAGCTCTTTCTTCATTAGAGGCTTAATGTGAGGGTTGATTGGTCTTTGTTTCTACCTAATGGGCTTAGCATCTGGATCTAGTTCTATTGTATGTTGTGCCAACTTTGGATTGAATCCTAGCAGGTCCTCATAGCTCCAAGTGAAGACATCTATAAATTCTTGGCAAATTTGTATGAAATCTGATTTCTCCTTTTCAGTGGCCACTTTACCAATTTGAAGTGTTTTGCCTTCCCCAACCAGAATTGGCTCTGAATCTTCTCTCTTGACCTGTATGTTAGCCTTTTCCATATAGAACTAGTCGTTAGGGTTGAAGATAGACTCCAATGTTACTAAACCCTTGGGAAGCTTGTTTGTCCGCAGCTGCACTACTTGATCCCCGTACTGCTGCTCTAGTCTGTCCTGATTCCTAGCCAAGAATTCAGCCTCTTCTTGCAAGAAATTCTGTTGATCGTTCTCAAAAACCTGCCAACTTGTGTTATTATCTGGAACTGCTGGCCTCACAATCACATGGATATGTGGTTTTGTTTTTCCCTTCTGATGTTGTCAACCACATCAAGCGTTGCTCCAACTGCTATGAGCCTATCTGAGGCTTCAGTTTTCTTCCTAGGTATGGATACAATGTTGAAATATTCAAAATCCTCAATGAGGTCCCATACCATGTTCTTGTAGTTCTTCAGCAGGTCATTCTTTGTGGCATGTTGTCCCCTAACTTTGTTGATGATTAGCTCGCTATCCCCGAACACCTGCAAGTTCTTTATGCCATTTTTCCTAGCCCAATGAAGTCCATGAATCAATGCCTCGTATTTAGCCGTGTTGTTTGAACAGGAAAACTAGAAACGAAAAGCTAAAAAATATTTGATGTCTTGTGGTGAAATCAACATTGCATCACCTCCAGCACCTTGTCTGCTTCTCGAACCATCAAAAAATAGTTGCCAAACTTCATTGTCATCCTTTTGTTCAGGCTGAATGATGTCAGGAATGGGTGAATTTTCTTCGTGTACACAATACACGCCCAATTCAGATTCTTCAATTTCCTTATATGGGTCAAATTCATAACTCTTGTTTTCCCATTCATCCAAAGTCAAATCAAGAATTCCCTCGACCTTAGTACCTGTTTCTAGATCATTTGACAACACTTCCTGATCAAATCTTGAGCAATTTACATTGATAGGACTTGGCACATGAGGTTCAATATGGAAATTGGCAATTGGTTCTAACCTGATTGTTTCTTTGGCCCCATACCTTGTCCTAAAAATCATGTGTAACCAATCTACAGATAATATCCACCGATTTTTACAGTGAAGTCTCTTGATAGACACAACACAAAGAGTGGCAGAAGGTCAATCATAGACACATCTTACAGAACTGTAACATTAGGATAGGCATGTAGTGTTAGGCTTAACCCTTTTATGACCCCAACTATTCAAACAGTTGTCTCATCCAGCTATACTACTCCTTTCAACATTGTCTCATACTTCAGACCCAATTGATCCGCTATTTGCTTCGGCATTACTGAACTACTTTCCCCTGAATCTATCATGCAGTTGTGTACCAAGTGGTTTCCAACAACCAATGACACATAGAATGGTGGAGGATTCAAATTCTTGCTTGGTTTACCCCCACCCAGTTGCACTGCATTAGTGAGAACTTTCCCCTATCCCCAGTTTGATACATTCGAGGCAGACCAATTAGCCATTGTAGCTTGCAATAAATCTCGTTGCCCTGAGATCGCCAATGATTCCCACATGGAAATGTTCATATGTGTCTTCTTCATTTAATCAATGATGTTGAAAGGGGATGATCTGTCTTTTTGTTGTACCTTACTTGGGTAACCTTTTCTGAAGCTTGAACAGGTGCATGTGTTGCTACAACAGGTACCTTAGGCTGATTTTACACATTTAGAACTACATTTGGTCTACTGACCCCTTGTTGTGTAGGAGTGGGCTAAGAAACAACTAGATTAGATGGTTGCCCCTCTTCTATGCTTCTATTCTTTGACTGTGTGTTGACATCCATGCCTTGAAAAGGTTGTTGGTTAACTCCACAGAAGTCTTTCGTTTGCCAATTGGCCAACGTGGTTTCTGTTGGAGGTGCTTCTTGTTGTGTTTCTTACTGTTGATTCCCTTCTTGGCTTGGTTCTTGAGACAAACCAATGGTTTTCACCATCAAGGCTTGATTTAGTGCACCATTGAAACACGCTGACTGATTATGAGGTAGATTGCAAGGGTAACACCAGTCGTACTCCTGCGTCATGTTGTTTTGTGTTGGAACCAAGGCTCTTGAGGATTTCATTATATTTGGATCATACGATCAAAATGGCCTGGTAGCTTGAGGTTGCCCCTTGTTTTGGTTTTCATTTGTAGCTTGAGTTGTTGGTCTATTTTGTTGGTATGGGGGCCTAGCCTGGTACTGCGCTTGAGGTTGATACGGTCTAGCACTTTGAGCTTACTATCTTTTGATAGTCACCAGCTCATTTCTAAGTTTCTGTAGTTGTTTCATAACCTCCTGCAATTCTTTTGAAGTATTTGAAGAAGTCAATGCCTCATTATTTCTTTGATTTCTAGGAGTTGGAATGGGATTCAACTCTGGTGCTTAGCTGGTTGTAGGATATCCCATATCCGGATAGAGAGGCATTGGTGGTATTGGTGCAAGCTTGCCAGCTTGGATCAAACAGTTCTCTACTCTTATAGTTTTGTCATAGGCCCCTGGTAGCGTTGTCCCTCCCATTGATTGGATCATCATGGCTATGTCTAAATTTATAGCCTTTAAGAAATAAAGGAATGCGCCTTCAGTGGTTGGTCTAACAGCTATTGGAATCCTATCTCATGTCTGTTGGAATCTGAAGTTGAAATCTTTCATTTGTTCGTTAGGAGCTCTTTTGATCGTCATCAGTTGTTCCAATAAAGAAAAAATTTCTGCCCTCTCCCCGAATTAGTTGCAAAGAGCTGAACAAAGTTGGTTCTAACTCGTAATAGACCCTGTTGTTAGGCTCCTAAACCATTGTAAGGCTTTACCTTTAAAAGATGAAGCCAACAACTTGACTGCAACATCCATTTCATTTATTTCATGGATTGCACATGCATTGGCAATATCCTGGATGTGGTCAATAGGAGTAGTATGATTTTCTCCTGTGAAATAGGGGATATTATTTAACGCTGCAACCGGAACCTGATTCTGAGCATTTACAGCGAGTGGACTACTACCCGTGAAATTGACAAAGGGATTCGGTGGTAGATGTGCCATTATGATTGGCCTAAGAACTCTGGTTGATGCGAGAAAAGGCCTATCAGGTGGAGGTGTAAACAAAGTCTAGTTAGGTGGAGATGGTGATCTTTGTGGTCCTCTTCCTCTCCTTCCTCTGCCTGGTGATAGTTGCAAGTAGACAAATAACCCCTCTTCTCGAGTATCAGACCTTGTTTGAATTCTTCTCATGCACCTGGGAAAAATATGCTACTACATCGTTGAATTCTATCCCTTCAGAGTCACCAGATGTGTTATAGATGAGCCTCAAAAGGCTGGATTCTGCCAAGTTACACACCAAACCTGACAATATTAAAATAGAATTTAAAACTTTAAAGGACCCGGAAGATACAGTTCTTCAATTTGGTTATCAGGTCTTGTTGTGCAGCTACTAATCCCTGAAAGGTACATGTGAAAATCAAGTCATGCAAGGTAACTTACAAAACCTGAAATACAATGTGTCGGAACTTGGGACATGCTCGACACCAGGGAAAACCTAAAATACTAAAAACTATGAAATTTTGATAGTCAAAATATCAAAAATATAAGAATACTCTTTTGAAGATTATCCCCCGATCTATCAACTGGTGAAATTTTGACTTGTTTTGAGCAATTTAAGCCCTTGAAAATTGATTTCAGAGTTCACCCTGGAAGGTGAAAAAATCTGAAATTGTAAAACTTGCAATTTCTAAGTCCAAATTTCTTGAAAATTCCTTTAAATATTGTGGAATGACCTCTTGGTCCCACCTGGCGTGCCAAAACTGTTGGTGGTGAATCACAGCACCCCTGAATGTCTGCAACTCGATTGGTTGAGACTCTCAGTGTAATTGCATAACATGGAGCTTTTCCCAAGTGTGGGACCTTACGAATCGGGAAGGCTCTCCAGATGAAGGCCGGTTCCTATTCCTCTGTTCAGATGCACACATATAAATGCAGAGGGTTTACTCAAAAACCTAATCTAACTTTCCAAGGAGACAGGGTAAGAAGATGCATAAAAATAAACCTAAACTAACAAAGGTGATGCACCGAGGAATGAAGAACATACGTCTTGCCAATAAACACCTCCCATCTAAAACTGTAATGAAACTTTGCCTCTTGGTATTTTGTAGTGTATTGTATCAATCTTTGGAGCAAATAATGCATGTTTGTGGATGATTCTCAACCCTCTCTATGTTCATTTACATCCTCCTGATCTTTCACTGCAAATTTGGCTATCTATGCATGATCTTGCATTACATTTTAATGGTTTGTGTTTAATGGCAAGATAGGTGTTCTTCATTCCTCGGTGCATCACCTTTGTTAGTTTAGGTTTATTTTTATGCATCTTCTTACCCTGTCTCCTTGGCAAGTTAGATTAGGTTTTCGAGTAAACCATTTGCATTTTTATGTGTGCATCTAAACAAAGGAATAGGAACTGGCCTTCATCCGAAGAGCCTTCCCGATTCGTAAAGTCCCACACTTGGGAAAAGCTCCATGTTATGAAATCGCACTGAGTGTCTCAACCCATTGAGTTGTAGACATTCAGGGGTGCTATGATTCGTCACCAACATGACCTAGACCACAGAGAAAGAGAATTTTACTATCTTAGTCACACCTTGATTGCCTATGAATTAAATTTCCTATATATTGAAAAGGCATGTCTGGCAATTGTATTTTCCTTTCAGAAACTATGTCATTATCTCCTTAACAATAAGACCAAGCTAATATCCAAAGTTGACCCTCTCAAGTACCTTTTATCCAAACCTGCCCTTACAGGACGAATGGCTAATTGGATCATTCTCCTGAGTGAATTTGATATTGAGTTTGTTAACCAGAAGTCGTTGAAATGATAAGTATTAACTGATCAGTTAGCAGAATCTCCCCTACCAAGAATGGAACCATTGTATCTGGATCTACCAGATGTATCCATGATGTATGTTGAAGAGTCTATTAAATGGAAAGTTTATTTTTATGGATCATTCACCTTCCATGGATTAGGAGCAGGATTCGTGCTTATTACTCCCACAAGGGAGGTCATTCCAAGGGCATTTTGTTTGGGGTTCCCTTATTCTAATAACATTATAGAATATGAAGCACTCCTCTTCAGCCTTAAGTTGGTTATCACTTATATACCAGGTAACTACGAGTCATCAATGACTCCCAAATTATTATTAAACAAGTTTATAATGAGTATAAGGTTAAAGATGAAAAGCTTATTCCATATGAGAAATTGGTTGAAACCTTGAAGTAATATTTTGTACAGATTATCTTTGAATAAACCCCAATGTCACATAATAGATCAGTGGACACCATGGCCACCATCATATCATTATCACACATTCCACCTCAGGCAAGTAAAATGTCATTCTTTGTAGAAGATTTACAAGTGCCCGCATATGACATACCAGAGTCATGTTTGGCATGTGAAGTTGTTGGTCCTTTGTCCCCTTGGTATGACCCTATATTTAGATACCTACAAGATGGCACGTTTTCCCCAAAAATTACTCAGTCTGAGAAGAAGGCCCCCAGCCGACATATATCTTGTTTCACCCTCCTAGGAAGCACCCTCTATCATCATGGCTACGACGGAAATCTACTTCGCTATTTGGATGTTACTCAATCGATCTACGCCATTAAAGAGGTGCACAGAGGTGTTTGTGGAGTGCATAATAGCGGCATGGTCTTAGCTAAGAAATTCTTAAGAGTGGGTTGTTATTGGCCCACTATAGAAGTAGACTATTGTAAATTTGCAAATAAATGTGATCTCTGTCAAAAATATGGCAACTTAATACTTGCACCAACACAGGCTTTGCAGCCTATCGCAACACCTTGGTCATTTTCTAGGTGGGGATTAGATCTCATATGGAAGCTCCATCCTACCTCATCAAATGTTCATACCCACATTATTAACGCCACCAATTATTTCACTAAATGGGTAGGGGTTGTACCTCTCACTTATTCCACTGGTGCGCAAATTTCCAAATTCATAATGAATCATCTCATTTGTCGCTACGGCATCCCTTCTGCCATTTTAACTGATAACGGTAAGTCCTTCAAGAATAAAACAATAAAATCATTATGTCAATGCTTTCATACTTAGCTCAAGTGGTCCACCCCCTATTACCCTCAATGTAATGGACAGGTTGAGGCCACCAATAAAACTATTGTACGGATCATGGAGAAAATGGTAAGTAAAATTGGTCATAATTGGCACTTACAAATACATCCTACCCTCTAGGCTTATCAAACTTCTATATTCACTCCTACTGGTGTGACCCCAAATTCACTAATCTATGGTATTGAAGCCATTATACCCTTGGAAGTGGAGCTTCCCTCCCTGAGAATATCACTCTGGGACTATCTTGATAAGGGTGAAGACTATAGAGTTTCTCGGCTAGCAAAGCTAGAACTATTGGATCAGAAATGTATGAGAGTGCTTAATCACCTGAAGGTTTACCATAACTGAGTATCATGAGGATATAACAAGTGGATCATTCATCGTGAATTTGATATAGGTGATCTTGTGCTAAAATAAAACTAGAAGAACAATGTCAAGGATAGAGAAAAGAAAGGAAAATTTAAGGCTAACTAGTTAGGGCCTTATGTGGTGGTTGTTAAATATGGATCGGGAGCTTATAAAATTGCATATTCATATGGTGAAGAGCTTCCAAAACCTATGAATTCCATGCATCTCAAGTCGTTCTACGCTTAAGCATGAAGTAGATATCAAAAAATACCTAAAAGTAGAAAAAGGAAGAAAAAATTTAAAAATTTAAAAAAAATAATAAAGTAGTCAGGAGAAAATAGGTCATCCAAGTGTGAAAACCACACAATTGTGGTGCATTGGATAGGTCCTTGGGTGAAAACCCAGTTTCCAGTGCCTATGGAAAATTAATTGTTCACAATTTTCTCTCACAACTAGACGGATACCTCACACTGCTATCTAGGATCGGTTTCCCTTGTCAAGTCTAGGAAACCTATTGAATCCATCTTTCAAAGTTGTGATTTGTTTCACCTGATCTTATATCACAATGTGGAGGAATCACCTTTGTATATTCCCATCTCACGTTGGGGGAACCTTCGCATTGCACCTTCTTGCACATAAATGCATGGCATTATACCTTTTGTATATTCCCACATCACGCTAGGGGCATCCACACTTATTTTTCATTATACATTTCTTTCAAAAAAGACCTTGGAAAACACAAAAACATTCATAACAGCTATACAAAAAACTAAACATTTGAAATGCCCCATTTTCAGGTGGACGCTATATCCATCAAAATAACATTGTCTTTAGGTAACCTTGAAAACAATGTGAATAGTAGCCTTGGAAAAGTTATCTTTTACGATAACACCAACAACAATAGAAAATATATCAAAATTGTGCCACAAAAATAGAGTGATAGTTTTAAGTAGTCAGTTAGTTTAGTGTTGATTACATTTTATTTCCATATTGTATGTATGACACCTGGTTCATTTTTCTTAAGTTAACTTTTACTTAACTATTGCATTTTAGTTTGTTTTATCTTACATACTGTTGGTCCGAAAATCTGTCGGGTTGGTAGATCTATGGATAGACAGGCCCACAGTGTGTAGGGCATAGCCCCTATTTGAAACAGCAAAGCAAAACTGGTTTATTGCTTTTCTAACAGTAGGAATCTGTGCAAGTCTTACAATATTTTTCCTTCAGGGGGTTTTAGGATCTCATCCCGGTGGAATTAGTTCCAACGAAGAACAGAAAGGAATGAAAAAAAAAGAAAAGAAGAGAGGTGGGTCTAAAGGGAGAAAAGAAATGAATTCCAAAGTAGAAAGATCAGAGGGTTTATGTTTTAGGCTGATAGTAAACAGAGCCAAACTTACTCACATAAACAAACAAAGCAACACTGATAAACAAATGACAAAATATACGTGAATCCAATAGAATAAGCATGCAGATCTAACTTAAGAAATATCTAACACGTAACATAGGAATTCAGCACAAAGTCTCGATTTTGTATTAATAATGTTCTGTTACAAGAAATCTCAAAGTCTTTCTCTCCTCACTCTACTTTTCATACAAATTTGTTCACCCTGAATACTACAAGTATCCAAGTATTTATAGAAGGAGAAGGAGAAAGAAGGCCAAAAGGAGCCAACAACTATTTACAAAATATCTAAAAGTCAAATGTTGACTTTATGGCAATTTTGTGGATGACAACATCTCATGGTACAAAATGGATGATGTCATCATTTGTGCCAGCATTATTTTAAATATTTTTACAAAAATGGGATTTATCCCAGAAGGAAGGAATCTATTCGTCGTCATCCCTTAGCTAGAAAGGAGTGTCCTACTTCTGCTCAGGAGAGGAAATGTGAAACTGAGCTCGATACTCCATGAACTTGTTGACCATTGCTTGAAGTTGATCTTGAGCTGGCCCCTTGGTGTGATCCCGATGATTTCACAAGTTTCCCGATCATCTCTGAGTCTTTCCAGTAGTTTGAAGTATTCATTACCTGCATTCATTAGGTATCCAACAAAGTCATAGCATGCCAGAAGGTTGTTGATAGATTCTTTATCAAAAGTGGCCTCTAACGCTAAACCTTGCGACGTGATTTCCTTGAAAATCTGAATAGTAGCATCTACCTTCCTCAAGGCATATGATGGGTTGAGCAAACCTGGAGACATCCTTAAGATGATCTACTCCATTTGACGCATTGCATCTAGGGATTCCTCCTTGATTTTGTCTATTTTTTCTAAGACAAACTCCATCTAGTCAACTCGATAGTCTAAAGCAGTAAGGACTTTGTTGGGTTCTCGCGGGTGATCAAAAACATCGAATTTCACCAAGTCATCAACCAGGCAGTCGAGCATCTTCTGGAATGTCTCGTGTTGCAACCTGGTATGGTCCAACTCTTCAGAGATCGGTCTTGCTATTTCCTAGAGTTCCTTGTTAGCTTGATCTATATTTTGATAAAGCTCTATGAACTTTGTAATCACTTCCTCACTATCTTTAAAGATCTACTCTCTCCAGGTGGACACCGCTATACCTTGCTCGCCGATCTTGGCATACTCATTTATCTTCTCCTGACTAAGAACTTCAGGAGGGTCAGCGACAGTCATAGGAGGGGCATTGCCCATCTTTTGCAGGGCTTGGAGAAGATGCTTATTTTTCTCTTTTAACATTCTCTTCTCTTTCTTTGCTTCTTGAAGATTCTTGCAAAGGGCATCCACTGCGGATAAGGCTTCTCCTTGCAGGCTCTCTAATGATGTTCCCATTGTGACCTGAGTCACTGTAAAATCTGTAGGAAACAGATCTTCTTTCTTCTTTATGAGATCAGGGTATGTGATCTCCATAATCCTTTCACCTGAAGTGCTTTGAGAGAAGTGGGTTACAGCTTTTTCCTTCTTAGGCCCTTTAGCTAGAATAACAGAGAATTCCATAGGTGCAATAGGGACTTTCCTCTTGTGTTGGCTCAGGTGTTCGAAGATCCATTCTAGACTTAAGGGAGTAGGACTAGAGGAAGAGGAGGAAATAGGGGTGGAAGAAGGAGCAACTACAGTGGACACGGGGAAATGTGTTGAGACACTTGGTGGTGGCATCGAGAAAGAAGCCAACACTCCAATGCTCACGAGGGTAGGAGTGGCTGCAGGAGAGGAAACCGTGGGGGTGGAAGGGATCTGAGAGATGAGGGAAGAGAATATGGAGGAAGAGGAAGGTGGAATGGTAGAAGATGGGGGAGAAGACACAACCAAAGGAGTGGTTGGTTTAGAGACATGAGGAGGGGAAGGAGGAGTGGGAGATGGGATAGTGGGAACCTCACCAGTTGTAGTAATGGAAACACCATGATTGGATGTGCCCGTTGGAGCACTTATCGCTTCTTCTTCTCCTGGGGATATTAGGCTTCCTACCTACTCCTCGGTAGTAGAAGGAGGGCTCTCAAGAATTTCCTCCTAAGTAGTGCTTGTCTCTCCCTCCTTATCTTTTCCTTTACCTTTAGGCAAGAGCTTCGACTTGGTGGGTGCATTACCCAAGGGGGACATGGTAAAGTCTACTCCAATGTAGATGAGACCATTTTTCTTGCACTAATGCTCAGTGCACTGCAGAGTGCCTTTGATCCTTTCCTCAATAGTCTGAGGTGCCTTGTTTCTATCAATTTCAACAAATGGCCAATTGTCCCCGTCTGTGTCTAGATAAAATTGATCAACTTCTGGATCAGTTGCTTGGAAACCCTTTGAGATGATGGCCACACCATATTGAATGATCTCTGCCAAGGCCAGGCAGGAGTGATCCTTTCATTTGAGCTCAACTTTGTAATATATATCGATGTAGATATCTTCGATCTAAGGGATGTGAATTGGATCGAGCTTTGCCCTTGGAAGGCAATCACGAGGATCAAAGGTTGGCCTTGCCGGGAAATTATGCTTTAAGTTGAGCAATTCAAGCTCTGCAAACATCTCCTGGGATTTTCTCTGTGAAGTGTAGGTGTACCTACCCACTGTGAGGGGGAATGGAGTTCCACCCTTCTTCCTTTTCAAACACTTCTCATGGTATGTGATGAGCTGTCTAGACAAATCCAATAGGATCAACTTGGGTCCCTCATACCTTGGCAATTTTCCGGGCTCTCCCAAGAAGTTAACGGCTTTGAGATAGGTGAAAGTGGGGAATTGCGTGAATAAAGCTCCCCACTTCTCTATGGTGGATACCACGCTTTTGGTCGTCCAACCATAAGTCATGTTGGACCTCAAGAGGCAGATGACGCCATAGAAGAAGACGTCATTGACTTTACTGAATTGGGCTATGTTGTTCTCCAGTTTTAATTCTAGATAGTACTCCTATATTTTGACCTAGGGCCATACCCCATACCGATTCAATGCTGGGTAGTCCCTCTCTAAGGTGGTAGCATATACCACATAGGAGTTCATATAGAACTTCCTAGTTGTTGAAAGTTGTTGAAGCTACTCGGAGATTGTGCTGTTGATAATCTCTCCCCATTCAAAACACTAATCGGGGACATTTTTATTCATGGTTTCTAAATACTTGAGCATCCACTTGTGAAAGTAATGGGCATCGGGGAGCGCAAATACCCTGCTCAGGAAGGTGATGGTGTCACTCAACTCCTCTGAAAATTCACTGCGATGAATGACTTGTGGCCACCTACTTGTTACCTTCTTGTTTTTGAGGTATACCTCATTCATCAGCTGCATACATTTTTCTTTGTTTTCATTCCATGTCTTCATGCATTCCTCTTGGCTTATCGCTACAAAACGTCGATGGTGAGGGATACCCAACATGATCTCAAAATTTCGGGTAGTGAGGTTGATTATTACCTCGCCCTTCTAATTTTTGACACATCTTGTGTCCTTATTGTAAAAATGACCCACTAACATCATGAACTCGTTGTTGATTGCGCTCATGGGAATCCCTGCAGTAAAGTGCAGACCACTACCAACCAATTTATCCATCCATGGGCTTCCTGTGACCTTCTTGGTTCTAGCCCAGAATTCCTCCATGTCAATATGCCCAAGTTCTGAATCTTTGATATCCAGATCACACTCTATGAGAGATTTACGCATTCTTACCCTTTGGTATTTATATTTAATTTATTCTTTTGTTAGCCTAGCTTTACCCTTAGACTTAGTTGGCTTCTTACTCGATGAAGACATGTGTGGATCTAAGTTCAGCTGTTGATCTGCAAGAAGAATTGGGGAAGTCCATCACAGAAGAGCCATGTTAGTTGTTAAGTCGTCCATCAAAACTTTCAGAATGAAAAGTTAGCAATTTACGAGCCTCTGGGTGCAAGGCGCGGCTCTACTGCAGGCTACAGGGTCTCAGAAAAGAAAGGCACACTTTGGGAAAGTTTTGCATGGGAGAAAATAGTGCCAAAGGGGGCGCAGGGCACAGAAAGACTACACACAACATCCAGATGTTGGTTTTGAGGGATGTGCGCTTGCGCCATTAGAAGTCCTATTAAGTGGGCGCAGATTTATTTGGTGTAGTAGGGTCTTAGGGTGCGCCATTGGCGCAAATGTGGTATATGTTGCCAAATATTATGATGCGCCAAGGTGCAGATGCAAAAGATGCAACATTAAGGTAAGGTGCACCAAGAAATTAAGCTTTGCGCGGCACAGGAAGGACTTGCACAACATGCATTGTCGTTGTTACTATATGTGTGTTTGCACCTGTGCTTGTGCTTTAGGAATTGTTGGAGTTTTTACAAGGCATAGAGAAGGCTTATGCCGCATGCAGGGACAGTGTGCCTGTGGCGCAACTGTGTTTGGTGTAACAACAATGAAACTTGCACCGAAGGAAAGACAGTGGATTATTTTTGCATAGATTTCATGATTTTCACTCTTTTGGTAGGCTTTGATGGTTAGGAGGGAAAAATTTAGCACAGCACAAAACAAATGACAAATGAGTTTCAGTAGTTTTGTGGCAGAATCTTCTATTTTTGTAGATCTGGAAGGAGGAGAAGAGGTATGGTTTGAAGTGGGTTGCACAAAATATATTGGGATTGTGTTATCTTCTTAGGTTCATTGTTTATTAACAATCCTAACCACCTAAACCAACATAGAAACCACAACAAATCCACAAGAAGGGCAAGGACCACTTATCAAGAATATATAATGATAAAGGAGATGATTTGGGATCCATGAACACGACAAATGACAACACGCAGGGCTGACAAGAACGCTGACAAGTACAGAGGAATAACTTTTTCACATTTTTTGAATTGTGAAAATGACTGGTTGGATGTGCCTATATATAACAAAAGGTGTAATAAATGTGCCACCAAATTTTTCTATGGCACACTTAGGGAGATGTCAACATGAAAAGATTTGTGCCATAGCACAGCTTTAGAAGTGTCGACACTACATTTTCAGCGCCTTGGCACACCATTGAGGGGCACAACATTTGGAGTGTTAACACTCCGAAGAATGCACCAAAGGAAACGAGGGGCACAGTTTTGGTAAATGTAACGCTAACGAAAATAGTGCCCAACCCAAAAAAGGTTGAAAAATGACCAAGTTCTAAAAACTAGATTTTCCGGAAAGGAATTTTATGCCATTCCAAACGCTAAGAGACCTCAACGGGGAACCAAAATGGAAATTTTGGTATGGTTACCTGTGAAATTGCCCTTGCCAATTTTACAGGATAACACATACTTGTTGGTAACTGTAGTATTTTCGTTTTTTTTATTATCATTGTATTGTATGACATTTTTACAAGAATGAGTTCAAAAAGCTTATTTTATTTAAGTATTTACTTAATTCATTGCATTATATTCACTTTGCATGCTTGTGATTATTTATAGTATGTTAGTTTGTAATTAGGTTGTGGTTGTAAATTGATTGTACAAATTTTAGTCATTATTAAATATATCACATCTACCATCTATCATTTCTCATCACATCTAGCACCATCAAAATACATAATATATACAAAAACTGCTAAGTTTTACATCATGCATGTATACTAAGCTAATCATCACATATCGTATCATCAATGGGGGCAAGAGGGGTTGGCCATGATCACAAATCTATCTCCCCCCCACACCAATATCATCTATACCATCCCATATGCTAACATCTACCAAAGTATCTCATAAACAAAACATATGATATTATCTAAGGATATATCATCAATATCTATCATGATACATACATGAGAAATGAAATTATAAAACATCATGATATACTCAACAAACATCTATAAACATGAATGATCATCATAAGCCATATAAAAACATGCCAATATACACCACTGAATGTCCATATATACATGTGTAAATAATATGTCTCAAAATAAGATATACATCATCAATACAAAATCTTCCATCAAAAGCTGTATGGATCAAAATTGAGGCTTCATCCCAAGGATTAATCGAAAATGGTACATCAGTACATACATCAATCAAAATAAGCCTTCATAAGAGGCATGTCTACATACATATATCAGTACAATAAAGAGAGATTCAACCATGACTCTCACCCACTTCTGGGCTACCTAGTCAGTGGCCAAGAGGATAGAACGGCAACTTGTGTGAGGGGCTAACTCCAGGTGTACCATCATGCTATCTAGTTGGCTGCTAAACTGATCTAACTGATTGTCCTAACCTACATGACCTGGAACCTATCCTACTCACATCCAACTAATCAAAGGGTGTAACATGATGCCCTGCTAGAATTGCTTGGTAGTAGGCAACTTTGTAATACGAGGCCTCATCACTCACTCTCATGATATCTTATATCATCTTTGTATCACCAAAATTTGTGGTTGTATGTACACCAGCATCTTGCTCCCATGTCATTGTACCAATTTCATCATGGTCCTATCTCAAAGTGGTAATCTTTTGCTCTTTATCTGATGTAATGGTCTGGACTCGGGCCCATGCTTGATTTCTCTGAATAGTAATACCCTACACCTGAGCCTGGGCCTAGTCCCATTGTACAGTGACTCCCTGTGCATATGTTTATGCCTAATGTAAGAGGCTTAATATCTAAGAACCCTAAATCACTAGTTGTTGTATCTGATGCTTCCATGCTCCCCCATCTCCATCCTAAGCAGCATGTGCTCTCGCATGATCTATATCTGTAGTAACAACCTGTAGCTGTGCTCTGTCCTGATTTCGCTTGGCCGCTACCTATAACTGCATTTCTACAACCTACTATAACTATTGATAGAGTGCACCTAGTTGTTCATCATCTCCACATAGAGGAAGAGGTGGAGGATCCTGTTGCGCCACTGTGTGCACCTATTGTAAGGAAATGTGTACCCTTGCTAGAATACCCACTAGAGGCAACTGTATTTGAGGAGCCTAAGGTACCTAATTTTTCCTAGGCCGAGGCCCCTATCCATGTGGATGTTATAGTGAAGGACCGTGTCCCCCACCCCCGTCATGATGTTAGTCGTCAAAAGGATTATTGTCCTCATCATCATCATCATCATCATCTTCATTATCCCCACCACTACTAGGAGGCGCCACTAGAGGTGCTCTCACTCTTACATCCCATGTTGCTCTAGGAATCACCAATCGATGAGGTAAAATTATATGGTACCACGGAGCATACTATGTTCTACAACTCACATCCTGACCCTACATAAAGTTACGCATTGAACTGACACCATCTATAAATAGTTAGCCATGGCCCTTTCTCTAATGATTTTTTTACACCATATCAACATACTCTCGGGCCCTACGAGAATACCACATATCTGGCCTGGGTACATCCTGTGTAAAGCCAAATTGTCTCTAGCACTGATCAAATTTACAGGACTCCCGAATATAACTGTGGCTTCCAAACATGAAGTGCTCCACATTCGTTATACTCAGTTCAAATCCATCCTCAGGCCACTAGAAATTTCTATATGGCATCCATACTAACGTGACCTGTTGTAATTCATCTAACTCTCAGTGATAATGGTATGTATCTCATGTTTGGCCACACATTATCACCGATCGGAACCCAACCCATGCTAGAAGGATCCTCTAGGGATCAAACTCTCAAGACACCTATGGGGCGACCAATAGCAATATGGTCCCACACCTAAATCTATAACAATCTTACAGGTCCTACCATCTTCTGATGATAGTAGGTGATCAAGTGAAGGTCCCAGTATAAATGTGCCAGTATGTACTGGCCCCAACAGTTTGTCACTCCATCAATCAAACCTTGTATCACTCTAATAAGACCGAGTGGAAATGAAGCTCTAGTCTTGTCAAAGAGTAAAACTCCACTAACAAAGGCCATCAGGTATATTACGACTCAATCAAGCTCAGGGTCTGTTATACACCACAATAATCTCACTGTCATCCCATGGCATGGCATATCTTGAGCAGTAAACAACTCTAGAATACATTGATCAGTATTAGGTTGTTGGCTTATGTACTGAATCAACTCACCCCAAATAGGGACACACATAATATGCCATACATCCTCCAAGGTAATGGTAATCTCTCCTATGGGGAGTCGGAAGCACTGACACTCATTGTGCCACTGCTTGGCTAGGTTTGTCAGAAGGCCATAATCTAATGTGATCTGTGGCATATTGGCCACGTAGGCTAACCCAATGACATATAGTAGGATATCTAATATCCTTCGATCCTCCTTATCAAATTGTTCCTCTATCATAGCTAGTCGACCATATCTCTCTCTAGTGTGAAGGACGGGTAGTAGTCTCTACGTAAAACAAATAATACACTTGTTAGGGATACATTCTATCTAATTCTATATATGTAACTATATCTCTTCTTCTTTTGTTCTTCTAAACATACTAATTTTCATTTATCTTCTACAACATTCTAGTCTATATTCATCTACACTTAGCTTATTTTTTACAAAAAATTGGCTACATGTTTTCTTCTGGTGCATGCACACCTCCTTCGACGCCATCCTGCATGTTTCAATGCATATACACCTAGCGCATAGACACCCCCTTTTCAATGTATACACGTCCTTCTTGATGCCTACGCCCCCAACCTCCTTCATCAAACCCCCCTAGCTACGTAGGATGCATACACGTCCAGTCTGGAGCCTAAGCCTCCCAATCAACGTGTGCGCGTGTTTTACCTCCCTTAATGCATACGTGTCTCCTTCAACGTATACGCATGCATGAACCCACGTTTCAACAATTACGCTTATGTGTACCCATGTTTTTTGACGTATGCGCACACGCGTATGCATCATTTTTCCCTAAAAACTAACTTAAAAAGAACTAAAAACATAATTAAATGTAAAAATTAACATGAAGAGATATATCACTCATGAAGGGTCTGTTTGCTGCCTCCTATAGGTACTCTCAGATGAGGTCTTCTCATCTCCTCCTCAGATTCCTTTCCATCTCCCACAAATGCTCTAGCTCGCAGTAAAAAATTGCAAGAGCTTTACTACAAATGAACTGGTCATGATTGATTTACCCCCCTCTGGTGGGTATATTAGGTTGTCGTGATGCCCTCGGGGCATATTTTCTCTGCTATGATCACTTTAACACTTATTCTATTCACCAAGATGATTATTTTTTATCAAATAATATTTTTTTATTAATTTTTCGCTACGCTGGGGCACTATTGGCCACCTAGCGCTCATTTCTTCATCGTGGGGAATGTTTCAAATTTTCCAGTGCTATCATTCGCTATCGTCTTATATTTTATTTTCTTTTTATCTATCACCATGATTATTTTTAAAATAATTATTTTTGGCCCTTTTTTCTTCTCATCGGGGAATTTTACTACTACCTGACGCCATTTTTTCTTTGCCCTAGAGAATTTTCACATGCTTATAGGGTATCTTCCATTTCTCAAAATTCTTCTAACCGATCAAAAAATTGTAAAATTGTAAAATCATTCAAAAAACCAAAAAATTGTAAAATTTCAAAATTTGATAAACAAAAAATTAATACAAAGCTCATTTGCAGCTAAAATTTGTGTCTCTCACATGGCATTCATCTTGTATCTTGTTGATGTTTTCACCTGTTTTGAGACAACAAGTCGTGGATCACTCAACTCTACAACCATTTACAAAAGCTACACTACTTACTTTATTTGTACTCTGGGGCACACCGAGTTTCCTAGTATTGTTTCTTCGTGCACACTACTTTTTCATTAAACCCCAATGTCC
Organism: Taxus chinensis; assembly: GCA_019776745.2. Classification (NCBI taxonomy): domain Eukaryota; kingdom Viridiplantae; phylum Streptophyta; class Pinopsida; order Cupressales; family Taxaceae; genus Taxus; species Taxus chinensis. Next base: position 69,446,827 of record CM034156.1, on the reverse strand, counting down.
TCCATCTTTCCCTTGCATGTAAAATTTTCTTGGGGCATCATTTCTACCCTTTTCATTTATCACTGACATTTGGGACTTCAACTTGATAAAAAAAATATTTGTGCAACTATCTTGAATGTTGTTGGTTAGAGTATGTGTGATTGTACTTATTTCCCTATTAGATAAGTTTGTTTGCTTCTCGTAGTGCATTACATTCATGTATGTTGCATGGGGTTTTCCTTTTCTCAGAAATGGGAAGTTCTTTGTATCTTGGATTTGCATGTCATTTTACGCTATTGTCGTATACTCATATATTAATAAGGACCGATGATTAAGATTACTAGAAATATGATGAATAGAATTGTTTATATAGCACTGGTTTTTGGATAGCTCAAAATCCATTTTCTTGTTGTTTCTCTTCATCCTAAACTTTTATCTCTTCACACTATTTTGTCTTATATTATTTTTTTTGATCATCAATCAAGTTTCTCCATCATCCCATCGACACTCGAGGGGGCATCCTTCATCCTACTAATTTTTCTTCTACCCCTTCAAAAAAATTAGTTGTTTGTATTTGTCTACTTTCTTTGAAGTGATGTCATGGACTTCACCTCAAAGAGGGGAAAATATAGACACCTATAATTTAGTCGACATGATCTTACTATTAAGATCATACTAACTACCCTAGACTCGTGTTAATTTACTACTATGCTAGTAAATTACCCTTTATAACCTCTTCTACACTCCTAAACCATGTTAATCCCTCTCTAACTGGCTTCTAAAAGCTTGTCTCCCTTTAATTAATCTTGTTTAGGTTAATTAACCCCCATATTGACTTTCTAAGAAATATTTCACTTTCTAAACAAATATATTACCTTTCCTAAAATCCACTTAGCTTTCCAAATCTAGTTCACACCTTCCAATGTGCTTTTCTAAAAATCACCTTTTTAAACCCTTTTTAATCCCACATGCATCCAAAACATCCTTTTCTTGAATCCAAAAACTGTAAATAGAGGGATACCCCTCCCACCTTTTCCTAATAATTCTCTCTCTCTTTCTCTCTCATTTCTTATTTAAGCCATTTTAGGTCTTTTAGATTTATTTCATGTTTTATTTGAGTTATTTGCTTATTATTTGCTAATCCATTTCAAAGCATTAGGTAAATGGGAGAAGCCATTAATGGTGAGCTTCCCTTCTTAAGCTTTTGAAACATCAACAATCACAAAATTGATTTATAGAGATTTTATAGGTTCATTTTTTGATAGCTTTCATGGAGTAGAGAACTAATATAGTCATGTTTATAGGTTGATTGTTTGTTTCAAGCTTTATATATGCATGCAAATAGGCAGTTGTTACTTATCTCTAATCTTATGGTCATTGAGTTGTTTTTTTTAAGATTTTGGGGTTTCTTTAGAAGTTCTTACTCCATTTTATAAGCTTTTGCAAACTTTTCATTGCACACAGAATTTTGTGTACTTGTACCTTGACGTGTTTTGTCCTATCGTGAAACACTATCTTTTAAAACAATTTTAGAATACCTTCATTGTCAGTATACAACATAGTAGTGTAATTCCTTCAAGTATGTGACGTAAATTGTTTCTATTTCTCTTTTTCTATTTTTCTTTTAATGTTTTCAACTTCAGAGCTCATAATAGTAATATATTTCTAACTATGTATGGTCACAACCATATGATTTTCAACCTCGTTGGAATTTTTTATTTACTGTCGTATAACAGGAATTTATCTCCCACATCAAATTATTTTTTTCTACAATGTCAATCGTGTCAAACTTTTCTTCTTATTCTTTCTTAGGTCTTATTATATGTGTAAATAAACCATTTCTCATCAAGTTTCTCCAGTTTTTTAAGTATTTCATGTATGCATTCTTCCTCATTCATCCTGAAAGTGACTGGTACTCTCAAAGTTTGAAGTATAAATTCCATAAGTACCACAACTTCTAATCCATAGACTAACTGGAACGGTGAGTTTTTGGTTAGTCACTTGTATGTTGTTATATATGCCCATAATGTCACAAGTATATTTAAATCTCATTCTGCCTTCTGCAAGGAACATATTTTGGTTAATACTTTCTCTAAGAATTTTTGCAATTACTCTTCTATGTCATTGGCCTATAGGTGATAAGGGATACTCATGTTGTGATTAACCATGAAGTGTTGTAGTAGTTATTTTTTTATTAAGGGTAAATAGTTTTGAAGGGACTATACCCTGTATACAGAAGGGCTCAAAAGCTAGATATCAAAAGAGGTAGAAACAACCCAAAAAAGAGCAAAACAACCAACACCAGAGGGCTCAACAGCCAGATAATACAACATAGTAATAGAAAAGGATCAAGACATACAGTGATCCAAAAAATAGGAGAAGAGACAAAAAAAACTAATAAGAGATACCCATCACTGGTTATCTCAGCCAAAAAACAGCACCAAAGCCGTCAGACAATAGTAACTTCGCAGCCAATAAACAGCAACAGAGCTCTGCATCACTTGATAGCCCAGTCAATCTTGGCTTTGATCGTTTGAAGCGAGACAAAGAATGCAATGGAGGTGTTGTAGTAGTTATTTTATTGATTTGTTTTGAAAGTATTTTCATTAGCCGCTTATTATATTCAGTGAACACCCAAATCTAATTATTATGTTATCATATATAAATTCAGTTGTTGTTTTTGCATTGCAATCTTTTGTTGGAATAGCTTTTGCCCATCTTGTTAAATATTTAGTCCCTATCATGATGAACCTTTCTAGTGAGTGGTTTTCCATGGGTTTTACAAATGGTGTCAATGCTGAGATAATTTTGAGTAACATTTCATTTCTTGCATTAGGCTTGCCTACTCTTTGAATATAATCACATGCGGACATGCTTGTGGGCATCTTTGAATAGTTTCAGCCGCCATAGCCCAACCATCATAACTTTTCTAGTTGTTATATCTCCCCCATTGTGTCTATCAAGTATTCCTTTATGGGATTCTCTTAGGATATTTAATCTCTCATGTTGAAGGATTTCTCATCAAAGAATATAATCTTGGCCCTTTTTATATAGTTCACCTTATATCCATATATATGGGAAAGCCTAACTGATTAATCTTTGTTTTTGTTTTTTGTGTATTCAAGGGGGAATTCACCAGTAGTCAGTAGTTGGTAAATTTCCTCTAAATATTTTAGGATTTGTTATACCTGAAATAAATGGGGCCCAAGGAAATCATTAAAACTTGGGCCTTGACCTTCTCCTATTTCAATCGTAGACAAGTAACCTTGTCCATTGTTTAATTTCCTCATATTTACAAATGCTATAAAATCAAATTCTTAGAAGAACATGAGCCATCTATACAAGACTCATCTTCGTAGCCCTAGTTTATTGATAAGATATTTTAATGGTTCGTGATATGTGTAGAAAGTGAATGATATGGCTAGTAAATAGTGTTTGAATATTTACAAGGTATATGGCATTGCCAAGGCTTCTCATTTAGTAGTGGAGTAGTTATTCTATGCCTTAGAGAGTTTTCTACTACAAAAGGATATGGGGTGATCCATTTTATCACATAGTTGGGATAGGACCACAACTATTACTATCCCAAAGGAATCTACATGTATGAGGAATGAAATATTCCAATTTGGAAATATCAAAGTTAGGGCATGTAGGATTCTTTCCTTTAATATCTCAAAACCATATGCACATTTTTTCATCCATTATATCTACTTTTTTTATTTCTTGTTCAAGAGTTATTTTATAGGAGCACTTATAGACGTATATTTTATTTTATTTTATGATAGCCTTTGCATCCTAGTATTGTGTGGACATATTTTTGTGTTTTAGGTGGAGGTAATGTTACAATTGCAGATGTTTTGAGAGGATATATTAATAAACCTTCTCTATAAATTATATGTCCCAGTAGTATTCAAAATGGTGTAAGAAATATACATTTCTTAACATTTAGTGATATTTGTAGTGTTTGAAATATTTGAACATCAGGTAGAGTACATGGATGTGATCTTTTAGCAAGGCATATATAGTCCAATTTTCTAATTATACTTCCAAGAAATCGTGAATGAATTATTTGAATGTATTGACAGTAATTGTACTAAAGACTATTGATGCATTATTTAACCCAAATGGCATCACTGTATACATAAAGGATCCCCATTCTGTATCAAATTTTGTCTTAGGCTAACCTTTTGGGGCTATTCTGACCTATTAGTAACTTGAGAATCTATCAATGAAGGAGTATACTTCTCTTCCTGCCACATTTTCTAGCACTTCTTCAGTGAATGGAGTGAGAAAGGGGTCATGAAAGAAAACCTTATCGAGTTCCCTATAATCCATACAAATCCTTATTTCTCTATTTTTTGTGTTCTATAATACCAATGGACTAATCAATTCAGAGTCATTTACTAGTTTTATGATTCATACGAACAAAATTTTGTTAATATCTAATTTTCCTTGATATTGGGGTTTAATCTTTAAGGCATCTTCTTTAAAGTTTTAATTCCTTTCTTTATTTATATTTTCATGGTTCTATCCTCTTCCTTTATTCCACAGAGTTCTTTGACATCTTTAAGAATGATATCATGATATTATTTAAGTAGTTCTATCATTTTAGATACTTTTGCTTCTCCCCAATAATCTCCTAATTTTTAGCTAATTTATCATTCCCATTTATTCCAATGTTTTCTTCTCATATTTTCATTGGTTTCTAGAATTATTTATCTTCTTAGGGATTTATTTCTATTATTTTTCTTTCACCTTATATGACATGGAGTTTCATATTTTTGGGTTGATCTTCTATGTCTCCTTTTTATTGTTTCTCTACTATGAAGCAAAAATACATTTCCTTTATTTTATAGTTTTTTATTTTTATTGTGTTCTTTATGGGGTTTCAGCATGTCCCTAGAATCTATCCTAGTGAATTAAGTAATTTCCGCTTCATCTGGTAACAAAAGAAATGTTTGTATCTTTTGTAAGGTGATGCGGCTATGTAAGTCAGCATCCCAAAAAAATGAAGGTATGGTAAAAATATAGCACTACTTGATCCCAGTCTCTTGTGTCTTTAAATTTTCTTGATGGATATACCATGACTTGGCCGAGTGACCTAAGGTCTAGAAGAATAATTATATCCATAAAATTGGGTATATTTATCCGCATAATTTCTAATGTTTAAGAAAATATTTCACATGTTGTTCAGGGTCTCCTTCACCTATATATCCAGGTATGGTTGTACCAGAGAGTTTTTAGTTTCCAAATTTAACTTAATAAAATGAAATAACAAAAAAAAACGGATCTTAGAACGATGGACAATGTTTACCAATACCTCGTGCTAATGAATTTTTATGTTGTGTGGATAAAGATCTCCTTCTTCTCACACCAATGAAAAAAACCTTTAGATCAAGGACAACTAGACATAATATATATTAGATAAATGGAAAAATGAGAGCTACTCAGCACAGCCTAGCTTCTAAGAATCCAAAGGGACTTCCTTAGAAGGATTTTAACTCGCTTTAATATAATTAATTAGATTGAAAAAGATAATGATAGAGGATATGTAAATGATAAAGATTGATAAACAATCAGATGATAAGCTTTATAACTTCAAGATTGAAGTGTAAGTCCTATAAAACGTTAAAATTTCATCCCAAATGAGAGTCGATGTGATCTGGACTAGAATGAAAGTATTCGTACAAAAATTCATCAGTTATCTTGTTGTTTAATCATGTGGAGGAACTTGATCTGATCTTCAATGTCTTCTGATTTTGGCAGAAAATTTTATCGCAAAAAAGTGTAAGAGCTTGTGAGGTACATTGTATTAATCCAATAATAAGGTTTGTTAAACTACAAGAAGATCATAAATTCTTGTTGATAGGATCAAAATGGCTAGGAACTACCATTTAAAGTAAATCCATGCTTGCAGAGGAATAATTTAAATCTAAAAGATTGATAAAAATTGATACTAAAATGATAACTTGATTGAAATATATATATTGACAAGAGATCACTGGCGATTAAATGGAATCACAGTGACTGGACAGAATCACGAGATAATTCAAGAAATTGTTGGTGATTACTGTGTAAATGATAAAACTTTAATTAAAAATGATTAACATATATATTTTGAATGGACAATTATTTTTTATCGACTTTATATGTTGTAATGAAATGTAAATGATGAAATAAGACAAATAAATACCTCTAGATGTGAGAAATAGGGTTGATGGATGTCTCCAAAGGTCAATATGGATTTGATGGAAGTTGATGAACAATTATTGAGCCTCCTGAGAAGTGATTGATGACAAGACTCTATCAAAATGATGTACTTGTGAGAGATTTAAACTAATGCAGGTCCTTGATGATCTCTAAAATGACTTAGATTCGTTTTGGAGTCAAAAAATGAAGTGTAAGCACGAGTAAAAGGTTTTTTGAAGATCACTGAGGAAAGGAGTAAAAAATCTTATTTATAATAGTTGGTGATTCAGTTAGGATTGCCGACAATCCATGGATTTTTTGGGGAAAATGTTTGGGAAGTGGTTGAAACCACTTCCTAAACAAGGTATTTTGGGTAAGTGATGAGAATAATTTGTCAGGAGGGGGTTATGGACAAGTTGTGGGGGTTGGGATGTTATAATAAAATAGATTTTAGGTTTTTTTAATGGTTAAGGTGGATTTAAAGTTGCTATGTGGTTTAGGATGTGTAAATAGTAATTTTTATGAGTGTAAAATTGTGTTTATGAAGGTGTGGGGATGGTGACTTAAGGATAATGGTTTTTAGATAGATTTTAGGATTAAATAATGTGTGTTTAATTATGAAGTTGGTGGGTTGACAAAAACTCAATGTCTACATTTGCCCCTATTTGTCGAGTGGTTTGTCGACAACCGAACCACTGGAAAAAAATGAGTGTGAGGTACATTTTTCTTTGTGTTTGGATGGGTGATCCCCCTTAAATTGGGAGTGATTAGCAATACAGTGAAATAATCACCAATTTGATTTCAATTGATTGAATAGCTTTGACACGTGTGTGTTTTGTTTCAAATTTCCCTAAGACAAGGTATCTAAACAAGATGGATTTCACAATGTAGAATCAAGTGATAGGAGGAACCAAAGGGTTAACATGTCATATAGATGTATGATTTGTAGGTATACATAAAATATTGTAGATTTAAGTAATAGGGGAACCAAGGGGTTTGCATCCTATAGACATATGGCTTACTATGCAAATTCATAAAATGATTCTTTGTGACGAACGATCAATTTCAAGGTCTTCAAAATGAGGTTCATTGATGAAGAAAGTAATAACGTGGTTGAAGGTAATTTTTTGGTTTTGAAAAATGATGGTTTTTGATAGAAAATAGAAAAGGATTTTGAGGAATTGATAGTGATTTAGATGAATCATAGGTGATTAAGGTAAATTTCTGGTGATTACATGAATCGTCGACAATTCCTTCACGTGAATAATTGGGGCTATAAATAGTCGATGTGCTTAAGAAAAGGATAATTTGAAATTAGTGATTTGTGATATTAGATAACTCATTTGCGTGATAAAATTTTTATAAGTGAGAAATGGAAGCAACAGGACCATCTAAGGAACAGAGGAGGTTAGCTCAGGAAGAGGTATGTACCTTCATTTTTTCATTTTGTGAATGTTTGGTTAGTTTTAATTTTTTTATTTTAAAATTTCATATGAGATCATGTGTTTGGAATTTCAATAATCGCCAGTGATTATTATGGATCATTGATAATTTTCATGGATCATTATCGATCCATCTGAATTATTAGTGATCAAAGTTTTGATATAAATTTGATAAAAAGATTGTATGTGAATGTGTTCTAATTCATGTTTTTTTATGTTTTCTTGATGCAAGTAAAGGCTAAAATTATGATCAGAGATAGGATTCTAGTTATTATAGTAGGATTTGAGGGAGGATATGTCAGATGAGGATTGGGCACATATAGTAGGAGGTGGGTTTTGTGGGGATGTAAAACTATAGATGCATCCATAGACATTGGGGGTTGTTATTGGAATTGATGGAGAGATGGGATCCTGCCACATCTACTTTCTGGTTATTGATGGGTGAGATGACCATCACCCTAGAGGATTTTCATAGCATTACTCAGATTACTCATACATGGAGAGTGGGTATATTGTATTAATGATACTAAGAGGGAGGAGGTCATGAGGATATTATATGGAGATGTTGATGATGTGGGGATATAATGCGGGTGGATTCTATTATCAGTCCTTATATTCAATACACAGATAGATGGTCCGTGTACATGGATGAGTATGATGATTATGAGGATCACATTGTTTTACTTTTCCTTGACTCTGGTGGTGGTTGGTTTCCCCGGATGATGACTAGTGTTTTTACAAATATGATGGAGCATTGTATAGTCTTTGCATGGGCCCTTAATTTACTAGCACAGACCTATAGGTAAACTATGGGCTTGGAGTATCCATAGAGGAGATTTGGAATAGACATTACTTTTCTGCTACAATCTAAGGCCTTCAATCATATTGTTCATAGATCATCCTTGTGGTTTACTATGGGGAGGTATAGATTTGATCAGGGAGATCAACTAGTTTTATGAGATGGCAGGATGTTGCATGGTAGTCTATAGGGTCGTTGTAAAAGTGAGGACCATTACAAACATTTTCTTACAAGGTTGCATGTTGGGGATGTATTATGGAGACCCTCATATTGGTTTTCCAGTATGTATGGGACTAGAGAGGGTGCTTAATTCCACTCAGTATGAGTTATGGGTTCAAGGCCAATATGGAGGAGAGTGGGAGTTGGGCATTATATTTAGTCGCATCAGGTGATAGTTTGGTCTGATATAGGATGTGTTTCTGGCTCAATTTTTGTATAGATGAGATGACAGGGATGTGGATACCCATTACCCATGGAAGTGATTAGCACACCTTTTGGCTATCTGATGACGGGTGTATCCATGGGCATCAATGAGCAGGGAGATTTTGTACTTATAGATGATCTTAGTGTGACTGCTAGTTATAAGGCATAGTGTATTGGTGGCTTTATGCCACATGGGAGAGATCTCATCTGGCTCATAGGGATAGGTAAAGTGTGGGCCTAGGTGGAGGGGTCACATCAAGAGTATGGTGGTGATGAGGGTGTGTGGAGAATGGATGATGGAGATAGAGAAGCCGTGGAGGATAGGATTGCATGATTAGACGATCGAGAAGGCTACAATGGTAGGAGAACAAACATTTTATTAGGGAAGACAGGGATAGTTTTGTGATAGAGAGGTATGGATTTATGAGTGGAGTGAGATGGAATGAGGATTGAGTGTGATAGCCATAGTAAGTAGTTAGCGCAGGCTACAAATGACTGGGAAAGATATATATAACACCGAGAGACCTTGAAAAGGGATCTTGGGCATTACAGGGACATCAGTGATCAGGTGCTAAGTTGGTGGCTTGGGCTTAGGATAATATTTAGATAGAACCACCCAAGTGGTATGGTTATCCTAGCTCATTGCTAGTCTGTATGTCTGAGGAGATAGCATATTATGAGGATCTTAGTAGTGTGGGATCTACCTACCACACTTAAATATGTGGACTATCTCAATGAGGATAAGGTCCTAATATTAGTACAATGTGGCTAGTGTGGGATAGCAACCTCGAGGTCTAGATAGGAGGTCTGAGTGAGGTCTTGATGGAGGTGATGCAAGAGCTCAGGGGCTGGGATGTCACACTTATCAGGGCAGCATAGTTCATGGTATTTATTTCTTTATTTTTTGGGGGTGTCCAGATTCACCTAGTTTACTATATAGACATGATATATTATATGTATTGTGATATAGACGTCTCTATATGAAGCCTTTATTTATAATGTATGGATTTTGATATACGGAGTTTGGGGAATCCATGTGATTGTATAGATACATTTGGAAATGATGAGATATATATATATATATATATATATATATATATATATATATATATATATATATAATGGGTTTATGATGATTATGATGATCATGTGTTGATGATTTATGTCTATGTTATGTGATTCATTTATGGTTAGCATGGTTGATTTGATGGATGTTTTAATATTGTTGACTTGTGTTAAAATTATATGGATGTCTTGGTTAAAACATTGATACTTATAGATGATGATAATAATGTGATGATTTTAATGTGATCAAAATGTTTTTCAAAAAATGTTTCTAACTATTAAATAATAATAAAACATAGAAGGATTTTTGTATACTATATTTTGATACATACGTGATGGGTATAAACATGGTGAAAGGAGGCACTTGCACTTTTTTGGCCTTTATAGAAAAATGTTAACATAAGCCACTAACAATGAGGTAGTCACATGTAGGGGTCTTGAGTATAGATGGAAGTGAGAAGTGTACCTTCCTAGAACATGGGAAGGGTTAAAAAATGTAGGTTATGTGGGAGAATAGCTTCTCCTATCAATGATTTTATAGAGATATTCCACAGGCTATTGACTTTGTTCTTTTTATGCAAACTAATTAATGTGGGAAGTTTTCTTTGATGGGAAAGTTGATCGATGTGGGAATCTTTCCTAGAATGCTTTTTAACATTTGATTTTTTAAAGGTTGATCGATGTAGGAAGGCTCTTTACATAGATATCCATCCTTTGAGGGAGTGGTATAAAATTTACATTTCTTTATTGACTTTTTGGATAGCCATTCTTTGAGGGATCGGTCTATGATTTTTAATAGGTAATTGTCCTTTGAGGGATCAATCTAATTTTTTTTATATGATTGTTTTTATATTTGATAATTGTCCTTTGAGGGATTAGTCTATGCATTTTTATAGCATGAATCCATAGATATTTTTGAATTTATTTTAAATGAGGGAAAACCCTAATAGACTATTTTAAGGAGGGGAGGATAAATGTGTGACATAAACTACACATGTGTTCCCCATGACATGTCTTTGGTTGGTAAACAAGGTGGATGGATGTAATGATTGTGGGGTTCCTTTAAAGGAGGAACTTGTACAAATGTAAAATATGTGATGAGTATATCTATGGTGCTCCTCTTAAATTTTTTTAGGATACTGATAGAAAACCACATACTTTCAAATCATTACAATGATAAGATGGCAGATTTGATGATGAAATAATACCTTCAATATGCCTATTATCACAATAGTCAAGATGTTAACAATAGAAATACCACAAGTGCAAGGAATTCTGAGGTTTCTTTTTAGGTGTACCATCAAGGGAGGCTAAGAGATACGCCTCCTGAATCCATACTTCTGAGTGATAACATATGAACCAATCCAGTTAGAAGAAAACTTTCCATGTTTACTCCTATTTCTAGAGTAGTAATATTTTTATTTTATTTTAGAATGATATCACCTATGTTAAATTCACATTATTTTACATGTTTTTTGTACACGATTTTGATGCTCACTTGATAGACATGATGATGTTTGAGATTTGTTAAGCACTTTTCATCCAATAGTTCTAATTATGATAGATGATCTTGTTGATAGTCCTTGTCAGGATGAAATATCTGAGATACACATAAAGTGATGAGATTTTAACCTCAATGGCTAGAACCTCCTCGAAGCCATAGACTAGATAGAAAGGCATATCACCTGTAGAAGTACAGATGTTAGTTTCGATAAGATTAGAGAGACAACGAGATATGGAGATGGAAATTTCTTCCTTATTTGTCAACCATTTTCATGAGGGTTTTTTTAAGTTTTTACTAGAAGCTTAGGATTTTCTATTTTATTGAGGATACTATAATGATGAAAAGCTAAGTTTGATTTGAACATGTAAAAAAGTTTCTTAACATCTTTATTTTTGAAGGATTTTTCATTATTAGTGACGGAGTTTGTGAGGGATACCAAAATGATATATGATATGTTGATAGATGAAATCAATGGTTTTATTTTCCTTATTATAAGTTAAAGGAATGGATTCAACCCATTTTTGTAAAGTATTCAGTGGTTGTGATAATAAAATGATGTTGTTGTGACGAGTGAGGATTGATACTGTCAATGAGTTCTAACCCCCATTGCGAGAAATTCCATAAGTCTTGAGATGGTTGTAAGGCTTGATTTGAAATATGAGTGAAGTTCAAATTTTGTTTACATTTGATTCATTTATTAACATATGACGAAATAATATTTGTTGATGGTAGGATAGTAATATCCCAGTTCGAGGACATGCTTAACAACACTAGTGTCATTTAAATGTCCACTGCATATACTGTCATGGACTTCTTAGATGGCTTTAGCAGACTCATGATATTTAAGGAATTTTAATAAGAAGCCATCAAAACCATGTTTATATAGGCCACAAACCTACAATGATATATGGGGTCGTGTGTTGGAGAAAATATTGATTAATATTTCTGGATAGATCAGGATGAATTTTAGATTTCGAGAGATATTGAAATATTTGTGTACCAAATGTTAGTTTGGTTATTTTCAATAATTTTGATAGAGGGACGTTAATTTTTCTAGGAAAATTGATCAAGTATGTGGATAACAAAGAATATTTTGGAATTATCCGTTAATAAAGGAATGAGAGATCCTAAAGAAGACATGGTGTCTATGAATTTGTTTTAAGATCATGGAACAATTTGAATAGTGTAATGATCGAAGGATTATAAGAGAAATTTAACAATGTCTTTGTATATTTGTAGAATTTCATTTTTACATTTGTAAATTCCTTTGATTTGATTGATTACAAGCTGCAAATCTCTATATATGTGTAGGATTTGAACACCAAACATGATGGTGGTTTGAAGACCCATGATCAAAGATTCGATGTTATTAGTGTTGTTATCACCTTCCCAAAACTGTGTGTGTGTTTTTGGGGGACATTTCGAAAACTTTGGGTAAGTTTTCTATTTCCAATTCTTTGTTTACCTTTGTGAAGTTTGAAAGGAAAGAAATTACCCTTAACAGTTAGTCATTTCTCAATTTTTTGATTTTTGGACTTTTTCCTTGTATTGCGGGTTTTTTAGGTTTTTGTGTCCCATGTGTCCCATGTTCCTTTAGGCTTCTTATTCTCCAATATTCCACCTTCCCCAAAGTTCACTAATCCTTCTTATTGTGCAGATGTTTTGGATTTGCGGAGAAATCTTGTCTTAGTGTCCCAAGTATCGTCTGTGTGCACTTTATCTAATTTCCCTAATTTACAATGTGTTATGGATATGTCATATTTTCTCGTCCCAATTTCGTGGTGACTAGTCATTCTCTATGAACCCGTATTTACCGCATTGTGTTAGTCTCATTTCTATTATAGATATTTTAGCTCCTGGTGTCCCAAATGTTCCATGGGCCTTTTGTGGTCATTTTCTCTTCCATATCTGCATTTTAAGGGATAAAACCAGCATCTTATGTCTCAAGCTTTCCCATTCCTCGTAATACACTAAACTCTTCATTTAATACACTTCACTGACTATTTCAAAATGATATGTCTATAAATACATAGTGTTGGCTAGATTTTCTGCATAGCATCAAACCTAGGCAGTCATGAGATAAATCTCCCTCATTTAACCGGTGAGGCTCCCGTGTCAAATTTGTCAATATAAATGTGTTTTTATCTATTAGGTGTTTTACTTTAACAACTTAGTTCATGAACCATAACTAAGGAGTTCTGCAGCAAGTAAGCAGATGTTTAAGAAAGGAAAATTATAGAAGAAGGAAGTAGAGGAATTACAGAGAAGAAATAAGGAAGATGTGCATCCCAATCAGTAGATAGCAGAGCTAATTGCATGCACATAGAAGAAACTTAATAGATTTGAACACATAGAATTCTAAAGCAAAGGTATTTCTAGATCCAGATCTAAAATAACACAAAGTTTACTTTAAAGATCTAAGATTTAAAAGCAAGAAACACAGTACGCCGTGACACAAAGTTCTCCGAAAACCTGCTTCTTTCTATTCCTCTACAACAAGTGGCTCTCAGGGGTTCAGCACAAAGTCTAGAACACAAGATTGCTTCTTACAAATTCTGATCGATGATGAACCCGTAGGTTCTTCTCCTACTTATAGAATGTAGGAGGGAAAGTACAAATAGAAGACTCAAACTGAACTAAAGTATGAACAACAAGTAAAGATGACATTTGGCAATCATCCTCAACTAACTTCTTCTTAAGTGACACATGTATCACTTAACTAATAGAAAGGTTCCACATGACTTCAAGTAATGGTTGCAAAACCAATAACTTAGAAGTTTACAATTTCATCCGGGAACATAGAAAGTAGAAGAAGAAAGAAATAGAAGAAGTCCTGCCAGCTATAACATCTACATCTTCTTCTTGTTCTGATATCTGATATACTTGTCGAACATATAGTTCAGCATCTTTCCATCTGTTTTAGTTATTGCTTCCTTTTCTGTCCTGAATTGCAGCAATCCTTCATTCAACACTTTGCTGCATGCTTCCACTTCTTCCAAACTTGGCCCAAATCTCACAATGTCTGCCTGCAGTGTCACCAGCCTACTGATAGAGTTCATCGTGAAAGGCTTGGTGGCTTTGTCAATCCTCTTTTGCACCATCAGAAGAGAACCCTCCAGGGAATCATGCACCTCATTAGAAACAATCCACACGTATGAAGTAATACCTCCATCCACTCTTTCCTCAGTGAAAGAAATAATACTATCCGGCAAATCTGATGTTCTACTCTCAAGCGCCTGCATCCTCTTCAGCAAAACTCTGCAGATCTCCAAATGGAAAGATACTACAAACTCTAGCTGCTTCCCCTTCTCGATTGATCCATCCGGCACAATTTGTTCTGCAACCAATACATCTCCCGGCAGCTTGTTGATCTCGGACAAAATACTCAGGTTACTCTCTGCAACTGTATTTAGTCCTTCTATGCTTTCTATCAGTTGCTTTAGTTGATTTGCTGCATCGTTCATAACCTTTATGCGGGCTGGCACTTCCCCAAGTTACACAGAAGCTTGACGAATAATCAGATCCTTCCATTCATCAATAGCCTTTACTTGATTGCTTGCATCTTCCATTTCCTGCATAAGATGATCACTCACCTGCGCTGAAATGGGCTGAACGGAAGGTTTAGCAACCTTGGCTATGATCTCACATAATTGAGATATTTGCTTCTGCAGCTCTTCTTTCTCCGCCTTTTCACTGTCAAGCCTAAGAAACAAAGCATCCAGCAACGTCTGTGTGTCCTGTTTCAATCCTTCAGTGGTAGCTTGACCGAGTGGTATTTTGGTCACCGTCACATCTTCTGCCATGAGTTCCTCTTCTACCTTTCCTTCCGCCGGGATTAATATCTCAGCAAAATTCTCTCCTGAATCCTCGATGATCAACCTAGAAGTTGCTTTAGCAACTTTAGGCCTTCTGTCTCTTCTTCTCAGATCCTGAAGTAGCTGCAAGTCATGTTCCTCTAAGTTCATCTCTACTCTTGCTTCCGGAACCAACTGCAAAGCTAACCATTCCGAGAAATTACTTCTCGGAGAGTGAGAAGTCACTGAGTGCACTACCATTTCCCGCTCTGCATCCTCTCCATCAGAAAGTGTCACAGTATCATGGCTGCCATCCTCTGAAACATCCAAGGACAAAGCTCTTTCGAACTCCGTCATCTGCAGCTTCAACATCTCCTCTGGAACGGGTGCTGAACGAAGTGGCTGCGGAGAGAAGATGAACGTTGCTGGTTTTAATGAAGGCATGGAAGCATCTTGCTGCTGTGGTGCGATAGTTGGTGCTCCACTAGGTATTGGAGAAGTCGGAGTCAAAGCTATGGTTGTAGAAGTGGTCTTCTCTTTCTCTTGAGATCTTCTGCGTACTTTCAACTTCTCAGACCTTCTGCTGCTCTCTCCTTCATGCTTTCGCTTGAGGGAATCTCCTGTGCCGAAGTTGCCTGTGATTTGGTTCATCAATACTTCATCAAGGCAGTATCCCTTCGTTAGCAACCAGCTCGAAGTACTCACCAACACATCTCCAGATCTTTCTTCTATTGTGCTGCAGCCGCCATTGCTATCCTGCAGTAGAGCTTTATCTCCTCCCATTTGATGGTAAGTGTCAAGTACCACGTTCCCATCATCTTTAAGATCTGCAGGTATCCGCGCTAGTCCAAATTCAAATACTTGCTTTGCCGACAGCCTGCTGAAATCTTTCTTTCTGACCTCGTACTCACTTCTGCACTTCATCCAGAAATCTTCTAACGAAGGCACATGTGCGTACTCCTGGGAGATTGTCTTCCTGGCTATTCCAAATGGATCGAAATTGAGCCGTGCAGGGAAGAACTCTTGCTCATACTCGGACAACATTTGTGCTTCCATTCCTCAAGCTCTGTGAATGTTGATGCAACTGTAATATCCCACAGTGAGTGGGAAGAAGCCCGTATACTTGTGCCACTTCGACTGAAGGTCGTGTAACTCCACAAGTTGTCTGCTCAGCTCCATGGCAATCAATCTGTCACTCAGGTACCTTGGCATCTTTGTTGGTTCACCTGAAAAGCTCGTAACCCTGATGTATGTGAAATCTGCAAACTGGATGAATACACTGCCAATCTTGGACACTGCTTCCCATGCTTCCTTGCTTACCATGTGAGTCTTCAAGTCTTTGTCTAACCTGCAGATGAAATCGTAGAAGAAACCATCGTTGATCACTTTAAAGTCCTTCTCGCACGCAGGTACAGTAAGCTGCGGGTAGCACTCGAAAATGGGATCCTTGGAAAGAATACCACATCTATCCAGCTTAGAAAAGACACCCTGTGAAGCTGCAGCATATACCAAGTATGAAGTCATCTTGAAGCTGAAGGTACGCTTTATGTTCCGCAGTTGCTCACCGATGTTGCTGCTAATAATTTCTGACCAACTGATTATAGAATCAACCTTGTTGATTTCAATGGTCCTGATGAAAGCATACATCCATGTCCGGAAAGTGTAGGCATTCGCTTCACCATTCAACCTGCATAGCAATTTGACAATATCATCTGCCTCCTGCACCAAATTGGATCGTGGAAGAGTTCTCAGGAACTTGGAAGGGGATCTAGGCTTCTTCATGAACCGGCTATTCATGATGCTCACACAGTCAGCTCTATGCTTTTCCCACCTACTGTCAGCATCCTGAATGCTAATAGAAGTCACCACCTTTCGTACTGGAATCTTCAAACAATAATCGAAGAATTCTGCATCCAAACGAATTATTGTCTTTCCCGCTACATCACGCACTAATCTGGATGAAGGATGATAAGATCTAGCACACTCCATCACAAACTCTGGCAATTGGGCTATACATGGGAAAGCTGTAGCTTGAATAATTCCACTACTTTTGACCGCACGCATGAGTGAAGTCTTTCTAGCTCTGGATCTGTCAATCAAATCAGAAAGAGGTTCTGGGCCTAGATCCGTGTCTCCTATGTCTGAAAGTTTAGAAGCAATGCATGAATCCATCATGCTCTCTTTTTCATCTCCTTTTGCCATGGCTTTATCAATCTTTGTCTGAATAATTCTTTTTCTTCTAATTTGGTCGGATTTCTTCAATACTGGTGCAGATTTGGACAATTCTTCATATTCGGAGGATATTTGCAATGTATTGGACATTGATAAATACTCCTTTTCTTTTATAAAGCACCTGTAATGAGTTCCTGCAATTTATTCAGACAAAAATGGCCACCGGAGCATAAATAGTGAATTTAAATTATAAAAATCTGCACTTTTCAAGCCTGCTGCCCCAAAAATTGGTGTTTAATTTGCACATAAAGAGAGCATGAATCCTTTCAATCAACACCTGAGCTCCTGTTACACATGTGAAAACAACTATGCCGACGAAGATCAACCTTCTCCAAAGCATGCGCCAAATCTGGAAGCTTTTAGCCTTTGTTAGCACTTTGTCTGTGCAAAATCCTTCCTCTAATGGGGGCGCACTTTTTCTCCTAGCCGCAATTCTTTACCTGTGTGTTGAATAATTCATCCATATGGTTGCCCATGCTTATATAACCTTCACAATTCTATAATTAATAATTGCCCTAACAATTAAAGGTAATTAATTAATTAAAAATCATGCTTTTCTCTTTTAAAAATTGCATGTTTAAGGACAGCCATCCAATAAATTAAATTAATCCAATTTAATCCTTCACACAGCACTTAACTTTAGCCTCACAGTGTGCTTTGACCATAGCCACTGAAAATAGAAATTAATTTAATGATTTAATGCATTTAAAATCATTAAATAACTCCTAAATGGGGCGCACTTTTTCCAAGGAGAGGGGCAGCCACTAAATAAATTAAATTTAATTGATTTAATTCCTTTCTTTTATTCTTCCTTTGACTTTTTGACCTCCTCAAGCTTGGGCGCACTTTTTGAAGGAAGAAAGATTATTTAAAATAATCAATTTAATCACTTTAATCCATCACCAAAGGGGGCGCACTTTTTTGCACATGTAATTCTATTTTTAAGAATTTTTTCATAATGGGATTCTTTACCCTGCCAGGCAGGCACCAAAATCCCATGATCCACTTAAGTGATTTGACTTTTGCAATGGGATTCTTTACCCTGCAAGGCAGGCACTAAAATCCCATGATTTCACTTAAGTCACTTTCCTTTTATTATATCATGGGAATTTTTACCCTGCAAGGCAGGCAATAAATTCCCACCTGCCTGCAGCCTCTATTTTTCCCACTGCAGCTTAAGTGACTTTTATAACACGGGAAAAAGTACCCTGCCAGGCAGGTATACAATTCCCATCCTGCCTGCGGCTTATATTTTTCCCATCGCAGCTTAAATCCTTTGTTTTCCAAAAATGCGCCCATCCCCGCAGGGGCTTTTCTGTGCACGACTTCGCTTTTTCCCAGTGATCCAGACCTCCGATGATGACTTCCTCTGGGCAAAATGTGCGTGTATGTTTTCCAGCTGCTCCAGGCCAAAAATCGGGCTTACCCGGCGAAGGAGTTGTTCCAGAGAAATTTTACAGAAAACAGAACGGGACACCACAAAAACAGAAAAATTGCCAAAAGTTACAAATAAAGCCCAAAACTTAAATAAGTTAAAATCCTTCTGGTATATAGGAATAATAACATATTCGCTTATAACAGAGTTGAAACGGAGCGCAAATATCCTCATACGGGGCTCAAAATAATTAAATACAAATTTCCCGCAGACAAATCCCGACGACAGAATAAAACAATTTTGGGTATCTGGGTATTTGGCAAAAAGGGCTAATATGGCTCTTTGGGATTATCTTGACGCAATACAGGAACTTTCAGGCAATAAAAACAACAAATGACCCACTATTTTAAAAGTACGAAATTTTTTTGAATTGGGTAGTCACAGATTTCAGGGTGAAATCTGAGTGACACCACATAGGGAATACTTGTGTTTCACCACAAAACTTACAATTTGACTCTTATTTCCCTTTCTTGCACCTTCTACACTATTTTTAGTCGTACAAAATTATTTCTCATCCATTTTAAAATTCCAAGTTTATTCTATTCCTGAGAAGGTTTCCATTGATCTTAAAGTAGAAATTTGAGTCTCAGGAAGCTTATTGTGAAGTTTTGAAGTGGGTTTTTTTCTTTCCCTAGGGTTTTTCTGTGGTTGTGAACTTTTGTCTTCCTAGGTAGTTTCTTTATATTCCAGCTACCATGAAGATTCATTTCAAGGGACACAAGCATCTTTCTTCTCTAGAGACTGCACTACCTAATATTGGAGATAGTGATGCACAGCATCTTGACCTCAATGTTTTTTGGGCACGACTCAACTATGAAAACCCTACTCCCATTTCCCAGCTGATCAAAGAATGTGGAATAGCATATGTCAAAGGTTTTCATGTTTTTTTCCAGTGTACCGATACCTTCTTAGCTTGTGGCTCCTTCTTCAATCCCAGCACAAAAGAAATCATAGATTCTCAAGGACATGTAATTGCTCGATTGGATACTAATTTCATTAATAATGCCTTCAAAATCCCTGTGATATAGGACTCAAATACTCTCACCAAGGTCCAAGCCCAATTTTTGTTTGATCAAGACAGATCAAGGTAGCCAAATCTTGATTTAAAAGCCCAAAGAAAGGAGCCTCAATACTTCCTAAAACCATGTACAGAGTTGATTTTAAGGTGGAACTATCAAATATCATTACCCTTCTTGCCAGGATAATGGGTCTTCCCTCAACCAATGAATTTCAATTTTGGATGTGTCTCTATCTAAACATCATTTGTGAAGGGAAGAAGAACCTAAATTGGGGAGAGATCATTTGTGATAGTCTTGGTGAACAGCTAGCCAATGTAAAAAGGACCAAAACTTTCTACATGAATTCTTATTTGGTGTACACCATTGCACCATACAGAGAATGCTTGGGCATTTCTCCTAATGAGGATAAAAAGGATTCTCTAATATATGAATACTACCGATAGTTGACCATGAAGAATAAAAACCATCATTTCAAAAGGGTCAATGATGCCTTCACCATGTATATTTTAAGATTATTAGAGGGTAAAATAGCTGAGATATTTTCTAATGAGGCCAAGCAGTTGATTTCCATTTATGGGAGCTATTTCATTCAATTCAAGAAGTTTTCTTACATCAAGCTAGTTGGTTTTGAAGGAGCACCCCTTAAACTTCCAATGTATTGCAATGATAAAATTTCCCTAGTTGAGATCTGTAGACAACTTGATAAGCTTCATAGAACATGCATAGATAAGAAAATAGTAGGCATCCAATTCCCAATCACTTTGGGTAATTACACTTCAAGACTTTTTTAGATGCTCAAAATGTTGATAGAACTATTACTCCCCTCACTCTCCATTATTTCAAGAAAATAACTTGTTTTGATCGTAAGGGTTTTATTTCTAATAATTTCAAAATGGGCTTCCATCATCTTGCTGACCTTGAATACTATTGGGCTAACTGTTTAGTTGACTATGAAGCCAAAAGAAGATATTATGGTAGGTTGTCCCTTCAACAAATCAAGTATTTTGAAGTTTATAAAGTACTAGATGAACTACAAGATGCTGACCCAGATCTACAGTATCTTGAATTTGAAAGGTCTACCAAGCATGCTCCTATTAAAACCATTGATTGGTTCAATAAGGAAATAAATGATTTGAAAGAACTTATAAATTTTGTCTTGATCAGAACCAAGGTTTGGTTTGATAGAAAAATGAAGATATTTAGAGAAAATATGTCAACATCTTTTTCTCAAGAAACTTCCACTCTTTAGAAAGAGTTTCCTGTAGCATCCCTTGAGGCACATGCATAATTTTTCCCATCTCCTCTTGAATATTCAACTTTAGTGTACATAAAAAAAGGGAAAGCTAAGAAAGATGAGAAGGTAGAAGAAGTGATTGAGGAAGAAAGTAGACAATTTCCCTCTCCAAAGTAATTGGAAAGTGTGTCTGAGCTTGAACAGATTTTAGATCTCTGTGGTGATGATGATGGTGAAAAAGAAACAGAGGATCATGAAGAAATTGATCACGAAGGAGGGAGCATAGAAAATGAAGAAGAATAAGGTGATAAGCGAAAGGATCACACTTTAGAAGCTGAGAAATTGGTTGAATCATTTTTCAAAGAAACTCGTGTTAGGGAAATTTTTGTTTCTAATGTTGGAACATCTTCTTGGGAAGTCTCAGTTGCACAGACCTTGAGTGCAATGGGCATAGTTTCACTAGGAACCCTTGTTCCCCCTTCTTCTAGTACCTCTTATTCTTGGGTTCAACCATTTGTCAACAACAAGAAAATAAAATCTTCATCTCAGATTGTTACTCGAAAGTTTGATGTTGTGGCTGCTCTCTTAGGCACAACCCTTGCCCCACCTACTAAGAAAGCCAAAATTACTTCCAAGTTGATATCTGATTCTAAAGGATAGTAGTTTTAGGAAATTGTTAAACCTAAGGTTGACAAGGATGAGAAATATCTGGTTGTGAATGATTTGGAGTTAACAAGGATCCCTTTGGGATAATCTACCCCTAAAAGTGAGGTACATAACTTGAAAGAGATAGTATCAAAAATGATTGAAAGGGTTGAGAAGGGTACGCAAACATAGGAGCAACTAGAGGATAAATATCAAATCCTTTGAAATTTCATCTGCTCTCTATTTTTATAAGATAAATTACTTGATCCAACCCCATTGGCTTCAATTCCACCACCTTTTGCTTTGACTAGTGATGAATTCCAAACTATCAAGGATATCCATAGGCATGTTACCTATGTGAAATCAATGGAAGTCATGGTGGATGGAATTCTAATTACTAGAATGAACTTAATCAAAGAGGCATAAAAGTCATATGATCAAATCACTATGAAATAGCTGAAGTTCACCATAACACTCAGCAGTTTGGAAAGGGAATTGAAACTGTGATTTGAATGTATCCAAGACATTCGGCTCATGAGTGATATAGATGTGCAAGTTCTCTTGGATAACAAAGTATTTGATGATGTAAAATTTAATCTATCTAAGAAGTGGGTGTTCAGCATTGATTGGAAGGTAAAGGTCCTCAAAGAATCCATTGATTAACTTAGGAACAAGATTCAAAAGGGAGAAGCTTTCAAGACCTGCATCATTTCTATTTTTCAAAATATCCACTACTAGCCCCTCAAATAGAACTCAGAAGATAAGTTCATAGTTCAATAAATCAAGTCCAAGTTCAAAACATTTGTCAATGAGGATTTTTTAAACTAGATACCATGTCTAAAGAGAAAGTGGGAGAAATATATGCGCTCCAAACCGCAATCTAATAAGCAAACAAGGAATTATTGGAAAATGCAAAATTTGGGAAAGGCATGGAGATAGCAAGAGCATTAGTAAGATTCATAAATCAAGTACTCAAAGTAAAGACTGGAATAACTACTCCTTCAAATGTTTCAGCACCCAGTTCTTAGACTTTTCTTTTAACCAATGTATTTTGTAAAGTTGGCCACTTTTATTATAATCATGTAATATTTAAGTAGGGCCAATTTGATATTATAAGTATTTGATTAGATATTAATCTTTTGATTAAAAGAAGAGAAAAAAAAGATCATTTGTAATCGCCCTTGGGGCTATTTAAAGCACTCGCTTTTCCATTCAAGGGGGGATTGTGTTTTTATGTTTTGATGTAGAGCCAATGAACTGGCAATTAATACAAAAGAAATTATACTATCACCCTTTGTTGTGTTCCATCTATCTCTACTTTCTATCTGACTCATGTGGGTTATATATGTTTGAATAGGAAAATTTGTGTTCTTCCAGTTGATGTTATGCTTAGAATTTTGTGTCTATTGCATATAGGTCCTTTGTTTAGATGTGTATGATTCAGGCTTTATTTTTCATGCACGCATAAGTAAGATACTATTATGAAATCTGTATATCTGAAAGTGTTGCATTTTTCACTTTCTAAACCATTAATTATTTTGTATCCTTTTTCTTTTGTATTAAGAGTCTTATAGAATGGAAACACATAAGGCATAAAAATTCACATTAAAATATTGGTAGTTTGTATATTTGTAAATAAGTAGATTTTCTTGTTTGTGTATTCAATAAGGGAACCTCTCCCATAAAGAGGAGGGACTATTGTCCCCTTTCTGTTGTTTTTTTTCAAGTCAAATTTTACAACAACAGTTTTTGGGTGCCAAAAACTATTAGTTTTAAAATTTGACTTGCAACAAGCAATAGTCAGGGAACCTCTCCCATAAAGAGGAGGGACTACTATCCCCTTACTGTTTCTTGTTTTCAAGTACAATTTTATAACCAACAAGTGCATTCGAAGTTAATTTTGAATGATATAGGGATAGGAGTCCCCCAGGGAGCTATAATGACGATACCGGCTCCTCCCCCTTGTTGACACTTAGATCCATCAAAGAAGAGGTTCATTTTGAGAGGTGTGTATTCTTGATCAATATTGTGGATAGATTTTTTGGAAAACTTTTTGTCAGGTGGTTGATTATCTGGAAGAAGATCCTCGGTGAGATGATCAGTAATGGCTTGTCCTTTGATAGATTTATGTGAGATAAATTCTAGATC
Source organism: Taxus chinensis (assembly GCA_019776745.2). Classification (NCBI taxonomy): domain Eukaryota; kingdom Viridiplantae; phylum Streptophyta; class Pinopsida; order Cupressales; family Taxaceae; genus Taxus; species Taxus chinensis. The sequence continues at coordinate 69,422,919 of CM034156.1, read as the reverse complement.
AACTTGGTCATAAACATAAGCCACTGAGTGATATGGTCATTGTGATATGGTTAGGAGTGTATGATTTTTAGTGGATTAAAATTGGTAAAAAGAATAAGCCCTTTGGTTGAGTATATAATGGTGTAGTTTGGAAGTCGCGAAGTATAAGGCGGAACACAACATTTCAGCTTCAGTATAGTGAGTTTCGTATTCATGAAGAGTATGGCTTATATAATAAATGACTTGTTCATGACCCTGCTCATCTCAATGAGTGAACATGTCACCCAAGGCATGATCTGTATTAGATATGTAAAGGTAGAAATTTTCCCCCTCACAATGAGGTGTGATCATGGGTGGCAATAAGAGAGACTGTTTGAGCTCATAGAAGGCATTTACACAATTTTTGTCCTATCTAAACTTAACATATTTTTTAAGAAGATGGTGAAAGGGTTAACAGTAATTTGAAAGTTGTGATATAAGTTGATGGATAGACTGAAGCTTACCCTAGAGGTTGCGAAGCTGTTTGAGGTTTGATGGAGGAGGCATTTCAATGATAGCTTTGATTTTGGTGGGATCTACTTCAATGCCCCAAATAGATATAATGAACCCTAGGAGTTTTTTGGTGAGAACAATGAACACACTTAGCGGGGTTGAGGTGAAGGAAATATTGAATGAGATGGGGGAAGATAACATCTAGGATAGCAAGATGACCCTTACGTTGTTTATATTTCCCTAAAAGATCATCTATGTAATATTCTATGGTTTTGTGGATAAGATCATGAAATATATATTTTATAGCACATTGGTAAGTGGAAAATTCATCTTTAGGACAAACGAGATTAAGTTCTCAGAATTAGGTACAGATGCATAACTTTCTTGAGGCTTTGGTTATGGGCACGATATTATAGACCCGTTTTGGATAATCAATGTGTACGATAAAATTAGTGGAGAGTAAGTGTTTTAATTCCTATTTGATGAGAAGAGATATGTGAGGATGCATCCTACATAGCTTTTATTTGACAAATTTGGCGTTAGGAGAAGTGATGATATTGTGTATGACGATATTGGGATCAATACCTAACATATCACTATATGACCAAGCAAAGGCTTGACTATATTTGGATAGGAAGGTGGTGAAGTCATTTCTCCTACATATTTAAAGATTGACCGACTTTAACTATGTGAGGTTCCTAGTGTAGATAAAAAATCACACACTTTGGGTATTATCTAGTGTTGATCGCATACTACTATTCATATGGTTCTTAAGTAAGAATGGTACTAATTAACCCATGTATTTGGCCACATTTATTTCCTTTATGTCACGTTTCTTGGTTTTACACATCTGCTTGCTCAATTTGTATTTTCAGTCTTTGGCATTTGTCATCTTGGACACCAGCACCCAAACCAAGATCCCAGTGTCAGGTGTCCTCGTCCAATCTGGGTGTCCCTATCCTCTTTGTACTTTACTCGTACTTTTTGGGTACTTTCTATCCGTTTGAGCATCTTATCTTTTTGGTAGTCGGTCTTTTAAAAGTTAATTATGAAATTCAAGTGAAGGAATCATGTAAATCTGAAGTTATGTGATCATAATAAGGGACCAAGAACTAAGCATATATTATCTCCACCTAAGGTTACGTCCATCAAAGGCATTTATAGCTCCATTTAGCTCCATTTAGCTCCATCAAAAGGGACAAAGCTTGGTTCATCTACATCACACTTCATATGAGGGGAGTCTATTGTTTCCACACACACATTCTTTACCTTCTACATGTAGTTACTTGCTCACTACTTCAAGTGTGACATGCACAAGAGCAACCTATGGAACAATTTTGCACAAACACACACGCGCGTGCGCACACACACACACACGCACACACACATGCACGTACACGCACACGCACACGCATACACACACACAAAGAACTACATTTCATCTGAGATGTAGTTCACCACTTAGTTATAATTCCACCATTGTGGCACTTGAGGGAAGTCTAACCCCTCATTTTACATCTTTCTTTTATAGGATTTGATGTCTATTTGAGGGTTTTACAGGTGTTTTCTTCATTACAGGTTTATGGGTACCTTTGCAATCCAAGTGTGACATACACAGGACAACAGGAAAATAATTTTGAACCTCTTACAACATCTAAGAGGAGTCTTTTTTAGCATCTATGCAGACCATGGTGCCTAGAAATTATACCAAGGCACCGACGGGTGCCCCTATCTATTGGTAGTGGAACCTAATAGCGACTGGGGTTGCAAGGGGGGCTGCGCACCCTAGCAGGGGTTCGGGGGCAGCGCCCCCATAAGCCACATTTTATATGTATTTATGCATTGTGAAATCTGAACTATTCCTTATTATGCCACAGATCTAACGGGTGGTTTTCTATGTTTCCCCAAAATGATAAAAACCCTAATATCTTTAAAGGGTTGTTATGTATGAGGCTCATTGTATTAATCACAACACTATGAAAGAGAGTTTTACTAGACTGAATAAAAGGATTGGTTGTTTCTAGTGGACGTAGCCCATTTTTGGGTGAACCACGTTAAATTTGTGTCTCTGTGTTATTGCATTATTTTCTATTTTACATTTTCTTCATTATTCATTGCATGTTTGTTTATCTGTACAACTGGTATAATCCTAACACTATCCCTCTCTAAGCACCCCCAGTCCAGTCAAATTTGTTAGATCTGTATTTTACTAGGTTTATTTATGACGGTCTTCCATCTTTTTTCATTCTGTATCCACTCCGAAATAGTACAATGACCTCTTTGAATCAGCTAAGTCACTTCTAACCCTCTTTTTCATTAGGGTTTCATATTTTTATTGCTTATTTGCTTGGGCTAATTTTTTTATTTCATTGTTTCATTTATTTACTACAAACTTGCATTAGATTAGGCTATTATTTTACATTTTAGCATAATCATTTTGGTGAACCTAACTCGTGATCATTCTTTTGGATCCTTCTTTACTATATCATCTTTTCTATCATGCCTCCTAAAGTAGCTCAAATTTATTTCTAGGATTTAATTCAAATGCATCCTAATTGCCAAGTTATTCTGAAAAAAATCCCTAGACCCCATGTATCTCCCTAGCAATATGCCACTGCATCAAGTGAGTGCTATTTTATATCGGCTATCTGACGACCCTAATATTAGTGATCCTTCATCTAATCAATCCATGTTGGGCTCAATTCAAGCTTTACATTCTATATTTCAAGACAAATTTTAGGTTATGGAATCCACGGTTACATCTCACAAATATGAAATCCAACAACTTAAGAATGTTTCTCATGCTCATGTTTATTATACTTCTACATCCCATCTTCATTCTATGTCTTCTACATGTGATTATATTAGTGTGCCTCAATTCTTTCCATTATCAGAGCCTCTCATGTTTGGTCACAATGTTAAGTAAAATGACATTCTTATTGATCTCCTTAGTTATAAATTTATCACTTTACTATCTACTCAAACCTATCCTCCTTACCGACTTGCAAAATATCAAGGTCACCCATATTTCAATTATCATTAAATCAATGGACATAATGACAGTGACTATTATGATTTACGATGAATAATCAAGCATCTTGAGCATCAAGGTTTTATCTCATTCACTACACTGCATCATGTCAAATCATCCTCTTCTATTGTTACATTCCAATGGGTTCCTAAATATCATTTGTTTATGTCTACTGAGCATCAACTCATCACTTCCAATGTGCCTTTTCTGATCAGTCAAGTGTTTCCCATTCAATCCACTCAAACTAAGCAACCGGCTCTCAAAATTAGTCTCACTCCACCTCCTCTCAAGTTATATGTGACATTACCAATTCAAACTAAGAAATAACCTCTCAAGGTTTGTTCTCCTTCACGACCTCCTACTAATTCATCTACAGTATTACAAATTCAATCTAAGCAACATCCTCTTAAGTTTGGTTCAACTCCTCCTCCATTAAAGGTATGTATAACATTTCCAATTCAATATCAGCAACCACCTCGTATAATTAAACTTAGAATTCCACCTTGTGCTCCAGACAATGCCTATTTTGATGACTAGGAGTCAGATGAATCTTACGATGCCAATGAACCATTTTATTTCAATCCTAGCAATGTGGTTGACTCTGATTCTGATGATGGTCACACATATTTACCACCTTAACATCCCATCACTTTTGTTAAGGAAACTACTCCCTACATTGATTCACTTAGTGTATTTTGACTAGATTTCCATCACTTACATACTTGGGGGCCATCATAGTATCCCCCCCTAAATTAATACCAATTTAATATTCACCCTCTTATGTACCTAAATTCTCGCATATACATCTTCACACACTCTAACATCGACATTACCCGATGATGCACTCTTGTGCTTTGGTTCACACTTGACTGTTGATGGCATATTATGCACATGAACCTCACACACTACATAATAGACACTACGCATCATGTATATTCACACATCTTACACTTTTATACATACACATCATCTTAAATTTTACATTTGATATCTTACATCCTACATCTTACTTCTTACATCTACTATGAATATACACAATTTATATCATTTACTCATCTTGCATTATATTCTATACATCTTACATTACATACTACACATTACACATCACATGACGATTTATCGTCACCACATCTACTACATATATTACGCATTTTACACTTATAATTTTATGTGTTGCACTCACTACCCTATGACGCACTCTAGTCTCACGGTCCATACTAGACTGTTGAGGGTATACATCACAAATGGACCTCATCACACTCACATGATCATGATTCAATCATTTTCTCATCTGACATTCCTAGGTTAGTGATATACACCATATGTTACATCATCACTTCCACTTGCATCATTTAGTGATATATGTCATAGGCTACATCATCACTTCTTCTATCATCCATTAGTGATATATTCTTTAAACTAAATCATCACTTCTTCCACTCATCTTGTGATATACACTTTAGTCTAAATCATCACACATTCTCACACCTCATCTTTACGTTACATATCATCACTACATATTCATCACATCATGCCACACATAACACATTATTTGAACCATTTCCTGATGATGCAATCTTGTTTACAGTTCATTCTTGACTGTTGAGGGGGCATAAATACATGAACCTCATTTCATAAAATCCCATTCACTCAAGGGGCATGCGGCTCCTATCATTCACTTTGTATTCCATTCAGTCCATCCACAACATATTGCATATCTTGGTTACATTTAATTTTTCTTACATTTACCTGTACATATTCACTATTACACATGCTAGATAGATATCTTGTATGTCATTATTCTTTATCATACACACATGCACATTCACTTGCATTTCTAGTTGTTATCGCATATTATACATGTCCATTACACACAACATGGATGTTTGGTACAGTATCTAGTACCAATCCCACAGAGGCTCCTAGGGGCATCCACTTTTGTAAACTACAGTTGTTATTGTTTCATAGCACGCTCTTTATCATATTATCCACGCTTTGACATATATTTTATCTTTCTAACATGCTAACAATTGCTTCATGTGCAGCATTTGTTCTACAGGACTATTTACTTACATGGTTATTTATTACATTACTTGCACTTGCTTGTCATTGTATGCCATTGTTTACAAGATTTTCCCTTTGTCTTTTGTGCACACTTCTATTGTTTTGGCTTCATCGGCCTTGATTGTCTTGCGACATCATGAGTGATGTCCCATATTTGAGATCCACTTTTTGCGGTCTACATTGTCTTCTTGTATGTTATAGCTTACACATCATTTGTTTATCTTAATTGTAGTCTCATACATAGATGTATGTATTTTCTTGTACTAACACTTATTTCCCAACCACTTATTTTCATGTGCCTTGGTTTCTACCAAGCACATCCCCTTCCCCTGCAAGTCAAAGTTTCAGTGGTTAGTCCTCCTTTGGGTTGTATTCTCCTTCCATGACATCACATGCACCCCAAATGAGGGGGGAATTATTTTTGTGAATCGATCACCCCATATAGAGTATACACAGCAAAATATTGTACCAATATAATACAGTTTTCAGATTTTGGGGCTTAGAGTCATACTCAGGTCCATGACAAAATGGTCTTTCCCAGATTGCCTAAAACCAAGGGGAATATCACACAGCAGCCTTACCTGGGTTACCTGAGGCAAGGAGGCATATCATATAGCAATTGGTAGTTCAGCATGGTCTAAAAAACTCCATACACAACATAATTCACAGGGTAGAAAGTCCTTAACACTCGTATACACCATCTGCAGTTGTGTTTTATAAAGCGGGAAGTAGTTAAAGGTTAGAGGATGACACTAGACATTTTCTCCCTACACTTTCATTACATTTTCATGAGATCACCTGAAAAAATCATGCTCATCGACATCATGTACATGATCCTTTCTACACTCTTTCCTCTTCATGGATCACGTGCACATGTTCCTTTTTTCAAAATTTTCAACATCTTCTTTTACGTACTTCCTTACATGCTTTTTATACATATACATGTGTATTTGACTACTTGAGTGTCTTCTCTTTTATAGATTCAATTGTATGAGAAGCAGGTAATACACATCACCAACATCACACACATCAACATCAACAACATGTACAACATCAACATTTACACACGTGCTCCCACCCTAGGTTCATTTTCATCACCTTTTTACACTTTTGCATCTTTATTCTCCACACTCCACAATTTTTATAGTCCCTCGTCACGCCTTCTACATCGATCTACATGGATATCAGGTATACATCTCTATCTACTTTATGTTACCAACATTCTGCTCACCAATATAAAGTGAGAAAATATAGACATAAAATTACGCACTTTGGGTATTATCTAGTCTCGATCACATATTACTATGCATATGGTTCCTAAGAACGGTATTAATTAACCCATGTATTTGACCACCTTTGTTCCTTTTTTTCACTTTTCTTGGTTTTACACCTTTGCTTGCTCGGTCTACCTTTTCAGTATTTGGCATTTTTTGTCCTAGACACCAGCACCTAGACCAGGACATCAATGTCAGGCACCCTCATCCAATCTAGGAACCCTTGTCCTCTTTGTACTTTACTCACACTTTTTGGGTCCTTTCTAGCCATTTAAGCATCTTATATTTTTGGTAGTCGGCCTTTTCGTGGTTAATTATGAAATTCAAGTGAAGGAGTCATATAAATATAAAGTTATGTGGTCATAATAAGGGACTAAGCACTAAGAATTTACTATCTCCACATAAGTTTGCATCCATTAAAGGCATCTATAGCTCCATTTGCATCCATCTAGCTCCATCACAAGGGAAAAATGTTGGTTCATCTGAATCACACTTCATAGGATGGGAGTATATTGTTTCCATGCACACATTATTTACATTCTACATCTAGCTATTTTCTCACTACTTCAAGTGCAACATACACAAGAGAACCCTAGGGCACAATTCTGCATGCGTGCATGCGTACATACACACACACACACACACACACACACACACACACACACACACACACACACACACACACACACACACAGAGAATTATATTGGGTATGATATGTATTGTAGTGCTCAATTGTAAGTCCACCATTATGGTGGCTAAGGCTAGTATGAGCCCTCGTTTTACATCTTTCATTTTTAGGATTTGATGTCTATTTGATGGTTTTACAAGTGCTTTCTTCATTATAGGTTTACGAGTACCTCGGAAATCAAAGTGAAAAATACACATGATAAAAGGAAAATAAGTTTGAACCTTTTGTGCCACCTTAGAGAAGATTTTTTGAGCATCTACGCAAACCAGGGTGCCCCTATCCCTCTCCAAGCACCCCAGTCCAGTCAAATTTGTTAAATCTTTAATTTACCAGGTTTTTATGTGATAGTCTTCCATCTCTCTTTAGTCGGTCTCTACTGCGACACAGTATAGTGACCTCTTCGAATCAGTTAAGGCTCTTCTAACCCTCTTTGTTATTAGGGTTTTATATTTTTATTGCATAGTTGATTAGGTTAATTTATGTATTTCATTGTTTCATTTATTTACTACAAACTTGCATTAGATTAGGATATTATTTTACATTTTATCATAATCACTTATGGAGTCCCTATATCAAAATTGGTAATGGAATCATTAAGGAGTGTCGAGGTGTCAGGTGGTAAGGCTTTCTAAAGGAAATGATCATTTTCCCCCATATGGGAGAGAATGGCTTGTTTGCCTTGACATTGAAGAATGTTAATGACAGGTGAATCATCTTCTATCATTTCAAGCTAGATAAGAGGAAGTGTCTTGGTATCGTGATTAGTTTTATAATTCAATGGTCCTAATGTAATATTATTGTCTAAAAAATTAGGCAAGATGGAGATGGTGTCATCTGTGTCCATAGGATCATCTTGCACAGATGAGGAAAATGGTTATAAACCCATGATGGCTTTGGATGTAACATGTGTGGAAGATTCAAAAAGGGGTCTCTCATAACCTATCCCATACTTTTCATTTGGTTTGAGGGAATTTTGGATGATTAGATAATGGATACTATGCTCATAACATCTGAATCTAAATTCTTTCTAGGAACAACGATGGAGATACATTTGTGCAAACACTTGATTATATAAGAATTTGAAATCTGATATGAATGGCATGGCATAACGCTGATAAGTAGATTGTGAAGAGGGGGTTGATCCATCCATATATGAGATTTTATTTCAAATGTGGGGGACCTTAGGAAACAACATCTCTAATGTTGGGTCCATACATGGGTTGTTTATCAGGTCTTCTGTATGTATTTTGTGTGGGAATTGAATTAAGCATGAGGAGATGATACTCCCCTAGTGAGAGGCGTTGCATAACGTCATCAAAGGAAGAATCATCTTGTAGTTTAGATGATGGAATGAATGTGATAGTGGAGGCTTCATCAAAGGATCATGAGCTTGATTTGGGCATAAGCATGTCATTCAAGTGGTATTTCATGTTATAAGCTCTAAAAGGATTAGGGTCTGTGTGAACAGTACAGGTTTTACCCTCGTGTTTTTACTTAATACGTCGATGAAGTGTTGACGGTATACAACTCATATAAGAATTTTAAACCTGATATGAAAGGCATGGCATGACGTTGATAAGTAGGTTATAAAGGGGGGTCAATCCCTTTATAGATGAGATTTATTTTCAAATGTGGGGGACCCTAGGAGATAACATCTCCAATGTTGTGTTCATACATGGTTTGTTTATCAAGTCTTCCATATGTCTTTGGTGTGGGAAGTCAATTAAGCATGAGGAGATGATACTCCCCCAATGAGAGGCACTGCATAACGTCATCAAAGAAGAATTATCTAGTAGTTTGGATGATGGAATGAATGTGCTAGTGGAGGCTTTGGTAAAGGATCACGAGCTTGATTTAAGGAAAATTATGTCATTTAGACACTATGTCATGTTACAAGCTCTGAAAGGATTAGGTTCCATGGGAGCAATAAAGGTTTTACCCTCATGTTTGTACTTAAGACATCGATGAATTGTTGAAGAGATACACACATAGCATGTATCCAGGGTCAGCCTAGTATTATGTCATATTATAACTCACCTTCTACCAAATAGAAGAGTTCAGGGAGATTCTTAATGTTGACCTAAAGTGGTAAGATTATTGCACCCAATGTGGGGGAGATGTTGTTAAAGGCACGAAGTACAACTAGTGTCTGAGCGATAATGGTATTAGGAAGTCAAAGTTGATTGAATGCATATGATGATATGATATTGATATTTGTGTTGTTATAGATCTTGACTCTTTTTACTAAGATATTATTAATTTGGGTGATGATAAATAGGGGAATATCGTGGTATTCTTACTGTAATAATGGTATTTGTGTATTGTCAAATGAGATAGTGGTGGACATTTTAAGAGTGCCTACTAGATTTTCAAAGAGTTGTGGATTGTCTGAGGGAACCAATATGGATTGGAGAGATTCGATCATGGCTTTTCTATGTGAAATTAAGGTTTGAACCAGCTTCTAAAGGGACATCTTGACTAGAGCTTGGTGAATTTTTTTGACGATGATGCTTTGTATTATGGCGGTGGATTGTGTGTGAGGTGAAGCAAGGATGGAAACATTGGCCTTATTAGGGGGGTTGGAGTTGATGACTTTGGAGGGAGCATAATAGTAACTTTGGACTTGTTTTGATCAAAGGGATTATGTTTATGGGTACATACTCTAGTGGTTATACATACTCCGTCGATTTGATGTAGAGGGATTTTATTATAAAAAACCCCACTTTCATTGGTTACGAATGGTTTAGATGCAGTATTTGTGGATGTTTTATGAGGTGTTTTTGATTTAACTAGATCCGGAGGAAGAAGGCCTTTGTGTGTAATGATTTTAATGACGGTAATAAGGGCTTTGTAATCTTCTGTATGATGTCCCAGAGTGTGATGGTAATCACAAAAGGCTTCAAATATATACCACGAAGGATTCCACCCTCGAGAGCTAGATGGTTTAAAAGGGGGTAGGGATATGATGGATTATTGAATAATCCTTTCAATGGTCAGTTCCTAATATCCTTTTGAAGCGGACGATGAAGGAAGTGACATTCCTTTTGATTTGATGGATGTTGCAGGTACTACCTTTAATATGGTTTCTTTGGATGTATGTTGGGGAAAGGTATTTGATTGTGTGATAGTGATTAGTAATTTAGATGAAGGATGTGGCCCTAGAATGGAAGGCATGGGTTTTGATTTTTGTGTTGAAGAAGTAATAGGATGATGTGTTATGATTGTTGTCTTTTTAGATGAAGGGATGCATAGTTGTATGATAGGTTTTCGAGATGCATGAAAATGATATTAGGTGATATGATCATCATATGATATTTTCACAATTTGTATAATGGGTTGTTTTTGTAAGGTTTTGGAAGATCTTGCAGATCAATTTTCCATGGACGAGATAGATGTGGATGAAAATGTTTTCATCTCTATGGTAGGAATAGTAGATGTGCTTTCTTCTAGATGTTTGGTTTTTTTTTTTAGTGGTAGAATTACTAGTAGAAGGTTGAGATGTGGATTATGTGACTTTGTTGATAGTGTGATGAGCCTAAATGGTCGTAGACTGCGATTGAATGGTATATGGGGAGTGACTAGGGAAAGGTTATTTGAAGACATCCAGATTGTGATTTTGATGTGCATTTTAGTTATCTAACTGTAGTGCACCTTATGGTATTTACCTTTATCAATAAGATCTTAAAGGTAATTTCTGACTGTGCTATATGATTCACCAATAATGAACGTCACCTTTCGATGTCTTGGCCCTTGACCCTATGGTATTTACAGTAATCATTTTATTTATACCATGATGGTTTTGAGATGAATGTATCAATGGGTCGGATAGGATAAAGAGTGTAATCCCCTCCATGGGACACCAGAATACCTCCTAAAAAAAGTTGAATTTTTTTTTTTTTTGGAAATGCGAACTAATGTTTCGCCTAACCGTTCTCAATAACTGATTAAATTTCTTAATGATATAATTTTAACCAAATTGCTAAGACATTTGTTTCTAATTAATTTATTTATTTAGCTGCCAATAATTTTCACACGTTTATAAAATAATATATCTCATTGACTAATTCCACCTACATGAGAAAATAACTGTCCATTCTTAATTAAAATTTCATCCCCCACTCAAAAGTTTATTCCCACAATATTACTCATATTCAAAAGTGTAGAGGGTCACTTAAGGACCCTAGGATTAAGTCAATCTTAGCCCTTGATCTCCTTTTTTCCCTAAAGATGACCTAAGATTCCTTAAATTTTCTTTCTTATATTCCTTCTTATTCTTTTTATTCTATTTCTCATTTCTTTTTTTGTTTGGTTCTTTGCAGGTGGAGAGCTATAGAGGTTTTATTGGATTTTCATTAATGTAGGAGATTCAAACAATGTGAATACACTTTTCTTATTTATTTTTATTTTCTCTCTTTTTTGTTCAACACATTCAAATTTATTTATTGTTTTTATACATATACATATACATACATACATTTACATTTACATTACATTACATTATATATATATATTTCTTTTGTGTGTGTTATGGAAGGGAAGGGGCGGCGGATTTTGGAGAGGGAGGCTGTGTTTGGAGGGGGGGGATTTGTGTTGCGCAGGGGCAGCGGCCAGAAAAAGTGGCAGCTAGAGGGGGCAAGGTTGGATGGGGGGTGCCGCAAAGGGGAGGCGGTGACTAGGGAAGGGGGCAGGGTTGGCGCCGGGACAAGAGGGAGGCGCAGGGTTTTGGGACAGTGTAGGGGTGGGGGGAGGCACTCCCCCCACCATGGGGACAGTTGCAGGGTGGGGGGGGGCGTTTCACCCCCCACCTCCTTTTTTTTATTATTATTTTTTATTTTTTTGAAAACGTATTTAAACAAAACATTTTTTTGGTTTATTTATAATTAATTTGTTTGTTTATACACACAACATAATCATTTTTATGATATGATTATAGTTTTATATATATATGTACATTTCTCTGTTGTTGGTATGTTTTTACAGTATGTTTCTATGTATGTGTGTATATATATATATATATATAGAAAACTATGTATGTATGTATGTATGTATATGTATCAAGAATGTATGTATGTATATATATATATATGCTATTATATATATATATATATACATAGTTTTCTATTATATATATATATTTTCTATATATATATATATATGATTCAAATAATAAATTACAGAATTTAACAATTTAAATGAGAACAACACTAATGTAAAGGTATTACATGAGATATTATCTTAAAGAAAAGAACTTGTATATTTGAAATTTCTTATTTTCTTCCACAAATAAATACCAAACTTTTTTTTTTAACAACCAAACTTTCATTTCCAATGCAAGACATTTTTAAGATTTTCAAATTTGCACACACAAGCTAGATATCCAATAATTTTGATATTTTCTTATAAAGGAGCATGCTTTCAAAATCCACTTTTCATTCAAAAGGAGTTACCAAAATTTCATTTACAAGAGTCTCAAATTCAATGTTTAACATGCTTTTCACAACATACATAACTACTCCTTAAATGAGTTACAAGTCTCTTACAAGATGTTTAAGGAGATTGCTAAATCAATAATGACTCAAATTTATAAGAATGCAATTTACAAAATAAGGGTTTTACAAGAAGTGCAAGTTTCCACAAAGCCATAACCAAAAGATACAAAGAGGTAATGTCCCCAAAGAGAGAGAAGAAGCCAAATAGGACTCCAACAACACCAACTATCAACTTTGAGCTCCAAACTTTATGCCTTCAAGAAAACCAACAAGGAGAAAGAGCTTGTTTTCCACCCAACCATAGGCATCATTACATGCCTCTCCCAAGGTTGGGATGCATGCTAGCCTCCCCCAAGCCCATGGGAAAGAGGACAACCATCCACAATCTTGCACAAGAAGAAGGGTGAACTAACAATGATACATACACACAAAAATAGGACAAAAACAAGACAAGACTCCAAAATTTACAAGGAAGGAAGAAGAGAAGAACCCAAGTTCTAACTCTAAAACAACATGGGGAAGAGAGGAAAGATGTTCTTCAATAATTATGATCCAATAATAGTTGCATAAACCAAATACTCCATACCCTCCTTATTTCTCCATTTACATACAATCCCTCCTTATTCCTCTACCCTTTCCCCAAGTCCTTCTTGGAAGGATTTTCAAAAGCCAAAGGGGTTTCCTTACCAAGAATGGGGAAGGAGACTCAAGCCAAATGAATCAACTTCCCCACCTCAACCATTTGAGGGAAAAAAAAAAACTATAATACCCTACAATGATTGTCCATCAAGCCTTGAGGATTGAGAGGAAATATACCTCTCACAACTCCAAAACTCTATCATACCATATGATGGAGGGAGTAAAACAAACAAACAATGACCAAAATGCAACAATAACAATTTCAAGAAACCAATTAACAACTAAAAATAAAACAACACAAACAATAAGACATAAGAGCCTACCTTTCTCCAAAAATATTTCTAACTTAAAATTTCTCCACCCTTGACTCAAGCAAATCACTAGCTCCAAATCACCCAAGCATCCAAACAAGAAGTTCCAAAAAAAAGTTCTCTTTTCCCATGAAGAGGAATTTGAAGAGGAGCAAGCAATCTCACCAATGAGGGGGTGACATGTGCCACCCCTCTCCTCCTTCAAGGTCAAAGATGCCAAAAAAAAGAAAGAAAGGGTAAAAATGTATTTTTTCCCTCTTCTCCCAAAATTCCCTAAAAGTTAACAAGATAAAATTAGTGAAACTTTTAACAAGCACTCCTCTACACCCCTTACATGGATGTGACCAAACAAGAGGCAAAAAGGGAGGGAAAACTCCCTCTAGCATTGGAAATAAGCCCCCCTACCCTTTAGGTAGCCAAGGGCTCATTTTTATGTTAGGGGAACTCACAAACTAAAAGGGGGTCCCCAAAAATGCCCAAAATAACCCAATTTCAGGTTTTGCATTTTTGGCACAAGGGTAGAGGGTGTGGGGACCTGGTTTCACATATAAACCCTTGTGATTAAGTGACTCATCAAACAAAATCAAAATTTTAAAGAACGTGGTTATTATCTCAAAACAAGTTCACAACATAATAAATTATAAACAATATTAATGATTCAAGGCAAATAAATTAGAAATTGGGGTCACTCATGGTGCCCAAAAATAATAATCTCCTACACTAAGGCTTCACACAATGAACATGGCTAGGACTCAGCCTGTGGGCTTTGTAAGATTGTGTAGCTGGCTTGAATCCCATGTTCTCTTGTAAACATGTCACTTGCACACTCATTGCACACATTAATCGTACCTATCTGATAAAATATAAAACAACGACACAGTAAGGTTCTAAACTAGCCTAACATCCTATTGAAATCAAACTGCAATGTGCACAATTATACTCAATATTCCAAAAGTTAGACAAGATGATAATGACATATAACCAAAGGATCTGCAGCAACTAAGTATCCATCAATAACATCATATCCATTAGTATCCACGATCATATGATAATGCAACAACATAGAAATTAAGCTAAATTGGCGTTATAAAACTGTCTAATAAGATCAAATCTCTAAATATAATGTCTAAGATATAACCAATCACTGTCAAAACATGTCTATTAGCAAAGAAACAACAAGCTACTGAGCTATAAAAATTTTGTCATGTTATGGTTGTTTTATACTGGATGACGATGAACCAGGTTGATTATATGAGAATTGATTTTGTTTTTGATATGCTTATGGGATATTTTTTTGAAAAGGAGCACCCATGGGAATAGTATAAGTTAGTTGTAAAGCTAATTGTTGTGAAGGTTGAATGTATTGATATTGGAAGGGCATGGACGTGTTTATAAGGGGTTGTGATAATTAAGGTATGTGTTGGAAAGGAATCAAAGTGTTAATAATAGGTTATGATTGTTGTGGTATAGGTTGGAAAAGAATGGATGAGTGAATGAGTGGTTGAGATTGTTGAGGTATATCCTAAAATGGAATAGAGGTATGAACAAGAGGTTGCGATTGTTGAGGTATGAATTGAGAGGAAGTAGGGATGGTAGATGATTGTTGTGATGAAGGATGGACGGTAGAAATATAACTAGTGTTAATAGGTGGTATTGATTTAGGGATAGACATAACTATATTTTGGATGACCGATGTGGGTTGTTGGGATGGGGTAGGTTGAGACACGCTTAATGGGATGGATACTTAACTCATAGGAGGAGTTTTAATGGTAAAGGAGACTAACAATATTGACATGGATGAAGATGTATTGGTATTATTTTGGGATGATGCACAACTAGATAAAAGGTCTTGTGAAAATGTAGGTTGTTTATTGGTCGTGTCCTGTGAGGAGACCACATTAAGATCAAAGGAAATTAAAGGATCTGAAGACATTGAATTGGATGTTTGTGATTTACTACTAGTAGGTTAAGGGTGTATTTGTTGGATGACCGGCTCATAGTTTGGGGAAATAAGTCGAGAGAAATCATATGAGCAGTTAGATACAGGGGGTTGTGGTTTAGGTGTGAATGGTTGAAGGTGAACACCCCAGGTAGCAAGATATGCATTGAGGGAAACAAGGTTTGACTCTAGGATTTCATAAAATATTGGATCCTTTCTATCAAAGAAATGAGGACTAGGTGGATTGGGTATTTCAGATGATTCGGATTTACTACTAGGAGAATGTGGAG
Organism: Taxus chinensis; assembly: GCA_019776745.2. Classification (NCBI taxonomy): domain Eukaryota; kingdom Viridiplantae; phylum Streptophyta; class Pinopsida; order Cupressales; family Taxaceae; genus Taxus; species Taxus chinensis. The sequence continues at coordinate 69,406,722 of CM034156.1, read as the reverse complement.
GTTATTGATATTGATATTATGGACTGGGTGATAGGGTGCCCGATGTTGACCAATAAAACATGAAGCATCCACAATGTTGGTTTGAATTTTTTTGATAGTTCGGTGAATATTTTCAATCATCTTTTCATAATTTTGGAGGCAATATTGTTGTCTTGTGAAAACCATGAAATCAAACAAATACATGAAATGAAAAGTGAATCTAAATCATGAACTACAAATAGTAGGAAAATCACACAGAAGAATTCTTTAATTATCTTTATTAATTTAGAAAGTATGAAATGTGTAAAATGGTTGATGGGATCCTCAGAAATGGAAGTATATGGATGGTTTTAAGTGATGTTTGAGGTTAGAGTCCTCGAAATACCTGAAAGTACATGAGGTTCAAATTTTTCTTGGTGTCGGTATGAAGCTTGGTATTGGATATTTCCCCTTCACTTCATGGTCCCACGGTGATAAGGTAGTCAGGTGTTTAGCCAATATACCTATTGATGATAATTTCACCTTACAGTTTGGGTAGATAACACAAGGAGGAAAAATTGTATAAACCTCAATTATGGAAGGGTTTTCAAGGTACTCGTAAATGATGCTAATGGATAGTGATTGTGTGCTCTATGAAGAATGAATTAAGCTTCCTCCTATAACTAGATCTGAAAACACAGACACTACACAAGATGGAATCAATATTATGGGTAGGTAGGTATCCTGGCAAAAGCCAATTCCTAGAAGCCAAAATACTTCCTTACATGGAAATCAACTTGCTTTCAAAACATTTAAGCTTTATTTATGAAAATGGGATACAATATAAGATATATGAAAAGTGTGATCAAATGTCTATCACTTATTTAGTTATTACAAATATTAGCTGATAATGATGGAGAAATAAATTTAGAACTCGAATTCAGAATCTAGGTCAGGCACTAGATTCTCAAAAAAAATGGAGCCCACTGAACAGGCGAGGCTGTCCTCCTCAGTAAAGTATGAGTCAGGTTCCTTGAATTAGTCATCAACAAAGAAGTTAGAAAGTTCCTCCTTGGTGTCGTACGAATGTGCAAGGTTGGAATCAGAATTTGCAAGGCTCATTGTGCTCTCAATTTTTGGCTCAGATTCAATGTTTATTTCTTCAGGGATGTTAAATCCTGCTTCGTGGTGGTACTCAAACCAAGATAAATTTGCTTGTATGTGTTGTACTTTGTAGTATGCTTCCCAGAACTCTTCAGTGGCTTCTCGGATCTTTTAGATAGACTCAAAGATGGTTTCTAGTCTATCAAGAGGGGTTATGTGTATGGCACACAGCTCTAGATCACGTAATAGGACGTATTATTCCCAATGCATAGGATGTTGGATAATTGCTAGTGAGTTTATATTAGTGATGGGATGGTTAATTCCTCCTATATCCATCTACAATCCATGTTTGACAAGTGGTTAGTAACACAAAAGGACAAAATAAATAATAAAAAATCCTAAATGAAAATTGATTACTAAGTAGATAGAGATCATAGGTGATTCTGAGAAATACTAACAGACTATTAAAATAAATGATTTGATTGTCTAAAAAGGGAACTATAATCTACTAAATGTAACAGGGAAGTACTTAATGATTAGGAAATCTTGTTTTAAGATGAAAAATAGAATTTACAGAGAAATAAATGAACCTTGGTTGATAGTATGAAATGATAGGCTGATAGTGATCTTGTTTGGACAATGAAATAGCTTATGGAGAGCTCCAAAATGTTTGATTGATATGTTAGATGTAAAACAACTTTGAGTAAGACCTAGTAACGCTTTTGAATGATTGATAAATGCTCCTGGTTTTGCTTGGATGGTCATGAATGGTCCTGAAGAAAGGCAAGAAAACTAGTATTTATAGATCGTCAGCATTCGAGGGAATCACTGGTGTTGTAGTCAGTTAGAGCCTAGGTGAGATATTAGGGGATAAAACTTATATTTTGAACTTGGGTGTAGGGATTTAAGTGGATTATGGCTTAATGACTTACAGAGGTCGAGTGTGAGGTTTTAGTTATAGATAGGGGTAGTTAGGATAGATGGAGAATAATTATAAGGTTTACTAACTAAACTAGTCATGACTAGTGAGAAGTGAGGACTTGTCATAGGGATAAGCTAGAGGTGGTTAGAATAATATATTTAGAAGGTTTATCTAAACTAGTCGTAACTAGTGAGTTAAGATGAGTGAGGTGTAGGGGTGAATATGTGAATAATTAATTAACTAATTAATTAAGTATTTAGCTACATGAGGGGTGTGTGTGACTTAGGAAATGTGAGATGAAGGACTGATTAATTAAATAAAGGGGTGTATGGGTAATGACATGGGTTTAGGGATGATGTGACGGTGAGTCTAAACGAGCTAATTGAATGGATGACTAAGGTCATGAAAAGGTATGCAAGTGGGTGTGTTTATTCGATTTTTTGTGGGAACAAGATGTGCGTATTTTTGGTGTCTACATTTTCCCCTTTTTGTTTGACATCTTAGCAAGGCATTAGATAAAAATGATTGAAAGTGTTTCATTGTATGGGTGATTCAATTGCAGCACAGTACAAGAAATACCAATTGTTTTGCATGTGTTTCATTTTTCAAAGGTTGTCCTAGTCTAAGGGGTATCAAAATAGAGTATGCTACCAAGGGATCAACTTGATAGGGAAACCAAGGGGTTTATGCCTATAGACGTGTGATCTGTGGAGGCAGGATAGTTTAATGGGGAAATTCAAGTGATGGGGGCTAAAGGGCACGCATCCCATATACGAATGACAAGTCTTGAAAAATTATGTTTGTTTTTTTGACTTAAGTGTTTGGGTCCTTTGAAAGTGACAAAACTTGTGAAAAGGTTGTTTTTGTCATGCTTAAAGGTGCAAATGATGATGGTTATTAAAAATAGGGGAATCACTGGCATTTAGGGGAATCACCCGTGATTATAGGTAGAAATGTCAGTGATTGGATCGGGGTAAAATATTGGGTGCACATAAATAACTCGAAGCCATTTGGTAGCTTTTCATTTTAAGTATTGTAGGGTAAAAGAAACGGCTTAGGTGAATAGATTTTGTCATTTCGGAGGTGATTTTGAGAGATTTAAAGTGATGGCATCATCCTGAAGATAAATAAAACCACCAATGGCTGAGGTAAGTTGGTTTTTATAATGTTTTTCCTTGATTTTGGATAGTTTTAGGATCTTGCTACCTTTTTAGGGTCGTATGGGTGCCCTAGCCATAATCATTGGCAATTGATGTAATTGTCGGGGATTTGAAGAAAAATCATTGACGATTGAGATGAATCGCTGGCAATTCATCTATGTTTTTGGCAATTTTGATAAAGTGGAATAAGAGTGCTTGTATGTTTTAGATTTTTTTGGTACATTTTGTGTACTTTTTTGATATGTTATTGATGATACTAATTGTGGGTTTGTTCATTTTCACATTTGGATAAGAAAATGAACATTGACGACCGGATTCCATTGATTTTGGAGAAGGTGAGGACCAATATGTTAGATGATTATTGAAATCATGTAGAGGCCATTAGCTTCGATGCTATGAGGCATTACAGATGGGTTCATAGATGTCTAGGCTTGATACTAGATTTTCTGGAGAGGTGAAATTTATCCACCAACACTTTGTAGTTTCCTACAAGGGAGGTCACTATTACTTTGGAGGAAGTTCACCGTAATTTGAGACTACCAATTTATGGGAAAGTAGTGTATACTATTATTGAGGTAGAGAAGGATGGTGTGATGACAAAATCATATGGTGGGGATGTCACAAAGATGAGTTATGAGTCAGGGGGTTTTTCCTATAGTTGTGTTTATTTAGGTGAGAAAGAGGTATGTGTCAGGATGACTATGATGATGATGGAAATCATGTGTTATTCTTTAACATATTATAGGAGTGGACATTTTACGTGGATGATGAAAGGACTTGTGGCTGAGAGGATGGAGCAACATACTATTTTTGAGTGGGGGCCCACTCTACTTGCATAGACATTGAGTGAGTTGTGGGCCTAGAAGGCTCAAAAATGTTATGGTATAGATATATTTTTCTCTTGCATAGGCTTGGGCCTGGGGACCAAATTTTTATTACTTGAACCAATGGGGTTGACTATGGATCATTGGTGGATCAGCATCCTAGCTTTTATGAGATGGAGATCAGATAAGGGTCATGTAAAGGGAAGAGGATAGGAGGATAAGACTTCTACAGGGATATTTGTTGTACTGGACTATAGGTGGGGGATGTTGTATAGAGACCCTATCTGGATTTACTGGCCTAGGCCTGAGTATCCTCAGGAAATACTTGGTTTATACATCATCCTATGTGGCTTCAGACTCGTAGAGACAAAGGTTAGTAGGAGCTTCTATGATTTTGATCAGTGTTCATAAGATATTTTGGATTACTGCAAGGAGTACCTGATAATCCCGTTCAGTATAGGTTGGAGGAGGACATGGACATAGATACTCCAAGGGCAGCGGTGGTGAGACTTGCCAGTTATTTATGAGTTGTCAAGCAGCTACAATCCCTAATGAGGATGGGTGTTATTATACCAATGGATGATGTGGGGGTTACCCCAGAGTATATTGTATTGTGTGGCTATGCATCCTTAAGGAGCTTTTATAGATCTCGAGTATCACAGAGGGTTGCTCAATGGGTGAGATGGGTACATACTTGGATAGAGGGTGGAGCCCAGGAAGGGGAGGAAGAGCCTTACTTTGATGAGGAGGAGGGTGATGATGACTTGGTTGTTGTTAAATTAGAGTGATGATGACCGATAAGGTTATAGTGGAGGAAGAGATAGATGCATCTCAGAGAGAGTGAGATGATCTTATTGGTGTTCAGGATAGCCTCATTAGAGAGAGCTGGATTAATTCTGGATAGGGATGGTTTGACGGTGGAGAGAGATATGATGATGGGGAGTGAGATAGTCTCCAAGGATGACTTCTAGAGGTCTCTGTAGATAGGTACAAGTAAAAGAGATATAGGGATTCATTACAGGAAGGCCTTAGGGATCATAGGGTCTTCTATTTCTAGTGTGGAGCTATCATGCGATGGATCGGTTCTGGAAGGTAGAGGGGAGAATCTACACTACCTCCTTCATCTAGGATTATTTTCGTGGTCCATTATGATGTTGTGTGGGTAGAGAGGGACCACTATGTTGATTTGAATATCAATAACTACTCGGATGCCACTTTGTATGTAGATCATTTGGCTACCATATGGACAACTACAGCGTAGTGAGGCCTAGTGAAAAGTGTGGTGAGCATGTGGAATGGCCACATCAAAGGCCAGAGAGAGGGGATCATAGTGAGGGAGGAACCATAGTTGAGGTTGTGGTTACGAGTGTTCCTAGAGGGGGTGGAGACATAGGTGTTGTTGGAGGCACACTGGTTCAGGGAGAAGAGGGCAGTGCTAGAACGATACTTGGAGATATAGATTTTACCATTTGATTTTAATGTATGTTATATAGGCTCACAGAAATCCTATTTTTTATGATGAGGACATATATTGATTTTTTTGGACATTGATTATGATGTATATCAGACTTTATATATATATATATATGATGATGATTATATATATGGATTATATTATATATTTAATTTGCATGTGTTAGGATATTATATGTTTTTATTTGAACTTGCATGTGTTGGGATCATATGTTTTTATTTGGACCTGTGTTAATAGATGGATTTTGATGAATGTGATATGTTAAAATGTTTGGTTACATATGTTTCTTAATGTGGTTGAATGTTTGATTGATTTTAATGGCTTCAAAACATGATCCAAAAAACATGCTAAAATCAAGAATGTAACTAAATAAAATGAGGTAAAAATGAAGTGATTGCCATATTATATATTTGATCTATACATGATGGTTTTTTAAAAACACTTGCACTTGTAGCCTTATCAGATGTTAAATAATATTATCAATGGGTAGTTTACACAAATCATGATGAGAATATGGGTTTGAGAGAATGTACCTTGCTAGGATGATAGAAGGGATTTCGTGTGTATAGGCCGATGTGGGAGAAAAGGAATCTCCTCTTTACCATGTTTATAGGGAATAATGCCCCAACTTTTCATATTATTTTGAAGCAAAGTGGTTGAGAATCTTGTTATAATGGGAAATCTAATTTATGCGGGAAGCTTTCTTGGATGCTTTTGATATTGATGTGCTTTTGAAGGATGATCAAAGTGGGAAGCCTTTTAGCATGAGTAGCCATCCTTCGAGGGTATGGTCTACATTTTTACTTTTGATAAGATGACAATCATGCTTTTGAGGGATCGGTCCATAATTTTGACTGGTAGCTGTCCTTCGAGGGAGTAGTCTACTTTTTTGATATTTTTTATCATAATTTAGACTTTTTGAATAGTTTTCCTTCGAGGGATCAGTCTATTATTTTTTGGTATTTTGATAAAAGAAGCATCCAAATGAATTTTACATGTATTTGTGAGCTGAGAGAAAAACCCTAATAAATTGTTTCGAGGAGGGGGTAAAATGTGTACATGACCTACAAACACATATGCCCCATGTCATGTTTTTTTAGTAAGTACATGAATGGATAGGTGTAATGATTTCAAGGGATCTACTACAAAGGAAGGAAATTGAAAATTAAATATGTAATGAACATATCCTTATTTCTCATATTTAAGGTATATTTAGGATACTGATGGATACCCATATACTTTTAACTCATGATAATGATATGATGCCATGATAAGATTTGAATGGAACTACTATCATAACGATCAATTATTTAACAATAGAAATACCACAAGTGTGAGGCATTCAGAGGTTCCCTTTCAGGTTCCCCATCAAGAAAAGTGAGATGATACACTCCTGACCCATACTAGTGAGTGTGTTATGCCCTTAACCTATTGCTTGTATTAGGATATGAGTAGCCAACTTGTGGCTTACCATATCATTTTATTATATCATTTATACTTTCTCATGCTTAATATGTTTACATTGGTGATGTCCATAGCATATGAATAGTATATAGAGGGGATTGTAGGTAGTATTTCATTATCATTTAAGCATTTGAGTCTTATTATATGGTTTAGAGGTTGCCCCCTCGAAGTGGCAAAGCTATTCTAATTGCATATTGAGATCATTATTCTTAAATAATATGTTATTTGGTGTTCTATTGTTTCTCATAATCTGAATTATACAAGTAATTTCATTACAAGTGGTATCAGAGCTGCGATCTGGGCAAAAATTAGGATAAAAACCCTAATTTTTCCACCATATATTGCGAACTAGAGTGAATTGGTGGGAGATATTTTTACCAAAGTTACAACACATTTCAAGTAAGGTTCCCTGAAAATTTCAGACTTTTTTTATTTATTTTACAAAAGTTATTACAAATTTAGGGTTTTTCATAAAATCGCTCCCTAGGGTGCAAATTGTGAAATATTTTCAAGTTATTTACATTTTCAGAAATCTCTCAAAACAATAGTATTAGTATATTCTCTATGTTTTTTCCTTTTCAGCCAAATTTTTATCGAAACCCTAAGCCCTAAGGTTTGACATCATGGTGGGGCCTTCCACAAGAGCAAAAATGAATCCGGTTACTCTAGGTAAAACCCCAGATAAATTTGGGGTAGTGATTGAAGAGATGGAGTCGTAAGGGGTAAATACAGATTCCTTGGCACTAGGGTTTACCTCAATTTATCATAAGGTGAGCCAACTTGAGTATGAGTTATGAAATGTACAATCTGAGATGGCCTCTAAAGGAGACATAGACCAAATCAATCATCGGTTGGATGATATCATGCAACATGTAAAGGGTAAACAATATGGCCCAAATCCGGCCCATATCAACTAAGGAGGATCTTCAGTTCAAAATCATGGACAAAATAACCATGTTGGATCACTTTTCCAGCCCAATCAGAATCCAACTTATTCACAACCACAGAACATGATGCTGAAAGTGGATATGCACAAATTTGATGGTAAGGATCCCCTTAATTGGATAAATCAAATGGAGAAATTCTTTGAGATACATCAAACGCCATCAGGAAAAAAGGTGACATTGGCATCCCTATATCTTGAGCCCAACCAATTCATTTGGTATTGATGGTTATGTGCTCAGAGGTAGAAGAATGGTCTCGGTGTCACTTGGATAGTTTTTATCAAGGAGTTGCAATTGCACTATAGTTTCAATGTTTCAGAGAACTACTTTAGTAAATTAGAAAAGCTACAGAAAATAGGATCAGTCAAAGACTATGTGCATCAATTCCATAACCTATCCTTAAGGGAGGATAATATTCTAGAAGAGAATCTGAATGACCTGTTTCTTGGGGGTCTTAAGGACCACATTGAGCATGAGGTACGTATGTTTAATCCACTCAAGCTTTCTAATTCTATTATCATGGCACGACATGCAAAGGAAAAATTTATTTGTAGTAGGAGGCTCCCTTTGATTAACACCAGAGACCATAGTATCTCTTCCCCTTCATTTTCTAGGCCAATTAGACTGACTCCTCAACAAATGGGAGAAAAGAGAACAAAAGGATTATGTTTTAACTATGATAGCAAATATGGACTAGGACATAAATGTGCTGAGAAGAATTTGTTCTATATTGACGGAGGTAATGGGGATGATGAGGAAGTTGAAATTATAGGAGAGGTTAAGGAACCAGTAGAAGATGAAGTAGAGGATCACCAATACAATTTATTGCCATGCATTGTTAGGTATTAGTACTCCTCAAACACTCAAGGTTATTGGCTATCTCAAAAAACATAAGGTTACAGTGTTGATTGACTCAGGGAGTACTCATAACTTCATAAATAGTAAGTTAGCTACCCGCCTCAATTTTTTTATTTACCCAGCTCCAGAAATGCAAGTTATGATTACAAATGGTGGGACATTCAAGTGCATAGGAAAGTGCCATAGTATCAAGCTTTCCATGAGAGACTACATGTTAGACTCACCTATGTTTTTTATTTCTATGGGAGGGGTAGATATTATTTTAGGCGTCCAATGGCACATAACCTTAGGTACTATAGAGATGAATTTCCAAGAATTGTTCATGCGATTTCATTCATATGGAAGGAAAATAAAAATAAATGGGATGGTAGCTAAGTCTCCATAAATTATTATCTCTCGTCAGATGCAAAAGGTTCTTAGAAAAGAGTAGATGGATTTATAGCAAAGTTATTTTCCATAGAAGTACAAAATACAAAGTCTTCAATGCCACCCGATCTTCAGAAGATTGTTGATGCTCACTCCTCTATTTTTGATGCAATTCCAAAGGGACTACCATTAGTTAGGGATCAGATCATGCCATTCAGTTGATTCCGGGGAGCCAAACACCTAACATCAAACCATACAGATACCCATATTCCCATAAAAGTGAGATCAAGAAAATGGTTGAGGAAATGTTGAAGGCAGGTATCATCAGGCATAGCTAGAGTGCATATTCTTGACCAGTGGTCTAAAAAGAGTTTACGAGAATCGAATTAGAAACAAGGCACCATGAAGTAGTTGCACTCCAATGGAAGAACTTGGAGTGAAACTACTTCAATCAGTTGCACTCCAAGGCATCATGATAGCTCCAGCATAATTGCAAGAAAGAATCAATCAGCAATGGAAGAACTTGCTCAACAGAAATGAAGCTTGCACATAGAGGAAAGAAAGTGGAGTGTCTTGGCATGCTCATAAATGAATAGTAAAGGGGTACATATAGGGTGCTGAGAAACCCTAGTGCATAACACACATGAAACCCTAAACCTAACCCATGTGAGATGACCCTCCAAAATGAGAGGAGGACACATAGGATAACTCACACCAACACCCCCTTCATTGAAGCTGGGGCAGAAGCTAAGATGAGTCACACAGAAAGAGAAGACACTCCTAAACAACTAAGAAAGATGTGTTGATGGGGCCCGGAAACTAAAGGCCTGATAAGGTGCCCATATATAAACATAATCTTCCTAGAAGAAGAAGAAGAAAAAAAATGGGTCCCGGCATAAATCCTGATGAGGTACCCATGTACAAAAGAAGTCCAAAGTAGTGAAGGAAAACCCAGTGGGAAAAACATCCACCACAAGAGAACAAAAAAATACTCTCTAATCTAAGAAAGATTCCAAAGATGGGTCCTGGCCATAAACTAGCCTGTAAAGGTACCCATGTACAAAGGGGTAATCTCTCGGAAAGATGAAAAAAAGAGAAGATGAGGGAGATGAGATGGATGTGGAAGATGCCATGAATGGATCTGAACTCTGTAACTCTAAGAAGTCTCCTAAAAGAATGTCGATGATGAGATCCTCTACCTCTAGACTAAAGAAGAGCCATCTACACCGTACTGTGTGTCTGCCCTTAGGAAGGACAGAAAAGATTTGCTGAAAATCTACCCACTCCATGAAGGAAACTAAAGGTAGTAGCATGAAGAACTCTGAGTCTGGTCCACGAAAGTGTGACATAGGTCTAGCAAGCGAGTGCAAAGGAGCCAAGGGTAATGTCACGAGCGCAGAACTGTCAGAGTATGAAGGGTGAACACCTGTAGAAAGGATTTCCAACTGATGTGAAGGCAATAAAACATCCCCCACGATAGAAAATGGATCCACAAACAAGGGTGAATTAATGAAAGTCTCCGGTAAAGAGGAAGTGGCAAGAGTCCCAGAAGGGGCACTCCCAATAATGGAGATGATGAACTCCTCTGAAATACATGTAGATGGATGAAGAACCTATAGTACATCACAAGTGTAATGTATAGGAGACTGCTCAATATCTGATGAGATGTGGAATGTGTCAATACTCTTTGGAATAGTGAGAGAAGGAGGAGAAGAGTCCACTGTAGTACTCTTGACATCAATATTGGGTGCACAATCCTTGTCATCAAAAGTAGAACCAAGCAAGTTTGTATCAGTGGAACTGTCATCACATGAAGAAATAGAGGAGACAACTTAATCAAAAGCAGAGGTGAAGAAAGAGTGGGGTCCAACGAAATCTGAGTATGTCTCATATCCAAAGTATCTCCAACTAAATCTCTAACAATTTGCAAAGTTTTCCTAGCCCAAAAACAACTAGGAAAATCAAGGTCTTAGTCAGAAGATTCTTCACTCGAGTGAGAAGGGACATAGTCCTCATCATCACTACTGTCAGAATCAGAAGACTCAAAAGTTTGAGAGTCATGAAGAGGAGCACACTCAACAACATCATCATCTGAGGAGTCAGAGTCCGAATCAAAGAGCTGAAGAACCTCAGTAGGTAGATAAGTAGAAGTTGAATCAGACGTAAAGTGGGAAAAGGTATACAACCGTGAAAGGTGATCTACCTTTCCCTCAGCCACTGTAGTGTCATCATTAAGCTCACGAATAATCATAGAGTTAGGACCAAATTCCACTTGCATTCCTTCACTAAGGTGAGTAATTTAGTAAACCGATAGAAGATTGGGAGAGAGATCAGGAACACTCAACACTTTGTTGAATGTTCCCCCCATCTATCTCTATCAATCCACTACCGGAAACTGATAATTTCATGTTATCACCCAACGTGATTTGGGACATATCACAAGGTTCGATGTTGGAGAACTGAACATGTGAAGAATCCATCTGGTGCAAGGCACTGGAATCTATAATCCACGTTAATGAAGGAGCAACTTGAGTTACGAGGGCCTTTCCTTTCTTCTTATCAGATTTAGAACCTTTTGCAGTGGAAGACTCGGCCTTTGGAGCATTTTGTTTTATGGATTCAGGAACACTTATTTTATTCTTCTCAAGTAAATGAGATAAGTGATCAATTTGTTTCCGAAAATAGTGTTGCTCGTCGTGACCAGAACTCTTGCAATAGGAACACAAATACCTGTCTTTTTGTTGTCTAGGCTTAGAATTCGAAGTGTTCGTGTTAATTTTAGTTTTGGTCTTGGTTTCTTTCTTAGGTTGATCCTTTTTCTCTATCTCATTATCAATCTTCTTTTCCTTACTAGTACTTGCTACAAGGGCATGTGACTTGGACTTGAAAGACCCCATTTGAATGATTTTGTCCTATTCTCGAATGAGTTGGGACAAAAAATAGTCAAAGGAGGGCATATTCCAATCCTTGCCCAAGGCAGCTTTTGTAGCGTAAAAATTTGACACAAAGACAGAATATTCAGGACCTAACTTAGAGAGAATCGACAAGATCAGTTGAGAATATTTCTTCTCTACTTGACATCCTTTTAACAATTATCTAGTGTGGACAAACTTCGAGAAGAATGCTTGTAGGTTTTCAACATCACTAGGATTTAACCCTAGTAGTTTGTTTTCCAACTCATGCACTCTCATGTCATCTAGTTGTCCAAACATCGTATCTAGCATTTTCCACACAGATTTAGGTGTTTCGGATGCCTCAATGTGGAAGAGCAAGTCAAGAGAAATGGACATGCAAAGAAAACCGAAAGCTTCATCACTACAGTTTAACCACTTAGATTTTTCAGGTTCGTCGTCTAGTTCAGTCTCAGTTCCCATGGTGATGTAGAATAACCCTTTACCCCTTAGTTTCATTATTATTTTCGATCTCCATTCGAAAAAGTTGAATGGCGTAAGCAAGGGAATTGAAACTACATCCATAGTGAGAGAGAGAGAAAGAAATGCAGAAAAGAAACACAACCACCCATGACAATAACAACCCCCCTGCTTTCGGTACTTTATAGTTTAGTGTGTTGATTACAATCAAGTCCGTGCCTGCGGTTTGAAACACTTGGTAACTCATCTTGCAATCAGCATAATAACGGGCAAGAGAGGAGACCACAACAGTGTTTCATGGAGCGCAAAAAATAGGACACCATAAACAAGCACAAGCAAAAAACAAAAAGGAGGTGAAAGCCAACCCTGGTGGTGAGAAAAAATGTCTCACGTCGTAAAAGGAAACCCCCTTGCTACAAACTATGGCGAACGCGCTCACTACTCGCAAACAATAATAAGGGTGAAATACAAGGTTTTAAATGAACTCCAGGAGTTCAGTGAATCGCTAGAATGTCAGAAAAGCACTCGGAAGGCAAAGAGGTGCATGAAGTGTCACTGCACACTTGAGCACACGATTAGTGGAAAAAAATCGACAATAACCCCTAAATTTTACCATTTGGAAACGCCCAATTTTGTTATTTTTAGAGCTATTGGAGTTTTTAAAAAGATGATTAAAAAGGGTAAGAACGATGATTTTTAATTTACTATTAATCGAAAGAGAGAATCGTAATAAAAAATAGATTTAATTACAATTAAATCTAATTAATTACAAAGAAATTAAGATCTAATTTGTTAAAAAAAATCCTAATTAAATATTTAAATAAGATCTATTAAATTTAATTTAATTTAGATCTATTAAAAGAAAGTTGTTTTTTTTTGTTTTGAAAAAGGCTTACCATAAGTTGATTAATAAAAGAAACAAATGCTACTATTAAAAAGCCTACGGTTTGTAAAAAAACAAGTTTTTTAAAAAGACTTGATAAAAGAAATACTTAAAAGCTTACGGTTTTAAAATGTAAAAACTTTTAAAACTTAAAAAAAAAGGCAAGATCTTTTTAAAACTTTAAAAAATCCAAAAACCACGTATTTTGTTTAAAAGAATTTTAAAAAACGTAATGTATTTAGAAGTTTCCACATTCCACGTTTTTGAGAAAGAAAAAACTTACCAAAAAAAATAAACTTACCAGTTTTGCGCAGGGATTGTTGGAGCGGCCGAGTATGTGGAGTTTGGTGAGTGCAACACAGCCACATTTGGGAAGGAGGACGACAGGACGTGGGATGCGAGGAAGGAAAAAACAATGCACATGTCCTCCACACACAGCACGCACGCACATCAGGACGTGGGACTCCACGCACAGCACGAGGAAAAATAGTTTGCACAAGTCCTCCACACATCGTCAGGAAAAACAATGCAAATACGAGCAAAGATCCTCCATGAGCAACCACGAGCAGAGATCCTCCAACGCAGGCCAGAAGCAAAAACCCGAATGCTGCAAAAAAAAACAAAAAAACGTAGAGAACCAAAAAAAGGACTGGAACTACAAAAAAACAGAGATCTTAAAAAATTTTCACTTCCATTTTAATAATTTATTTAAAAAAGACATAAATGAAATTAATCTCTATTTAAAAAACCATAGAGATGCTTTATTTTGATTTTAGCTGCAACCAGCTAAAATGGTGGAAAACCCTTGATTGCTCAAGGTATGATGAAAACCTGCACATGCACAAAAAAGGCACAAAAAATGACACAACTTTCTGAGAAAGCTGTTAGAGAGATTAGCCAAAAAGGGTTTGTAAGAATCGAATCGGAAACGAGGCACCATGAAGTAGTTGCACTCCAATAGAATCGTGATAGCTCCAGTGTAATTGCAAGAAAGAATCAATCATTAATGGAAGAACTTGCTCAACAAAAACAAAGCTTGCACATAGAGGAAAGACAACGGAGTGTCTTGGCATGCTCATAAATGAATAGTAAAGGAGTACATATAGGGTGTTGAGTAACCCTAGTGCATGACACACATGAAACCCTAAACCTAACCCATGTGATATGACCCTCAAATATGAGAGGAGGGCACATAGGATAACTCACACCAACATGGTCATAGTACATAAGAAGGATGAAACATGGAGGATGTGTCCATATTACCAAGAACTCAACAAGTACACCATCAAAGATAAGTTTCCTATTCCAGTAATTGATGATTTACTTGATGAATTGTATGGTGCTGTTTATTTCACAAAATTAGATCTTCATTCAAGGTACCATCAAATTAGAATAAAAAAAGAAGATGTTCATAAAACGGCTTTCAGGACTCGTGAGGGCCATTATGAGTTTTTGGTAATGCCTTTTGGTCTTACAAATGCACTCTCAACCTTTCAAAGCTTGATGAACAATTTTTTATCCCATTTTTAAGGAAAATTTTATTAGTTTTCTTTGATGACATATTGATTTACAGTAAGACATGGGAAGAACACTTACAACATGTAAATAAAGTGTTGGAAGTTTTGGAGAAACATACTCTCGATGAAAATACATCCAAATGTTCTTTTGGTGTACAAGAGGTAGAGTACTTGGGTCACATTATATCCCATGAAGGCATCAAATTTGATCCTCAGAAGATCAAAGCTATGGTGGAATGGCCAAGGCCCAAAAATCTCAAAAATCTTCATGGGTTCCTAGGACTAACAGGGTACTACAGAATATTTGTGTGGGGATATTGTAGAATAACAACCTCACTCACTACATTACTAAAGAAGGATTCCTTCCATTGGACAGAAGTAGCCACTAAATCCTTTGAGTAGCTAAAGGAAGCCATGTGCAACACCCCAGTTTAGGCTACTCTAAACTTCACAAAAACCTTCATTGTTGAATGTGATGCTTTAAGATCAGGATTGGGAGTAGTTCTAATGCAAGAAGGAAGACCAATTGCATTTGAGAGTTGTCAATTCAAAGGAAAAGATATTCTTAAACCTATCTATGAGAAATAAATGATGGCTATTCTTCATGCGGTCAAGCAATGGAGGACCTATCTCATGGGTAGACACTTCAAGGTAAAAATTGATCATGATAATCTCAAATACTTTTTGGAGAAAAGGTTATCATCTAAGGAACAACAAAAGTGGGTAACAAAAATGTTGGGTTATGATTTTTAAATCATATACAAAACGGGTAGAGAAAATGTAGTATTTGATGTGTTTTCTAGAAGGGATACATCCGCATATGCCCTACTATGTGGAACGTCCATGTTGATGGCCAATTGGGTGGATGAAGATAGATTGGAATGGAATCAAGACAAGGATACACAATCTCTAATGCAGAATATCAAGCAATGATTTATGACATCTAACAAATTTGAGTGGAAAGGTAATGCCCTATGGTACATGGACAGGTTATACTTGAGAAAATATTTTGAGTTGAAGCATAAGATTCTTGCAGAGCTATATGCCTCACCTGTTGGAGGACACTCTGGGTTTTTGAAGACATATCATAGAATAAAAGGAGAATTCTTTTGGGAAGGACTCAAGGGGGATGTACAAAAGTTTGTATCAGAGTGTTTAGTGTGCCAACAGAATAAAGGGGAAACAATTAAGACACCAGGTCTGTTGTAACCCTTACTAATTCCTAGCCAGAGATGGGAGGAGGTCTTCATGGATTTCATCACCGATTGCCTTGTTCAGAGGGTAAGAATGTTATTTTCGTGATTGTGGATAGGCTCACAAAATATGCCCATTTTTTGCCCTATCACATCAATTTGCAGCCAGTACAGTCGCAGCTGTTTTTTTGGAGACAGTTCAAAGGCTACATGGAACCCCAAAGATAATTGTAAGTGATCGAGATCTTATTTTCACAAGTAATTTTTGGATGGAATTATTTTCATGTTTGGGTACTCAGCTAGTTCACAGTTCATCTTATCATCCTCAAACTAATGGGTAAATGGAAGTGGTCAACAAATGCTTAGAGGGGTATCTATGTTGTTTTGTATCAAATAAGTAGGAAATGTGGATTAAATGGCTACCACTGGCAGAATGGTGGTATAACATATCTTTTCATACCTCTTCTCAAATGACCCCATTTTTAGCATTATATGGTTACCATCCACCTTCTATCACTTCCTCCTTGAGGGTGCAAACTAAGCTCAGAGATGTTGAGGAACACATTCAACATCAACAACAGGTTTTGGCTAGTTTGAAGGGGAATTTAGCATTAGCACAAAACAGGATGAAACAACAAGTAGATCAACACCGTAGTGAAATACATTTTGAAATTAGTGACTAGGTTTTTGTACATCTCCAACCTTACAAATAGATGCCCCTAAAGGAACAAAAAAGGACAACAAACTTGCTCCTAAATATTATGGCCCTTATCAAGTTCTACAGAAAATTGGCAGTGTTGCTTATAAACTAGAGTTGCCTCCATCTTCACACATACACCTAGTATTCCATGTTTCATGCCTGAAGAAGGTTATTGGACAGAAATTTGAAGCCAAGACAGAGTTACTCGAACTTGACGAGGAAGGAAGAATCATTTTTGAGCCAGAGAAGATTATGCAAACAAGTACTAAGAGGCTGAGAACCAGAGACATTAAGGAATATCTGATCAATTGGAAGAATCTGAGCATAGAAGACGCAACCTGGGAGGATGAAGGTTTTTTACAGCAACATCCAGGATTATTCAACGTTGACAACAACATTGGTTTGAAGGGGAATGGCATGTTACACCCTTAACCAATTGCTTGTATTAGGATATGAGTAGCCGATTTGTTGCTTACCATATCATTTTATTATATCATTTATACTTTCTCATGCTTAATAGGTCTACCTTGGTGATGGCCATAGCATATGAATAGTATATATAGGGGATTGTAGGTAGTATTTCATTATCATTTGAGCATTTGAGTCTTATTATATGGTTTGGAGGTTACCCCCTTGAAGTGGCTAAGCTATTCTAATTGCATATTGAGATCATTATTCTAAAATATTGTGTTATTTGGTGTTCTATTGTTTCTCATAATCGTAATTATACAAGTAATTTCATTACAGAGTGATGACGTATGGACCAATCCAATTAGGGGAAAACTTTCCACGTTTAATCCTTTCTAATGTAGTGACATTTTGATATTATTTCAGTACAAGATCATCAATTTTAAATTAGCATTCTTTAATATGTTTATTAAATGATCTACTAATATATTCTTGATAGACTTGATGATGTTCAAGGGTTGTCAAGCATTTTTCATCTACAATTCAAGTTGTGTTAAACGATCTTGGTGGTACTCTTCATCAGGGATGAAATATTTGAGAGATACATAGAGTGTCAAAATTTGTATTTCGAGAGGTAGGACATCTTCCGAGCCATAGATGAGTGAATAGGGTGTATCACCCATAGGTGTGTGGATGCTAGTTCAATAAGCCCAAAGAGAAAATGGGATTTGGAGATGTCAATTTCTTCCTGCGCCGTCTACTATCTTCATAAGGATTTTATTAAGTGTTTTATTAGAGGCCTCGGCTTATGGCCATTTGCTTGAGGATGGTATGGTGATGAAAATTTGAGTTTGATGTTGAATGCATCACAAAGCTTTTTAGCTTCCTTATTTTTGAAGGATTTTCCATTATCTGTGATGAACTTATGTAGGATACCAAAATGACATATGATATTTTGATATATGAATTTGATGATAGGTCCTTAGGATTTTTTCGAGGTTAAAGAGATGGCTTCAACCCACTTAGTGAAAATATTCAGTAGCTATGATAATGGAATGATGTTGTTGGGATGATTTAGGATTGATTGCACCAATGATGTCTAACCCCCATTGAGAAAAAGGCCATAAGTCCTAAGCAAGATGTAATGCTTTGACTAGGGACATGAATGAGATCCGAATGGAGTTGGAATTTAATGCATTTCTTTACATATGCACAATAGTCTTTGGTGATGGTAGGCCAATAATACCCTATCCTTATGATGCATTTAGTGATGGCATTGCAACTGAAGTGGCCACTACATATGCCATCATATACTTCTTCGATTTCTATGGTTGATTCATGTGATTTGAGACATTGTAATAGTATACCGTTGAAACTACATTTATAAAGAATACCACCTATGATGATGAAGTGGGTGACGCATTGAATAAATGATCGTTTAGAACTGTGTGATAAATCTAATGGTAGTTTACATCTAGCGAGATAATCATATATCTAATTATACCATAGATCGGGTGCATTGGTGTCAATGGCATTAATGGAAGGCAGCTCATTTTGATGTGAAGGATGATCCAAGCGTTGATCAGCCATAATAATTTTAGTTTTATCTTTTGATTTTTCTATTTCAAAAGGAATAAGGGATCTAAGAGAATGTCATAGTATCTGCAAACCTATTAGAAGACTTTAGAATGGCCTAAATGGTATAATGATTGAATGCACCAAGGAGAAATTCAATGATTGCCTTATATTTTTGAAGGATTTCATTCTTTATTTGATATTCTCCTTTGACTTGACTGATGACAAGTTATGAATCTCCTTAGATTTCTAGGATGTAGACACTTAAGATAATAGCAGTATTTAGACCCATGATTAAGGCTTCGTATTCGTGTCCATGTTGTTACTACATTCAAAGTTAAGTTTGAATGACAAGCGGAAGTGGGATGTTCAAGGGAGGTATGATAATGACTCTGGTTCCTCCCCCCTTTTTTCACTTATAGAACCATCGAATAAGAGAGTCATTTTAATGGGGATGAATTTAGATTCATCGATGTTGTTGATGGATTCGTTAGGAAAGCATTTGTGAGGAAGTTGATTATCTGGAAGGGGTGCATTAGTGAGTTGATCTATAATGGCCTGACATTTAATGGATTTATGAGATATGATTTTGAGGTAAAATTTTGTCATCAGCATAAGCCATCGAGTTATGTGGTCATTATGATAAGGTTTAGCATACATGGATTTAATTGGATGAAAGTTGGTGATGAAATATGTCTTCTGATTGAGGAGATAATGTCAAATTTTGGAGGTGGTGAAGTACAGCGCACTATATATTTTTTCAGCTTCAGTGTAGAATGTTTCATATTCATAGAGTGCATGGCTAATGTAGTATACATCTTGTTCATGACCTTGATCATCACGATGGGTGAGCATAACTCCTAGAGCATGTTCTGAAATGGATATGTATATATAAAATTCCCCCCTTCACGTGGTGGAGTAAGGATATGAGGTGAAAATAGATATTATTTGATTTCGTCAAAGGATTTTTGGCAATCAGAATCCCAATGAAACTGTACATCCTTTCGGAGTAGATGGTGGAATGGTTGAAAATAGTTAGAAAGATGTGATATGAAACATCGAATTGATTGTAATATTACCTTGGAGGCTACGCAGTTGTATAAGATTAGATGGTGGAGGCATTTGAATGATTTCTATATAACCTTTTCTAGGTCAACTTCAATGCCTTGGATGGATATGATAAATCCTAAAAACATTCTGGTGAGAACACCAAAAACACACTTTGCAGGATTAAGATGAAGACAAAAATGGATGAGACGAGTGAAGATTGATTCAAGGACATCAAGGTGGTCTTTCAGTGATTTGGATTTTCCTATAAGGTCATCGATGTAGTCTTTGACAATTTTATGGATGAGGTCATGAAAAATGTATGTCATGGCACGTTGATAAGTATCCCCTACATTTTTAAGACCAAAAGGCATGACACGGTAGCAGAAGGTTCCCCAAGGGGTGATGAAAGAATTTTTGTGTTGATCTTTGAGAGTAATGAGGATTTGGTTATAACCAAAAAAATCCATCCATCAGGGAAATCATTTCATGGCCGGATGTTAGGTCGACAAGATGATCTATGTTTGGAAGAGGGAAATCATCTTTAGGACAAGTGAGATTGAGATCCCTGAAGTCTGTGTAGATGTGTATCTTTCCTGAAGCTTTAGTTATTGGAAAAACATTGGAGACCCATTGTGGATATTCAATGGGTATGATAAAGTTGGCAGATAAAAGGCATTGCAACTCTTCTTTAACAAGGAGAGCTATACGGGGATGCATTTTACAGAGTTTTTGTTTAATTCACTTAGCATCAAGATACATGACTATGTTTTGTATGAAAATGTTAGGATCGATTCCAAGGCATATCACTGTATGACCAGGTGAAGGCTTGGTGATACTTTGTTAAGAATGAAGTGAAATTGTCTAGTTCTTGTGGATTTAAGGATTGACAACCTTAACTATGTGAGGATCCTATGAGGGGTGCCTAAGTTAACATCAAGGGTGGATTCATTAAGGATATTTGGTGTGTCAGATGGTAGGGATTTCTGAAGAAAACAGTCTTCAGCTCCCATATGGGAAAGGATATCCTGGTCATCCTGAAACTGAAGGATATCTACAGTAGGTGAATCTTCATCAACCATTTCTAGCCAAACAAGGGGTAATGATTTAGTGGAGTGATTGGATTGATAAGTAAGTGGCCCTAAAGATACAACATTGATTAAAAAAATAAATAGGTGGGATGGATACAGTTTCTTCTGTGTCCATATGATCCTCAGGGCTTGTTGGTGATGAACGTTATAATTTGGAAATGGTTGTGGATGTAGCATGTTCAGATGTAGTGCCTTTGCAAATTTCAGAGGTGAAATTTTTATAGCCTAAACCACTTTTCTCATAGTATTTAAGGAAATGCAGTACAGGTTGATCATGGATTCCTTGTTCATAACACCCAAGGCCAAAACCTCTCCACACACAACAATGAAGATACATACGAGAAAAGTTTGGATTGTCGAGGGATATGAAATTTAATGTGAATGCCATGGCATGGCGTGGATTGAAAACATGGGATGGAGGATTATCGATCCCCCATAAATAAGGTTTTTTTTAGATAAGCAATACCATAGGAGATAACATATCCTATGTTGGGTCATGCATAGGTTGTTTGTGAGGGCATCATATGTTTTGAGTGAAGGGACGGAGTTGAGCATGAGGAGACAGTATTCCCTGAGCATGAGACATTTTACAGCCTTACTGAGAGAGGACTCATCCGGTAACTTAGAAGAATAGATAGATGTGT
This sequence comes from Taxus chinensis, assembly GCA_019776745.2. Classification (NCBI taxonomy): domain Eukaryota; kingdom Viridiplantae; phylum Streptophyta; class Pinopsida; order Cupressales; family Taxaceae; genus Taxus; species Taxus chinensis. The sequence continues at coordinate 69,385,219 of CM034156.1, read as the reverse complement.
TGGTAGACGCTTCATTAGATGATTCTATTATGGATTTAGGTACAAGAATTCTGTTTGGGTGGTACATCATGTAACAGTCAACGAATAGATTTAGATTAGTGGGGACAGTGAAAGTTCAACCCTCATGTTTGTATTTAAGACAGTGATGGAGGGTTGAAGGAACACAGCGCATGGTGTATATCCAAGGGCATCCTAATAACATATTGTATTGAAACTCTCCTTCTAAGATGTAGAAGAGTTCTGGTAGGGTTTTGATGTCAACTTTAAGTGGAAGTATGACAGTGCCTAATGTGGGTGTGATAGTGTCGTTGAAGGATCGTAATAAGACTAATGTTTGAGTGATAACAGTGTTGGGTAGCTTAAGTTACTCAAACGTAAGGGATGATATGATGTTAATGGCGGAACCACTATCAATCATTACCCTCTTGATGGAAATGTCATTGATCTGAGAGGTAATGAAGAGTGGTAGGTCATGGTCCTCTGGTCTAAGAGAGGGAATTTTAGAAGGTTTGAATGATATAGTGGTGGATGCCTTAAGGGAACCTACAAAATTTGTGAAAGGGACCGGATCATTGGCTGGTATGGTTATGGATTGAAGGGATTTTAACATATCATGTTTGTGAAATGGTGAGGTTTGAACTAGTTCATAAAGTGACATCCTGATAGGGGATTGGTGTAATTGTTTGATAACAACCTTCTGGACCGTAGTGAAAGGGGGTTTCATTGTTGTATTGAGATCTTGGTTTCGGGTGATGGTGTTTGATTAGACACTTTTGGAGCTAAGGGAATAGATACTTTAGGTTTATCAGATGAAGCTGATAATTCAGGAGGTGGTGGTATAGCGATGAAGTTTTTACTTTTTTAGGACTTAGATGGTTATTTGTCATAATTTTATGAATGGGTAGTGATGTTTATGGCATCAAATTGAGGAGAAGGCATTTCACGGATGGATTTTTTAGGTTTTGATGATGATGAGGTTGATGTTGGTGCCATGTTTGATTGAGATACAAAGAAGAGCGGACTGCCAATTTATTGAACTTTTAAGTGAAAGGCCCTACAGTCCTCTATGGAATGGCCTCGTGTTCTTTGTTAATCGTAAAATACATAAAAGTCATACTAGGCAAGTTTCCATCCTTGATGATCTAAATATTTAGGATGTGGCAATATAATAATCAACCGATGTAGGAAGTTATCTAAGATGATGGCATAATGCCCCTTTGGTGTAGACGTGGATGGTAGAAAACTTTTCTTCATATTTTCCTCAAGAGGGAGTAAAAAATTGGCTACATGTTTATTTGTTGGTCATGGAGGCTTTCTAGGTGCAGTAACTGGTGGAGGATGAGGACCTTGTGTGGGTGGTTGTTGGTGAGGATAATTGGATTGTGTGATAGTTAAGGGACAAGGTCCTAGTACATATGTTTTTTGTTGGGAACAATTGGTGTAGGATAATTGGACTGTGTGAAAGGTGTAGGATATGGACTAAATACGAGGGTTTGGTAGGTGGATTTTGTCCCTAAGATAATAGGGTGATTAACAGGTATAAGGGAGTGAGATCCATGTAAAGGTATTTGATATGGAAAAAACATATTGAGGTTTTTTAAAACTTAAATGACTCCTTGTTTATGAGGTACTTTTGTGGTTTTGGATGGACTGGGTGTGGTTGATGAGGATGCGACAGGGTTAGATTTCCCTGAGGTAAAAGGTGTTTTTGTTTTTTTGTCGGATGTGACTTCGGGTGTAGTTTCAGGAGGCATAGAGGATATAGGCATGGATTTGGTAATGCAATTAGATGATGGTGTAGGAATAGTTTTAGTAGTATTCTCAACAGGTGGAGATTCAATAATTGTAGTTTTAGGCTCGTTGGATACCAGTATTGACTCTGTGGGTTTTGACTCAATAAGTAACAAGTTAGATTCGGGGATAGGTTCTATATTTTTTATTGTATTGATGGTGTGGAAAACATTTTTTTGTGGTTGATCTGAAGATGAGGGGTGATTCGGAAAAGGTTGTTTAAATATGTCAAGATTTTGATTTGGGGGTGCATTTGGATTATCTAAGTGAAGTTCACCTTTATCAATCAAATCTTGGAGTACGTTATGCAACATGTGACACCTTTTGATGTCATGTACATTAACCCTATGGTATTTACATCTTGGTACCAAATAGGTTTAGATAGTGACATGTCGATGGGTTGAATAGGCGGGAGAGATATCATGTTAGAGGAAATAAATTTGTCAAAATTTGTGTTATAAGTCTCTCATATACGTGTATAGCTACGTTGTTGATGGGGGTGCTCAACAATAGATTTTTCCTTGGGAGAGGATTTAACTATGATGGCATTGGTGGATGTTTTAGACTTATCAGGGTTGGATGATTGACTTAGATGGAAACTCAACTTTTGGTTTCTTAGGATGAAGCTTCAACCCGACCATCTTCTAAAACTCACAATTCCAGTTTACAGGCCATGGTGAAAGCCTCATCAAAAGTTTGAAATGATTAGATTTGTAACGTGGATGAGATATGTTTGGCACATGCACAGAAGAAGGCTTCGATTGATTATGTTTGTGGTAATGAAAAGGATAGTTGATTAGCTACACCTCTCCAGCGGGTGACAAAATCAGTAATAGATTCATCTTCAAATTTTTTGATGGCATATATGTCATTGATGGTGACTTTGCGAGATATGTTTATCGAAAAGTGTTATAAGAAGAGTTGAGCAAGTTATGTAAAGGAGAATAAAGAATGTTATGGAATGTTATTGTACCAATCCAAGGTAGGACTAGAAAGGGACATGGGAAAGGTCCTCAACATGAGGTCTTGATCATGAGCTATTAGATAGCATGCATGAAGGAAGGCATGGATGTGTTGTTGGGGATCTTCCTTGCTATAAAACTTGATGAACTTTGGAAGTTCCCAGTGAGGTGGATAGCCTTTATATGGCACTGAAGGGTGAATGGGCTCATTGAAAATTTGATCATAGGATGTCACACTCTTGGATGAAGATGAAGTCGCTTTGAGACTGGATATGTGGTTCAAAAGTTCTTGGAAAGGATCAGGTTAAAATTGTTGTTATGAGGAAGAACTAGGCTGGAATAAAGACTGGCTAGGTTATGAGTATACCTGATACTGCTAAGGAATTCCTTGTTAATAGGGAATGTTTTATTGGAGAACATTTATGTTGAGGAACATTCTATTAATAAGGGACATTTTGTTGCGAGGTGTTATATTATGGAATGTTTTGTTGAGGCATGTATTGTTGAGGTATATGGTATTGTGGGATGTTTTGTTGTGATATATGTTGTTGATGAGGGATGTTTTGTTGTGGGATATTTTGATAAGATGGAAAAAATTGCTGGGAAGATAAAGGTTAGGAGGTTCATATGTACTAGTATTGCAATAGCATTGATGTATAAGTGAGTGGTTGTGAATATGTGAGTGACTTCTGGAAGGATATGATAGAGGTAGTAGAGGATGGTTCTTGTTGCAGAATATTTTGTTGCGATATACTGTGTTGTGGAATGTTTTTAAAAGGTGTAGATTGTGGCATGGATATTAACAATTGTGATGGTTGTGTTATTTTCTATGAAATAGAGTGAGTACTAGTGATGGCACTAGTATTGACTAGTGGTGTAGTTGTAGGGATAGACATGGTTATGTTTTGAATGGGACTAGTAACTGGTTGTGAAGATACGATGGTAGAGAAGGCCACAGAACTTAATGGAGGTGTTTGTACCTATGAAGAGACTGGCAGAGTAGACAAGGAAGTAGCGGTATTGCTTAGGGGAGGTGTGGAACCTGTGGAAGGGCTTGGTGATGATGTAGGTTGCTGAGTAGATGTGTTTTGTGATGAAATCATATGAAGGTCATAAATAGGGACTGAAGAGACATCAGATATCTCAGGTTGACTAGTAGACGATTAACCATTTGATGCTTTGGATTTCTCAATAAGAACAAGGATGTCGATATTTGATGTTTTGGGTTGATTTGTTGGAGTATATGAGTACAACTACTAAATGAATGGTTCTCGATTTTGATCAATGAGATATGTAATAACAGACAAAGGATTGTAAGATTATGGAATGGGCTGGGGTGTAAATGGTTGCATTTGAACATTTCTATCTATTGGATAAGCATTGAGAGAATAAGGTTTGAATCTAGCATTTCTTCAAAAATAGGGTCTCCCCTATTAAAGAAAGGAGGTTCGGGTGTCTCTTGTTGGGAACTAGGAGAAAAAGGGTGTCTTGTTTCTTGTAGTCCAGTTGTATGAAAGATTTGACCATAATATTGATGTGGGGAGTTGAAGAGTGGTTGTCTCATTTCTTCACTATAGTTTGCCCCTAATTCATTCCAAGTTTTCCGAGTGACAAAAAGGAGAGAGGATGTAATCATTTGATAAAATGAAGTTTGTTGTTATGGTGGTGGAAAAAATGTTGCAAGAAGTGAAGTAGTATAAAACGAAACATGTTGTGTAAATGTAGGTGGTAGAGTGGACATGTTTTTGAAAGTTTGATTACGTCTTGTTTTCTAGTAAGTACCATGGAAAATAAACACGCAAAACTCCTAATAAATGAAAAATGACTAGTTAGATTAATTTACAAACAATAGGAAAAAGCAAGAAAAGTGTTGTTTTAGATTTATCTTGATTAATTATGAAATATTGAAATGTGTAAAATGGTTAACGAAGGTCCTAGGAGAGGGTCGTCTATGGTTGGTTTCAGGAATGTTTAAGGGCAGAGTCCTCGATATACCTGAAGGTATGTGAGGCCCAACTCTATACTGTTACTAGTATAAGAGTGTATATTGGGGCCTACCCCCTCACTTCACAGTCCCGCTACGATAAGGGAGTCAGGTGTTGAGCCAATATATACTGATAGACATGAGATTATACTGGGCTAGAACACCAAGTCAATTTCCTTATTGGATGATGAAATCCCAATCATTTTCACCTGTGTGGGAGTTGTTTGAATGTGTTTTTGATTTTACAGTGATTTGGTTGTGAGGGAAATATTGGTGAATGCGACGAATTTTCCTTCCTAATTAGACTATGTGAAACAAGAAGGATGCAAATGTTTATTTTAAGATCCCAAAATGAAATGTTGATTTTGATGAAAACAATCAAACAAGTATGTGAAACCGGAAGCAAAAGAAATGTTTTAGGACTTACCGTGAGATCACTCCTATTTTTTTAGGTTTTTAGAAAAATTCTAAAGCAAGTAATCAGCAAATCTAGTAGATGATTTTTTAGAAACAGTACCCTACAACCAAATCAGGAAAAATAGAAAGTAGAAAGAAAAAGAGTGAAAAGTAAACTGTGAGATTATATTTAAGAAAAACACACAGAAAAACGTAGGCAATTAGCCCAAACACGGGTGATTAGGCTAATCACAAGTGATTATCACACAATAGATTATAAAAATAAATTTTATTAATGAACTGAAGCAAAAGAAGAAGGGACAGTTTCCCAATGGGCATGCCAAAATGTTGATGACAATTTCACCTTATAGTTTGGTAGATAACACAAGGAGGTAAAACTGGATCAACCTTGAATATGACAGGGTTTCCAAGGTACCCGCAGATGATGTTGATGGATATTGACTATGCGCTCTGTGAAGAATGAATTAAGCTTTCTCCTACAACTAGATCTACAAACAAAGACATTACACAAGATGTAATTAGTAATATGGGTAGGTGGGTTGCTTGGAAAAATCCAGTTCCCAGAAGCCAAAAGACTTCCTTACATGGACACCAACCTGCCTTTAAAACATTTAAGATTTATTTATGAAAATGGGATACAATATAAGATATATGAAAAGTATGATCAAATGTCTATCACTTATTAAGTTATTACAAATATCAGATGATAATGATGGAGAAATGCATCTAGAACTCAAAGTCAGTATCTAGGTCAATATCTATATTCTTAGAAAAATTGAAGCCCACTGAACAGGTGAGGTCGTCCTCCACAGTAAAGTATGAGCCAGGTTCCTCAATGTAATTATCTACGAAGAAGTCAGAAATATACTCCTCGGTATCGTACAAACATGCAAGGTTAGAAACAGAATCTGTAAGGCTAATAGCACTTTCAATGTCTAGCTAAGATTCAATGTTTATATCTTCGTAGATGTTAAATCTTGCTTCATGGTGGTACTCGAACCAGGATAAATCTACTTTTTTATGTTGTACTTCGTAGTATGCTTCCTATAATTCTTGAGTGGCTTCTCAAATCTTCTAGTTAGACTCAAAGATGGTTTTCAGTCTATCAAGAAGGGTTGTGTGAATGGCACACAACTCTAGGTCAACTAGGATCATATTTTTCCCCAATTGCAAAGGATGTTGAACAATTAGTGAATTGAATTGATGGGATGGTTAATTCCTCCTATAGCCATCTACAATCCATGCTTGACAAGAGGTTAGTAACACAAAAGGAAAAAATAATTGATAAAAACTCTGAAATGAAAATTGATTACTAAGTAGACAGAAAACACAGAAATCGCAGGCGATTCTGAGAAATACTAATAGATTGTTAAAATAAATGATTTGAATATCTAAAAATGGAACTATGATCTACTAAATGTAATAGGGATGTACGTAATGATTAGGAAAGTTTTTTTAAGATGAAAAATAGAATTTGAAGAGAAAAAAATGAGCCTTAGTTGATAGGATGACAGTGATCGTGCTTGGATGATGAACTGGCTTATGGAGAGCTCCAAAATGCTTGATGGATGTGTTATATACAAAATGATGTTGATGAAGACCTTATAACGCTTCTAAATGCTTGATAAATTATCCTGATTTGCTTGGATGGTCATGAAGGGTCCCGAAGAGAGGTAGGAAAACTAGTATTTATAGATCGTCAATGTTTAAGGGAATCATCGGCATTTTTTGTCAGTTAGAGCCTGGGTGAGATATGAGGGGATAAAACTTCTATTTGTAACTTGGGTACTTAGGGATTTAGGGGGATTACAGATTAATGACTTAGAGAGGTCGAGTGTGAGGTTTTAGAGATAGATATGGGTAGTTAGGATAGACAGAGAATAAATAGAATGTTTCCTAACTAAACTAGTTATGACTAATGAGAATCGAGGACTTTTCATAGGGATAAGTTAGAGGTGGTTAGGATAATATATTTAGAAGGTTTATCTAAGCTGGTCGTAACTAGTAAGTTAAGATGAGTGAGGTGTAGGGGTGAATATACGAATAACTAATTAACTAATTAATCAATTATTTAGCTAAGAGAGGGGTGTGTGTGACTTAGGAAATGTGAGATGAAGTAATGATTAATTAATTAAATGGGTGTACAGGTAATGACATGGGTTTAGGGATGATGTGACGATGAGTTTAGATGAGCTAATTGAATGGATGACTTAGGTCGTGAAATGGTATGTGGGCGGGTGTGTTTATTCAATTTTGTGTGGGAACGGGGTGTGCATATTTTTGGTGTCTACAATACCGAAAACCAATTATTTATACTCGGTTATAATACTAAGTCGGCTTCTCCTCTTGGTGATGAAATCCAAGTAGGTTTACTTGGGTAAGAATTTTTTGATGCAAGTTGTGTTTAAAGTGATTTGGTTATGTGTGGGGGAGATTAAGTGAATGTAATCTATTAACTCCCTAATTAGACTATGTGATCTAGCAGAATGAAAGGTTCATTTTAATATAAAAAAGAAATGTTGATTTTAATGAGGGGGTAAGTGCATGAAGTTGGTGGACAATTCCATGGACATAAAAACGTGAAATTCAAGAACTGCACGATCGCGGTTTTAAACCATGATCACAGAGCTATTTTTAGCAGGTTCAGCAATAACTGAACCTAAAACCGCGAGTGCGGAACTCTGGGACAAAAAAAAAAAAAATGTAGTCCCGTGAGTCCTCATTTTCCCTATTTTTCATTTCAAACCGCGATATCTCCTAGATGTTTTTAACTAGAGCTTTGAATACCACCTCAAAATTGGTCATTGGACTTTTGGATCATGATAGATTTAACCATGCTGCCAAGATGAGGAGACGAGGAGGTAAGCCCCTGATTTTAATCATTTTTTTTTTGCATTTTAGGTTTTTTTGCATTTTAGGTTATTTTTTTACATTTTCATGAGTTTTTTGAAATGTTTGTTTATGTATATAATTTTCTTATTTTTTCAGTTGGTCGGTAATCTCGAAATCGTCAAAATCATGCAAAACATTCGTAAAAACCCTCCGAACATTCCTCAAAACCCTCCTCCAAACATAGATCCGCCTCCTGTGGCTCCTTCTGTCCCCACTAAACTAGTAGGAACACAAGATAATATCGTTGGAAGAATTCGAGAAAATAAAATTGTCATTGAGAACCTGATTCAAAGTATAAGACAAAATCATGCCACAAATTTGTACCACATGACTTTAGCTAACACATTGCAAACATTGATTGGAGAAGTCGACTCCACAACCAACCAAATACATAGATGGAATACCTTTAGAGGTGATTGCAGGCAGTGGTATGCATTTAAATTATCCCATGCGGCTGTAAAAGACAAAAAAATTGGAAAATGCCTCATTTGTGCATTATTTACTGACCCGAGAACTAATGCCCCCCCCATAGCTACTTGCAAATGGTTCCCAATCCATTGGTGCCACGATGACTGAATCAAAAGCAATTTTTGGGACCGATGGTGGATGGTTTTTTATTATCCATCATGCAACAACAATGAGGTTCCTCTCTATTTTTGAAATAAATTATATTGTGAGTTCGTGCTTAATGAGGTCTCGAATTATTTTGACTTTTCTGACTTTTTTGGGCAAGGAGGTGGCTCTGCACAGAGTAGACCTAGTGCACACGTAGGTCAACCAAGGATCCCCCATGCCCCAAAACCCCCACTACCTTCAGTTATCCCTCCTACAGTGAAGGAGGTTGTGGAGATTGACACACTACATGCATTGAGGGAGCTCACTGACACTCTAACCCAGCATAGTGACCAGATTGCATCTGGTGATGTTGGTGGAGGTGCTAGCTCTAGAGCACCACACCACCGTGGATCATGTGGTGCCATATGCACTATGGGCGAGACATCATTTGTTGGTTCACATGATTTCCTTTCTATAGATGAGATGTTGGGGGATGTTTTTGGAACTGGTGCCACTGATATTGGTCTTTCATGGGTAAATTTCAAATAAATATAAATAATATATATATATACAATAGTTTAATTCATGTTTGAGATTTTAATATATATATGTATTTGATTGTATGTCATGTACATACATGTAAAAACTAATTTTTTATTTTATTTTAAATAGCAAGAGACGATGAAGGAAACATCTAGTGTCAACATGCTAGATATTGTAACTAGGTGTGTTTCAAACGTAAGTTTCAAGTTGTACAAACTTACATTTTTAATTTCATTTGATTGCACTCTTATTAATATAATGTTTCACATGTATGTTGTACATATTAATATGTTTGTCTTTTATACACAGGAGCCTAGCGGGTCATCATCTACTTTGGGAACTAAGGCTACTAGCATGCCTCACATGAGTTTTACGCAGGTTAGTTTCTCTTTACACTTTGTTTCTAATTGTGGAAGTTCACATGGATTACATGCTTTGGACCTTTGTTATGTGGTGCAGTCGTGTAGATTAATATTGATTTGTACATGTTTTTTGTATAGCTTATGACTTCCAGAGAGACTCCTCCATATATGCAGACTGTGGAGGCTACTGTAGATACTGCCATAACATCTGCAGATCCACTAACTGAGGTATAATTTTTCAAATTTGTTAAATTTTAGAGGTTCATTATTTCTTATTACTTAAATCTACAATATCAAATTTTGTATGTATGTGAAATATCTAATTTGAAAATTAATTATTTGTATGTAGCTTACCCCTCATGAGTCTATTGTTGTCCCTGCAATGCATCAATGCAACAAATTGATAGGGATCATGACATTACGGTAAAATTTCACATGCATTTTAACTAAATTGTACAAGTTTATAAATTTTGAATGTATTTTAAATTTTTGGGTGTTCAAAATTTGTTGTTTATGAATGTGCAGGTTAAGTTACAGACCTACTTAGATATGCCTAGGACCACACGGATGAAATAATAAGTGGCCTCTCCCTCCACTACATCCCCAGGTCGTGGACGTGCTACTTCTAGTCAGGGCGAAGAGAGGGAAGATGTTTCATGATTAGATTCATAGTCCACCTGGATGTACATAGATATATATATGGGTCATCTGTTCCTAGTGAACATGTTTCTTCATATAGTCCATTGTATATATATAGCCTTTTACGACTGCATGTGGTCCTATATGTATGACACACTTAGTTTGAGATGTACACATGTTAAGAACTTACATATTTTCAGAGACGTGCATCTAGCAGCACACTTTGTTTGATTCTTATATATCCATGTGTGTTGGTTTTCATAACGATATTACTTCTATATGTTTGATTTGATTTCATTTGCATGTATGATATCCTTCTATGTATGTTTTCATAACCATTTATTATTTCTAGATATGTATGTTTGATTTAAAATTTTAAAAAAAAAACCATGTTCCAAAGCACTACATGGTACAATTGTTAAGCAAACCTATCCCATTAAGCAAAACCATGTTAGGGTGAACTACAAAAGGGCAATACGTAATTACTTTTTTTTCTTTTAAAGCTAACACTTATCTATTGCATATCAACTAATACGAACATTGATAGAAATAAGAGAGGTAGAGTTCATCTTGAACTATATGAATATAACATTACTTATGGTGCAACATTGCATGGTACAATTGTTAAGAAATTAAGGGAAGCATTTACATTGTTTTAGATAAATTAAGGGAATCAATAGATGTACACACCTTATCTCTTTATAATTTTGTGTTATATTCCAATCAACTAAGAAGTTAAACACTCAATTTGATTATCGTTTAAAGTAGATTCAGTTCTCTCTTTCATTTTCATTGTTTGTCTCTTTCTTCTTGGACTTACCATCCTCTCTTTCCTTTTATTTTCTTGTACATTCAAGACTTACTTCTTTCTCCTTCTTATTTAGCCATTGTTCACTCTTTTTTCTCTTGACTTGTCTCTTGTTGCTTTGAATATCCTATCATAAATTATCTCCTCAAGCCTTTGTATTTCCTCATGTACAACAAGTATTCACTCTCTCCTTCACTTTCTTCATTTATTGATCACAGCCATTACATGCTTGCCTCAAATTGAAATTTAACCTTTTCTCACCACTTTCCTCTTGTTTCCCATTTCATATTGAATGAGTACCTATTCATTCTCTAAGCCTTTCATTTTGCATTTCATTTCTCCTTCATTATTCTTCTTTCGTGCTATATTCTCCATTATGAGAATTATTTTCTCTTCTTCATGTTTCTCGTGCATGGAAACTATTTTCCTCTTATTCCTTCATAGGCTCTCACTTATTTGTTTCCTTCACTTCTTTTAGCATGCTTCATAAGTGACTTGATTGGCCACTTCACTCTCCTTCTAAAATTCCATCCAAATATGCAAACTTGAAGCTACTTACCTTAGCATTTTATTGATAATCTTATTCATATGTTCACATTCTCACCATACTATTAGAAATAATGAATAAATGTATTTCATTTGTTTAACATGACTTACCTTTACTCGCCACTTTTCACTAGTTCTTGCTTCACTAGCAATTATGGCTCATTTAATTTCAACTCCATTTAGTATTCTTGACTTATATTAAAATACTTAATCCACTATTAGAATAACAAGGGAATGATTTATTCTTGTGAATCTTCAAAGCATGATAATTAGGGTATTAGATACCCATTAAGGGATGAAAATTATGTAAAAAAATTCAATGTAGCCAAGAGCATGACCATATTACAATACAAACATAATGAGCATGTAAGCACATAGCTGTGGCAGCAGAGGATGGAGAGAGATCACCAAAACAACATAGCTAAAGAGATCAAAGCAAGGACAGTGATGAAGCACCTAAGAGGATAGATGCAAGTCCAAAGAGAATAAGAGAGAAGCAAGGTAAACAAGTGATATTAAATGTTTTGAGACCGAGGATATGAACGGAGGTGAGGAGTGATAAGTCATGCCTCAGGACATCGAGGCACCAAACCAGCTACGCCGACACATCTGGGTGGCCAGGTGAATGCTAGAGGAGGCATTGTTTCTATGCACGAAAAAATTGTTGCTTCCGGGCTACTTCGTTCAGGCGTAGTCCCTTAAGATCCCTGAGACCAAAATATCGTTATACTTTGATGGGTGACTACTCGGACTCGATGGCACCTAGAGATGTCTCGTCTGATCTAAAACCTTGGCGTAGGGACCCTATATAATATCCTCTCTCAGTTTTTCCCTTCTCAGATCGGTGCTCTCGCTGCCCTATTGTTTGCAAACGCACAAAATAGTGCAGTTTGAGCCAGTGTAAGGCTGTCAAATGCTATATTTTACAAACGGTGGGTCGTGTCGCCGAATCGACTACACTAACAAGTCTAGGTGGCTAGGTGAATGCTAGAGGAGGTGTTGTTTCAGTGTGCGACAAGGTCGTTGCTTCCAGGCTACTTCGTTCGGGCGTAGTCCCTTAAGAGCCCTAAGACCAAAATATTGTTCAACTTCGATGGGTGACTACTCAGACTCCGTGGCACCTAGAGATGTCTCGTCTGATCCAAAACCTCAGTGTAAGGACCCTTTACAATAGGCTCTCTCAGTTTTTTCCTTCTCATATCAGTGCTCTCACTACCCTATTGTTTGCAAACGCGTAAAATAGTGCAGTTTGAGCCAGTACAAGGCTATCAAACGCTATATTTTGTAAACGGTGGGTCGTGTCACCAAACCGACTACACCGACACATCCAGGTGGCCAAGTGAATGCTAGAGGAAGTGTTATTTCTGTGCGCGACAAGGTCGTTGCTTTTGGGCTACTTCGTTCGGACGTAGTCCCTAAAGAGCCCTGAGACCAAAATATCATTCAATTTCGACAGGTGACTACTCAGACTCTGTGGTACCTAGAGATGTCTCAACTAATCTGACACCTCAGCATAGGGACCCTCTACAATATCCTCTCTTGGTTTTTTCCTTCTCAGATCGGTGCTCTTGTTGGCCTATTTTTTGCAAACGTGCAAAATAGTGCAGTTTGAGCCAGTGTAAGGCTGTCAAACGCTATATATTGAAAACGGTTGGTCATGTCACCGAACTGACTGCACCGACACGTCCGAGTGGCCAAGTGAACACTATAGGAGGCATTTTTTTGGTGCGCGACAAGGTCGTTGCTTTCGGGCTACTTCAATCAAGCGTAGTCCCTTAAGAGCCTTGAGACCAAAATATCATTCAACTTCGACGGGTGACTACTCCGACTTCGTGGCACCGAGAGATATATCATCTAATTCAACACCTCGACATAGGGACCCTCTACAATAGCCTCTCTCAGTTTTTTTCTTCTCATATATGTTCTCTCGCTGTCGTATTGTTTGTAAACGCGTAAAATAGTATAGTTTGAGCCAGTGTAAGGCTGTCAAACGCTATATTTTGTAAACGGTGGGTCGTGCCGCAAAAATGACTACACTGACATGTCTAGGTGGCCAGGTGCACACTAGAGGATGCATTGTTTTAGTGCGCAACAAGTTTTTTGCTTTCGGGCTACTTCGTTCGAGCGTAGTCCCTTAAGAGCCCTGAGACCAAAATATCGTTCAACTTCGACGGGTGACTACTCAGACTCCATGGCATCTAGAGACAACTCGTCTGATCTGAAACCTCAGCGTAGGGACCCTCTATAATAACCTCTCTCGGTTTTTTCCTTCTCGTATCAGTGCTCTTGTTGCCCTATTGTTTGCAAACGAGTGAAATAGTGTTGTATGAGCCAGTGTAAGGCTGTCAAATGCTATATTTTACAAACGGTGGTTCATGTCACCGAACCGAATGTGCTAACACACCTAGATGGCCAGGAGAATGTTAGAGGAATTATTCTTTTGGTGCACGACAAGTTCATTGCTTCTGGGCTACTTCGTTCAGGTGTAGTCCCTTAAGAGCCCTGAGACCAAAATATCGTTCAACTTTGATGGGTGAATATTCTGACTCCGTGACACCTAGAGATGTCTCATCTGATTCGAAACCTCAGCATAGGACCCTCTACAATAACCTCTCTCAATTTTTTCCTTCACATATCGATGCTCTCGCTGCCCTATTGTTTGTAAAAGCATGAAATAGTGCAGTTTGAGCAAGTGTAAGGCTGTCAAACGCTATATTTTGTAAATGGTGGATCGTGTCACCAAACCGACTGTGCTGACACATTTGGGTGGCCAGGTGAATGCTAGAGGAGGTGTTTTTTGGTGCACAACAAGGTCGTTGCTTCTGGGCTACTTCGTTCGGGCCTAGTCCCTTAAGAGCCCTGAGACCAAAATATCGTTCAGCTTCAACGAGTGACTACTCAAACTCCGTGGCACCTAGATACATCTCATTATATCCCACACCTTGGCATAGGGACCCTCTACTATAACCTCTCTCAATTTTTTCCTTCTCATATTGGTGCTCTCGTTGTCGTATTGTTTGTAAACGCGTGAAATAGTGCAGTTTGAGCCAGTGTAAGGTTGTCAAACACAATATTTTGCAAACGATGGGTCGTGCCACCGAACCGACTAGGTCAACACGTCTGAGTGGCCAGGTGAACACTAGAGGAGGTTTTGTTTTGGTGCTCGACAAGGTCGTTGCTTCCGGGCTACTTCGTTCGGGCATAGTCCCTTAAGAGCCCTGAGACCAAAATATCGTTCAACTTCGACGATTGACTACTCAGACTCCATGGCACCTAGAGATGTCTCGTCTGATCCAAAACCTCACCGTAGGTACCCTCTACAATAGGTTCTCTCAGTTTTTTCCTTCTCAGATCAGTGCTCTTGCTTCCCTATTGTTTGTAAACGCACGAAATAGTGCAGTTTGAGCCAGTGTAAGGCTATCAAACGCTATATTTTACAAACGGTGGGTCGTGTCACCGAACCGGCTGTGCCAACATGTCTAAATGGCCAGGTGAATGCTAGAGGAGGCATTTTTTGGTGCACGACAAGGTCGTTGCTTCCGAGCTACTTCATTCGGGCATAGTCCCTTAAGAGCCCTAAGACCAAAATATTTTTCAACTTCAACAGGTGAATACTCTGACTCTGTGGCACCTAGAGACGTCTCATCTGATCTAAAACCTCAGCATAGGGACTCTCTAGAATAACCTCTCTCATTTTTTTACTTCTCATATCGGTGCTCTCGCTGCCCTATTGTTTGCAAACGCGTGAAATAGTGCAGTTTAAGCCAGTGTAAGGCTATCAAATGCTATATTTTGCAAACAATGGGTCGTGTCACCGAAATGACTACGCCAACACATGCAGGTGGCTAGGTGAACACTAGAGGAGGTGTTATTTTAGTGCGTGACAAGGTCGTTGATTCTGGGCTACTTCATTCTGGCGTAGTCCCTTAAGAGCCCTGAGACCAAAATATCGTTCAATTTCAACGGGTGACTACTCGGACTCCGTGGTACCTAGAGATGTCTCATCTAATCCAACACCTCAACATAGGGACCCTATAAAATATTCTCTCTCAGTTTTTTCCTTCTCATATCAATGCTCTTTCTGTCATTTTGTTTGCAAATGCATGAAATAGTGTAGTTTGAGCCAATGTAAGATTGTTAAACACTATATTTTACAAACGGTGGGTCGTGTCACTGAACCGACTGCACCAACATGTCCAGGTGGCCAGGTGAATGCTAGAGGAGGTATTTTTTCGATGCGCGACAAGGTCGTTGCTTCTAGGCTACTTTGTTCGGGCGTAGTCACTTAAGAGCCCTAAGACCAAAATATCGTTCAACTTCGACAGGTGACTACTTGGACTCTGTGGCACTTAGAGATGTCCTGCCTAATCCGAAACATCGGCGTAGGGACCCTCTACAATATCCTTTCTTGGTTTTTTCCTTCTCAGATCGGTTCTCTCGCTGCCCTATTGTTTGCAAACGCGCGAAATAGTGCAGTTTGAGCCAGTATAAGGCTGTCAAACGCTATATTTTACAAATGGTGGGTCGTTCCATCAAACTGACTGCATCGAAACATCTGGGTCACTAGGTGAATGCTAGAGGAGGTGTTGTTTTGGTGCGCAACAAGGTCGTTGCTTCTGGGCTACTTCGTTCGGTCGTAGTCCCTTAAGAGCCCTGTGACCAAAATATCATTCAACTTCAACGGGTGACTTATCAGACTTCGTGGCACCTAGAGACATCTTGTTTGATCCAACACCTCGATGTAGGGACCCTCTACAATATCCTCTCTCAGTTTTTTCCTTCTCATATCAGTGCTCTCGCTGCCCTATTGTTTGCAAATGCCTGAAATAGTATAGTTTGAGCCAGTGTAAGGTTGTCAAACGCTATATTTTACAAAGGGTGGGTCATGTCACTGAACTGACTATGCTGACACATCCGGGTGGCCAGTTGAATGCTAAAGGAGAAATTTTTTCGGTGCGTGACAAGGTCGTTGCTTCCGGACTACTTCATTCAGGCGTAGTCCCTTAAGAGCCGTGACACCAAAATATCGTTCAACTTCGACAGGTAACTAATATGATTCTGTGACACCTAGAGATGTCTCGTCTGATCTGACACCTCAGTGTAGGGACCCTCTATAATAACCTCTCTCAATTTTTTCCTTCTCATATCGGTGCTCTCGCTGTCCTATTGTTTGTAAACGCGTAAAATAGTGCAGTTTGAGCCAATATAAGGTTGTCAAACGCTATATTTTGCAAACGGTGAGTCATGTCACCGAACCGACTACACCGACATGTCCAAGTGGCTAGGTGAACACTAGAGAAGGCATTTTTTCAGTGCGTGACAAAGTCGTTGCTTCCGGGCTACTTCGTTCGGGCGTAGTGCCTTAAGAGCCCTGCGACCAAAACATCGTTCAACTTCGACGGGTGACTACTCAGAGTCCGTGGCACCTAGAGACATCTCGTTAGATCCCACACCTTAGCGTAGGGACTCTCTACAATAACCTCTCTCTTTTTTTTCCATCTCATATCGGTTATCCCGCTGCCCTATTGTTTGTAAACACGTGAAATAGTGCAGTTTAAGCCAGTGTAAGGTTGTCAAATGCTATATTTTGCAAACAGCGGGTTGTGCCACTGAACCGACTATGCCGACACATCCAAGTGGCCAGGTGAATGTTATAGGATGCATTGTTTTGGTCTGCGACAAGGTCGTTACTTCTGGGCTACTTCGTTTGGGCGTAATCACTTAAGAGCTCTGAGACCAAAATATCGTTCAACTTCGACAGGTGACTACTCAGACTCCGTGGCACCTAGAGACATCTCGTCTGATCCAACACCTCAGTGTAGGGACCCTCTACAATAGCCTCTCTCAAGTTTTTTCCTTCTCATATTGGTGCTCTCGCTGCCCTATTGTTTGCAAACGCATGAAATAGTGTAGTTTGTGCTAGTGTAAGGCTATCAAAAGCTATATTTTGCAAACGATGGGTCGTGTTAGCCGAACTGGACTACGCCGACACTGTCTAGGTGGCTAGGTGAATGCTAGAGGAGGCATTTTTTCAATGCGCGACAAGGTCATTACTTTCGAGCTACTTCGTTCGGGTGTAGTCCCTTAAGAGCCCTGCAGACCAAAATATCGTTCAACTTCGACGAGGTGACTACTCGGACTCCGTGGCACCTAGAGATGTCTCATCTGATCCAAAACATCAGCAGTAGTGACCCTACTACAATATCCTCTCTTAGTTTTTTCCTTCTCAGATCGGTGCTCTCCTCGCTGCCCTATTGTTTCTAAACGTGTGAAATAGTACAATTTAAACCAGTGTAAGGCTGTCAAACGCTATATTTTTCAAACGGTGGGTCGTGCCACCAAACTGAATACACTGACACATCTGGGAGGCTAGGTGAATGCTAGGAGGAGGTGTTTTTTTGGTGTGTTACAAGGTCGTTGCTTCCGGGCTATTTCGTTCTTACATAGTCCCTTAAGAGCCCTGAGACCAAAATATCGTTCAACTTCGACGGGTGACTACTCGGACTCCGTGGCACCTAGAGACATCACGTCTGATCTGACACCTTGGCGTAGGGACCCTCTAAAATATTCTCTCTTGGTTTTTTCCTTCTCATATCGTTGCTCTAGCTACCCTATTGTTTGCAAACGCGTGAAATAGTGCAATTTGAGCTAGTATAAGGTTGTCAAACGCTATATTTTGCAAACGGTGGGTCATGGCACTGAACCGACTACGTCTGACACGTCCAGTTGGCCATGTGAACACTAGATGAGGCATTTTTTTGTGTACGCGACAAGGTCATGTTGCTTCCGTGCTACTCCGTTCAGGGCGTAGTCCCTTAAGAGCCCTTAGACCAAAATATCGTTCAACTTCGACTGAGTGACTACTCTGACTCCATGGCACCTAGAGACATCTAATCTAATCTGAAACCTTAGCATAGGGACCCTCTAAAATAACCTTCTCTCATTTTTTTCCATCTCATATTGGTGCTCTCGCTACCCCTATTGTTTGCAAACACGTAAAAAAGTGCAGTTTGAGCCAGTGTACGGCTGTCAAATGCTATATTTTGCAAATAGTAGGTCATGTCACCAAACTAACTACACTGACAAGTTTTAGTGGCTTAGGTGAACATTAGAGGAGGTCATTGTTTCAGTGCACGACAAGTTCGTTGCTTCTAGGCTACTTCGTTCGGGTGTAGTCCCTTAAGAGCCCTGAGACCAAAACATCGTTCAACTTCGATGGGTGACTACTCACACTCCGTGGCACCTAGAAACATCTTGATCTAGATCCCCACACCTCAAAGTAGGGACCCTCTACAATAACCTCTCTCAATGGTTTGTTCCTTCTCATATCGGTGCTCTCTCGCTACCCTATTGTTTGTAAACGCGCAAAATAGTGTAGATTTGAGCCGGTGTAAGGTTGTCAAACGCTATATTTTGCAAACGGTGGGTCGTGTCACCAAACCGAACTACACCAACACATGTTCAGGTGGCTAGAATGAACACTAGAGGAGGTGTTATTTTTTGTGTGCGACAAGGTCATTGCTTCCGGGCTACTTCGTTTGGGCGTAGTCCCTTTAGAGCCATGCAGACCAAAATATCATTCAACTTCAACGGGTGACTACTCAGACTCCGTGGCACCTAGATATGTCTCTTCTAATCTAACACCTCAGCGTAAGAGACCCTTTACAATATCCTCTCTTGGTTTTTTCCTTCTCAGATCGGTGCTCTCACTGTTCGTATTATTTGCAAATGCGTGAAATAGTGCAGTTTGAGCCAATGTAAGGCTGTCAAATGCTATATTTTTTCAAACAGTGGGTCATGTCACATGAACCGAATACACTCGACATGTCTGAGTGGCCAGGTGAATGCTAGAGGAGGATTTTTTTGGTGCGCGACAAGGTCGTTGCTTTCAGGCTACTTCGTTCAGGTCGTAGTTCCTTAAGAGCCTTGAGACTAAAATATCATTCAACTTCAACGGGTGACTACTCAGACTCCGTGGCACCTAGAGACATCTCGTCTGATCTAAAACCTTGGCATAGGGACCCTCTATAATATCCTCTCTCAGTTTTTTCCTTCTCAGATTAGTGCTCTCACTGCCCCTATTGTTTGTAAATGCACGAAATTAGTGCAATTTGAGTCAGTATAAGGCTGTCAAATGCTATATTTTGCAAATGGTGGGTCGTGTCAACCAAACCAACTGTGCCGACACATCCCAGGTGGCCATGTGAATGCTAGAGGAGGTGTTGTTTTTGTGCGTGATAAGGTCGTTGCTTCCGGGCTACTTCGTTCGGGCGTAGTCCCTTTAAGAGCCCTGAGACCAAAATATCATTCAAATTCGATGGGTGACTACTTAGACTTCGTGGCACCTAGAGATTTCTCATCCAATCCAAAACCTCACCGTAGGGACCCTCTACAATATCCTCTCTCAGTTTTTTCCTTCTCATATTTGTGCTCTCGTTGCCATATGTATTGTTTGCAAATGCGTGAAATAGTGTAATTTGAGCCAATGTAACGCTGTCAAATTCTATATTTTACAAACGGTGGGTCATGTCACCAAACTGATTGCGCCGATAGGGTCTGATGTGGCTAGATGAACACTAGAGGAGGCATTATTTTGGTGTGTGACAAGGTCCGTTGCTTCCAGGGTTACTTCGTTCAGGGCGTAGTCCCTTAAGAGCCCTGAGACCAAAATATCGTTCAACTTCGACGGGTGACTACTCGGACTTCTTGGCACCTAGAGATGTCTCGGCTGATCTGACACCTTGGCGTAGGGACCCTCTAAAATAGCATCTCTCAGTTTTTTCCTTCTCATATCGGTGCTCTCGCTGTCCTATTTTTTGCTAAATGCATGAAATAGTGCAGTTTGAGCCAGTATAAGGCTGTCAAACGCTATATTTTGCAAACGGTGGGTCGTGCCGCTGAACCGACTATGTCAGAAACATGTCCGAGTAGCCAGGTGAATGCTATAAGAAGGTGGTGTTTTGGTGCGCGACAAGGTCGTTGCTTCCGGGCTACTTTGTTTGGGCGTAGTCCCTTAAGAGCCCTAAGACCAAAATATCGTTCAACTTCGATGGGTGACTACTCAAACTCCATGGCACCTAGAGACATCTCATCAGATCCTACACTTTGTTATAGGGACCCTCTACAATAACCTCTCTCAGTTTTTCCATCTCCGATCGGTGCTCTCGCTGCCCTGTTGTTTGTAAACGCTGCAAAATAGTGCAGTTTGAGTTAGTCTAAGGTTGTCAAACGCTATATTTTAAAAACGGTGGGTCGTGCCACCGAACCAAAATGCTGCCAACACATCCGGTTGGCTAGGTGAATGCTATAGGAGGTGTCTTTTTGGTGTGCAACAAGGTCATTGCTTACGGGCTACTTCATTCAGGCATAGTCCCTTAAGAGCCCTAAGACCAAAATATTGTTCAACTTCGACGGGTGACTGTTCAGACTTCGTGGCACCTAGAGACAGTCTCGTATGATCTGACACCTCAGCATAGGGACCCTCTACAATAGCCTCTCTTGGTTTTTTCCTTCTCATATCAGTGCTCTGGCTGCCCTATTGTTTGCAAACGTGTGAAATAATGCAGTTTGAGCCAATGTAAGGCTATCAAATGCTATATTTTACAAACGGTGGGTCGTGGCACCAAACCGATTGTGCACACGCATAGTTATGTTATCGTAAAAACTTGGGGAGGATTCATTTCGGTTCTCTAAGCTCCATTTGCTTTTGGGCTACCTCCTCTAGAGCCAAGAACCCCCTCCACGGGTACATAAATCGTTGTTAATTGCTTCATTTTTTCTTGTAAAACAATGAAAGCTTCTCTTAGCTTCAAAAAATTTAAAATTCTCTACTAACAGTGCCAACCACGTGAAGGTGGAAGCTTTTCTGGCACCACTAACCTGAACATTAAAGTGTTAGTCAAAGAAATTTAAGTTTCAAATCAAAACCATACTAGATATATACA
Organism: Taxus chinensis; assembly: GCA_019776745.2. Lineage (NCBI taxonomy): Eukaryota > Viridiplantae > Streptophyta > Pinopsida > Cupressales > Taxaceae > Taxus > Taxus chinensis. Next base: position 69,363,776 of record CM034156.1, on the reverse strand, counting down.
AAATACACAAATTTAAAATAAAATATATGAACTTAAATCTATCTAACTAAAAAATTTATATATATCAAAGAAATTATGTATACCAGACATGAGCATTGTAAATTCATTCCAATGAACCATCAGGATCGGATCTACTCTGAATAGTGGCACAAGATTGCTTCATGATCTGACTCTCAAACCTTCCAAAGAATATTGTTATTAGGCCTTCCTTGATATCTATACAGCTGAATATTTGTCGCTAGAACTAGATGCGAATATAAGAGTATTTTCATGTGTGTCTCAAAGTCTTCAAACACCCAAAAAAAGGATTTTTTTAATGGATACTCGCCGAAAGCCAAGTTCCAATAACTACCACTGGACCCTGTAGGATACTCAATATCTTCGCCATCTATAATAGAATAAGTCAACTTATTTCTTTCCTCGATGCAACGACATAATAAATAGTTTGTTCCTTCTTCATTTTCTTTTGTAGCAATAACTGCAAACACATGTCCTAAAAAACAAAGGTTGAACAACTCAAATTTAAATTACATATTAAAATTTCAATGGACATAACTCAATACAAAAATTAAATAAATAGCCATAAATACCTTGTCACACCAAAATCAGAATTTCATCAAAGTCCTTAGATGTTGCAAACTTCATCTGCAGAAACAAGTCGTAATGCTCGTGGAGGTTGATAACTAGGAAGCGGAGTTAGAGGCCTACAAATCCATCCATCCACCAATTCTTGTGAATCACACTCAGTCAGTGACAAATTCAATATAAGATGCACATTAAAACATGTCAACTTTCTTATCCATACAGCCCATGAAGTAGCGTTTGAGCTACAAAATGAGTACATATCACTAAACCCAGTGAGTGTCATACAATCGTCGTAGTTAGCAATTTGTAGTTCCTCTATCAACCAAAAATATCTGTGCAAACTGTGGAATTTTCTTGAGAACCTCGGGCCATGTTGTCAGTACACCATTCCACTATGCTCTTTGCATATTTTAATTTAGCACCATCTTTGTACTTCAACTCTTCTCTTGTAAGAGATCTTTTCACACATGCCCTTGCACCATCATGCTCTCCTTTTCCATGTCCAACCTCAGTGAAACTCCAAATATTTTGCACACCCATCTTGACGTGCATCCTTCTCATCCAATAAAACATTCATGCATTCTTAAACTGAGACGTGTAATTATCTGGCCATATATAATGTTGTTTTAAGTGGATGTCCCTATCAGACAAGTTTCCATAAAATAACTAGAAACACCCTTGCACAAATTCAGTAGAATGAGTACTATCATCACTGATATAAAAGTGGTACTCTCTTACAAAAAATTGATCATTCTCTTTACTATCAGAAGAATGTATAAATACTGTATGCACAAAATGGAAACTTGTACTGAGTTGTAATATTGCGATTGAACCTCCATTTGTGGTTGTAATGTGTAATTCTCTGAAAAATCGACCACTGAAATAATAGTACCAATAGGAAATGTGTCCTTGCATATCTTGAAGTGTTCATCCAACCATCAAGCTCTATGTGTATGCCTAGCATACTCATAAACAATTTCATCCTTAAATTTTCTCAAAAATTGAAAAACAGGCATTTGTTCTGTAACTAGCTCACACCATTTAGACTATTTTCCATCTTTCAACTAGTATGCAACTGATTTATATTTATCAAACTCAACTAAATTATGTTCTATTGTACCTTCAATTTTCTCATGGATGTAACTTTCCAATTTAGGTAATCTGCTGCATGTACTACAACTTCCATCTAAACAATCCTGACTATAAAAAAATTGTCCAACTTCTTTTGCACAAAATATAGTAGGAATGAAATCCTTAGAAAGATATTAGTGAAACTTGAACACCACATTCCGATAACATAGTTTCAGAATGAAAATCAAAATGAATACGTAAAAATTTAGCATAATGCATCGCAAATTCAACATGTTGCCTACAACAAGTGGTGCAAGCATGGTTGATTTTCACATAGAATGGTTTCAAAATTTCAAAAAAATATTGACTAATTTTAATTTCTCAGATTCTCTTGTTTAAACTTACGAAAAAATTGAGTTTGAGTCATATTTAAGAAATGCTTTGGATGTGGTTCACGATTAGTAGAAACAAGTCTTTATTTTATAACATCTCTTGTATTAGGTGAAACTCTAGTGTTATCATGCCAAAATTGAATAACTTCTCTTATAGCATTAGAATTATTTTTGTCCTTACGCGGTGCTCTAGCAGAAAATGCCCAAAAATCAGCGTTATTGAGTGATTGAAGGATATTATGTCTTTCAATTGCTTTCATTAGAGTTTTTCAATTAACTTGCAACATTCGACTTGTTTGCGTAATCAAACGTTGTTATTTTTATTGATTCACTTACAACACTAGTAGCAAATACATGACGCACAATATTATTATCCCTAGTGTGTATCTTGACACCAACAGTGTGATATGCATCATGAAGGTTTTCAACAATTGAAGAGGTTTTACCACGTATATTAGATGTTTTCAATCCTAATGTGTTTAATGTAGGTCTCATTTTATTCAATTTCATCAAACTAACCAACAACTCACATTTTTGGGAATCATTTATAATTTCAAAATGATTATCCCAATTTTCAGTTGCTTTTCTTCTAATTTGTCCTTCAGAAAGTTTGTCAGACATTGATTTCAAAATGTTTTCATCAATTTCAATAAAAAAATTACGTTTCTTACGTAAAATCCTAGGAGATGGTTTTGTCAAATTTTGCCTATCTACAATTTCAACATGAATTTCCTTATTCACATTTTCATTATCTCCTTCAATTTCAACATTTGCTACATCATGAGTATTTAATTCTTCTTCAACATTGACGGTAAAAACATCTTCATCACGAGTATTTAATTCAACTTCAACATTGACAGTAGAAATATTACCTAGTTCTTCATTGCTTACAATAGTTGGGGTTGAAGATGAACCTCTTCTTGATTCACGAAGATTCTGCATTCACATTCGCTCAGCATTTTGAATTTTGTTGGCCTCTAATTCGTTTGGTGTTTGTTTACTTAATGACTTCACTTTTTTACTTCGTTTCTTGTCTCCCATGATGTTTCACTTCCGGTGATAAGAAAAACGTTCAGAAAAAGATAGAATTTCAGTAGTAATTCATACGATAAGGTTAGAGAGTAAAAAATCACATGGTAATTCAGACATTGGGATGTGTGTAAATATGATTTAAGAACCGCGAGCGCGCTTTATAAACCGCGATCACGGTTTATAAAGCACGCTCGTAGTTTGTGTTATAAAAACCATGATCGCGCTTTAGAAACCTCGATCGCAGATTTATCTGCCGACCCTAAGCCTCAGGAAATCTTTGTTTTTCCCCAACCAAAGCTATAGAAGGTCATTATGAAATGTAAAAGGTCAAAAAACCTCAAATTTGCTCTTCCAAAGACTTGAATCATGCTAAAAAACTGAAAACATTTCACAAAAATGGTGCCATCGCGTAGGGGAGACTATTAGCTTCGTAGAAATATTGATTTTAAAGTGATTAGAATAAGATAAATATCATTTTTTAATTTTTTAATAACAATAGGTTTTTAAGACATATTTTCCCCATGAATGTTCATGTCTACGTTTAAAACTGTAACTTTTGTTTTGCTTATCAAAATGTGATAAAACTTATATCATCCCAAGCGTGGACAAATTCTATACACATTAAAAAAAAATTATTTCGATATTTTTTGATATAGTTATGGCAGGTAAACGAAAAGCACTCCGTTTTCTAAATATAGTTATAGTTTTGTTTTCATGGAAAAAATCATTAAAAAAAATACATTACTCAAAAAAATACAAAATAAAATCCATCCCAAGATAGACAACTACATCTAACTTTTCACCAAATGAAAAAAAATAACAAGATTTGGAAAACGGATTACAATCTTATAAGTTTTTTCAAAAAAAAACCAAGTCATATAATTTTAAGTGTTTAATATAGCTAAACTTGTCCATTTTTTAAAAAAAATAGTATTTTAGAAACTAGATCCTGGATGCTACCGATTCATATTTATATAATTTTTTCTAATTTTGAATGCGTGTATTGCTAATAATCCCTACAAGTTGAGATTTCACTGTTTTTTGCAATATGACATCCACGGATGACCCCATTTTTGTCCATCAACTTCCTGCACTTACCCAAGGACAACAGAAAAAATGTAATGTTTTGAAATAAAAAGAAAGGAAAGAGACGCACATATGAAACACTAAATAATCTTTTGATTTTTATTTTTATTTTTAGCATAGCTACAGTGCAGTAAAAACAAAGCTTCGAAGACATATTTGCAAGGGTTAGATGAAAATAGAGAACAAGAAAGATAAATTAATGGTAGATACTGACTAGCTAGGCAATCCAAAACAATCTACAAAGATCATCGGTGATTCACAGGAATCCTTGGTAATTTGACTGGATCGTTAGCGATTGCAGAGCAGAGAACCTATAAGTGAAAATTAATTAATTTTGAAATGAAAGAAAAGGGATGAGGTCCCACTAAGCATGCCAAAATGTATCAGAGAGTTTTTTCTTTCCAACTTTAACTTAATAAAATGAAATAACAAAAAAACTGACCTCAGAAGATGGCAAAATTTATTGATGCCCGCGGTGTTGATTGTTGATATTGTTGGATAAATCTCCTTCTTATTTCACCGACAAAGAAACCTACAAATCAAAGATAGCTAAATAGAAAATATTAGATATATGGATAAACAAGTTGCTCAGAAAAGACCTGTTCTAGGAATCTAAAGGGACTTCCTTGGAGGATATCATCTCACTTTGATACAATTAAGTAGATTAACAAGGATAATGGTAAAGATTTGTAAATGAAAAAGATAGATAGATAATAGATAATAAGCTCTATAACTCAAGATCGAAGGGTAAGTCTTGTGTAGCTTCAAATGTGGCCCAATCGGGGGTGGATGTAATTTTAATAGACTCAAATTAGTCATACCAAAATTCCTCTATCTCCTGTTAGATCTCGAGGAAGAACTCAAACCAATCCTCGATGTGTTTGATGTCGGTGGAAAATCAGATTACACAGAGTGTCAACTCGTGAAGAATTTTGTATTGTTCCCTAAAGAAGTGGTGTTGAACAATAGGAAGCTCATATATGTTTGTAATAGGATGGGACTGGCCAGGTGATGCCATCTAAAGTAAAGCCATGCTTGCAGAGGACAAGTTAAATAAAAAATATTGAAAATTTTTGAGACTAAATAGATAAAGTAGCTAGCAAATGTAAATTGACAGGGATCGCTGACAATTCAAAGGAATCATGGGTGATTCAATCAATCATTGACGATTACTGTGAAAATAATAAACTTTGATAGAAACGATAAACGAAGCTTTTAAATGATAATCTTCTATTGTTTTTTATGCTTTTATGAAATCTAAATGATTAAATAACATAAATAAATACCTTGTGATGTGGAAGTAAGTTGAAACATGCCTCCAAACATTAGATGGAACTGATAGAAGTTGATGGGCAGTTGTTGAGCTTCCTGAGGGATGATTGATGAAAAAGACTATCAAAATGATGTGTTTACAAGAGCTTGAAGTTGATACAAGTCCTTGATGATCTATGGAAATGATGTAGATTCATTTTTGAGTCGAAAACAAAGAGCAAGTACAATCAAAAATTTTAATAAAGATCCCTAATTAAATAAGGTAAAAAACTCCAATTTATATAATCGCTAGTGATCAATTCAGAATCACCGGTGATCTAGGTGTTTTGGAAAAACGTTTAGGAAATGATTGAAACCACTTCTTAAACAGGGTTTTTGGGTAAAGGACGAAGGAAAATGTTTGGGGAGAGGTTATGGTCAAGCTTTGGAGGTTAGGATGTGAGGATAAAATTTGTTTGAGTGGTTTTAAGATGGTTAAGGTAATTTTAAAGTGGTTAAGGTGATTAAGGATGGTAATTTATGAGAGTGTAAAATTAGTTTTACTACATGAAGAGAGGGTGAATTAGGATAGTGACATAATGATAGGTTTTAGATAAAATAATGTATATATAAGATGAAGTAGGTGTCTACAATGGCCACATAATATCCTTCACTCTCTAAGTATCTTGTTTTGAGTAGTGTTACGATAGAATTTTAATGTGTTATGTTGGGCTTGTGGGTTTCCCACTAGTGAGCATTATTTATTGTTATGGTATCATCTATGGCTTCCAGTTTTTCTATTTTGTTGGGAAAAACCCACACCATTTTCTTTAGGTATCCTTCTATGTCCCATACACCAAAATATTTTGGTAATGTTCTATGTGAAGCTCTGTGACTTAACAAAAATGTCATTTTTAGCCCTCATTCTTGTTTACCTCATTCCATGGTTGGGCTTTGTGAATTTTGAGTATTTTGGAGACATAGTGTAAGTTTGTTTGTTCCACAGACCACCCATTTATTTTTTGTTTGTATTTCAGTTTCTTCGTCTTCTGTAGGATAGTAGTTATTTACTTCATAGAGAAATTCTTACTCCGTGGGCCAATATATTTCTTCTTATTTATAGGTAGATTAGTATGTTTATTCCTTTATTTCTAATGCATGTGATATTATTTGTCATACATGTAGGATATTTCAAACTTTATGCCAATCTTAGCTCAGCTTATTCTCACATCAACATGCAAATTAATTTCACTAACCCACGGTCATATCTTGGCTCATTCCAAACCTTGTCAATCACTCAATATTGCATATGTTATACTCAAACATAATTCAAATTTTCCTTCCATCATGATTACATTCTTTTTATGAAATGGTAAAAATTTTCACTATGCATCTATGAATCTTAATTTACTGATTGTATGTTTCTTACCTTCTAACTCATCAAGATTGATCACCAACACAAGAGTATTCACAGTGGGACCTTTTGTAGAAAGCTTACCTTGAACTTAAGCTTACCTTGAATATCCTATATCTATTTTCACACCTCAAATTTAATTCATGATTTTATCTCCTTCACTAAGCTTCTTATTCATGTAGAAGAGTAAAGAATTGATTCTCCATCTTCATCATGTAAGACTTTATTTCAAGAGCAAGTAGTCTACAGTAAATTTTTGTCATATATATCTTTTGATGCACAAGGTTCCACAATTTTAATATATTATATAAATATATAAAAGGATCATATTTTCCAAATTTCATCCATTTTCATTAATCCATTTCAAAGTTATGATTGTTTTCTCGGACATACATTATATCAAATAGTTTGCATGCATTCTCAAATCATCTAGGAAAATGCTTCATAACTTCAAACATACCCTTAATTATTATAAAATATTAAAAACCCATATTTATAATGAATTCTTTCATCTACATACCAAATTTTAGATAATTTGGAGTTGGGAATAGAAAGTTATCATTATTGGTTCGAACCCCTTTTTTAAGGAAGAAATGAACAAACAACAAAATACAATTTGTTTGGAAGTATATCATGAAAATATGAAAATTCTTATTAAAACATGAACTCATACCATTGAAATTGCTTCTATATACACATGAGGATCCAATTTAAACACAAAATTCATGCATTTATAATTCTCAATCTTCTTCACCATGATTTTACAAAGTCTTCAGTCTTACATATGGCATCCTTTCAACATGTTATCCTCCTCTTCTATCAGCTACTTCACTCCATGCAGGCTAACTCTTTCTCTATTCTCCTCCTATGGAGATATTAGAACTATATCATTGAATAAAACTTCTTTTAATTTTCATAATCTCTTATTTTAAGATATTATTTATCATATCCTCTTGTTGAGATATTCTCTCAACCTCCTTCTCAAATAGACATATCGTTTTCTATGACAACTTGTATAAAAAAATATGGATAACAAAGAAATTATCCACACAATATCATATGATAACCAATCTTCCTCCTACATAGAATAGAATATATTACAGCTCACACCCACCTAAATAACCTACTTTCACTCTTACTTTCATGTAAAGAGTAATTACATTGTTCCATTCAAATATTCACATTTTGGAGGGAAAATAAATCAAACCTAATGAACATAAAATGCATGCATTTCAAGGATTATTCAAACTTGATGGTTCTTCACTAATCATCATATAGGATTCTCATACATCAGACTCCCTAGGTAAGAAATCTATTTGAAATCCTGTCCAAATGTAGTGTCTACATCATTCTCCAATCTTCTTTATATGCCTGGGTCCCATGTTTTCCCTTGTAGTATAAGTTCTCTTGATGTATTTTTCCTTCATATTTTGGTTTCTCTCTCTCTTATTGTCCATATACCTTCTTATCTCTTTCTCAAATATAATATTATAATTCCATGCTTCATCATCATACATGTCTTCAATTAGTGTTTGTTCTTCTTGATTTGTGAGTTTTTTCATGGAGTTTAGAACCTCATTCATCTCATCAACTTCTAGACCTGCATTAGAAGCATCAAAAGAACATTATAAATAAAATTTTGAGGCCATCAATCCCCTTGAGTTTCTTCATTCTACTAGCTTTATTCATATTTCTTTGCTTCTCCAATGACATTGCTCAAATCTACCTTCTTCAACTTAGCTTGCCCTTTTCTTAACTCATATGCAATTTGATCCATGAGTTCTTCATTCTGATTTGGACTTGTCTACAGACCCTTACAAGGTTTCAACAGATACTCTATCCTTTTCAACTCTTCACTTAATATGATATTATCAATATCATCATAGCCTACACCAAATTTAGGTTATAATGATGCTTCTTCACCTTTATTTTCTTCCTATAAGCTTTGTTTTACATCAGCACCTTGTATCATCACTTCTTCTTATCTTAATAAGTTTTCATACACTTCATTTAAGAGGTATGAATCCTATTCATCCAATGGTTTCTCATCATTTTCCATCACTTGATCATGACATTGATCTTTGTTTTCCAAGCTAGATCATTCACCCTACTGCATGTTAGTCATCATAGGCAACTCATTCCACAATTCTTCACTTAAATTGAATTGAGATAACAAATCTGAGATATATTCATGATTCAAATCATCATTCAAAACTTCTTTACCTTTCATTTCCCTGGTATACCTCTCATGCTCATTGAATGTTTCTTTGCTTTTCATTTCATCTTCACTCTCATGCTCGTTTGAGCTTGCTTCAACCTTCTTCCATAGGATTATTGGTACCATTATCATCTTCTCATGTCCATCACTATCATATGCATCTTCTTGAGATGTATTTCCATCATTTCTTGCATTCTTAAGTACCCAAATTTGATTTTTTACCTTAGGATCTAATTTATTAATCCATTTAGGAACTATATAGTCATGATCAGAAGCCAATTTTCTAATTTTTGCCTCATTATCCTCTTCATAATCTATGTATCTACATTTGAAATCTTAAAATCGTTAGAAATATCAAATTTTGAAGTTAAATTCATATTGATAATCTCCTATCTATATACACTTTCTTGTATGAATTGGCTCTTTGAAATTTCTTTATTACATGTATGATAAGAATCAAAATTTGTCTTTACCTTCTCATCATTATGCTACATTTTCATACATTTGCTTAAATTTATCCACCTAAGGACTCTTCATTTTTTTGTACCTTCTCTATTTCATTAAAGGAATGATAACTAGATCATACCAACCCAAGAATACAGATGTTAATCAAACATCACGATCAATAAGATGAAAGCAATTCACTAGAATAACTTTACATAAACCTTTGCAAACAAATGAGCATCAATATCATATATTATTATGGAACTAAATAAAATACAATGAGATGGGCCTTGCTTATATAGGCAAGGAATAACAATATAAGAACCAGTCAAGGTCGTAGATCAAGCCATAAATCATGGAAAGAACTAGTCATAGTTAAGTCCATAGATTTATGAGAGAACTAGACATCAAGGATCTAGTCAATTCCATAGATAAAGGAAAGAACTAGTAAATACCATAGATCAAGGAAAGAACTATACCTAACAACTAGATAATATCCCCCTAATATCTAAATAAATAAAAGGAAATATCCACACACATAAGTGGGTGAGGATAAATACAATAAAGGTAAATAAAGTACCTAGGTGAACATGAGCTAAGGTAAATACCTACTCTAACACCCCCCTTAAGCGAAGCTAGGGGCCAAAATAGAAGTGACATGTCCACAATATGAGTCCTGACAACTAGGCCTAATGAGGTACTCATGTACAATATATCCATGAAAAAATCTCAAACCAAAAGAATGAAAGAATCTTGCTAGAAGGAAAGAGATAGAAGAAGAAGGAAGATGTTCTCACGAACACCCCCCAATAACAACTTCTGAAACCCCAAGTATTTCACGCAACTCAAGGTAGTGAGGTGATGCAAAATACTTCGTAAAGATGTTTGCAACATTCTACTGAGTTGGAAGGTACTCTAAGTAAATAACTCTATCCTGAATGTGTTGATGAATGAAGTGGATGTGTATCTTAGTATGCTTGGTCTGCTGGTGCTTAACTAGGTTGCGAGAAATGTTAATTGCACTTTGGTTGTCACACCAAAGTACATTCACTAAATCTTGTGGGAATCCAAACTATGTCAATAACTTTTGAAGCCAAATAATCTATTGACTCATTGTAACTGCTACCCTGTACTCTACCTCTGAAGATGAAAGTGCAATAACATGTTGCTTTTTACATGCCCACGCAACTGGAGAAGAACTAAGATAGAAAAGATAGCCAGAATTATAACACCTGTCATCAATAGAACCTACCCAATCTGAATCTGTATACCCAACCAAATGAGTAGAACCCCTAGTGTAGTGTAGGCCAAAGTGGGAAGTGCCCTCTAAATAGTGCAAAATCCTTTTAACAGCTTGCTAGTGACTACTATGAGGAGAATGTGAAAACCGAGATACAAGCCCTACTGTAAATGAAATATTAGGGTGAGTATGGATCAAGTACGTGAGACTCCTAACCAACTGCCTATACAATGTAGGATCACAAAGTGGTGTGGTACATGTGGAAGTAAGAGTAACTCCATACTGAAAAGGAGATAGACTTGACTTGTAATCAGCCATATCAAATTGCCTAAGAAGATCATGGGTGTACTTTTGTTGACTCAAATGAATTCCTGAATATGTCTAATAAATATGTAAACCAAGGAAATAATGTAATATTCCAAGATCTGTCATGTCAAACTGTGTCGAAAGAGCCCTCTGAATACTCTAAATGTGGGAAAAAGAGATGTTAGTAATTAACATATCATCAACATACAAGACAAGTATCACAATATCCTCACCAACATGCTGGAGATACATTGTATGATCTAAGTGGAAATGAACAAAACCAATAGATAAAAGAAAAGAATCCATCTTCTCATACCAAGCCTGAGGGGCTTGTTTGAGACCGTAGAGAGACCTTCGGATCCTACAAACAAGAGAAGAATCCTAAACAAATCCATTCGGTTGCTCCATGTATATTTCCTCTTGTAGAGCTCCATGTAAGAAGGCACTCTTCATGCCCATCTGGTATATGGGCCACCCTTGTGATGCAGTAATAGACAGTACAAGGTTTAAAAATCCATCTTGGAAACAAGTGTAAAATTATTATAGTAATCAATACCTTCAACTTGTGAAAAACCCTTTGCAAAAAGATGAGCCTTATACTTATCAATGGACCCATCAACTGCGTATTTGGTTTAGTATACCCGCTTACACCGAACCATATTTCTTCCTTTAGGAAGAGATACCAAATCCCAAGTATGATTATTCATCAAAGAAGAATACTCAACTGCCATCGCATCATCCCACTCATGTATCCCATGAGCCTTTGAAAAAGACTGTGGATCCTCAAAAACTGGCTAACATAAAAGTTCAGAACCTGTAGAATGTGTGTGATGATGCCTAGTGGGTGGAAGATCCTCTATGAAAGGTGTTGCCTTAGAAACTGTAGTACGATCCCACTTAGGCATAGTGATAACATCAGTGGGAATAGGATCCTCAACGACATCTATAACCTCCTCATCAATCTCCTCACAGAAAGGATCCTCAATATGAGATTAAGAAGAAAAAGGAGGCATGGAAGAAGATGAAGAATCATGAGGAGTGAAGCGCTCATAAAACTGAACATGGGTTCGTAAAAGAACGTCATGTGTATCAGGATCTAAAAGATGATAATCTCTCATGTCCTCACAATATACTACAAATATCAAGGGTTTACTCTTCTTATCCAAAGCTTTCATTTTCTTCTTTGGCACAAAGGCCCAAGCATGGCTCCCAAAGACTCAAAAAAATGAGACGTCTGGATTAGTGGTTCGACCAAGCTTCCTCTGGAGTCAAATGCTCAAGTGCTCTATGTGGTGTACGATTATGAATGTAGTTAGCAAAATTAACTACTTCTACCCAGTAGATAGGAGGTAAATCTCTAGAATGCATCATACAGTTAGCCATTTCCTTCAAATTTCTATTCTTCCTTTCTGCTAAGCCATTCTGTTATGGAGTATGAGGAACAAAAATTTGGTGAATAATGCCTTGAGTTGCCAAAAATTTAGAAAACTCATTGTTGAATTACTCCCCCCCATTATTAGTACGAAGGTTCTTTATGCAACTAGAAAATTGTTTCTCAACCAAAGCCTTGAAGACTTTGAAGTGTGAAAAAACATCACTTTTGTACTTGAGAAAATAAACCCAAGTATGCCACAAGAAATCATCAATAAACGTAAGTGCATACTTAGCTCCATTGAAAGATGGGGTAGGAAAAACCATCAAGTCACTATGCACAAGCTCAAGTGGTGAAGAAGCTCTCTCAAACAAATTCTTAGGAAAAGGATCTTGGTTTTGTTTCCCTAATGCACAACCATGAAAAACTCCCTCAAGAAAAGAAACTCTAGGAAGACCATCTACCATACCATGAGTGCTCAACTCCTTCAAATATTGGTAATTGAGATGTCCAAATATTTCATTCCAAAGCTTACACTCTGAATCTGCATGAGAAACCAATCCTGTCACTATAGAAGAAGTGTCATCAAAACCCTCAAAGTGCTATTGTCTAGAACTATGATCAACAATACCCTGAGCAACCAGTGAATGAGGCTCCAACAAAGTTCGTATTTCTACTCCATGTGGTGTAAAAGTCATTGTTTTTCCTTGACCAGAATGACAATTTTGATATATAAAAAGCAAATTTGTAGTGATGTTAGGAACATATAGTGCATCTTGGATACTACCACCATCAAGTTGTATATCACATTTTCATATAATAGAAAGAAAGGAAAAATCTCCAACCTCAATTTTGAAAGTGTAACTCAAACCTAGAGAAACAAAAGACTCCTTGGAAGAAGTCATGTGATGAGAAGCACCAGAATCTATAACCCAGTTGTCTGAAAGTGGTAACTAAGATCTCCCAACAACATTAAGTGCTTTGCCATGCTAATTAGAAAGAGGTGGCGTGGAGATAGAAATTTTATGTTTCTTACCCGCATCCTCTAAGGCTTACATTCTCTTATAAGACCTATGTTCTTCATGATTACTACCCCCACAAAAAGAGCGTGAACGGCTAGAATTATTCTTGGATTTAGAAGACTCATTGGTTTTTGGGTTGTTTTCTTTGGGTTTAGGAGCATTTTGAGATCGAGAAGGTGTGGATTTGGTTTTACTGTTTGGTTTCCCTTTCCCTTAGGATTAGATGCAACTAATGTCTTTTGAGAGGTGGAAGACTCAAGGTGAGATAATTTGGATTCTTCCCTAGTAAGTCTTTCACAAAAATTTTCTGAGTTAGGCATTTTGAATGTGTCACCTAAGGCATCCATGCTAGAGAAAAAGGAAAATGCAAAAAATTGGAATGGTCCTCTCAACTTGGATGGAATCAAGTAAACACACTCTTCATCTTTTTTATCTCTTCCACTCCCATTCAAATGTGTCAACAAATGTTTGAACTTGGTAAGATAGTCTATAATTGTTGGAAAATATTCAGGATTAAGAGAGATGATCTCAATGTCAAGTTGCATAGATCTCATATGATCCACCTTACCAAATAAATCCTCCAATTTCTCCCAAATTTTGAAAGGAGAGTCACATTTTTCCAAATGAAACAAAAGATTGTCACTTACATAAGTTCCTATCAAACCCATACACTTGTCAAATTTGCATTGGTACTGAAATTTCTCATATTCTCTAGTGAACACAAGTTGTTCTGAAGAATTTAAAGCCCATAATCCTTTCCGCTTGATTATTGTTTCCATTCTTGGTTTCCATGTGTGGTAATTATGTGTTGTTAATGGATCAATATGATCTAATGCAGAAGTAGATGCCATCCTAAAAAATCACCAAAAATAAATGCAAGAACCAAGCAATGCAATAAGACCCCCAAACAATGCAACAAGATCCCCCCCAGATTTTGGCACTTTATAATGAGTGTGTGTTACAATATGGCACTTTATAATTATGGTGCAATTCTCGAAATAAATATTTCCAATAGAAAGAGCATAAAAAAACAAGCTCTTTTGCAAAAAGCGGCACTCAAAACTGAGTTACCGATCAAAATATACAAGCATTTTTATATGATTACCTTTATTCTTTTCTCTCTCCAAGGAAATCAGCTCTTTCCTCATCTTCTTCTCCATCAGTAGCTCAATTGGCCACTTCACTTTCTTTCTTATCCTCCATCCAACTTCTTATATTTTCATGGCCTCTACCACGGACTCTAACTCTTCAATATTCGTTCTTATCTCTTCATCTGAGATTAGATCTCTTCTAATCTTGTGAAATTTTCCTTCTTCTAATTCCTTCACTCTTCTCAACTTCTCCATTTCACTAGATCTTGACCCAAGTCTTTTTCACCTTACTCTATGGATCCTATTAGTCCTCACCTAGGTATTTTGCACCCTAGTCTCTTGGTCTATTCTCTTGTCTCACCCAAGTCTATTTCACCTTGGTTTTTTGACTTCTTTCTTCTTGAGCTTCAACTTTCCCTTGGGATTATTCTTGCCACCTATCTTCCTTTATCATTTCTAGGCCTTGACTACTTGTAGTCTCTTCTCCTCAATCACCTATGATCTATACTGTATCATTCAACACCTCATCATTATTAAAAAATATGAATTCAAAAAAATTATTCTCATCCCTTCTCTAATACCAAAAATGATGTCAATCTTATCTCATCTTATTCTCGTATCAACATGCAAGATTAATTTCACTAACCCACAGTCATATCTTGACTCATTCCAAACCTTGTCAATCACTCAAGCCTGCATATGTTATACTCAAACATCATTCAAATTCTCCTTCCATCATGATTTCATTCTTTGTTAGAAATGGGGTAAGTTTGCACTATCCCTCTATGAATCTTAATTTACTCATTGCATGCTTCTTACCTTCTAACTCATCAAGATTGATCACCAACATAAGAGTATTACAATGGGACCTTTTGTAGAAATCTTACCTTAAAATTAAGCTTACCTCGAATATCCTCTACATATTGTAAAACCTCCAATTGAATTCATGATTTGATCTCCTTCACTAATCTTCTTATCCCTGTAGAAGAGTAAAGACTCGATCCTCCATCTTCATTATGTAAAAACAAATTTCAAGAGCAAGCAATCTGTAAAAAATTTATGTCATGTATATCTTTTGTTTCACAATGAAAATTATTCCAAAATTTTTAAAGATTATATATATATATATATATATATATATATATATATATATATATATATATCATACGTTCCAAATTTAATCCATTTTCACTAAGCCATTCAAAATTTATGACTATTTTCCCATATAGGCATTATATCAAACAGTTTACATGCATTCTCAAACTAGCTAGAAAAAATATTCATAACTTCAAACATACCCCAGATTATTATAAAATATTAAAAAACCCATCTGTAGAATGACCTATTTCATCTACATAAAAAAATTATATCATTTGGATTTAGGACTAAAAAGTTATCATTATTGGTTCTAACCCCTATTTTAAGGAAGCAATGAACAAACATAATAGAAGTTGTTTGGAAGTAAATCATGACAATCTGAACATTCTTATTAAAACATGAACTCATACCATTGAAAGTGCTTTTATATGCACCTAGGGAGAAAACTGAAACACAAAATTCATGCATGCATAAAATTTGATCTTCTTCCCCATGACTTTACAAAGTCTACAGCCTTACATAAGTCATCCTTTCAACACTATATCCTCCTCTTTTATCAGCTCCTTCACTTCATGTAGGATAACTTTTTCTCTCTCCTCCTCCTATGGAGATATTCAATCTATATCCTTACATAAAAAATTCTTGTAATTGTCATAATCTCCAATTCTAATATAAGACTTATCATATCCTCTTGTTGAGATATTCTCTCAACCTCCTTCACAAATACACATTTCTTGTTCTATGGCAACTTGTATAAAGAATATGGATAAAAAACACATGATCCACATAATATCATATGATAACCAATCTTCCTCCTACGTATCATAGAAGATATGACAGCTCACACCCACCTAAATCACCTACTTTCACTCTTACTCTCATGTAAAGAGTATTTACATTGTTTCATTCAAATATTCACATTTTGGAGGGAAAAAAATCAAACCTAAAGAACATAAAATGCATGCCTTTCAAGGCTTATTCAAACTTGATGGTTCTTCACTAAGCATCATAAAGTATGTTGCTACATTAGAAATATAGTTTCTAGGAATCCATATGCCCATGCATCAACATCTTGTTTAGATTTGGAGTTCGAGGTTTCACTATCAAGAACTACTTCACCATTAGAATTAGGTTTAAAGTCTCTATTAAAATTTAAAAAAAATCTTAATGGCATATATACCTTGTTTTTCATCAAATTATTTGTCCTTTGTATCAAGCCATACTTCTTTGCACCATGTTGCACTCATTCCTATTTATATTGGAAGATAGATAAGGATTCCATCTAGTTCCATCATGACTTCTTCACTTTTCAAGTTTAGTATGTCATTGCAATCAACAACCCATTCTAAAGCTAGGATGACACTATAGGTAGGGTTTTTAGCTACATTTTCCATTACTTCAAATTCTATGAATTTTTTGATACCTGTGAAGTCTACTTCTATATTCCGCAATACACCAAGGGGAACTTTCTTAGACCTATCAATTAGGCAGATGTCGTAATCTACCAGTTCTAAGCATGGTCTTCCCAATGTTTCCCATGTAGCCTTTGACATGATATTTACATCGGATCCTAAACCAAATAAAAATTTTGAAACCTTTGTGTCGAAAATGTCTATATCCAAGTAAATAGTTGATTTGTGTCAAGCTCTTTGTGTAAGAAAATCATTTTTCTTTCGATTATTTTGTGCTTCAATCCGTTGAACTCTATGATTTTTTTATTTATTATTTCATTACTTGCAGAATTGGTGTAAGTTTTCAATGAGCCCTTTTCTTATAGTAATTTTATGAATTTCCTTAAGCACAATGACTTCTTCTTCTGTGAAAAAAAAATAGTGTCTCTTTTTCTTGATTGTGGGCCTTCCTTGCAACTTATTTTCTCTGTCTAACTTGTTTTCCATGGAGTTATGGGTTAACCCAATTAGGGTAGCAATCATCCTCACTTGAAGTGTTTTCCTCTATGGGCTTCTTGTTTTCTTTCTCCTTTTCAAATTCTTGGCCCATCTTATGGCCACTCTATGTGGTCATTGCGGTTCGCCATGTGTTGTGTCTGAATTTTTAGAATCTATCTTTTTTATTAGTCTTGTATTGATAGTAGTTCTCTCGTGCATCTTCTTTTTCTTTGTTTTTTTTTGTTTTGATTTTCTTTAGCTTGATGCTTTTCCATTGCTTCATGTAGATTTTAATTCATCTGCAAATTTTTCTTCTCGTGAGATTCTTGTAAGATGTTATAGATTCTTACTAGCATCTTTACCTAGTGCCTTTAATTTTGTCTCTTTATTTCTATAAAATTGTGTTCCTTTAGGACAACTAAAAGAATCATGCTTCCTTCTTTCGTGGTAGAACCCGCACATTTATGGTTCGATGAAATTCCTTGATACATGCCCATATTTTCCACACTTGTACTAATTTATTGGTCTCTTTCATGTGGTCTTTTTCCAGGATTATTTTGATTTTCAAAGCGTTGGTAACCTCCCCTACCTTGGTAACCATGATATCCCCTACCCCCTTGATAGTTATATTAGCCTCCCCTATAGTTTCCATGGTAACCCCCTCTATATCCACCTCTATATCCCTTATCATAGCTTTGGTAGTTCAGATTGTAATGGTTTCCTTGATAACTTCATCCATTCTACGGCGGGTTGCTTTGATAGCCCTGGTATTGTGGTGGGGCAGTTATTTTTGGTGCTTGATATTGTGTAATTTATAAAACGCAAGGTTGTTGTATTGGTATGCTTTGGGTAGGTTTTTGTATAGGTGGCACGAGTACTGGATTTTGTCTTGCAACCATTACTATTTGAGCATTATATTCTCTCAAGTCCTCCATAACATCCATCGCAAGCAAAGTATTATGGTAATGGTTAAAGGGTCCACATGTTGTACAATACATCTGTTGATTTGTGGGTGGTGTTACTTCCATGAGGGGACAAGTGTCTTGTGTGTGTTGGTCCTAAAGTTTGCATATCCCACACCATGTTATTATAGTGGTCGGCGTGTTACTTTTTGATGCCTTCTATGAAGAATGTTATCTTATAGCATCGTCTCTTTTGGATTTTTCTAAGTATGGACAATCTAACTTGTTATGTTCGTCCACACAACATAATGTGCACCAAATTTTGGGCCTTGAAGTTTTTCTAGGAGGGATTTGTTCTTAGTTCTTCTTTCCTTTATATCTCCTATTGTAGTTTCAATTTAATCAATTCCAATTGTAATTTCTCTAATTTTGTTTTTAGAGTGTTTTCTCCTTCCCTCCAACACGATTGGGCTTCCAACGTTGTGGCCATTTCTAGGGTTGCAATATGTTTTAAGAATAGCTATCCATCCAAAGAGGCTCTTAATGTTATGTTTGTGGAGCCTATTTTCATGTTAGAGTGTGGTACACCTTCTATGTGTTACACTCGGGTATTTTTACGGCAGTCCTACTCGCCGGTGAGCGGATCAGGGGGGTTCAGGGGGGTGAAGCCCCCCTGATCGATGGGGGCTCAGGGGTGAAGCCCCTGAAGTAAATTTTCATGGGTGGTTTATAACCCATGGCTCATGCATAACCGTTATGGGCTGTTTTTGGGCCCATGGGTTTTTGGTACCCATTATTTTGCTACCCACGGTTTTTGCCCATTGTTTTGATACCCACAGTTTTTTGCCCATGGTTTTGATACCCACAGTTTTTTGCCCATGGTTTTGATACCCACGTTTTTGTATCAAACTGCTTAAGCAATTATCTATTTATATGGTCTTATGCATATGATAGATATACAAGCAAATGTATTGCAGATGTGTTTTGAATTCAGGTGTGAATTCTCTAGAGTTTGTTGAGCATAGCTCCAAACGGATCTAGGTATTGTATTGAGAGAGTGCAGGCTTGTAATAAAATCTGAGCAAGTGATTCTTGGTGGATGTAGCCCAAATTGGGTGAACCACATTAAATCTTGTCTCTCTATGTTGTGTTATTTATTCTGCACTTTTATTTGAGATCTGTAATATTTTCTGCATATTAGTTTCTACTGTTGCGATTCTGTAAGGGATTATTCTGAATATTTTATCTCTTATTTCCTAACAATTGGTATCAGAGCCTGGTTTGGTTTGCTAAAGTGTTGAATCACAGGGAAATTTTTTAGCTTGAGTGGGAGCTATGGCAGATGATGGAAGATCTAGGGTTGATAAATTCATCAGGTAGAATTTCAGTCTTTGGAAGATGCAGATGGAAGATTACCTTTATCAGAAGGATCTTAATACTCAGTTGTCTGAGAAGGTGAACAAACCCTCGAGTATGACAGATGTAGAATGGGATTTGTTGGATCAGAAGGCACTTGGAACGATCCAGTTGTGTCTTGCATCTTCGGTATTATTTAATGTTTCAAAGGAAAAGACTACAAAAGAACTAATGGATGCATTAGGGAAGTTACATGAAAAACCCTCTGCCTCTAACAAAATATTTTTAATGAAAAAGTTGTTTAATATGAAGATGTCTTAGAATAGTTTATGATTTCAATACGGTTGTGAATATGCTAGCTTCGGTTACAATAGAACTTGATGAAGAAGTTAGGGATTTATTAATTATGTGCTCTTTACCTGAAAGTTGGAATACCCTGGTAATGGCGGTAAGCAACTTGGTTCCAGCTAACTCAAAGTTGAAGTTTGAGGATGTTATAGGGGTGATTCTAAGCGAGGGAATGTGAAGAAAAATCTCCAGGGAATCTTCTACTTCAGGGAATGCTTTGACAGTGGAAACTAGAGGGAGACAGAAGAA
The DNA here is from genome assembly GCA_019776745.2 of Taxus chinensis. Classification (NCBI taxonomy): domain Eukaryota; kingdom Viridiplantae; phylum Streptophyta; class Pinopsida; order Cupressales; family Taxaceae; genus Taxus; species Taxus chinensis. Next base: position 69,343,410 of record CM034156.1, on the reverse strand, counting down.
TAGAGGAAACCGTGGAAAATCAAAAGATCGGGCAAGGTCAAAATCCAAGAGCAAGATTGTATGTTGGAACTGTGGAAAGTCTGGGCATGCAAAGAAGGACTGTTGGGAGCTTCGGGACAAGAAGAAACAACAGGAAGAAAACAAGGAGGCAAATGTGGCATCGGGTAATGTATGTCAGGATGCTTTGATTCTTTCTTTGCATAATATTACTGAATCTTAGGTTTTAGATTTAGGGGCTTCTTTTCATGCTACTCCACATAGGCATTATTTTCTTGATTATGTTCAAGGGGATTTTGGGCATGTTTTTCTTGGTGATGATGAGCCTTACAGTATAGTTGGAAAAGGTTTTGTTTAGGTTAAGATGCAGAATGGGAATACGTGGCTATTGAAGGATGTCAGAGATGTGCCTACATTAAGGAGAAATTTGATATCGACGGGGCAATTGGGAAGTGATGGTTGTACTGTGATATTTACCGCTGACTCTTGGAAGGTTACCAAGGGTTCTCTTGTGGTGGCAAGAGGTAAGAAGGTTGGAACCTTGTATTTATCCACTGATAGTACTAATGATTGTAATCTTGTAGCTTCAGATGCAGATACAACATTATGGCACTATAGGCTCAGTCATATGAGCCATAAGGGCATGGACATCATAAAGAAGAATTTACCTAGATATATAGAAACAAGTTTGGAGTTCTGTGAGGACTGCATATATGGGAAACAGAAGCGAGTAAGATTTCTCAAGGTTGGACCTACAAAGAAAGAGAGTAAGTTAGAGCTGGTGCATTCTAATGTGTGGGGGCCAGCTCAAGTATCATCTCTTAGGTGTTCAATTTATTATGTTACTTTTATTGATGATGCAGCAAGGAAAGTTTGGGTTTATTGTATTAGAAACAAATATGATGTATTTAACACTTTTGTTAAATGGAAAGCCTTGGTAGAGAATGAAACAGGTCTTAAGCTAAAATGTCTCAGGTGAGATAATGGAGGGGAGTATTGCAGCAATAAATTTAATGATTACTGTTCTAAGAATGGAATCCATAGGCAAAAGACGGTTCCAGGAACTCCGTAGCAGAATGGGGTATCAGAAAGGATGAACAAAACAATAATGGAACATGCTAGGAGAATGAGGTTACATGTAGGACTGCCTCTTTCTTTTTGGGCAAAAGCGGTGAGCACAGCTGTGTACTTGATAAACAGAGGACCCTCAAGTGCCTTGGATGGAGGCATACCTGAGGAGGCTTGGTATGGTAAGAAAGTTGATTATTCATTTCTTAGAGTCTTTGGATGTGAGGTGTTTGTTCATATAGACAAGGATGATAGGACAAGCCAGAGTCTAAATCAGAAAAATGTACTTTCATTGGTTATGGTGGTGATGACTTTGGATTTAAATGTTGGAGTATTAAGGACAAGAAAATCATTCGGTCTAGGGATGTGGTCTTTAATGAGAAAGTCATGTATAAGCAACAATTGCAGTCAAACAGGGAAGAATCTAAGAAAGAATATGCAGTGGTAGAGGATCTTCTGAATGGGACAGTGACCCATGAATTAGTTCAGGAACCAACTCAACAGGAACCCCAAACTCCTACAGTGAGGAGGTCTTCTAGGGTAAGAAAAGAACCTGAATGTTTTTCTCCTTCTCTTTATTATTTATTACTCACTGATAGTGGAGAGCCAGAGAGCTTTGATGAAGCAATGCAAGTAGATGCCAGTAAGAAGTGGGAGCAAGCCATGGATGAGGAGCATAAGTCTCTCATGGAGAACCAGACTTGGGATTTGGTGAAGCTACCGGAAGGAAAAAGAGCATTGCAGAACAAGTGGGTGTACAGAGTCAAAGACGAAGAAGGAGGAAAGCAAATATATAAGGCCCGGTTGGTGGTCAAGGGGTTTGCATAGAAACAAGGTATAGATTTTGATGAGATCTTTTCTCCTGTAGTAAAAATGACTTCTATTAGAACTGTTATTGGAATAGTGGCAGCAAAAGACTTGCACTTAAAACAGTCAGATGTAAAGACTGCATTTCTCCATGGTGATTTGGAGGAGGAACTATATATTCAGCAACCAGAGGGATATGAAATCAAAGGTAAAGAGGAGATGGTGTGCAAACTAAAGAAGAGCTTGTATGGCCTGAAACAAGCTCCACATCAATGGTATAAGAAGTTTGATAGCTTCACGATGGAGTAAGGTTATATTAGATGTCATTCTGACCATTGCGTGTATACAAAGAAATTTGAGGATGGAAGTTATTTTATCCTGTGTTTGTATGTTGATGACATGTTGGTTGCAGGTAAAAACATGCAGGAAATAAAAGTACTCAAGAAACAGCTAAGTGAATCCTTTGATATGAAGGATTTGGAGGCAGCTATACAAATCCTTGGTATGAGGATAACTCGAGATAGGAAGGAACGAAAGCTAACTTTATCTCAGGAAGATTACATTAAGAAGGTACTGGATAGGTTTAACATGCATGATGCTAAACTGGTTGGGACTCCTTTGGCAGGCCATTTTAAGTTATCAAAGGAGCAGTGTCCCAAGATAGAGCAGGAAAGAAACTAGATGTCCAAGGTACCTTACTCATCAGCAGTTGGCAGTTTGATGTATGCTATGGTGTACACTAGGCCTGATATTGCCCATGCAGTGGGAGCTGTGAGTAGATTTATGAGTGATCCAGGTAAAGAGCATTAGCAAGCAGTAAAGTGGATCCTTCGGTATTTGAGAGGGACCATGGGAAAAATTTTGTGCTATAGTAGATTAGACACCACTTTACGTGGTTATGTAGATTCAGACATGGCTGGAGATGTAGACAGCATGAGGAGCACAAAAGGTTATATTTACACTGTAGGTGGGACAACGGTGAGCTAGATTTCACAACTACAAAAGCTGGTGGCTTTGTCAACCATGGAGGCTGAGTATGTTGTTGCCACAGAGGCAAGCAAAGAGATGATTTGGTTACAACAATTGCTTGAGAAGTTGGGGCATAAGCAGGAGGAATGTAAGCTACATAGTGATAGTCAGAGTGTTATACACCTAGCTAAGAACTTTGTTTTCCACTCCAGGACGAAGCATATACAGTTGAGATATCACTTCATCAGGACAGCTTTGGAGGAAGATAAGTTGAAGTTGGAGAAGATTCACACCAGTCAGAATCCTGCAGACATGATGACCAAGGTGGTTACAAGGGATAAACTAAAGCTATGTTCAGCTTTGGTTGGCCTTTGCGGAATGACAGTGAAGGGTTTAGAAGCTTGCTCAGTGGAAATCAATCTCCAAGTGGGAGATTGTTATGTTTGTGGAGCCTATTTTCATGTTAGAGTGTGGTACACATTCTATGTGTTACACTCGGGTATTTTTACGGCGGTCCCGCTCGCCGGTGAGCGGATCAGGGGGTTCGGGGGGGTGAAGCCCCCCCAATCGATGGGGGCTTGGGGGCGGAGCCCCCGAAGCAAATTTTCATGGGTGGTTTATTAACCCATGGCTAATGGGTAACCATTATGGGTTGTTTTTGGGCCCATGGTTTTTCGGTACCCATTGTTCTGCTACTCACATTTTTTGCCCATAGTTTTGATACCCACGATTTTTTGCCCATGGTTTTGATACCCACGTTTTTGTATCAAACTGCTTAAGCAATTGTCTATTTATATGCTCTTATGCATATGATAGATATACAAGCAAATGTATTGCATATGTGTTTTGAATTTGGGTGTGAATTCTATAGAGTTTGTTGAGCATAGCTCCAAACAGATCTGGGTATTGTATTGAGAGAGTGGAGGCTTGTAATAAAATATGAGCAAGTGATTCTTGGTGGACGTAGCCCAAATTGGGTGAACCACGTTAAATCTTGTCTCTTTGTGTTGTGTTATTTATTCTGCACTTTTATTTGAGATCTGTAATATTTTTTGCATATTAGTTTCTACTGTTGTGATTCTGTAAGCGATTATTCTGCATATTTTATCTATTATTTCCTATCACTTAAGTACAGTAGTAGTCCTTAGACAAACCATTTGGTTCTTTGTTTATCCTTTAGAGGCTCATTTAGCATTCTTGTTACATTTTTGAATCGATAGTCAAATTCCCTCACAGTTTATCCTTCTTTCTGAATTGTATCTCTCATTTTTCTTACACTTTCTATTAGGGCCTATGGGTAATGAAAATCAGCTTTGAACTCTTTTTCTTTGACATCTCAGTATTTGGTATGTTGAGGATTTGTTTTCATGTACCATTTCAATGTGTCATCTCTAAGCATTCCTACAAAATTATACAACTTTGTTTCTCATTATGCAATATTATTTCTCCTCTAAAATGAATCTAATATAAATAAGTGTTCCTCAACATCATTGGTGTCTTTTTCAAATAGTGGCAACTTGATCTTCTGTTTCATTCTGCTAGTGTTTTGAGATTGCGGTGTTTATTGGGCTATTTGTGGAGTTTTCTATAGTTTCTCCTTTTTCTTCTAGTTATGTATCTTTCAATTTGATCATTTTCTTCCTTTATCTCTTGTTAGTTCTATGTCAAAATATAGTTCACCTAATAGTTCCCTAAATCCTCTTGTTAGTTCTATGTCAAAATATAGTTCACCTAATAGTTCCCTAAATCCTCTAAGTACTTCTTCTCTTTTCTTGCTTTCTTCTTCTAGTTTATAATATCCATAGGTCATCAATGCTTCTCCTATTTGTAGATTTTGAAATGGTGTATCAAGTGGCACATGGGATGACGATTGGTCTGAGGGGTTCATGTCCTTTGGGTTTGTTTGATGTTTGGGGGATTCATATTTTATCGGTTTCTCTTCATAATTATCTTCTTCCACAAATAACTTCCTACCTTTAACATCCCTTAATCTATAATTTTCTTCTAAATCTATGTATCTTTCCTCATTTGTTTTCTTAGTTTTCTTTTCCAATTCATATGTATCTTGTTCTTCAAACCTAACTATTTTTTCCCTGCACCTCCTCCTATGTTCTTGTCTTCGTCTAACTCCCTAACTATAATTCCCTTCATTACAACAACTTTTGCTTCTTCTTCCATTCCCAAAATCCTCATGGTTTTTGGTTCTATTTTTTCCACTATGTTTTGTAATTCTTTCATTAGTTGAGCTTGTTGAGATAATGAGTAATGTAATTTTTTGTTTATAGGGAATTGTCTCGTGGGGATCACTATCCACGCTGTAACCAATACTTGTTGGTCTCTTCCTTTTGTGGGATATAAAAAAGACATTCCACGTCTTCCTCCCTTTTCAAGGTAGCCATATGATGGCCTCCACTTGAAGTGGTTTTATTAATCTTCTCCTTTTTTCTAATTTTTAATTAGTTTTTATTTTCTTTCATTGAACTTTAATATTCTCTCTTCTCTCATTATTCTTTGTTTTTCTATGTAATTTTCTAATTCTATCTTTTCTGGCCTAGCTCTTTCTTCTGACCTCCTCATCTATTTTAATTTGGTTTAGTTTTTACTTCTCCTAATTTCTTTTTATTGATTACATAATTTTTGTGTTTCATTTTTATTTTCTCATGTCCCTTATTTTTCTACCCAAACCATCACCCCATAATATTTTAACAGTTATATCTGTTGAATCACCCCTCTTCCCTCGCATCATCCTGTAGTGCATGTCCCCTAAAAGAAATTCTTTACGCTTTTAATCAGACCTCTTTCTACCAAAAGTTTGTGGATCTGAAATGGAATTCTTCTAAGGAATCTTACCCTGACTCCTTTGTATAATTCTTCTTTTTGTAATCAAAACTTGTCCACCCTTATATTTCCCAAGTGATGATAAAATAGTCTATTGTTGTTTCAAGCTAGTAATCAAGTGTACACGCCCACAGCTTATCCAATTCTTCAAGTTTTTCTAATCATTCTTTGGTTTGCTTTGTTGGTTTCTTTAATTGGATCCGAATCTGCTCAGTTCTTTTGGCGACTCCTAATATCCAAGTCCACAATAGATGTGGAAAACTTGAACAACATTCCTCTCCAAAATCTCCAAAGAATTTGCTTTCAGTAACTTTGTAAGACTCTTATAACCTACTTATTTCTTTCTGAATGAATGCGGTGAACTGATATTTCCACCATTCTACTATTTCTATTAATGCAAGTTTCAAAAATTTTGGTGGTGCTATAACGCCAGACATCTGCTTGATAAAATACCTAGGCTCAAACACCAAATGTTGACCTTAAGCCTCAACGTTAATGTGAGGGTTAAGTAGTTCATTCTTTTGCAAGGGATATATCAGATATTACAAATGTAAAGTAAATAATATCATCACATAATATAATATAATAACAAAACTCCCAAAAGTTTGTCTTGATATTAATCCATTGAATCCATTATAATTCATAGTTTAACATCTATGTTCTCACACACTTTCTTTTGATTCTCTCTCAAATACTTCCTTACAAATTTCTATCTCCTATGCACCTATATCTCCCATACATTTATCTCTATGTGCATACTCTCTCTCTATTACATTGAATTGACATAAATACATATTCCATACATTTTACCCAATAATCACTTCCTTTAATGGTGGCAATGTATCTTTTGTCCTCATCCTGCCTTTGTTGTGCAGCTTTTCCTTTGTTTTGTGGCTTCCCATTGTCTTTCGCAGCTTTCTAGTGTTTCGCAGGTTCTTCCAATATTTCACGGCTTTTGAGGTTATGGACAAACTTTTTTAGTGTTCGCGGACTTTTTATATGCTTTAAATGTTTGTGGTTCTTCACAACTTTTATTTCCTTCTTAATGTCCTAACTAATGAAGAACCTTATCAAAAACATTCAAATATTTGATTTTTTTAATAGTATATAATATTTAGTATGTTTTGGACCAAGCATTAATAAGAGCATTAAAAGTGATCAGGGTTATTGGGTACTTGCATGGCATTAGACTACTTATTGACTTGCATTATACTTGGTGTGGTGGCTTCTGAAAAATTATTCCCAAACAAGGGACTTATAATAATTGAGGGATAAGAGAGGCCCCTCGAAACATCCTTTGTTTTTGTTGTGTTCTTCCAAGGTATTGTTATTTAATTAGGGTTCTAAGGAAGGGGATCAATTTCACAAAGACTCGTGTAGATTTCAAGAAAAATGAATGAAGGTTTTGGAGCCTTGAGCTCTACAAACAACATCGTGAAATCATATTTTCCCTAGCTAATAATAACCATAACTGTACAAAACTATACTAGAATAGTATACCCATAGTTCTAATATTTTTTGTTCATATTGATTTTTTGGTTTGCTTTCCCTTACTATTTGGACCTACTTTATCATGTTTATTTTCGTTGATTGTCTCCATATTCATGATAAATAATATATATTTCTTCTAAAAACCCTCTTAATAATTATTATTACTTCTAAAATGTTCTCTTATGCAATTAGGTATGGAAGCATCACCTTGATAAGGTAGTACATAACATGTGCAGTCACACACACAGTAATTTTATATACATTTTTTTCAATAGTATATTGGTACGAATAGAAGTATTGGGGTGAAAAAGGACCTTAAGAATAAATAGGATAATAAACCCAAACCATATAGGATAATAATCGAAATCTCATGATGGCACATGTTTTAAACTTTTTTCTACTAAATGATACCTAATAAATTTATTAAACTTGAATTACAATATATTGGAGAACTAGTGTAAAACCACTTTACTATAAAATAAATGATATACACTCTGTTTCATTATAATTACACATTATTATTTTTATAACATTAAAAAATTAATATACACTCCATTTCATTATAATTACGCATTAATATTTTTATAACATAAAACAATAAATTGGTAGGGAATAGGGGAGAGGACCCTATAACCGAGCGGGTACCAAAACATGTACATCTCTTTTCACCATAGGTTGTTGACAAAAGCACCAATAGTTGTTCACTTTTTGGTTAATTACACTTTTTAAGAGTTAATGAGAATGTGACACATAGGGCGCTCGGTCATTGGTCCCTCTTTCAAATGCTTTATATTGATTTTCTTCATATTAAATCAATTCAAAAACCACTTTTCCCTCCAAATCAACATGCGAAACGAAAATGTCAATATGGCACGATCATACGCTACACGATGATATAATTTTTTTACGCTACCGACATACCTACATATATTTGCGTGCCCCTAAAGTTAGGTGCACGGTTATAGGGTCCTCTCCCCTAGGCACTACATAATCCCATTTAGAGAGGCATTATCAAAATTAAATTTAACTATACATATATTTATTTAAAATTTTATATTTGACTAGGTGTGGTGATGAATACCTTGGGTTTGAGACAGAGGGACGCGTTCTAATTCTGTGGAAAAAATGAGAAAGAGAAACATATTCTAATTCCATGGGGAAAAAATGTGGGCCTTTAGTCAATTGTTGTGGGCCTTGTAGTCAATTGTGTGATTTTAAGAGGATGTGTGTTTTGTAATCAATTTTGTAGGGTAGTCAACTTTTAAGAGAAGATGGGTAAGAAAAGGAAAGGAAAGGTCATTTTAAGGTTTACAATATTAGGTGTCTTACTTTACGTCTATAATATAACTTAAAGTTTACCGGACCACCTTAAACTCTTAGTATGTAGGAGGCTTTTAATTGTGCTTTAACTATGAGGTAAGCATACTCTACCCACTATATGGTTCCAACTTACGTTTCATTTCAAAAAAACAAGTTCTTCACTATTAACACAAATTGATGTGCCCTCATAAACAAATGTATATAATATTAACCAACATTTACAAATCTCATTATTAAATACTTTTAATAATAACGAAAGATATGAATATGTAATCAAATGTACAAAGTGTTGACAAACAATTCAGATTAAACTTCTAAATCCCCTCTTAAAAGAGAAATATATCTATTAAAAGTCCTTTCCTAGAGACAAATACAACTACTCTTTTTTATAATTATATTTCATCATGATATTTTTGCACTTAATGGGGAGAATTTTTCCTTACTTAGCACCTAAGTCAAGTCCAAAGTCTTTATACGCGTAATGAATATTTGAGGTGGGTCCCATTAATAAACTAAATAAAGAATTGGAGAAGGCATCAACGTATGACCCAAGCTTTTACTACTATAAATTTTAATCAACGCACGCGCCCGGCTAATTTAATTGGATCGCATATATTTATTGTGTATCTATCAAAGACAAGCTTATATTCCCCGTGTATACTCAGTCTCACCAGACGACTATATATTCATTGTGTATACGTCGTTTCCCCCGTCAAAACTTGACATTTTCCTCGACGACGGGTCGATTTCCCGAGCATTTTGTGACGAGTTACCCAAGAACGGCAGTGGAAACTCCCATAAAAAACAAGAGTTTTTAACGTATACTGTATGAATATATTTCTGGGGGAATATGCAACGCCGGTCAAAACTGGTTGGTGGAATCCTGAGCATGTATTGGGCGGTGAGCCTTTTTAATTTAACTATTATTTCTCTGGTGTTTGGTACTGGGTATAAACATATAGTACGGGTAGTGGGTGTTGATCTTTTTATGAGGGTATTATATACTTAGGAGAGTTTAAGCCATGGGGTTTATAGTTTCAGACACCATGTATTCACAGGGGAAGATTCATCCATGTTTAGGAGAAGACCCATCATCTGTGCCAAAGTTTTTGCCTCACACCATCATTACACTGAGCATTGCCCTGCCTCCAGAGGACAGGGAGGTTCTGTTTTATCTGATCGCCTGCTCTCTCAATGTTTTTCCATCTCAGAGTCATGGAGGCAGTAAGGGGAGCAGCAGAAGAGGAAGTAGGAGAAGCGGTACTAGTTTTCCTCACAGACTATCTTTTGAGTGCAGTTGTTTTGAGTGTTATATGAGCTTTTGGGGCAGGTGGAATGAGTCCCCAAACAGAGACCTTATCCACAAGGCCATTGAGATATTTGAGGATCATATGGAAGTTAAAAATGGGAAGAAGATGAAGGCCAGGGAGGAGAAGTTGCAGGCAAAGCAGCTGATAACATGGTTGGAATCAAACTGTGATAGTTTTAGAAAACAGAGGGGGCTTCTTCTTCACAAGGAGGATTCTGATGATGGGGAAACCAATATGGGTTGTGATGATAGAGGGCAGGAGAATCTTGGGGTACCCACTAGGATGAAAGAGTATATGCATACAACAGGTGGGTCGGAGAGGACTTTCATGAAAAGAATGTTGCCTGACTTTGTGGGGTTTTTAACAGGGAATCTCTGGGCTGTGTGAAGCCCTCTGAATCCTTGTAAAGCATGGAATCATCAATTTCATTATGTTTCTTCTCTCTTTCTTTTACTTGTGTGTTTGCAGTCTGTTAGAGACTAGCATAACACTAGAATTTTGTACACATGCAAGAAAATTAGCAGCCTAAAAACATAGCCCAAGGGTATTATAGTTTGTACGGCTCCAAAGACCCAAGATTATGCCAATTTGAGGTACCAACTGGGAAATATGGTTGCCAATTTGGTATAACTTTATTTTGTCTTTGTTCATTTTCAAAATATTTCTATGTGTATATATTGCAGTGTTTTGCAAAGTTCTGGACTATCACACTAAAATGGTTTGTGATATTGGCTGTTGTAGGGTTTTGTACATTACAGATGCTTTAATTTTGTTTAATGCTCTAAGACTTGATGAATTTTTTCTATATGGGCCAGGAGGAGTACAACATTTACAAGTGTGTCCAGTTTTTTGATTGAACGTTTTGAAGGATAATCATCCAGATCTTTCAAAGTCTTTTAGCATTTGTTGGTATTGACCTTCTTCGGCTTAAAACCCAATGATTTTGCTATATGAAGTACCAAATGGTTTCCAATATGGCAGAACCTTCTCTGTTGGCTCATTTGCAACATATATCATAGTGTGTCGATAGTTATAGAATGTGAAAAAAAACTTCTGATCTGTTTTACATTTCCTTGTGAGATAAAATTGATGTATAGTTGTATGCATCTGAATAAATGAGAACATGAGAAAAAAGTAAGTTCAACTCTAAATATTTGATTAAACCTATAGAACAGTCGCAGATTGAGAGCACTGATATTCGAGCATTGAACCTATGGATGATGAGTTGTTTGCATAGATATAATTCCTGGGGTTTACTTATGATTTTTCATTGCGCTTGATTGTCCATATCACTTTCTAACAAAACTTGTAATCAAATAACCACAATGCAAATAAATGAGGTGCATTTGAATAAGCATACAGGGTAATAATGCTTAAATGAAATACTTATATAGGAAATATAGAGAGGATAGAAATCTGTAGAATGATGTTAGAGATTTGTTGCCCAAATCTGAACTTGAAAACATGTTATCAGAGTTGTGACAATTGTTACCTTGAAATTTGGATCAGATCAAAGAACGAAAGGAGAAAGTTCACTCCTAGTATAGTGTTTACCACTGAGAACTGACTTTTGGGTTCGTTTGTCTGGCTCTGTTCTTCATTTCCATGTCCTCAATTTGCATGATGCAACTCCTGTGTACCTGCAATAACTAAATCTCTAACCTAGAGTTGCAGATTAGGGGGTTGCATTAGTGATGCACGTCAGGTACAAGGGGGCCATGTGAATTGCAGCATTTCCCCGTGGCCTAGACTCACTCACAACATCGGACACACTTATCACAACACACTTGGAACTAAAATTCAGCCTTCGTTGTATTTATGATTGTATTACAGAGATTACACACAAATCTTGATTTGTTTTGTTGAATGACAACATGAAGATCACACTTACTGATTCCCTCAACGGACTTGATGCTACTCTTTGTTCTAGTCTGAACATACACAATATTCTCCCTAGCAACTTCTACCAAGCTCTCTCTTTATCTTGCTTACTGCGTCTAAATGAAGCCATCTACCATTGGCAAATTCAGATATTTTTTACCACCTCTTTCAACCTAGAGTGCAGTCTTAGAACTCCCAAGCATCTTGAAAATGCTCAACAATTTATGAATCTTCATCCTGGGTGGTTGTTTTAGTTTTATATCTCACATGAGTGAATCTACCACTTTTTGCAGACCGTTGGTTATGTAACCACTGGTTAATGAAAACCGGCAGTTCAAAACCGCCCCCTACATAAACTGGTGGTTCCGTCATCTATCCAAAAGGTGTTAGTTTGAATAGTGCTAGATGAATAAAACCTCTTACACCTGATGCACTACAATGTCGACAAGTCACAAACACAATTGCACAACACCTACTCATGTATTGATTGATGCAAGATTTCTCGTAGGCTCGGTTGCCCTTTGCATTATACCTTCGATAAGTGAAATAATTTGTGAGCTTCTGCTCATGAACCTTCCACGAGCTCTTCTAATATTTTTTCATAACTGGTAATTTTCAGCGCACTTATACAAGTTGCATTTTCAGTAATTTTATCCCTCCACTTGACCAAATATTCTGTCTTCTCACTACCTCTCATCCTCTTGATGATTTTGGAGTCAATCACCATCTTTATCTTGTCTTACCTTTTCAGGAATTGTTTCCAAATAAAAATTGAAGAATATGAACTTACATCCCCATCACTTGCCTATCTTACATGGTAAGGTTATGAATTCATACATTGACAATAGGCGAGATATCCACCCCATCTGATAGTTTCTCAGAATATTGCATGCCCCTAATTTCTTCCACTTGAGCTTGTTGTAGGTACCTTTTGGAAATTGTTCTTTTCTCAAATGAGTCAAGACCATATCTCTAACTTGAAATTATTGTTATCTTCTTAAGGCAAGCATGTTGCTTGTATCTCATGGTACTCTTCTCCAACTTCTGCCACACTTGTTGATGTATCTCATACATACACTTGACAAAATATTCTGCCATAACACTTCTTCTACTCAAATCAATTGTATCCTTAACAAAACCTCTAGGACTCTAACCATACACAAATGGAGTCTTGGTTGTATTTCTACTGACTGAGTTGTAAATAAACTCGTCTTATGCTAGAATCAAATTGCATTGTTTGGGCTTGTTCCTAGTTACTAAGCATCTCAACAAAATTACGAGGCTTCTATTTACTATTCTCATTGTCTTATCCATTTGTGGATGATAGGATGAACTGAAACTCAATCTTTTGCCCAATGTTTTCCAAAAAGCTCTCCAAATATGACCAACAAATTTGGGGTCCCTATCTTAACGATGCTCTTGGCTAATCCATGTCTTCTTACTACTTTTTTGAAAAATAAAGTTGCAATGTGTGTGGCATTACGAGTCTTCTTACATCTTATGAAGTGTGCCATCTTTGAACATCTATCAACAACAACATAAAATCGTTATCTTTTGTGTTCTTGGCAACCCAAGAACAAAATGCACACTTCAAGTGTTGGAAATGGCTGATACAAATTGCATTCTAATAATTACTCTTCAAATTTTGGCAAATTCTACAACTTTCTACAAACTTCTTCACAACCACACCCATCTTAGGCCAATGGTAACTCTCACTCAGCTGCAATTTTTTCCTACACTAGAGTGATCAGCTAATCCGCCACTATGTTTTTCTCTTTTCAAATTCTCTATCATAAAACCTTGAGACAATCAAAGCCACGATCTTTTAAACAACCTCCACCTTGTAGGAAGAAATCTAGCCATAGAGTTATGTCCACATTGATTGGGCTCTTGCATGTTGCCTAATCATCTCTCAAATCCAAATCTTTCACATACAACTCTCTCATAGAGTCAAATCCAACTACTCTATTCTCATATCATTCAACGAAGACATCTCATATTCAATGCATCAACTTCTCTATTTGACTAGTTCCTAATTCTATGCTTTAAAACAAATTAATAACTTCGAAGAAATTCTGCCCATTTTGTGTGTTTGTTCTTCAACTTGCCTGGGTTGTTAATGAATAACAATGTTTGGCAATTTATGTATAGAATAAACTCCTTTGGTAGCAAGTAGTGTCTCCACTTCTCAAGTGATTGTACAACTGCATCTAATTCTCGATCTTAAACTAAATGTGTTTTTAGAAAAAAAAAATTAGAGAAATACTAAATGGATCATTTATTACCTTTAACATTTCATATCACATCAAGCAATCCATCATCCGGATGTACAAAAAAAATCAACAATTATGAATACTTTTTTTTAGCATCATTCAATTTCTCATTAAAATAAGTGACGAGATTACCTTCTTGACTCAAAACAACACCTACGTTGTCCCACTTCACATCACAATCAACTTGGAACACTTTATTGAGATCTAGTAATGCTAACATGGGTTGTTGAGTTACCACCACCTTCAAAATATAAAAGATGTGCTTTGTTGCAACTATCCATGTAAACTCTTTCCTATTAGCCCCCATTGTTTATAATGATTGATGCACATATCCCGCTAAAGTTTCTATTAAATTTATGATAACTTGCTAACAAATGAAAGCTTCTTGCTTCAAACATACTCTTTGGCAATGGCTCTTATTTTTTCTAGATCCATCTTGAATCCGTCGTATGAGATCACAAAACCCAAGTACACGAACTCTTCATTCATAAAGATACATTTCTTTAGGTTTACCCTCAATTGTCTTCTTTCAAACTTTACAACACACTGCAAATGCATTAAGTAATCTTTTTTTGTTTTACGAAGATATGCTTTCAGCTCATCATGTATGAGTCTTATGAAGATTGGCACATTTGTCAACCCAAATGGCATAAGTAGTGATCCGGATTGAAGTGCAACCCAGTGGACAACACACTAACAATGGTGCTTAATGTGTTATAACAATCAATTCACAATGAAATAGTTGTAAACAAAAACTAATTTTATTGTAATTCCAAATGTATACAAATCAACAAGCTCCATAAGAGAGATGTATGCTTGGAGATCTATCTCTTTACTCAAAACAAGTTGTTTTATAGCTATACAATGGAGAATATGAAAAACTGCTAAAAATATAATACAAAGGGTTCCAGAGGGGAACCAAAAGGTCATCCTACATGGAGACCATTTGTATCCACATCAGGGATGGATTCAAAAAGATAGAAGTCGAAATTTTTGAAATATATCCCATTATTATTATTATGTTATTTAGTGCTACTTGTTGAGGTCATATCTCTTAGCACGGTGCCTTGTTTTGCGAACCACATGATCCGTTAGAAAGATGACATAACAAACTTGAAAAATATCACTACAACAATAGCACTTTGGATGTCATTGTATAGTTTGAAGCCCATAAATTCTCTGAAGCCCCCCAAAATGTAAAATACTAAAAGTTGTTGAAAACCGCTAAAAATAGATTTTCAGAAATCTTGTTTTAGATCAACTAGCCACACATACAAACAATAATTCATCTTGAATGCATTCTTCCACTCATCACCTTCTTGAATTCATATTTGATTATACCCCCTCTTCAATCCATCGTCGTGATGTACCTTGGTTCCATTCAAGCAATCCACCAAGTTATTCATATGAGGCAATGGAAATTTATACTTGACTACAATGTATATGATGAATCTTGAATCCGTGCACATGTTGTGTTCTCCATATTTCATTGGTGCTATTGCTATTGGAATCACACGTGGGCTAAAGCTTTCTTAGATCAACCCCTTCTCTATTAGCTCCTACACTTTCACCTCATCATTCTCTATAGGTTTCAACTTAAACAATGTATTGTTTGGCAAGCTATATCTAGGAATTATATCCATGTGATGGCTAATGCTCCTTATAGGTGGCAATCCTCCAAACAAGTCCTTGGCGATAATATCAACATATTCTCCCAATAAATTCATCACTTTGTGTAGAATTTTGCCCACTTTATATGTTGTCCCATCGTGCATGGGTTTGGTGAAAGAGCAAAACATGCCTTCTCCTTCTTACCTCTTACAAACAATGCTTTCTTAAAAAATCAATACTTTTGGATTGTTGTCAATTTATTTCATTGTATCCTTCAAAATCTATACTTCATTCCATCATTCACAAGAGTGTAGAAATTGGATCTAGCATAATCTATGCCATTTCTATCTAATTTCTATGGCCTACAAAACAATACATGTCAATAATCAATAGACATAATGCAACATAAAAATTTATCTTTATAAGACCCATTTTGAATATTACAAAATATTTCTCGCTCACCAAGATTTAATGTCGTCTTTGCAACCAAACCACATTGTATGATTTTGGATGTGTGATCCTTTATCAACCTAAGCTTCCCTATCATCTCATTTGACACCAAATTGTATGTGATGCCACTATCAAAAATGACATTGTAAAGCTTACCTTTGATTTTGCAAATCATTCAAAGAAGATTATTCATTTTCATCAGTTCATTCTCTTCTTTATTTAGTTTTAACAACACTCTTCATCATGATAGCTTCCCCATATTTTGATTCTTCTATGTGATTGGGTAATGGAACACTTTCTTCATCCTCTAGTGTAATGCGATCACGAGAGTCATTTATACTACTGATATTTTTTTGTGCATGTGGGAAGTCAAAAGCTTTATGTCCAACATGTTCACACCTAAAGGATGTACACATGAATCATCTAGCTCTTCCTCTACCATAGTATCCTCTTCCTCCTGATGCATAACTAAAATTGTGAGCAATGATTGCTTCTCTTCGCAAGTATGATGTCATCTTGAGGTGTTTGTTTAAGCCCTTTCTCTTGAGAACCTTCCTCTACCTTTTGATTGTTTTTTGTCTCCCTATCAACTTTTGTTTTGCTTTCAAAATACATTGATATGTTTCTTCTGCAAAATATAACCTTATCATTCCAAACTCATCTTTTATGGAAATAGCAAAATCATTCAATTATCTTGAAATATTCTCTTCATTATCTTTAACATGACGACCCAAATTGTGAGCTTGTAAAATTTCTTCATGTAGTCATTTAAACACGCATTCTTTTTCCTTAAGTTAGGTTTGTAATTTCTTAAACAAAGACATTTGATAATTAGAAGGTAAAATATTACCAATGAACTTTGTGACCATCCTATCCCAAGTCTTGATTTTTTCTCTCTTTTTTCCAAGTGCACATGAACCCACCACAAGAACGCATGACCCTTCAATTTTTTGCAGCAAAGCATCACTCTTTATGGGCCCTCCATTAGCTCAAAATTGAAATACTTTTTTAGCTATGCAATCTAATGAATGTGATCATTATGACATAAATTTTTTGATTAGCTAAGGATGTCCAAACTTGGCATCTTTGCAATGACCTTCATGCATGTATCATTTGGTTCATCGACCAACTCTTCGCCCTTAATCTATGGTGCTTCTTCTTCATCTTCACTCACATCTACTACAAACCTATGTTTTACAATCTTTGTAGCATCCATCCTATCTTAGATTCCTCTCAACATATTTTTCAAGTTTTAAACCCTTGGTGTTCTTCCTCCTCTTCCAAGAGGAACCCGTCTATTTTCCATTTGTATTCCTCACAAGTATCAACTACGCAAAAATCTTTCACAGCCTGTAGAAATCCCACTAAAGCCTCACATACTCAACCAAGAACACAAAACCTATTCTGATACCAAATGATGTATGTTGGGTAACGAGGGGCCAAGTGCATGGAAATCTTTCCTATTGGATATACACTCATACTTGGAACCAAAATTCAAACTTTGTTGCATTTATGACTCTATAAGAGAGATTACACAAACCAAAAACTTGTTTTTCTTTATTGAATGACAACATGAAGATGACAATCACACCTACCCAATCCTTTAATGGACTTAATGTTACTCTTTGTTCTTTTTTGAACATACGTAGAACTCTCCCTAGCAACTTCTAGCAAGCTCTCTCTCATTCTCTTGCTTTCTTCCTCTAACTAGGGCCACCTCCTACATATTATATCATATCATAGCATATCATATCATATCTTTCTAGCCATCTCTAACAAGATAGAGTTCCTCTTAGAACTCGCAAGCATCTTAAAAACTTTCAACAACTAAATATATTCATTTTAGGTCATTACCCTAGTTAAGAACTTCCACACATGAGAAACTACCCCTTTTTGCAAACCGGTGATTTCAAAACCATTACAATAACTACGTAAATGTATGCTAACATAGAGTGACAGTTCCAAATGTCATGTGCATAAAGCAATGACTTCATCATTTGTCCCAAAATAGTCAATTTGAACCTTAGTTGATGAATGAAAACACATGAACCTAATAACCTTGGGGTGTTAAGAGTATTGGGGATATGTCTTGGCCTAGTGAGGTCATCTTCAACGCACACAATGTTGACTTGAAAATTTGCAAAATCATATGCACAAACATCGACTCATGTGTTTGGTTGATACCATATTATTTATGCTCTTGGATGCTCCTGCATCAATTAGAGTTTGGGTGGTTAGTGTCCACTAATTACACCTCCAATAATAAGATTGTAGTAGAATAATGAAATCATTGGAAACTTTGAAATAATAAAGTATGTTTTTCATATTTCAATAATATGCTCAATATTAGATGTATAACCGATCACAAAAAAAATACAACACATCTATTTAAATAGATCATTTAAAACTCAAAATTGGCAATATTAATGCATGTGTCAACTTCCAATGATTTAAAATGAGAAAGGTGAAGAGTGGTGAATGAGTTTATTTAAACAAGCCCATTATTAGTTAAAAGGAGAGAGGGAAACGATTGCCAAAACAATATAGTATGACTTTTTTAGGAAGGTCAAAAGTACAAAAAGATGAGATGGATCTTTTACAAAAAAAAAAAAAATGAACATTTAAGTTTTGAAAGTCGTCAAGAACATCAATATCACTTGATTTGAACCAAATTAACACCATATAAATAATTATAAAAAACACACATAAATCAATATAGAATAAAAACAACAGGCTTTCTTAAAATAGAATAATATATATAATGGAATCATTTCCAATGAGTTCAAAGAGATATAAATGCACATATTTCATGGGAATTCAAACTTTGAACTCCACTTTATTATTTTGTATTTATAATGAATTAGGCATAAAAAAAGGTCTTAAAGTGAATGGGTTGTGGTCCAACGCTGTATATGATGATGTAAAAGGTGTTGTCTAGTCATTCATTAAGGTTCCAATTCCAAGAGATACCAATAAATAAAAGGTGATTCGATGAAGTTGGCAGAAGAGAATCCTCTCAATCAAAATTCTCTACACGTAACCCATGCAAATTTAAAATTCAATTTTAAAAAAAAAAAAAACCAAACTGTTTTAAACATACATACTTCAATCTTTTTTGACATTACCTTTTTAAAGGCCATTTTCATATATTTTAATAATTTATGTATAAATCTATATTAAAAAAAAGTCATACATTAAATTTCCACTTATAAGAGACGGCACAACCAACAAAATGTTTTTAAAAGTATTTTAACAAGTGCAACAATCGATTCTACATTTTGTATTTTTCTTATTATCCTTTTTGAGAGGAAATCTCAAATTCGACGTACGGAATCTCACGGCTACAAACAATTTTAAATCATAAGTTTTTTTCAATAAAAAAACAATTATCTCACCATTTTTAATGACTATTAAACAATTGGCCATCGTGCCTTACCACGTATATGTTTGCCTCCCTTCATATACTTTATAAAATATTTTTCATTCACAATATGAAACTATGTGAAAATATAATTGAGGAATTGTTAATTTAATAATTGTTTTTTAATATTCAAATAAAAGTGGCATTTATTAGTTGTTAAATTGTGTGATTTTAGTATTTGTTTATTTGTCGATAATTAGTACAAATTAAGTGTTATAGGTGTATTTTCTGGGTTTTTATTACGACCCTCTCTTATATATGTTACATTTAGTTTTCTCTAGTTTTTATTTAAGTTTATATGTGCATTATTCATAATACCATTAATATTTCTAGGTTCGTCTAGAGCACCCACAATACTCATGGGCCTACCTTTTGGGTTATTCCAAGTTAGAAGTCACTCATCTTTTGGGTACCATCTTGTTTGCCTTCTAGTCATTGGATGTTAGTTTGCACGCATATAAGGTCCTAATTTGAATTCAATTCATGTCTATAAACACGCAAGTGTTGTAATTCATTTGACACTAATTACTCCACCAACTTAGATACTACACATAGAATCATAAGAAGATTAGATAACATATTATTAAAGCATGGTTGAACACTCACCAAAACTCTACATGGATCATCTATCATCAGAGCATTTATCTTTATTTGAAGCTAATATTTCCCATGGAGCACTTTTGGTGCACAAACTAAGATTTGTATGTCACAAGAATTGTTTTCAATAATGCAAAAAAAAAAAAACAATATATTGTTAATTTGCTTAGGGGCTTGATGATTAGATTGCAATTGACAACCTACACAACGGGTAGCGCAGGCCCCATAACATTCTTTGTTATTCTTAAGTTTCAAATATTATTATCAATTTAGATAAAGGAGAAGAAAGTCTATTTTATAGGTTACAGGTGTCAGGCTGCAAAGATTAGATGAAAGGGATTGAAGATCTAGACATGTAAAAATAGTTATCAAATCAATTTTGGGTATGTCTATCATCCACCCAGATTACACACGCTTTTTGTTCCTAATAGGAGCACCCACAATGCTTCATATATTAGTCATTAATCACTTTCATGTTTCTAAGAGGTTTGTTGGTTGTTATCTCTTCTAGAAGTGCATTTTCCCATAGATCCTCACAATTACCACCAAATCTCTCAATATTCAAGATACACCTCTAACCCTATGTGAATGCTTGATTTTTAGATTTTGAAATATCAATTAAGTATAATTAATGTTTTGCACATGTTTATTATGCTTAGTTGAGATTAATTAGGTTATTTGTGTAACATTTTGGTGTAATCCATTTATTCATAATCCACTTTACCCACATGATCTTGCATGTTCCTCATACTCTCCAGGGTTGGATGCTTCGCATATTGTGTTAGATATGTATTTTGAAAAAAAAGGATTTGTGCTAGATCTAAAAAATATTAGCTTCTATTTTGTTTTGGTTATTTGATTCTAAGCCCCGAGTTTTTCTATTATTTAAAATTCTTCAAAACCTAGTGTCCTTGAATATATATATGATGTACTTGTGTTATTATAGACCTCAAATTTGATAACTTATACTTTGTCAATGAAAATTCTAGATTTGTTCATACACTAAGACTTACACTCACATTTTGATCTAAAAATGGATCTGAAATACCCAATTCTATGTAATCTCCATATTTGATGCTTGCAGCACAGATTCTCAGCAGATTCTTTATTTTGGAGATGATCTAGTCATGTTGAGGGTAATTCAAACACCTTTGAATGACATCAAAGGCCATTGTTATGTTTATAAGATTTTTTGTGTGACAGTTACACAACTTCCCTAATAGCTACGTAATTGTCATTCTTCATAGATCGACGGTTGTGTAACCATCATGGAAGTCACGCCACCATTAGTTACAAGGTCTGGTGGTTGTGCAACCACCAATCTGTGGACACCGGAGGTCCTGTCCCCGATGACTCTAAAACTTGGGAAACTCAACAGTTGCAAATGTTTGTGCTTCCAAATATTTACAACTCAGTTTATCTTTCCATCCGTCGTGAGAAAATCATCTATAAATATGTATGCATTTGATCATTCTAGGCAAGTGTTTTCAGGGTGAATTCAATTGTGAGCAAGAGAGAAGTGAATTGTTCTCATTTTGTTCATAGAAAAGATGAGTTCTTTCTTGGTTAGAGTTGTAAGCAAGTTATACAAGAGGAAGGAGTTACAGTATTTCTTAAAGGCCATTGTATGGCAGCGTTGTCATGCAAATTGTGTAGCATGAAAAATTCAAAAAAATTGTCATGACAACCTAATCCTCATTCGAAAATTCCTCTCTCGGTCAATGTAAACATGTCCTCTAGCCAACTCAGTTACCATGTTACCCTCATATTGGCTAGGAGGAATGTGATAATGTGATTTTCAAATGTGTTTCATGTGCAGGGGATCTTTTCCAATCTGATTCATGAATATATCTAGATCCAGGAGAAGATAAATGCTTCTGGAGGCTCCAAGAGGGTTATTTTTGGCCATTTTTCACCTAGTGAACACCCTCCGAGAACCTATAGGGAAAATTTAAAGCACCCAAGAAATGTGTGGAAGATATATGCAATCATCCGAGGTAGTTTAGGAAATTTATAGAAGAAAATTAAGGTTTAGAAACAAGTTATGTAATATCGGGCTATTCTTAGCATAGTATAAGGACATGAAAGCAGTGGAAAAGCTAGTTGGATTGATCTAGACATATTAAGAGCCTTGGGAGGAATTGGAAAGCAATCAGATGCTCATTAGAAATATAAGGATGCCTAATTAATTTGAAAAAAGGTTTTAATAGGTTTTGAGGAGTAGATTTGCAGATATTGACCCGGAAGTGCAGATAAAGACATTTGATATTGGTGGAGATTCAATTGAATATTTTGGGAGTTCCAAGGAAATTTGGAAGTTGATTCAAAGGCCAACGTGTATCAAATGGGACACTCTACATGTTTCATAAGTTGAGTAGACAAATATGCATATTTTTCTTCAATGGTAGTTTGATCTTGTTGGGAACCACTCGTGACCACAATTGACAAAGGGCTTAAGTTTTAAAAATGAGGCAAAACCAAGTCCTAAAAATAGTTGAATTTGTTGTACTGGGTGTTTTACACTCAAAATTATATAAGGTTGTCCTAGGAAACACCAAGAGAATCTCTCAAGGCAAGAAGGCACTCTAGAAGGCTATTTTTAGTAGTGTAATGGTGACACCCAACTTTCAAAAGTGGTAAAGGCGCACTTGGAGACCCTTGATGTCCCCTTTTTCCTTTTAGAAAATTCAAACGGGATGTCCAGATGACACTATAATGTGTCACCACATAGCGAGGAATATTTTCATCACTTAAGTTGCAACATGGAGTGTTATGAGATGTTTTCAAACTCACTACTCAAATCCCCATTCCCCCTCTTGATGATGCCCCTACCCATGGCACATTTTCACACCCTTGATATCTCTTTTTCCTTGTTTTCCCTTACTAAATGTGGTAAGGGACATGAGGGGTTTTGAGACCCATTTAGTAAGTGTTAACCCCATTCTCTCATCTCATCTAACCCGGGTTAAGCAGGGTGAGTTAAAAGTGAGTTAGCTAGGTTTGTGAAGGAGATGTGAGTATAATATTCATACTTAGCCAGTTACAACTCATTTTTCATGTTTCAACCTCCCCCATTGTTACTGGTATGTTTTTATGTTGCCCAAAATTTTCAGAAACCCCTATTGGAGAAAACACTAGTTGTCAAATCCTAGCTTTGTTTGACATGAAACTTTTCCTAGAGCTCTCATTCCTTGAATAAAAAATAAACCTTGTTCCCATTGATGATCTACATTTTTTCCCGCATCCATTTGAATATTCCAGAAAAAAAATTTACCTTTTCAGATCCTGGGAGTTCCTGTGATTGAAAACACCAAAAAATTGGAGCATGAGATCACAATAAAAAACCTAATCTAACAAAAATGATTTCATCTCAATCTGAAACTCATAAGGCAAACTTATATTTTTATTAAGTTTACACAAAATCCATTCTAAAAATAGTAAGTGTTGAAAACCAAACAACAATAATTTTAAAACCTCTGTGTAATTCCTCAAGTCCAAAACTCAACAAATTGACAAAATTTGGAAAATGAAAAAATTGTCTAAAAATAGAATCTGAGGGTGGGGTATGGCTTACCAAAAATAATATGTATCCATATCAAGTAAAAATTTCACACATACCTCCATCTCTCCATTCCCTCCCTATCTCCAGCCATCATGAAGATCAAGTACACCGAATTTGATCCAATATCCACTCTGGCCACCGAGTATCCAAATGTGGTAGATAGTGACATGGCACATGGATACTAAAATAACCATGAATGTAATTCAAAAGAACAAGAAATGGTACAAAAAGAATAAGGTTTCAAGCATTGAAGGTGGTGAAATAATTGTGTTGCCTAAGCAATATCCTCTCACTCATCTCACAAGGACTCTGATGAGGATACAGGTTCATCTCATTCGAGAAAGAGAGAGAGTACAAAAGTTAATGATGTTGAGGTATCTCCTTTTGTGGAGGTCCGTAAGAGGTCTAAGGTTGGAGAACACCCTATGAAACAACTTGAACTAGGTGAGATTGACTCATTCTCCTAATCATCTTATATATCCAGGTGTTCCTACTAAAGCACTTGAATTAGCTCATCCCATTCATGCTTTGGTCCCTTACCAAGCACCTAAGATGCCTAGATTCATTTCCACACCTACTGAGCCTTTTTCATGGGTAAATGACTTACTTGGAGAATAATCAAGGATGAGGCAACAAGCAGTGATACCTAACCTTGAGGCCATATCGAAATACCTAAAGACTAAGAAGGGTAAGAAAGTACAAGTAACTCCTCGTTTATAAACCGAGGCTTTCAGAGCTCAATATGTGGAGGTGACACATCCGAAGGTAAATAATCTCGTGAAAATGACATCTAATGTTTATGTAATGATGAAGATATATTAGGGGAAATAAACCAAAAAATTGATGATTTGATTAGATTTTTTTAATTCATAGATGATCTATAGGGAATCTATGATAAGCTCTGCAAATACGTAACTGATAGTAGAAAAGTGATGGCTTCAAGAGAGGGCACAACAAGGAAAATTTTGGAAGCTATTTAAAAATTCAGTGACACAGAACTGGCATCCAAAGGAATTTAAAACCAGATTTTGTCCTCAATAAAGGCATCATCTATCATTCAAAAGTGTGTGATGTTAGGCAAAACACAGTAATTGGTGAATACGTGTCAAACAATGTTGTGCAGGAGTTACATGGAAAGGTACAAGATTTCACAAAGCTTGGTTTGCCAAAGCCTTTTGACAAAACACACCAATTCATTAAGAAGGATGCATTCCAGAAGAACATGAAGGAAAAAATAATGCAATAGAAGAACCAAATTCGTGAGAAGGTAGATGAGACAAACTTTTTTAGCTTTGTTAAACCATTGATAACCTTGTCAGTAATTTTGCATATACCAATAAAGGAAAGCTTCACTCTCAGTTAAGAATTGCTAACAAACTTACATATCAGTCACTTTTATTTACAACAAATTTTAATTCCAACAGATGAAGGTTGGAACATGTTACAGAGGATGAGATAATTAAGAGTAATTTAATTTTGAAAATTGTTTTGTTTGTTGCACTTTTCAATTTTTTTCATATGACGCATGTCTCAAGCAAGTTAAATGAGGAATATCTTTATTTTTTCATTTCAATATGTAGTGATTCACAAAACTGACAAACCTTTTATGTTAATTCTTTGTAGGTGTATGTAAAACATAAGTGTTTTTTAAACAAGGTATTTCTATTAAGAAGACTCCAAATCAATGAAATGTATTTCAATTTTCATTCCGAAGACTACAAATTGACACTGTGTTTTTTAAAAATAAGAAAAATGATATTATCATAATAATGTACTAAATATTTGAATATATTATATGAACATCTATATCACATATCCACGAATGTAAGCTTCAAATGTATTGATGGCAGATCATCTATATCATTTTCTTGACCAATTATTTGAATCTCACTTCGTTGATAGTCAACTGGTGCAATAGGGTCTTATGTTGTGTTTGTGGCATTGTTATCATCCCCTCTCCTTTCATTAATCGAATTCCATATTTCCAAAGCCCCATCATATGGAAACTTATCTACTTCGTACCGTGATGTGTACATTCCCAAACAGTTTTCCAAATTTTTGTCAAGTTTGTTTCGTAATTTTGAATTTATATAGGTCAAGGCACTAAAAATTATCTTGTCTTCAACTAAACCCAAAATTTTGGTTTGACATAGCTCAGCCAATGAGAAAAACTCGTATATGGCTTGTTGCAAAATAGTACTTAACCCAGTTTTTTCCATAGTCGGGTTATTGCTCCACACTCTAAGGGATTATCTAAACATTTGAATTACTCAATCATTTTAGAGGTCAATTCATGGGATTGATCAATCAAACATTCATTGCTTAAAATACCTAGAATATTCATTCCATTGATATTAACAGGCTTACAAAAATGTTGAATCAATGTAGTCAATCTCTTGTGGGAGTCTTCCTGCAAACATCTTTCATTTTGGACACTATTCCAATAGGTGGGATTTTGCTACGCCCTTAACCTATTGCTTGTATTAGGATATGAGTAGCTGACTTGTGGCTTACCATATCATTTTATTATATCATTTATACTTTCTTATGCTTAATAGGTCGGCCTTGGTGATGGCCATAGCATATGAATAGTATATATAGGGGATTATAGGTAGTATTTCATTATGATTTGAGCATTTGAGTCTTATTATATGGTTTGGAGGTTGCCCCCTCGAAGTGGCGAAGCTATTCTAAATTGCATATTGAGATCATTATTCTGAAATATTGTGTTATTTGGTGTTCTATTATTGCTCTTAATCTGAATTATACAAGTAATTTTATTACAGATTTACTAAAGCCATTACTTCAATAAAGCATCCCTATTAAAACATTCCCTTATTTCTTATAGTAGAAAAATTGTAATTTATCTTAATCTTACCCTTGTTGATGACAGAATGTTATCAAAGAGCGTCCCGGTGACTTTTACCTTCTCAACCTTACTAGATAATATTTGAAACAAGAGCATCATTATCTCATATGCACATACAGAAGCACATAATTATCCAAACAAGTTAAACCTTAGAAAGCTACTTGCATTTCCAATCTTTATCAAATTATTCTAACCATCAAACTTTGGACCTGAAAAAGTAGTTTCATTGATAAACAAGTATTCTATTGTTAGACAAACATGTTTCCTCAAACAAGAAAAAAGCACCAATATATATATAGTTCTTTCTTGGGCTTGTTTAATTAAACGATGTGTTTCGTCCAACATGGGAAGGATACCACACAACATTAGCTATGTCTATAAATCATTCAAACGATGTATCAAATCTCGAGCCTTGTCCACTTCCATGCAATTCTGTCACATTACTCATAATAAGGATTAATACTCGTCGTACACCCTATGATTCGGTTGATACAATGAGATCCACCTAGTGTCGACATATTTTAATATTTTATGCCCATTTTTTAGTCCTTCAAATATTTATAATTCCACTAACCTCTTAGGACTACAAAATAAATAAGCATGCACTTCTCAAACAAATTCTTTAACTTTTGCTACAAGTTTAAATTTGTTAACTATTTTGTATGTTAGATTCATTATATAAGCCATACAAATGACTGACAATCATATACGAGCAATGAAATGTTTATATTCTTACACCCAGACCATTACGATGACCTTACATTATAGATACCCCATACGCCCCATGTTATGATCCTCATGTGTGGATTTCACTAATGCCTCAAGGTTTTGGTGTAACGGTTTGTTACATTTGGTATCAGAGTGACCACCTGTGTCTGAATCCCACTCGGTTGGTTACGTCATGTAGTCGAGGCCCATGGGGTGCCTAAACGTCGGTGAAGCAGGGCTTGTACGTATGGGAGTGCAGGCGCAAACCCAGCCCGCATCAGGCTTTACACAAGCGTGGTGGGATGTTATGATCCTCATGTGTGGATTTCACTAACACCTCGAGGTTTTTGTGTAACGGTTCGTTACACCCCAACACATACCAACTTTGATGCAATTATAAAATCATCCATGCCACCAATCTCCTTAAAACTTCTTATCACCAATTCACAAAGGTTTTCAGCATTGGATTTCTCTCTTATATTGTGAATAATAAGTAAGTGAGGTTGTTTCTCATGATTCTCAATAGTATAAACATACATACAAACCCAAGCAGTATTATCTATTGTTCAATAGACGACAAACGTATCACGAAGACTTAAGTTTCTCTTTCAAGTCTTCTTTCTCAACCATAGCTATGTATTTTTCCCAATCCCAACCACTACTTTCAAACCAATGAGAATAAGGAAAGCGTGTAACACTAAGAAAAATAAATATCTTATTTTGTTCAGGAAAATTTGTTATAGGACGACCTCTTTTTAGAATGTGAAAAACATTATTATCTGGCTAGATTTTTTTACTTAAAAGACTGTTTGAATGACCTTGTTGAATTGAGAGGTAATTTATCCACCATTCTCTATAAATATTCTTCCAGTTCTCTTGTGCTCCTCAAATTATTTTTCATACCTAATATGTAAACAATCATCCACAGTTTTCCATCTGGTAACATTCTTTTCAATGTCATATACAGTTTGTTTTCATATATCTTTCCTATTTGCTTCTTAATAGTATCCAACTTAAGTTGCATTGTCTTGTCCCTGACCAATTTCCAGCTATATATTATACATTTTCATTCTTTGGGAGGTTTAGCTTTATTTTCATTTTCAACGGGTTCAATAAATGAATACTTAGAAACCCACACTAACCTGAAACTCCTTCCAAAGTCTCATTTTCTTTCCTTTCTCTTTCTTCCAAAAATAGGTGTCCCTTAAGTATTTTCCATGGTGGAATTTAAATTTCATTACTGCCAGAATGTTCACCTCCAACATTCAATTGGGGAGGTGATGATGACCTACCACTAGAGAGGAAATGTAAATCATTCAGTGATTAAATTTCAACTTCATTCAATGGGATGTCTTCAAGGAGAGGCATTTCATTATTGTCTTCATTTTCATTGACGACATCAGTCATCAAATCATTATGAACGTATTATGAGTTTCATTTCGAATGCAATCATTATCACTTGATTGTGATGATCCTACTGGAGAAGGATGGGAATCCTTAGATGGTTTCTCAAAATAAGATGTTATTTTTCGAATGTCGATATTATGAGGTGTTGCAATTCATTTTTTTCCTGAGCTTCCCTTTTAGTTTCCATTTTCTTGAATTCTTTAAGGATAGCTTTTGAGTTGGCTTCGATGATCGAAAAATCAACTAAGGCATTATAGTGTCACCTGACATTGAAAAAAATGACATTAACGATATCGTAAAATGAAAAAAATGACATATTTTAATATATTATAGCATTATTGACAACCTAACTTAAAAAAGAAGATAAAGTAATGCAACATAATGAAAAACGGGTTTTAAATAGACTTGCCTACACTAAGTGCTTGTAGGATGTAAACTGAATCATTTTCTACTACTTCGAAAATTTGTAAAATTAACAAATCAGAAAAGATAAAAATACATTTACTTAAGTTACAAGAGAGATCATATTAGTCTCGGGAGGAAATGAAACACGTTTTCTTATCCATATTAGACAAAAAAGAAGAAGAGGAAGAGGAAAAAGATAATGATTAATTGTGGATGATGATGAAAAGGAAAAAGAATAAGAATGTAATGATGACGATGAAGAGGATATGGATGATACAAAAGAAGAGGTATAAGATCAATATAAAGAACAAATAGAGTGTAAGGCTTCAGATAGTGTAGCTCCAAAGATGGAAGCTTTAATATTTCAATTCAAAGGGTTCATCCAAAGGAAAAATTTAATTGTTTCTATAAACCTTAGCAACAAATATAACTTCATCAACATGGATGTAGCTCAACATCTATATGGACGTCCAAAAAATATAAAGGAAGTTCAAGTGGATGGTAATAATATTCAAGTGTTCGTTTCAAGTTACCTTGTACAAGGAGCCTATTGTGCCTAATGACTCAGTAGTTTATGGTTGTGAATTATTTATATGCATGGTTTTTACTCTGAAATATGTTTTTCTTTTGCTTTTGACTTTTCTTTTTTGGTAACCTTTTGCATTATCTTGAGCAAGATTTTTCATTTCATGGCCTAGGTATTGAAACTGTTAGATCACATTATTGAAACTATATAGCCTATATACATCCTACAAACTAAGAAGCTATACATATCACTACAACTAATATGCCCAATCAAGTTTTAGAAAACCTATGGATGAGCTCTTTACCTAGTAATTAGAATCTTGGCTTTATCATATATCTAATAATTAGCTAATTATATAATGTTATATTATTACAAATGTATTATCTATGTAATTTAATTCATGGTGATCATTGTGCCTCCTCTTGCCACTATCTTCGGTGACATTTTGACTCTTCATAGTTCTAAACCTACTTTTGCACCCTCTACAAAACCTACACATGTCATCAATTTCTTATTCATTGTGTTTTCTACCAACCTTCGCAAAAATAGATAACTCCAAATCCCCACTCAACTCAAATTTTTGCCTTGCAAAATGATGCAACCACAATTAGGGGTTTCAATAAAGATATATCTTATACTATGTAACTTATAAAAACATACACATTTAACAAAATTAACATGAAAAATAGCTCTCTATTTATCAACGAGAGAGATTACACATACCGCACCCACACACTGTTAAATTTGAATTGCAACAATAATAACTCACACAATGCACGCACTAATACATAATATTGCAATGTTACCCTAAGTCCCTTCATGGACATAATTTAGATCTATAGTTCCATTGCATACCTATGTGTAGATCTCTACTTACAACACACTCACAAGACGTACTTTATACTATTTCCTCTTAGGATTTTTGAATGCCTTTGTCAAATCTAGGAGTGCATTTATATATAGCCACATAATCCCTCTACTTAAAATATTGATCTCACCTACATCCTACTATATGGACATTAAACATGTTGTAAATATTAAATGAGGAATAAGGTCAAAACATCCCATAACTTAGGAAATCCAAGTCAACCTATTTGATTTAACATATTTTAAATCTTAATCAGAGGACTGAGATCAATCAAGTAATATCAAAAACATAGTGTAGTCACTAAATCAAGCACTTACTATGTACATCTAGCCTCTAAATATTCCATTCATATGCATGATTCCTAAGCAAGAGAAATAGTCATTAACAACCCTTTCACTTTGATTTGACATTGTTTTTATCATTTTCATCTTTATTACTTGTTGTCTGATTGACAACTTATAATTTTGCATACTAGCCAACATCCTACTCAGCTCTGATTTCATTGGTTGACCTTTTGAGCACCCTGTACAAGACCACCCATTAAGGACAGGAGCGCCCAGGCGCTAGTAACCCCTCTAGGCACCTTTTTCCTCTTTATCTCTTTTCTAATATTTCGAATGTTACATATTCCTTGTCTCCTTTTATCTCTCTTGTTTGTCCTTTCATGTTACTGATGAAACTTAAGTAAAGGAATCATATATATGTATGTCTTGTTTAACCTCATTAAGTGGGGTAAGAATTCAAGAGGCTTATACTAGTACAAGGAGCTAATATTTTCTATCTACTACACCAAGGACTACATTTTGGCACTGCATAAGAGGGATTATTATGAATTCCATACCACACATTTTTATTTGGGACAAAGTAGTTGTAGTATGTTATTCTTTGTGTGACCGAAACTAGGGCATCCTAGCTCAAGGGACATTATTTCAATCACATACACATAAGAACTACATAGAGATAAGAGTCTGAAATGTAGTGCAACGCTCGGTGACAATCACATTAGGGTGACCGTCGAGGATAGTCTGACTCAAGCATATGCATTATTTATCCATATAATGTGTGCTTGAGCATTTTATAGGTAGTTAGGGTTTTATTTTGTAGGTACAGGTGTGACACAGTGAATTTTATGTGACCTACAATGAATAAAGAGTGACGTAGAAAGAACTAGATCCTAAGGTATTCCACAAACACCATTTCCCAAATCAAACACTAGCTTCTAGGAAGCCTTTTCCTAGTCCAACCACTCTTGTCTCTAAGATTGTTGTAGCCCAATTTTTGACACAGATCTTGCGCAGCCCAGAATCTCCCCTTTCAAATCAGTCTCTGATCCAGAATCATTCCAGAACTACAATGGCAAGCTGAGTTATCCTAAAAACTCTATCACTCTTGCTTGGATTTCCTTTGCTTAATATTTCTTTTTTATTTTTTATCTATATGATCAGTAGTGCCCTTACATTACATTTAATTTTATTAAATCATTTGGTGAACCCGCTCCTTACATGACCATTATTGAATCTTGCATGGCTTCACATGCCTTTGATTCCAATGCTTTCTCATTTTATATCCAGGTTCAACTTCATAACCTCCTTATCAAGTGTGTCCTAGTTGATCATGGATCTTGTCTTAATGTATGTAATCTTTCCTTTCTCCATCAAATACAACTTTTTTCTACTCATCTCAATCCATCTACTCTTTATATGTGTGGCTTTGATAATGCACATAAGCAAATTTTGGGCATAATCTCTCTTCCCCTTATTATGGGATCTTGCACTCTTGATGTTCTATGTCACGTTATGCCTCATGATGTTCCTTATAATATCCTTTTAGGTCATCCTTGGTTACATACTATGCATACACTTCTTTCTACCCATGTCATAGCACACAATTCCCTTGTTACACCTTTTTCCATGGATATTGCTATAGTAGATTTCACACCTCATGTTGTTACTCCTTGTGATATTCCTCTCATACATGATTCTTGTGACATTACTTACATTGCACATCCTTATCCTCTTGAGATACACCCTAGTGGTATTGATTTACAAGATCAATTTTCTATTGACACCCATGATACTCTTCCCATTATGTCTCAATCTTGATGCACTTCTATTGATCATATGATTAGTGCTTCCATTGTTACATATCTCTTTGCACCTTCCTCATCACATGTTAAAGCATTGTATGTTGATTTGACAATGATTCCTACATCTCTCACTTTCCAATATCCTATGCATTCTTCATATATTATGGATACACCTTATCTTGTTACATTCATATGGGAAATCTATTCCCCTCTTTATACATTTTTGTCTATGGTCATAGGGGTTAATTCTTAATACTTTATTGCTTATGACCTTTCTATATTGCACCTATTACTTCTAATGAGTCTTGTATCTCTCCCTCCATTGTTTGACATTGATATTGATGAGCCTCATATCATTACATATGTTACGCATCTTTTGACTCACCTATTGATCCTCATGTTTGCACTTACTTTTTCCACTATCGCCAACATGCCCAATATTACACAAATTTTATTTTCTCGTAATAGGTACATTCTTATTGTTTATACATTTCCTACACATCCAGTTGGGATATATAGGTTTTTCCCCTCATTATGTTGATATCATTCCCTGGTATCTCTTCTACTTCTCAATATTACACCTATTATAGTTTCCTTGCATGCATGGCACAATCCTACTCCACATACGATGGTACAATGCTTTCACGTGACATTAGGTCCTTGCCTCATGTTCACATGTGTTCATATTTTAACATTTGCATGTCACATACACCTTCAGCCATCCCATGTTCATTTTCTCCTACTCCTAGTGCATCTTCTCCTATTCATGATGGCTATTTATCCTTGACACCTCTTATGGTATCCGGATTCCTTGCTCCTCTTGCAAAACCTTTTGCACATCCATCTCATTTTACTTCACATATCGGCCTCATCGCATCTATGGATCCCATAGCCCACCTCATAGGAGCACTTCTTCACATAGGGTCACATGCTTCAAATGTTCCATCTAGACATGTTACGCGCTTTATTTCTCCAAATGCTTGATCTAGACCTATCTCATATACGTGGCCTCATACACTCTCTCATGCCCATCATACCCTAGATCATGTTCACATGCATAGTTTACATCACCTGATCGTGGGCCCTTTCCTAGTATTCTCATTGAATATATTTTTTAGGCATTCACATTTGGGGGCGTCGTGATTCCCCAACACCACTCGATGATGCAGTCTTGTTCCTTTTTCATACTCGATTGTTGAGGTTTTCTTCATATGGACCTCACTTTACACACACACTAGAGGGCATACTTATTCCTCCCTTCTCATTGTTCTCTTTCACTTATTTGAAATAAAAAAATACAAAAACATTAGCTTAGATCTTGATTGGATATATTATCCCTTGCTTATATTACTCTATGGTGCACCTTTACTTATCATGTTACTATGGTTCATAGTATGCTTTATCATGTTTCATACACACATGTATTTTCACATGGTATCTTGAGGTGAATGTAGGACACTGGTAGGTTGTTACACGATACATGATGTTTGGTCCTATCCATTACCAGTTCAAAGGAGGTTATTGGGGAATCTACCTTTTCTCACTTACTATCAGTTGTTATTATTGCACTATTTCACATTTTCATTCCTTTATTCAGATATTACATTATCGCATAGTATTTACCTTTCCTAACATGCTAATGGGTGCTTTATGTGTAGCATTTTCCTTTCAGGACTCCTCCCAATCATGGTTGTTTGATTTGTTTTTACTTTTTTTGTCATTATTTGTGGGTTATGCCTTACGTTTTCTTGTTACCTTGTTTACACAAGCCTTTAAAGGCTCTGATTGTCTTTTGACATCCTAAGTGGTGTTTCATGTATACAACCGACTACTTGTTATGTCCTTGTTTTTTGTTTTTTATATGCTCTTTCCTAGTTGTTATTTCTGTGTGCATTTCTTATTTGTCACTAACACTTGTACGCTAGCATTTTCCCATTATTTTTTTACACCATGGTATCTACCTTGCGTCATCCTTATTACTCCTACAAGATTCCTGTATCAGATGTACACATCAGTTTCTACCTTCCTCGTTTTGGATATGTTTTCTTTTGTTCATCAAACGCACCCCAAACGATTGGGGGAAAACACCAAGTGAACCCTTTTACCCTCCTAGCAATTACATAAAGCATGTATAGAAACACAAACAACATGAACAGAATAGAAAAATAGTTACAGAACAGGGCCATAAATAGACTTGGCCATAAAACTTAGCATGGACAGAAGTGCCTATTATAGACAGGAATGCATAGATGCTAGTGTCCCACATGAGCACTCTTTTCCTTTGGAAAAAATAATTACAGAGCAGTTTCAACAGTTGCATAGCCAAATTATTCTCTAGTTTCAATAGTTACATAGCCAGTTTTAGATTACAGTCAGTCACTAACAGGAACTAACTACTAACTCAGGAACCAAAGCAGGAACTAAATAAGGGAATGGAACCTAGGGAAGATGTAGTATAACGATATGCCTAGAGACTTTGTGTCACCTGAGGCAAGTTACAAATTAGGTTTGTGATCATCTATAGTGGCACTTATCTGTAGGGAAGCATTAACAGTTAGAGGGAAAAACATACCACTCTCCCAATACACTTTCCCTTAGCGACGACAAGATGCTCAAATCCCTAATTTGTTATTCCAACCATATCTTAAGCATCAATTATGCAAGCAAGAACAAACTTCTATCCCTTTCTCTTTCAAAACTCCAGGTGTATTCTAACCCCTTGGTTTAGATTTTCCAATATGTATTTCCATTTTCACATATTTTCCAAGTTAAAGTTCAATTATATTTACATAGAGTGTAACACCCACATTTTACACACACAAATACAATAGTGACAATATCAACAACAAAAAAATTGTTTTTTTGCCTCTACACTTCCCTCCCCTTATAATAGCATCATCCTCAATGTGACACAATGCCAATATTAGAAAAGGGTATTCGTAGGTAAGGAGGAAAATGATCAATGAATCATGCCACTAACAGAGGGATACCTGTCATTAAGGAATGTCTAAAGGGAAGAAGGAAAGTTTGACAAGCTCTTTTCATTTTTTGTGAAGATTGGTAGTTCTCTTTTACATTGTTACTTAGTCTTTCCCTTCGAAAGTATAACTAAAACTCATGGTCATAATATTCATTGTTTAAGGTTTTAATTGATTTATTTTTTTGGGTGCCCAATAGAAACTGACATCACAATACCACACCAGGGACAAACACAACACTAGTGATTCACAAGACATATTTTTGCATACTTCAACAACTATATCACATCACAAGAACTCAACCAAACAATAACTCACATAATAGTACTTATTACACATGCCCCTGACACAACAATACTTACTACACATGCCCCTGATAAGTAGACTATGACAACATGGAATTCACAACGGCTACACATATAAAGGTTTCACGCAACTCAAAACAATAATTATAGCTACATAGTGTCAAGATGGAAACAACATCATAAGACATAACCCAGACTCACAAAAGTACACATAAACTATAATACAAATATCATACTCCTACCAAAACATCACAAAACATCTCCATGTCTGAGTCTTATATGATGATAGTTGTATTATTTTATATGTTATTTACATGCTGAGGCTCGATGTTTGAGTGCCAACAACTTGTTGAGTACCCCTTTGGTGGTTGTATAAGGCCACATAGTTATCGTAGTGTGTTATTCCTATATACGTATTCTATTCATAAATTAAACATTTTCTCTTTTCTTGCAAGAACCAGCAATTTTCTTGATTGATGTGTTCTTATATTTTGGGAATTTTATTTGATTGTTGCACTAACATGCAGATTTTTGCACTAACTATGGCTATTTGGCAATTTGTTTTGCTTAGATCTAAATATGTTTTTAACTTTAAAATTTTGATAGCCTAGCCCAAGGCTTGGGATTGTTGCCACTTGGCATTTGAAATGGATTGTTATGTTGGTTCTAATGTCGTAATATGTTGGAATAGGGTCATGGGATTCACCATGGAGTGGTGGAACCTATGGACCCACTTCATTGTATAGGGGTGCACCCCAAAGAGTTACAGATAACTAGTCGGTTGTTGAACCACGAGTTATTATGTCACTTGAGTTAGAGGTATCTAGACTCTATGCGCCTAGGGCCATAGGGTGACCGGCCTCTTTTGGGGAGTGAAAAAGAAAATTTATCTTTATTTTATTTTCTTGAGAAAGACATAAGAGACTTGAGGGATGCATAATCGACTTGAGGGAGGCATAAGAGATTTGTGTGGGTGTGATTGATGCTTTGGGAGGTATATGTAGATTGTCGTAAGAGATAAAGAGCCAACTTAAATGGTTGAACTATAAGTTGATTTTGAAATGAATTTAAGAATATGTAGGTGGAAAAAGAATAAAATTATCCTTGCACAATAATGTTCTTGGAATGTTTATTGTAACTAAGATGTAATCATGGTAATGATGTGTTGAGGGTTTGTCAATCCTTGAGCCCCTTTCTTGTGGTTGGGTCATTTATAGCATTCATTCATTGGGGAAAGTGTGGCATCGACATGTCTATGGTGTTGTCACGTGTTTATGTGAGTCGATGACTTATGTAAGTGTCGTATGCATTGTTGAGTTTCTCAACTTGGAGCCCTTGTGGGGTTGTGTAGTGAGCAATGTAAATAAAAAAAATTATCATGGTATTGTTACCGTTGTATTTGTGTCTGTAATTTTGTGGGTGTTACATAGAGCATTAACTATACTTGTTTTCTTTTGCGGGTCTTATCATATCACAATGAAGGCAAAGCACAATAACAACCATGAAGAACATCTCAAGCACACTCTAGTAAAGATGACATTCTAAGGAACTACACGCATACATAATTCTAGGCCATGCATGCAAAGGTCACCCCTAGGATCCTTATCCTTCTCTCTCCTTAGAATCTCAAGGTACACATTTTACACTATTCCATTTGGCATGCTACAACACTCGTTTGGCATGTTATTGGGTACAATATTCATTCAACTCTCCAAAGTACGCTTTTCTTTTCTATTTTATGTTATTGAATCCATGTTCACCAGCATAAAGTGGGGGAAAATGTATTCACTACATTACGCACTTACTATGTACATATAACTTGTAAATACTTCATTCATATGCATGATTCCTAAGAAAGAGAACTAGTCATAAACAACCCTTTCACTTTGATTTGACATTGATTTTATCCTTTTCATCTTTATTGTTTATAGTCTGATTAACAACTTATAGTTTTGCACACCATTCGACATCCTACTCAACTTTGATTTCATTGTCTGAAGTTTTGAGCAATGTATACAGGACTACCCATTAGGGATAGGAGCACCCAGGCACTATTGTCCCCTCTGGGCGCATTTGTCATCTTTATCTATTTTTTTTATCTTTCAAATGTTACTTCTTTCTTGTCTTCTTTTATCACTCATGTTTGTCCTTCTATTTATTAATGATGAAACTTAAGAAAAGGAATCATACATGTGTGTGTGTGTCTTGTTTAACCTCATTAAGGGGGGCAAGCATTTAAGAGGAACATATTAATACAAGGAGCTAATATTTCTATATACTACAACAAGGACTACATTTTTGCACTACATACTTCATTACATATGAGGGTTTATTATGAATTTCATACCGCACATTTACATTTGGGATAAAGTATTTGTATCCCATTATCCTTTGTGTGACTATCACTAGGGCATCCTAGCTCAAGGGGCATTATTTCAATCACACGCAAGAGCTACATAGAATCTAAAATGTAGTGCAACACTCGGTGACAATCACATTGGGGTGACTGTTGAGGTCAATCTAAATCAAGCATATGCATTATTTATTCATCTAACGTGTGCTTAAAAATTGTGCAGGTAGCTAGGGTTTTATTTTTTAGGTACATGTGCGACACAGTGAATCTGGTCGACCTACAGTGAATAAGAAGCAACACTAAGTGACATAGAAAGAACTAGATCTGTAGACACCAGCACCTAGATCATATGCTAGCACTCGGTCAACCCTATCCCAATCTAGGTGCTCTTATCCCTAAGATTCTTGCAGCCTAGTTTTTGATACAGATCTTACACAACCCAAAATATCCCCTTCAAGATCATTCTTTAGTCTAGAATCATTCCAGACCTATGGTGGTAAGCTGAGTTATCCTAAAAAACTCTATTTATCACTCTTTCATGTATTTCCAATGCTTGATCTTGTTTATTTATTGTTTTATCTATATGATCAGTAGTTCCCTTACATTAGATTTAATTTTAGTAAATCATATAGAAGATATAGCATCCAATGGTAAGAAAGTGTAATCAGCAAGAGGATGAGAGTGAATTTAGTTGATAATGTGTTGTCTTTACCGAATCTAGGCTATAAATATGATGGAATATGCTCAATTTAGAGTGTACATGATCTATCTAGAAGACAATGATCTATAGATATGCTTGACAGAAGTCCCAGAAGGGGACTAGACTATCTCGGGTTCCAATATCTGAACTAGGCGCTAGTGTCCTCGTAGTGGGTATGGATATGGCTCTTTCAGGGTTTGATCATGTCACCTCCATTTTGATTTGTTGCTCTAACTTCATTGTATGGTTTTCTTATCGCACATGTAATTGCAAAACAAACCTTAACTACCTACATAAAGCTGAAGTACACATTAGATGGAATAAATTATACATATACTTGAGTTGGACTGACCTCGATGGTCACCCCAATGTGATTATCACCGAGCGTTACACTTCATTCCAAAATCAATGGATTTTTAGTGTGTGTGTGTGTGTGTGATAGAATTTTCTCCCTTAAAGCTAGGTTTCTCTTGTGCTAGTTGTAGTAAGAGAGTGAGATAAAACTACTTTTCCCCAAAGATAATGTGTGTGATGGAATTCAGAATTCACCCTTCCTATGCAATGCATAATGCAGCCCAAATGTAGTCTTTAAGTGTTTCTCTTGCCCAATAGTAGATAGAAAGTAATTTGCCTCTATTGCCTAGCTACCCCTTAGACTAGTTAGTAAGTCATTTATATATTTGACTCCCTTGCTTGAATTTCATCATTAAAAACCTTAAGATCCAACCCAAAGTGATAAATAGAAGTTAAGAAAAGAAACAAAGTGATGTGGCATTTTAAACATAACAGAAGAAGGGAAAAGGACATAAGCTCCCAAAGGGGATAGTAGCGCATGGGTGCTTTTGTCCCTTACTGGGTGCTAGTGTTTGAAGAGATATTCAAATAAAAAAAAAGTACTAAGTTGGGTAACACTTGTTTGCAATGTCCAAAGGTAAAGGGATAATTCCGGAAAAGAAGAGGACAAAAGCATGGAAAGATAAAACAATGTCAATGTAAAGCAAAACAAGTGTTGTTAATGTCTAGTTTTCTTGCTTAGGAATCATGCATATAATGACATACTAGAGGCATGATGTAATAATACTAAGTGCATAATTTTGTGTCTACATTTTCCCCCACTTTATGTTGGTGAATGAATATTCAGTAGCATAAAGTAGATAGGAAAGAGTGTACCTTATGGAGAGTCGAAGGAGGTTGTAACCGAAATCGTGCCAAATAGGAATTATAGCATATGTATCGTGGAGTCTAAGAGGGGATAATAACTCTAGGGGTGATGCGTAGTAGAAATGATTATTGTGTTTATAATTGAATATTTCCTTTGTCTGAGTGTTTTGCTTGAGATTTCTCCTTGTTCCATTTGTGTTGCCTTTTGTTAGGATAAGGACAGACCTATAAAAGAAGAAAAGTGTAGTCAATGTTCATGGTATATGAAATTGAACTTTAACTTAGAGAAATTGAAATAGAAATTTGTATGAAAAACAAGTGAATCAAGGATAGAATACACCTAAATGTCATGAGAGAAAGGATAGAATTGTTCATGTGTGTTTGTTTCCTTGGAGATGGTTGGAAGAGTTGAGAGTGATCAATTCCCAAACTGATGTGAATATACTGAGGATTTAGGCATCCTATCACTAGAGGAAGAGTGTTGGGAGAGCTGTCGGATTTTCCCTCCACCCATTGACGCTTCCCCATGGATAAGTGCCACTACAGATGGTCACAAACCCAATAGTAACTAGCCACAAATGACACATTGTTCCAGGCATATCATTGTCCCTGCATATGCCCTAGGTGTCACTCCTTATTTGATACTAGTAGAAAAGATGTTAACCAAGAAAGAAGAGTAATTAGTTCCCTTGCTCAAAGTATGAAACATGCCACTGATTTTGTTCATGTGTACTTGATAGTAAACTATATTTGAGTATATACTGCTAGATTTTGAGAAAACATGTCACTAAGGACATGTCCAATCTGTAAAGTACCTATTTTTCCCCCAAGAGAAAATTTCCCAGGTGGGACACTAGTGCCCACCATTCCTATTTTATCTGGGTGCTTTTATCCCTGTGATGTTTTTGGCCCAAGTCTGATTCTGAACCATTTTTTTAGCTCATGTTTGGCCAAATTTTGTTGTGTACCATTCTATGTCTAGTTTTTGGACTATTGAGAGGGTGAAATAATCACCCAATGATTGCCCCCACTCATTTGGGGTGCGTGAGATGAAACAATGTGAGTGCAACCCAAACAAGGAAATCTGAAGTTGATGTGCACATATGAAGAAAAAATCCTACATGGGGAATATGGAATGTGCATGGTAACAACCATGACACATATAGAACAATGATGAGAAAGCTAGCAAAAAGTGTTAGTGACAAACAAACATGACATAATGTAATAGAAACTAGTCAAACACGTAATAACATAACAAAAAATAAGTAGTTGGTGGAATACATGGGACACCACTCAAGATGTCACAAGACACTCAAGGCCTTCAAGGCCATACAAGAAAACAAGTAATCAAGCATAGGGCATAACCCACAAACAATGAAAATCAAGACAAAATCATATAGACAAGATACAAGAAAATCAGATAACCATGGTTGGAAGTGAGCCTGCAAGATAAATGCTACACATGAAGCACCCATTAGCATGTTAGAATAATTGATAGTATGTCACAATGTATAGATCTGAAAATAGACATGAAAGTAGTAGATATTGTAATGATATCACCTGAATATAGAAAAGTAGGGAAGGTAGATGCCCCTAGGAGCCTCAATGGGATTGGTAGAGAACTATGTCAAACATCATGCATCATGTGATAACCTATAGATAGATTGCATTCACCTCAAAGTACCATGTGAATGTGCATGTGTATATGTAAAAGGATAGAACATACTTGTTAATCAAGGTAATATGATAGGAAAAATGCAACCTAGAATAGTATAAACAAGCAAAGATACATCCAACCAAGATCTAAGCTAATGTTTTTGTATTTTTTTGCCAATATTTGAATGTTTTTGAATTATTATAATATGAAATATTATGACTAGGGAAGGGAAGAAAGGTTTCCCCCCAGTGTATGTGTGCAAAGTGAGGTTCATGTAGGTAAGTGTGCCCTCAACAGTCATGTTTGAACCTAGAACAAGAGTGTGTCATCGGGTAGCAAGGGTAACACAAGAGCTACCATAGAACAATGTCAACAAAATGAGGGGAGAACCCTATGGAGTCCAAGATCCCAATTACATGAGTAGGAAGTGTATAAACAATAAGAGTGTGTCCATTAGGAGAAACTAGAATAGGTGGAACATTGGGCATGTTGGAAATAGTGGAAATAGTAAGTGCAAACATAAGGATCAATGTGTGAGTCAAGAGATGTGTAACATATGTAGTGTTTGGAGGATTTCCAGTATCAACCTCAAGCAATAGGAGAGACACAAGACTCATCATAAGCAATAGGTACAATTTGGGAAGATTGGAAACATTAAAGTTGTATGTATTAGCCCCTATGATCATAGACATAAATGTGGAAAGAGGGGAATTGATTGCCCCCATGGATGCAACAAGATGAGGTGTAGCCATAGTATATGAGTCATGCATAGAAGTTTAGAAAGTGAGTGAGGGAAAAACATCAAGAATCATTATCAAATCATCACACTTTGTCCTTACTTGTAGTGAGGAGGTTACGGCAAGTGATGTAACATTGGAATCAATAAGCATATGATCATTAGAATTGCATCAATAGTTTTTCCAAGTAACAATTTGAAATCCATGGTCATGGTGACATTGTGAAGGGGATATGAGTGTCAATAGAAAGTTCATCATGTAAATCAGTAGCACTATAGTCCATCACAAGAGGAGAATGATGTGCAATGTAAGTAGTGTCTTCATCATCATGTATGAGAGGGATATCACAAAGATTAGCAACATGAGGTGTGGAATCTATTGTAGCATTATCCATGGAAGAAGGTGTTGCAAGGGCATTGTATGTTATGGCATGGGTAGAAGGGATTGCATGCATAATATGTAACCAAGGAAAACCTAGAAGGATATTATAATTGAGATTATTAGGCATAACATGACATAGAACATTAAGAGTGCAAGGTCCTACAGTAATGGGTAGAGTGATTTCTCCCAATACTCACTTAGGTGTATTATCAAAACCATGAATACATAGAGTAGAGGGAGTTAAATCAACAACATAAATCCCTATTTGATGGAGAAAAGAGATGTTACATATATTAAGACCATATCCATTATTAACTAAAGCATGCTTAACAAGAAAATTATGAATGTGAACCTGAATATACAATGGGGGAGCATTGTCAATGTTGTTTGGAATGAACAATAGATTCAAGATCTTGTGTGCTAGATGAAGATGCATGGAGCTATGATAGCTAGGAGATGTGGGAAAGCTAGATATATATTGATAATGATCCCTGAGAGTCTGTATGATGAATGAAAGATATTGAAATCCACAACCAAAGAAAGAAACCCTAAGGTTACTAGGGTTAGGGATACAATGAAGAAAACAAAATGAGGGATCCTATGGAAATCTAGGGTTCGATCAATAAGCGGTTTCACCAAATGATTTAACAAAATTAAATCTTAATAAGAGGATTGAGATCAATCAGATAATATCATAAACATACAAGATACAACATGCAATGGCAAGCAAGTGTAAGTAACAAGAGGATGAGAGTGACTTAGATGGATAACTCATTGTCTGTGATGGATTTGGGTTGGAATATGATGGAACAAGGTTGGATCTGGGTTGACTATGTGCTTCATTTAGAGAAACATAG
The DNA here is from genome assembly GCA_019776745.2 of Taxus chinensis. NCBI lineage: Eukaryota > Viridiplantae > Streptophyta > Pinopsida > Cupressales > Taxaceae > Taxus > Taxus chinensis. The sequence goes on along the minus strand of CM034156.1, from coordinate 69,299,817 downwards.
ATATGCAAGTCTTTGGACAATAGCACCCAGAAGGGGATAGTACCACCCTGGGCACTAGTGTTTTTACTGGGCACTAGTGTCCTGGCAGTGAGTTGGATCTAGTTATTTCAGGGTTTGATCATGTCGTCTTCACTTCACTTTGTGTCACTCTAAATTTCACTTATGTTTTCTTATCGCACTTGTACCTGCAAAACAAACCCTAACTACCTACACAAGGCTCAAGCACACATTAGATGGAATAAAATATGCATATGCTTGAGTCAAACTGACCTTGGCGGTCACCCCAATGTGATTGTCACTAAGTGTTACACTACATTTCATACTCAATGTAGTTCTGTGTGTTGTGTGTGATAGAATTGTGTCCCTTGAAGCTAGGTTTCCCTTGTGCCAGTCACACCAAGATAGCAAGCTACAACTACTTTTCCCCAAGATCATGTGGGTGATGGAATTCAAATTTTCACCTTCATATGCAGTGAATAATGCAGCCCAAATGTAGTCCTCAAGTGTTTATTTTTCCCAAGTAGTAGATAGAAAGTAATAGCCCAATTACCTCCTATTGCCTATTTCCCCTTAGAATAGTTAGTAAGTCATGTATATATATGATTCCTTTTCTTGAATTTCATCATTAACAACCCTAAAATCTGACCCAAAGTGATAAGTAAAAGTTAAGAAAAGATAACAAAATGATGTGGCATTTTAAACATAAGAAAAGAGGGAAAAGGACAGAAGCACCCAAAGGGGATAGTAGCACATGGGCACTCCTATCCCTTACTGGGCTGCTAGTGTCCAAAGAGCTCTGGAGATAAAATAAAAATACTGAGTTGGGTAACACATTGTGCAATGTCCAAAAGTAAAGGGATAATTCCAAAAAAGTAAAGGAAAAAGCATAGAAAGATAAACAATGCTAATGTAAAGCAAAACAAGTGTTGTTAATGTCTAGTTTTCTTACTTAGGAATCATGCATATAATGACATACTAGAGGTGTGATATAATAGTACTAAGTACATAATTTTATAACGAGAAATTCGGACGTGAGTTATTTGGGTGCCTCACATACTTTAGACAATTTTTGGGCTTGTATCAAGTTTCAAGAATTTGTGTTGTGCTTTGCTAAACACACAAATGGTGTGTTATCTCAAAAGGTCTCCTTGAAATGATATGCTTAATGTGGGGTCCCTACAATGCACATTGAATGCCTCTTCAACAATGCAAGAACTTCTATCTACCATAGTTAAATTTTTCTCTATGCTACCTGAACATACATATGTGCCAACTATTGAGAAGTGGTCTAGGACTAGAAAAGTACTACAAACCTTGTTAATGCAACACACAATGTATGTATGACAAAACACTACTATAGCTGATTTTGGTCAATGCAAGATTACATGTGAACCTCCTCCATAAAATGTTCTCATTGTATGGTTATGCAGTTGCCCCTTGAAATGGCTCACTTATATATTTTGTTATTATGCTCTTCTTTCAATCATATTATGTAAATCTTCTTTATTCAATTATGAGTGTTTATTGTTGTTCTACTACTTGTGATCTATTGTATCAATTTTGCTTTTTTGATATAATAATTTCATTACAAGTGGAATCACGTATTTGACCTGGAAAAAATTATGTGGTGTATTAGTAAAGGAAATAGACAAGTAAGTTTTATGGGTAAATCTTTTTTCTAACAATTGTTTTCACTATAATTATTTATGGTGAGTGTGGAACCTGTGATTTTATGGAGGTCAATATTAAAACTTTTGATCTGAGAGAATTTAAGTTTTTCTTCTACATGAGGCATTTTGGCCGAAGAAAAAATCTAGAAACGTTTTACACCCATGCACAATACAATAGTTCATGGATTATTTGTTGCAAAAGAAATCAATATTGAAGGTCTCTAACCTCCTAATTTTCGGTGGATTCCCGAATTTTTCCAGTTTCTGAGTTTTCCACCCTTCTGCAATATAACAATCATTGGAATTCCCCTAAAGAGGCAAAAAAACAATTTAGAGCTCTCGTAAGCTTTTTTTACCTTTAGTCAAGCTGCCATATGGCAGAGTCGCAAACTAGATTCAGGTGCAGAATTATATAAGGAAGAATATTAACAAAGACGAGACATATTCAGAGATGGTATTGTGAGGTAGTTTTGATATGGTATCACTTGCTTTGGAGGAAAGAGTGTGCCAAGTCGAGGACATGTTGTGCAAAGAGAACAATGTAGCCGCAAAAATGAATATAGATCAGATCAACTTATCAATATCTTTTAATTCTGCAAGATTAGATCCAATTACACTTCCCTCGGTCAGTTCTCTGCATCACGACAATAGGCTCTAAGGACCCAGATTCCAGTAGTAAATGTTTCTGCCAATCTTGATAGATCATTGGAACAACCCAAACTCAATTCAAATATAGCACAACATCAACCCATGACTAAGCTATTTTCAGGTCTTTGAATGTTTTTCCAAAGGTGGGCATACGTAACTTCAACAGAAGCACCCGCTCAATTGGAACCCAAATGGATAATTTTTTTAGATCTAAATCAGATTCCATGTGGGAAAAAGGTTACAATGCCATCCTTATATTTGGAACCGAAGCAATTCATTTGGTATCGCTAGCTTTGTGATAAAAATATAAGGAAGACTTTGAGAGTCGCTTAGTCTATCTTCACGCATGATCTACAAGCACACCATAGTAATAGTTTAACGAAGAACTACTTCAGCCAATTGGCAAAGCTACGACAAATAAATCTATTCAAAGAATATATTTAACTATTTCAAACCCTACCCTTTCTAGTGTAGAAGGTTATGGAGGATAACATATCTTACCTATTTTTAAGCAAACACTATATAAATTCAACTTAAGGTATACATGTTTAATATGTTTATTGTATATGAGTTTATTATCATGGCATGTGATACAGAGGAAATATTTTTTGTCACCGAGAGAAAAGAATTCAATATCATAAGAAATCTTACCATTCAAACACCATCACTTTCAAAACCTACCACATTAACAGCTCTAGAAATTGAAGAAAAGGGGGCAAATTGGTTGTCTTAATTATGATAGAAATTACAATAGAAAACATAAATTTTCATAAAAAAAACTATTCTATATTAAAGGAACAATTAAAGAAGACGAAAGAAAATGAAGTTTAGATGAATAAGAACCAGAAGAAACATCAAAAGATCCTCATCCAAATATATATTTCCATGTGCTCTCAAGTATTAATACCCTAAAAACTCTCAAGGTAGTGAGATTCCTAAATAATCAAAGGGTGACAATGTTGATTGACTCGAGTACTCATAGATTCATCAACAATAAGTCAGCTACATGTTTGAATTATTTTATTTATTCACCTCCATAATTTTAGGTCGTGATTCTGGATGAGGCACGGTCACTTGGATAAAATGCAATAGTATTCAACTCACCGCTAAGTACTACATGTTTAATGTCCCTATTTTTACCATTCTCATGGGGGATCAGATATTGTGTTTGGAGTCTAATGGCTCACTACCTTAAGCATGATCAAGATGAACTTCTAAAAATTGCTCAATTGTCTTTTATTCTAAAGGAAATACATGTGAATTGAGAGGGTTGCACGTATAGTTGCAACAAATCATAAGTTCTCATGAAATGCAAAAGTTGCTCAAAAAGGGCTCAGCTCAATTTGTGGCACAATTGATTTCATTGAATAAAAACAATTAAATGAGTAAACCATTTCATATCTCCATGCCATTGCCATTGTGAACAACTATTAAGCAGCTTTTGGGATATGCCGAAACCTTTGCCTCCCAAAGAGATCTGATCATGTCATCCAACTTGTACCAAGGAGTCAGCCATCCAACATCATGCCTTACAAACACTCATATGTGTAAAAGAGAGATTGAGAAGATGTTATACGAGACATTAAAAGCAAGTATTATTCGTTATAGTCAGAGTACAAATAACACAGAAATCACTATCAATGATAAGGTTCTTATTCATGTAATTATTGTTTTGCTATGAGTTATACAGTGTTACTTATTTTACCAACCTAGATTTTCAATCAAAGTATCATCAAAACATAATCACAAAGGATAACATTCCTAAGACTATTCCATGCACATGAGAGCTATGAGACAATATTTCGTACACATGGGAGCTATTATAAGTTTCAGGTGATGCTTTTTGCCCTAACAAATGCCCCTTATTCGTTTTAGAGTTTAATGAATTCCCTTTTTACGCTCTTTTTACATGAATTTATCTTGATGTTCTTTGATGATATTTTAATATATGGCAAAACTTGGAATGAACATTTGCAGCATGTGGATCAAGTTTTACCAACTCTCAATCAATATCGGCTTTATGGGAATTTGTCCAAGTGTGCCTTTGGAGTCGTGGAGTGTGGTCACATTGTCTATACTGAAGGAGTTTGTTGTAGTGTAACCTTACTAAGCGAATGTGATGGAAGGGACCCAAATAATTGGCATACACAACAAATCGTTGAAGGTATATGTGATAACTTGAAGTTTACGCACATTGTCCTTTATTATTCCTTTTGAAGGTTAACAGTCATTGCTTTTTAGATTTGCAAAAAAGTGTCATTTCTAATGACGCTTATATTAGTTTCCACAAAGATAACCCCTACATAATATTTGATACACCTAATATTTAATTTCTTTAGTGTATTTGTTAAGTGAAGTCACAAGTCCCATTAAAAAGGATAAACACAATAAATTGTCTTTCACTTATATCCTTTAAATATTAGAGCATATAAGGTCATTCACTTCTATAATCATTTTACTTACTATTTTATACTCCAATGTTTTTATAGATGTGTATATGCATTTATGTGTGTGCATATAGAGAAACACACTAGATACAATTATATGACGAGAATTTACACCATTGTTGTCAATATCGATATACCAATTAATTTAGATTTGATTTTATGACCACGAATATCATATTAAACATATGTTGATTAGTTGAAGGCAAAAAGTGTACAATAGATAATAAATAACTTTACTAATAATTGCACAAACTGAAATCAAACCAAAATGTGAGGTACTCTTAACATAATCTTAAAGCTATGTTCAAATAGTTGATAGAAAAATAACAATTATTACAATGGTAAAAGAGATGCCTTGAAAACTTAAATATCTGGAGGCACATTCACAAAGAAAATCCAGATAGAAAAGTAAAATTGTCGATAGCCAGAACCAACAACCAAAATTTAACACATGCATATCAGAACCAACCCATTCAAGTAATGACAAATTATAAAGCCAAAATGTCAAAATTCAACGTTATACTAAGAAGGGCTTTACGGTTATACTAACACATTCAACGTTTACTGAGAAGGGCTTTATTTGTTTGAGATTGCAATCATCAAACAATCTTCAATCTCCATAGTTTGACAAATTCATTAAAGATGAGACCATTACATCTCAAGGCAGATTCACAAAGAAAATCCAATAGGGAAAAGTGAAACTGACGATACCTGGAACTAAGTATTATCCAAATTTAGCACTAGCATAGCAGAAACTAAATGTTTAAGTTGGGAGGAAAAAATGATAAATAATAAAGCCAAATTGTCAGTATAGCTTTCCGAGTTATTGGATCATTTCACCTAAAATCTGACGATGTCTTCCACTATCCATACAAACAAATTCAACCCGTACTGAGAAGAGCCCATGTTTTTTGAAATTGCAATCGTCAAACCATCTTCAATCTCGAGAGTTTTGCAAACTCGTTAAAGATGGGGCCATTATATCTATCAGTCCCTTTGGATTGTCAATGTGCAACCAGTGCCCTGCATTTTTTAGAACATGAAAAAAAACTCTTCCAGTGTCAGCATTTTCCTCTTTATTTGCAATACTTTCTAATTGAGAAAGCACTGAAGGGTGCCATCTATCACTTTTCTCTGCACGCACAATAGAGATGTCTAGTCCTCGAGGCGGGTGTTGCAATAAAGACCAATAGCTCTTCTCCCTGTGAGCAATAATCAGTTAAAGTTCATCTGACTCAAAACACTAAATTTAAAAGCCTCTAAAGGAAAATATCAAACATAGACATCAAAGACAAGACGCCATTGATAAAATCGATAAATTCTGTACTCAAAATAATTAATGTATGTGGCCCCTTTTTAGTAATTCAGTGAGAAGATGCCATTGATAAATTCGATAAATTCTGTACTGAAAGTTATTAACATAAGTAGACTTTCCTTGAACAGCAATTACAATTTATTAAGCAATGCAATGTGTCAGAAATTATATAATACAGGTTATATCAACATGATGGAAAACCTGTAAGATTGAAACATCTCAAATATTCCTTCGAGATCAAATACCCAGGTCGCCTCCTCCATTGATGTGCCGACTCTCTTAAGGTTACTAGCAAGCCAGTCAGATAATGTCTTTGAAAATCCTAGATTCATCATGTGCTCAACAAACCACCTGGATCAAAAATAAGCTATCTTTTAGCCACCAGCATCCATTATTTGGCAAAAAAGTGCACAACTGTATGGTGCTCAAGCATAAGGGACAAAAAAATGTCTTTTGAATTTTAATTTTTTTAATTAACATGTAAAGCTTATCTTATGGAATCTACCAAATGATGGCACATATAAACCATACAAGCTATGCACTTAAGAGGTCGCATCTAGTAGATTACAATAGAACTGATGCATGAATAAAAAATGGGCTATTTATTCATCAACTTTTTGATGTTGGTTAGACTATTACTATTTAACTTGGAAGAGATTTGCCTGAGCACCATTTTACTGATAGTGAAACTTTGAATCAAACCATGAATAAACATTTATTAAAAAACTAGCATAGCATGCACAAATTAACAACTCAGCTTTCCAAAGATGATAAATAAATTACAATCAAGACTTTTCAACCATTTTTACAAAAGTGATTTTCATGGATATCAGAATCGAGCTTTCAGCAAAATGTCAAACTGCACAAGTGCATTACCTTCTTGACGGGATTGGATTTGGAAGTGTCTTCAGACTTCTCAAAACCCTTTCTACTTCACCATCACTGTTGTCAGTTATTACTTCACCAGGCACAGAGTCCAGAACCCACAGCTGTTCTGCGTCACATCAACAGAAAACAAATAAGAACTGAGGTTAGTTGTCAATCCTAATATTAACAGAAAGCAAATAAGAACTGAGAATAGTAGTCAATTTATCATAATTACAGAAAACAAATAAGAAGAACCAAGCTTCGTCGTCAATCCTAATATTTACAGAGAACAAATAAGAACTGAGCTTAAGTAGTTGACAAATAGAATTAATGCTTTGTTCACTTTTATAAACAGGTTTTTATTTGGTAATTTGCAACTGTGAAAAATTGTTGATGAATCTTTTCTGGTTATGTACAGTTATTGACATCATGAAAGACTAAAGAAAATGCAAGCTTCCAAGAGAAAAATGTTTTGTAAAGAACAGAAATTGAACACAATCTGAAGAAATTTGATGTTTCCCCATTCCATGAACAGAGCAGGGTTTGTTTATCCAACACTAAAATACTCCAACAGTGGTAACAAATAGACTTAACAAAACAATCTTAAGCATACATGGGTCAGGGCCCTCTGGGTGCACCAGCTTCCAAAAAGAATCATAAAACATGGAGCAATTATTTCTAAAATATATGTAAGCAGATAGTACTCTCTCATGTGGCCAACCACCTCTAGTTGAACCTCGCATTCACAATTGTTAACTGCACTGAAATAAGATCGGATTTGGAAAAAACAACAATTCTCTAACAAACCATTTTGGGTTTTGTGTGTTGGAGTGTCTAGCAAGAATAAATGCACAAGATCTTTTGAAGTCGCAGATACGTGCGTCACTCTCTGGTTCGAATAAAGAAACCTCAAACCTAAGCTACAGCTATGGTCTACAGCTCAAGGTCAGCAACCAGATTCCAATCATTGAATATGGAAGACAAAAATCTGCCACAAATGGATATCTCCCATTTCACTACGCATTAGACATTTTCACTAGACTGTCTCGGTACGGGTACGGGTACGGTTTCGGTACGCTGAAACAGCAAATTTTTTTAAATCTCGGGTACAGTACACTTTTGGGTATGTTATATATATATATATATATATATTATAAATTTAAACAAGCAATTTAATACTCATAGAGTCATACAACTTAAAATCATTCATAGAACAAGAAAACACATTTGAAATTTCCAATACTTTGAGAATTGAGACTTGAGTTTGTATTGATTCATAATGTGAAAAACATGATAGTAAATAACATAATGCATTCAATTTCTCAACTTCTAGAGCATATCATCTAGATGATCGTCAAAATCATCTTCATGGATGCCACTTGTAACTCCACTCCCACTAGCTCCACTTTCAAACCCTTGTGAACAGCCCTAGAAGTTCCTCATCGACGCCAAGAAGTGAAACATTGGACAAACAAGCCGCAGAAGCTTCAGAGTCCGTGTCTTCAGGTTGGAGGTCCCAAAGCTTGTTAGGACCACTAGTATACTTTTGCGTCTTGTGGGTTAAGAGGCGTACTTTGAGAATTAAGACTTGAGTTTGTATTGATTCATAATGTTCAAAACATGATAGTAAATAACATAATACATTCAAGTTCTCAACTTCTAGAGCATATCATCTAGATGATCGTGAAAATTATCTTCATGGATGCCACTTGCAGCTCCACTCCCACTAGCTCCACTTTCGAACCCTTGTGAAGGGCTCCCTAGAAGTTCCTCATCGACGCCAAGAAGTGAAACATTGGACAAACAAGCAACAGAAGCTTCAAAGTCTGTGTTTTCAGGTTGGAGGTCCCAAAGCTTGCTAGGACCACTAGTATACTCTTGCGTCCTGTGGGTTAAGAGGCGTAAGTTGGAATGAACGTATACTAGATCTTTAGCCTTTTTCGATGCCAACATGGTGTGCTTGGCTGAGTGGATGAAGCCATAAGTACGCCAGTTGCGCTCTGCAGAAGAATTACTAGCCACCTGTCACAAAAACAAAGTATTAAAATTATTAATTAAAATAAAAGAATGGTATCATTTTGAATTTTAATTCTTAGTTGGTAATTAAAATATCAAATAACAAGTTACAAACTTTATACTTGCGAGAGCAATCTGATCGTAAGTACTAGGCATCATGGCCATAACAAGTCCACCACGTGATTGGATTCATGGTGGGTTTGTCACACATAGCCCCTATCTCTCCCATGTTACATTGTCCATTTACAAACATCAACATCTCATGGCAGACTGCAAGTGTTGTAGCTGGATCAGGAAACAACCTCCTGAATGTTGCCCTCGTCCCATTTGCAACCATATGGTCATCATATGGTCGCTACCTACCAGCTCTCCCAACTATTTCACTGATGTAATATTTGGGATTCAAAGCATAAGCAAGGAGATGCAATGGGGTGGTCATTTTGTTCCACCTTTTCACGATCACATTCTTAACTTCACTGTAAAAGTTTTCCTCAGCATCCTGCTCTTTGACCTATATGATATCATGGATTTTTTCAAGCATGGAGTCAATGCCATCATATATTTCTCCAATGCAAGCATTATCTTTGTCTACATATTGTATCATACTCAAAATAGGCTCTGTGAAACTCAACAAATATTCAACTTTTCCACACCAAATTTCATCAAGGATCCATGATTTTATTTTTATGGCTCCTTCTGTGTTTTCAACTTTTCCCCACCATATATCTCATCAAGGATCCATGATTTTATTTTTATGGCTCCTTCTGTGTTGGCTTGCCTCCAGACGGTCCACACATTATCGATCAACGTCATGCTCAAAGCACGTCTCACCTTCACAAGTCGTCTCAAGACGAATGTGTGAGAGGCAAACCTAGTCTCAGCAACCTATTAAAAAAGAATGGAAACAATTCAATAACAACACAAATTAAAATTGATTTAAAAATTTAAAATCAAATATTAGATTTAAAATGAATTGTTCTTTTTTAATAGGTTGTTGAGACTAGGTTTGCCTCTCACACACTTGTCTTGAGGCGACTTATGAAGGTGAAACGTGCTTTGAGCAAGACAGTGATTGATAATGTTTGGACCGTCTGAAGGCAAGCCAACACAGAAGGAGCCATAAAAATAAAATCATGGATCCTTGATGAGATCTAGTGGAGAAAAGTTGAATATTTGTTGAGTTTCACGGAGCCTATTTTGAGTATGATACGATATGTCGACAAAGATAATGTTTACATTGGATAAATATATGATGGCATTGACTCCATGCTTAAAAAAATCAATGATATCATACATGCCAAAGAGTAGGACCCTGAGGAAAACTTTTACAGTGAAGTTAAAAATGTGATCGTGAAAAGGTGAAACAAAATGACCACCCCATTGCATCTCCTTGCTTATTCTTTAAATCCCAAATATTACAGCAGTGAAATAGTTGGGAGAGCTAGTAGGCGACGACCATATGATGACCATGAGGTTGTAAATGGGACGAGGGCAACATTCAGGAGGTTGTTTCCTGATCCAGCTACAGCACTTGCAGTCCACCAGGAGATGTCGATGTTTGTAAATGGACAAGGTAGCACGGGAGAGATAGAGGCTATGTGTGACAAACCCACCATGAATCCAATCACGTGATGGACTTGTCATGGCCATGATGCCAAGTACTTACGACCAATTGCGATCAGATTGCTCTCACAGGTATAAAGTTTGTAACTTGTTATTTGATATTTTAATTACTAATTAAGAATTAAAATTCAAAATGATATCAATCTTTTTTTTAATTAATAGTATTAATACTTTGTTTTTGTGACTGGTGGCTAGTAATTCTTCTGCAGAGCGCAACTGGCGTACTTATGGCTTCATCCACTCTCAGCCAAGCACACCATGTTGGCATCGAAAAAGGCTAAAGATCTAGTATACGTTCATTCCAACTTACACCTCTTAACCCATAGGACGCAAGAGTATACTAGTGGTCCTAGCAAGCTTTGGGACCTCCAACCTAAAAACACAGACTTTGAAGCTTTTGCTGCTTGTTTGTCCAATGTTTCACTTCTTGGCGTCGATGAGGAACTTCCAAGGAGCCCTTCACAAGGGTTTGAAAGTGGAGCTAGTGGGAGTGGAGTTACAAGTGGCATCCATGAAGATGATTTTGATGATCATCTAGATGATATGCTCTAGAAGTTGAGAACTTGAATGCATTATGTTATTTACTATCATGTTTTTCACATTATGAATCAATACAAACTCAAGTCTCGATTCTCAAAGTATTGGAAATTTCAAATGTGTTTTCTTGTTCTATGAATGATTTTAAGTTGTACAACTCTATGAGTATTAAATTTCAATGAGTATGCAATGTATGAGAATTGAATTTCAATAAGTATGCAAATGCTTCTTTAAATTTATAATATATATATATATATATAAAACGTACCCAAAAGCGTACTGTACACGAGATTTTTAAAAATTTGCCGTTTCGGCATACCGAAACCGTACCCGTACCGAGATAGTCTAGCCTTGCCAACATAAAAATTGATATAAACACACCTATTCTAACGTTTCCCACATCCCTTGCAAGTTAAAAACACCCAACCAATGCTATTTATGCACACCTTCATCCCTTCATTACTCACTGCCACCCAACACTTCATAATTTCCGCAATGGGTCATGATGAATGAAAGCTAAGTTGCAATGTTTGTGTTTGTGTTTGTGTTTGACAAGGATAAAATTTAGAAAACGTTTGCCAGTCGATAAAAATCAGGAAAAAATTGCGTTTTATGCTACCGATTTAAACTCGTCAAATTCCGATTTTTTCCAATGGAATTTGATGGCAATGTGGATTGTGGGATGAATGAACAACTGACAACAAACAAACATATCAAAGTATGCAGCTTACGATGACAACACAGGTTAGGCACACAAGATCATCTCATTATAACAAGGAGACAATACATTGAATACTCACAGCTTTGGTTTTGCAAAAATCGCAGTCAGACTCTTTGCACAGCTTGGTCTGGTCGGCCTTGCTCCTATGCACTCACACACTAACACCCCTTTCCTCTACTCACTTCTAGCAACAGTCTCTTCTTTGAACTACCCTCAAACCCCAAACACACGCTAACAATACTGGAATACTGGAACCCCCTTTTCCAAATGAGGTTTATCTTTCTTCCGGGTGAAACCCATTTACATGATTCTGCCCTTGCCATATATTGGTCGGAGGCATTCTAAGAAAAATCTACAGTTAAGGGGTTCAGATTGCCACTCAAATGTCGATTGCACGCATTACAAGAACACTTCAGAAGAAATCAGCCAGTTGTACAACTTCTGAAAAATGGTCAATCCAATCCTCGAGTGCAGGACAGCACGTAGATTCAGACTCCCATGGAATTTTTTTGTGAGAACGGTGCTCACAATCGATGGTCTAGATCTTTTGGACTTAGACAACTTATACGGCCAAGCTTTGTCTCTGAAATCCACATCTCCTCTTATGGTCCCGTGTCCTACCATCAAATTGATTAGTGTTTGTACTCTCGCTCCCTCCCAACACATCCTTCCAAGTCTTTTTCAATCTCTTCACACTGCTTCTCACGTAGATTCAGACTCCCATGGAATTTTTTTTGTGAGAACGGTGCTCACAATCGATGGTCTAGATCTTTTGGACTTAGACAACTTATACGGCCAAGCTTTGTCTCTGAAATCCACATCTCCTCTTATGGTTCCGTGTCCTACCATCAAATTGATTAGAGTTTGTACTCTCACTACCTCCCAACACGTCCTTCCAAGTCTTTTTCAATCTCTTCACACTGCTTCTCACGAATCCAAGTTCCCAAATTTGAAAGTTATTTATCTTATCAAATACCATCAATTCCATGATATGGATGCAATTCCGCTCAAAATGAGTGAAATAGTGGCCCGCCCCTAAGGGCAGATATATCTAACATACAATTTTTTTCTGATAATCTTTAAGGACTGGTCTTTTATTTCAACTTGTCACACATTCCTCTTTGGAACCTCGGACATAAGGTGTATTGGCGCTAAATGTCCTTCAGCAAATGATTTCATTTTCCTCTTTTCACTTGCCTTTTCATTATACCTTAGGCTGCACTGATTTAGCTTCCTTCTCAGTTCTTCATGCAACTAATGCATATATTCTACAAAATTCTTTGCATCTACACTCTTCTCTAGTGTCACACTTATCATGTGCATCACTCCTTTGGGCAATCTTCCATGCACAACTTGATATGAGGTCATTCTTGCTGACATGTTCATTTATTTGTTGTAAGCAAATTATGCTTGAGCCAACATCATATCCTATCGTTTTGGCTTTGTTTCCAACCCAACATCTAGGCAGATTTCCTATACTTCTATTCACAACTATCGATAATTCCAAGATCCACAAACTCCCAAACTTACAGGGTAGACATCCATGTTGAGCTTCATCTGCACTAGATCCCTTCCCATCTTCGAAGTGTGGGCTTCTTTAAAAAACATATTCTTCGTCATTGAATTTTTCACTCATTCAATTTGTCTTTGAGCTTTCGCTTGTATTTAGAAGAAAGATTGTTTAACAAAATAGATTTGATATCTTCGTCATATAGAGTAGCATTGACTTCTGCTAGTTGTCTGATGAGAGACCTCAAATAATTTGTGGCTAGATATTGTGCCTTTGTCATCCATTTTACACACCAATTTTAATTTCCGAACCACAAATTAATGCAGCAAAATGAAAGTCATAGTCTAAATTCAGACGGAAATAAATTCAACAAAGAAATTCAATTATGTATTCTGATTTTGTATCAGAAATCAATGTAAGGAATGTTTAATGTGTGAACTTGTACATTAAAGGAATGTCGCAGTCATCTACAAGAAAATATTTTGCAAGATTAAATACCAGAAAAAATTTTGCTGTTTTCGGCGACTGGCATGTGCAGAATATACTGCCTAAATTGCGGTTGTTTTTTTGTGATACAGTTTTTATCGCAACATTTTTATGGTGAATATTGTGATGTCTGTCTTTTAGAGACGAAAATATGCCCTAGCAGCAGGCAATAATGAATGATTTGAAGGTAATGGTGGCGACGGTGTTTTGGACTTTTTTTGCACAATTTTGCCCTATATAGTGACTATATTTTTGCAAAAATTTTGCCCTAAGTCGAGATTGTATTTCTGCACGACTTTTTGCCCATTATGCCCTAAACAACTATATTCTTTTAAATCTCGAAATGGGCTCTTTTTAATCTCAAAATAACCAGATACTCTTGATTTTTTCCCTGACGTGACTGTCACAAGTTCTGTAACATAAATGGCGACTAGCAATGTCTTTTTCACTATTCACAATCTTTAAATGACATTTTCTGCACGTTACAGTTTTCTGTTCACGATTTGTAATCTTCTATCCAAATTAGAAACCCTATCGAACACCAATGGCTCTAATATTAATGTTAGAAGATGTGAACAAATAAGGAATGAAGAGAAACCATAATACAATGAAGATGATTTTTTCCCTGACGTGACTGTCACAAGTTCTGTAACATAAATGGCGACTAGCAATGTCTTTTTCGCTATTCACAATCTTTAAATGACATTTTCTGCACGTTACAGTTTTCTGTTCACGATTTGTAATCTTCTATCCAAATTAGAAACCCTATTGAACACCAATGGCTCTAATATTAATGTTAGAAGATGTGAACAAATAAGGAATGAAGAGAAACCATAATACACACATTGTAAGTTGTGTGTCGGTCATTTTATTATGCAAGGGATAGTTACAAAATGGTTGAAATAGTTACAACCGTTCATTAGTCAATACATAACTAATAATGGCTTAATAATAAACTATAAGCCTTATATTCTTATATGTGGAAGACTATTGAGTAACATTAACAACAATGACTTACTCAACACTCACTTGAGTATCATGCTACTTTTTTGGGATAGTATGTTGATGCAAAAATTTCTAAAGCTTTCGCATTGGCATGTTGGTTTGAAAAGTGTCTAAAGTTGATAATAACCTGGTTTATATTAAAGTTTTGCTTCTTTTCAATCTTATGATATTGGATTGCAAACCTAATCTTTAACCTAAATCTAAGCTCGAGGCTAATTGGGCCTAAAAAGGGCTTAATGTAGACACAAAATCTATACACTTAGGTACATTTCTAGTTCTAGGTCCTAGAGAATACTAATAAATACATGATTCCTAATCAATAAAACTAGTAATTGACAATGTCTTTCGGGTCATTTGCTTTGTTTGTTATACTTTTATTGACCTACACGCCCTAAAACCCTGTCGGTATATAACTGATTTATCTTTTATGACCTCGAACACTAGCGCCCAGGCGCTCCTATCCCTCCTGGGTGCTCCTAACCCTTTCTCCCCTTTTCTCACTCTTTTGGGTCTCTTTTACTTCTTGGGCATCTTTTCTACTCTTGGGTCGGCCTTCCAAGTCAATTACGAAATTTAAACAAAGGCGAGAAAGGGGCCAAGCACTAGCACTTTCTACTACCTAAGCTTGCATCAAAAGGCACAAGAGCATTACAAAGCATCCATCTAGCACATCTACACAAGGGACAAGGGCTGCATCACTCTGCATACACAGCATAGGAGGGGAAGTTTATTCTATTCCATCTCACACATTCTATACATTTGCTATATTCTAGATCTAGCCCCGTTATCATTGTGTAACTTGCACAAGGGTGTCTAAGGGCATCATTACACACACTTTCACATGGAGTCTAAAATGTAGTGCAGTGCTCGGTACTAAGTTCACTCTTCAGGTTGTCGTCAAGGTCAGTCTGACTCCACATATTGCATCTTTACTTTTTGGATTTGATGTGGTTTGTGGAAATGCGCAGCTACGTATCTTTCTTTGCAAGTTACAGGTGCGAACAGTGACATTGGGACAAATCCAGAGCAACAAACAGAGCTCAACAGCAAAGCTCCTCCTGCTCAGAAAAGATCAGAACCTGAGCATCTGGGAGGACACTAGCGCCTGGGTGCTCTTGTCCTCCCGTGGGCGCTTTTGTCCTATGTAGTTTTGGGTTTCAGAACCTCCAGTGAGATCTAACGACACTCTTCTCATTATGTTTCAACAGTTCTTCGCTCAAGAACACTTCTTGATCACTTGGAAATCAACTAAGTCATTTATCTCTCTCATTCGCTTAGGGTTTCATATCATTGCTTGCTTGTTAATTGTCCATTTATTGTATATTATCAGTTGTACATCATACACTACAGTAGTTACTCTGAAAGATAAATTTAATCCAATTTATATTAAATCATTTGGTGAACACAATCGCTCAAACCCTACCTTCCTTCAAGGTCTTTTTTTTATGCCCATAGTGGTCGTTTTGGTTCCTTTTAGCACATTGACAATCGCTCAAACCCTACCTTCCTTCAAAGTCTTCTTTTTATGCCCATCACCCACAATGGTCGTTTTAGTTCCTTTGAGCACATTGAGCCTCCTCCATTTGTCCGTAAGTTTTCTAATTCAATGGTTGAATCTTCTAATCCTTTGCTTAACTCAAACAACATTCCTCTTTAAAAAATTGAAACTTTTCAAAGTGAACAATCATATGATGAGGACACTAACGTTGATCAAGAACAGTTAGACAAGCTCGCTAATTTCCGTTCTGCTTTACGCAACCACCCTACGCATATTCCACATGTCCTAAATGCTCTACTCGCTGCCAAACATGCTCGAAATGTTGCCTCTCACCCTCTCGTGGGTTCCTCCTTAGCCGTCATGGCATCCACACCACCCTCCACTATCCCTATTTCTATAGCTACAACTACAACTCCTCCCCCTCCTCCCAATACTTCCCACACACAACTTGGTTCCTCGTCAGGCACTAATGACCTAGCTTCTTTATACCAGGATCTACAAATTCAAATCCGCCAATTACAACAAGCTAATTCACATTCCTCTCCATCTTTAGATTCCTCATTACTCCTTCATAGCTCTTTCGCACCCGTCATTTCCTCTTATCCACTCCCTCCCAGCTTCATTACACCTAAGCTTCCCACCTTCAATGGCCATGGTGACCCTCAGGAGCATCTTTGATCTTTTCATGTGGCATGTCTTGACTATGAGGATGACCTCACATTACTGGCTAAATTGTTTCCTAGAAGTTTACAAGATTACTCTATGCGATGGTTCTATGATCTACATGTTCACTCAATAACCTCTTTTACATACTTTGTCGATGCTTTTCTTGCACATTTTTCTATCAATATTGACACCAAGATATCCTATGCACAACTTGCTCAACTCAAACTAGGATCAAACAAGCGCCTACCTGACTATGTTTTACGCTATAACAACAACCTTGCTAAGATGACCAATGTACTAGCTGATTCAGAGCTGCAAGATCTCTTTATTCAAAGTCTCTTACTTCCACTTCAAGAGAGTGTTTATCTTTGAGACCTATCAATATCGGCACCAAGATATCCTATGCACAACTTGCTCAACTCAAACAAGGATCAAACAAGCGTCTACCTGACTATGTTTTACGCTATAAGAACAACCTTGCTAAGATGACCAATGTACTAGATGATTCAGAGCTGCAAAATCTCTTTATTCAAAGTCTCTTACCTCCACTTCAAGAGAGTGTAATCTTTGAGACCTCTCCCTCCTTTGATCAATTGTGTCATACACTCAAATTGTGCGAAAGCAAACTTTTATCTATGAGCAAGTTGAAATACTATGATGTTGCTTCATCCTCATCCTCTAATAGGTTTCAAGCTAAATCTACCTTCCAACCATCTCCTAAGCCCACTAAAGCTAAGGCCGTTGTCAACATTGTTTCTACACCAGACAAGCTACAATTGCAACCCACGAGGCATACTTTTACTAAATTACCTTACACACCTCCGCTTCTATTACCACAGCTTATTGAAAGCAATCTTATTACTCTTCCTACACAGCTCAATCTCAATCCTTCTCATCCCCGTGGCCGCAACTACAATGAAAATGCACGTTGTGACTATCACCAATGCATTATGCATTCTATTGATTGTTGCTTTAAGCTTAAGCATCAAATACAAGATCTTATTGATAACAATGCAATCGCATTCCCCGAGGCATCTACTGCCAAACCGGTTAATGATAATCAAAATCTCAAAATTTTCAATGACCCTTTACCAAAGCATGACAAACAAGCTACTGATTCTTCTGCAAACCATACATATCATGTTATGCCTCCTCCTTCCTCAAGGCCTCTTGACTTTCTTGTTGCTACTGTCCGTCAGTCATTACATTCTTGGATCATGATTATCATGATACATTTTCTTCTGATTCATTACATATCAATGCTTCTATTGGTGCTTATACCATCAACAATACTATGGTCTATCCATCAGCACTTACCAATGCATGCTCTGTGGCACTTCTTTTAACTATCAAATGCCCCACCTCTCTAATCACATTTCCAGTTCCTAATTTTTATGGTCATGTCATTCTTCCCATCATAGTTAGGTCTCTTATTGTCTTTACACCATTCTTGGTTACCTCTGAAATCGTAGGTTATGACATGCTCTTAGGTTTTCCTTGGCCATCCCTTCCATGCATCACTAGTGTCTTAAGTACATCCATAACAAACAAGTTATCACCATCAAAGGTATTCCACCACGTACACCATTGCCTCAACCCATTGTTGTTGATATCTACGCACCAATAATGACATTTGGGTCTCCTACGCCTCTCACGACTAGATCATATCTGCACCTAGCTCTCTATTCGCACACGTCTACATCACAACCTTGTTTCCCTCATCGGTCCATTAGTCCACCCCACCGGCCTAAGTCCCCTACTAAGGCAGCCCCTTCTCTCAGGTGTTCTCCACCTTCTTCTCCACATTGGTCTCATTCACGTGTACATAGTTATTCTCCTACACCACCGATCCTAGATCATGGTCACATACCTTGGTCACCTCGGACATCGGGTGGAGGGACCTCGCCCTTCACTATTGTCGGATAGTCGTCTATCCACCAAACACTTGAGGGGCATCGCATTTTCTTACCCCCTTCCATCTCCACCTTCTTCTCCACATTGGTCTCATTCACATGCACATAGTTATTCTCCTACACCACCGATCCTAGATCATGGTCACATGCCTTGGTCGCCTCGGACATCGGGTGGAGGGACCTCACCCTTCACTATTGTCGGATAGTCGTCTATCCACTACACACTTGAGGGGCGTCGCATTTTCTTACCCCCTTCCATCACTATCAATTGTCTCTAGTACTACACTTCACACTCTGTGTTGCATGTCTAATCTTTCTCAACACTCCTACACCTTTGGTACACACATTGTACTGTCATTATGCAATGACGCACTCTAGTTCAATGGTTCATACTCGACTATTGAGGGTCCAATTCTTAAATGAACCCCACATCATATCTTTTTGCTACACTTCACGCTCAGCACTTCACAATACATCTTTTCTAGCATCTACTCTCAATCGCATACATAACCCTCATTTCCGGATGACACACTCTTGTTCTATGGTTCATTTTTTACTGTTGAGGGGGTATTTCTAAATGAACCTCATCTCATACGCATCTGTTGGGGGCCAATGTGACTCCTCCCCTCTTCACATCTCGCACATTGCAGCACACCGTTACACTTGCACTGCATTTGCATATCTCGGTTGCATTTACTCTTGTTCGCCTATACTATTTACATGTTGCACTTTGCTTACTATGCTAGCCGGATTCTTAGTATGTCATTATCTTTTTCTATATACTGTAGACACTAAATCATGGACTTGGGTACATTTCTAGGTCCTAAACACATACTAGCATTCATATGATTCCTAAGCAAAAAAACTAGTAATTGATATCTTTGGCCTTTCTTTGTCTCTAGTTTTCTATTTGGTCTTGCACACCCTACAGCCCAATCGAGATTTTACTAATTTATCTTTTGTGGCTCCAAACACCAGGGCCTAGCTAGGACAGCAACGCCTAGATGCCCATGTCCCCTCTAGGCGCCCTTGACCTTTTTTTACCTTGCTTCTTTTGGGTCTCTTTTATCTTTTGGGCATCTTTTTCACTTATGGGTCAACCTTCCAGGTGTCAATTACAAAATTCAAAACAAGGGGAATCATATAAGTACATAGTTATGTGTTCAAAATCAAGCACCAAGCACTAAGCATTACTATCATCACCTAAGTTTGCATCCAAAAGGAACCTAAAGCACTCTAAAGCATCTCATCTAGCATCCATTCAAGAGACATGGGACTACATCAACTCTGCATACACAGCATAGGAAGGGGAAGTTCATTATTCCATCCACACATTTTAATACATTGCTACATTCTAGCTAAAGCCCGCTATCAAGTGCAACTTGCACAAGGGCATCTTAGGGCACAATTTCTACACACACTCACCAGAACTACATGGAGTCTGAGATGTAGTGCAACGCTCGGTCATAAGTTCACTCTCAGAGGTGACCATAGGGTCAGTTTGACTCCCCATTCTGCAATTTCCTTTTTAGGTTTGATGTGGTTTGTGGGTTTGTGCAAGTGAACATCTCTTTTGCCGGTTATAGGTACCTTCGGCGATCCAAGAGTGGACATCAGGCGATCAACGGGGGACAACAGCAAAGGCCTTGCAACACAATAGAAAGCAGATTCTAAGCTTTTGCACAGTCACCAGCGCCCAGAAATGTCTTCAGCACTAAGCGCCCCTATCTTGTTCGGCATGTCCATCATTCCTCAATTCCAAATTTTACAATGGCCAGTGACGACCCTGTTTGCAATTTGTCCATCATTCACACCTTTCCCAATCCATATCCTGTTTCAGGTCAAGTGTAAATCAGCTAAGTATTCCTATCTCTCTTCCTTGTTTAGGGTTTTATACTTTACACCTTAGTTTGGTTGTGTCATTACTGTACTTTATTATTTACACATCATTTATTTCAATAGTGACTCTGCAATATATAGATTTAATTCAAATTAAATTAAATCATTTAGTGAACCCCACTCATGATCATACACTTTAATGGCTCCTCAAATAGTCAATCTTCTTTCATGGCTCCTCAAATTCCTCAAATCGCTTTGCATGACCTACTTCAAATGCATCCACCTTACAAGGTTGTTCTCCAAAAAGTCCTACACACTATGTATCTCCCTCGCAGTACGCCACCTACTCAAGTAAGTGTCATTTTCAATCGACTATCTGATGACTCTTTCGTTCCTAGTTCTCCATCCAATTAACCCATATTAGAGTCAATTCAAGATTTACATTGTTTATTTCAAGATAAAATTCAAGCTATGGAAACAACGATTACATCTCTTAAATATGAAATCCAATATCTTAAGGATGCTTCTCAAGCTTCTATGACTTCTACATGTGCTCATATCAAGGAACCCCAAGGCTTACCATTACCAACACCTCTCAAGTTTGATCTCAATGCCAAGCAACACGATATTCTTCCTCAGTTCTCACTCACCAATTGATCAACTTGCCATCCACTAATGGCTACCCTCCTTATCGGATTGCTAAATACCAAGGGCACCATATTGCAATTATCATTGAATTAATGGACATAATGATAATGACTGGTATGCTTTAAAACAAAAAATTGGCAACCTTAAGCATCATGGTTTCTTTTCGTTTGCTACACAAAATGTTGCTACATGCTCATCTCCAATTGCTAAATCCCAATGGGCTCTTAAATCTGGTCCTTCCATGTCTAATGAGCATCATTCCATCGTCACTAATGTTCCTCCTTCATTCAATCAAGAGTGCCTTTCCAACCTATCCAATTCATTCCAACTAAGCAACCAGCCTACCAAAATAAGCAACCTCCTCTAAAAAACAATTCATCCCCTCCTCCTCACCAGTCTTCTATAGCATTACCAATTCCAACTAACTTCCTCTAAACCTCCTCTAAGCCTTCGAAAATACCAATTCCTACTAAGCAACCTCCTCTAAAACTCAGTCTATTCACTCCTATCAAGTCTTCTACGGCATTGTCAATCCCACATAAATTACCACCATTCAAGATCCTCCCCATCCTACTCCACTTCAGCGTGTAATTATTTTTGTCAAATAAGTTAATCCTTACATTGATGGCCAAGACACATTTCAAGCTCCGCCACCATGACATGGTCCTCGCATCACCGTCTAGATCTTCATGACTCACACACTTGGGGGGCATCATGCTTTCTTCCCCCCCTCCTAGCATCACCAGTTGTCTAATCTACTATCGCGTTTCATGCTTCACACTTAATCTTTTTCAATACACTTACACATCTTGATACACACATTGTATCATCATTACCCTATGATGCACTCTAGTTCCACGGTTCATACTCGACTGCTAAGGGTCTAATTCTGAAATGAACCTCACATCATTCACTTTGCATGCTCTATGCTTCATGATCTATCTTTCTAGCACACATTTTCAAACCATTTCCCAATGACACACTCTTGTTATATGGTTCATTCTTGATTGTTGAGGGGTCTTTTATAAATGAACCTCATCTCATACACATCCGTTGGGGGGCATGTTGCTCCTATCCATCTTCACACATTGCATACCATCCCATTCACACTCATACACTGCATATTGCATATCTTGGTTGCACTTACTCTTGCTTGCTTATACTACTACATGATGCACTTTGCTTACCATGCTAGTCGGATACTCAGTATGTCATTATCTTTGTCATATACACATGCACATTCACTTGGTTTCTAGTTGTGAATGCAGATCTCTTACAGGTCCTTACACACTGCAATGATGTTTGGCACTATACCTCTTACCAGTCTCACCGAGGCTCCTAGGGGCATCTACTTTCTCACACATTATAGGTGCTATCATTTCATCGTATACTACTTCCTATTCTTACTAGCACATTACTTTACATTGATACATACATGCCTTGACATATTTTTTATCTTTCTAACATGCTAATGGGTGTTTCATGTGTAGCATTTTCCTTACAGGACTATATGTCACCATGGTTGTCTGATACATTTTTGCTTTCCATTGTTTGATATTGTATGTCATTGTTTAGGGGCTATGCCCTATGTCTTGTTTGATCACTATTGTTGCTATATGGCCGCTTTGGCCTCTGATTATCTTGTGACATTGTGAGCGATGTCCCATGTTTGAAACCTGTTTTTTGCGGTCTATTTTGTATGCACACTTGCTTGTTACATTGCTTTTCTATGACAGGCTTTCTAATTTTTCTACCAACACATGTATCTAGCCACTTTGTTTGCACGTGCCTTGGTTTCTACCATACACATCCCCTAATCCTTGTAGGATACATAGTTCAACATCAAGTCTTTTCTTTTGGGCCGCACACTCCTACCGACATGTAATGCACCTCAAACGAGGGGGAATAAATTGGGTGAACAAATCACCCCATACATCATCTTAGAGATACAATAAAAAATACAATACAAAATCAACAAGTTACAGTTACAACACAGGCTCAAAATCAGACTTGGGTTAGAATCATAACACAAACACCAACACCCAGACTCAGATAGAAATGCCTAGGCACTTGTATCCTCCCTTGGGTGCTTATATCCTGGGACACATACAATTAGCTTATCAGATCAGCACAGTTCACATAAGTCTTCAGAGCAGTTTTATAGTATCAGGTGTTGGTCCTCCATAAACAGAATGCATTTATCTCCTTCGATTCAGTTTAATCGGAACTAATTCGAACTAATACGGAGGAACAAAACAGGGACACACCATTTGTAGTGGTGTTTATCGATCAGAGTCATGGAAGGAGAGTAACACTATACCTCTATCCCCAAAACTTGCTCTTTGGCATGAGATCGCCCAAAAAACTCACACTTGGCATGAGATTTCCCAAAAAACTTCGCACTTGGCGTGAGATCGCCCAAAAAACTCGCACTTGGTGTGAGATCGCTCAAAAAACTCGCTCTACACAAAATTCCAGGACACATTTTTCTATCCTTTTACACTCTTCTCACATCAGGTGCACACTTTCTTTTTTACACACTTTTACATACTTATGCAAATTTTTCATATACACGACTTTGACTACTCTCTTACTCTTCTTTTTGCAGGTTCATCCTTACAAGAAGAAGTAACAACAAGATACAACAATAGGTACAATATGATATAACACATATGCTTCACCCCTTGGGTCACTTTCCTTTCCTAGGCTCCATGCTTCACTTGTCCACTCGGCACAGTATTTGCCACACTCTCTACAGGATCATAAGGTACACATCTTTTATCTACTTTATGTTATCGAGTATTCACTCAACAACATAAAGTGGGGGCAAATGTAGACACAAAATCACACACTTGGGTACATTTCTAGGTCCTAAACACATACTAGCATTCATATGATTCCTAAGCAAGAAAACTAGTAATTGATGACTATCTTTGGCCTCTTTTTTATGTTTCTTATTTTTATTTGGTCTTACACACCTTATAGCACAATCGGGATTTTACTAATTTATCTTTTGTGGTTCCAGACACTAGTTCCTAGTCCATAACAGGAGCACCCAGGCTCTCTGTTCCCCTCTAGGACGCCCTGACCCTTTTTACCTTACTCACTCTTTTTGGGTCTCTTTTATCTTTTGGGCATCTTTTTCACTTATGGGTAGGCCTTCTAGTTGTCAATTACGAAATTCAAACAAGGGAATCATATAAATACATAGTTATGTGTTCAAAATCAAGGACCAAACACTAAGCATTACTACCATCACCTAAGCTTGCATCCAAAAGGCACCTAAAGCACTCTAAAGCATCCATCTAGCAAGGGACAAGGGATGCATCAACTTTTCATACACAACATAGGAAGGGGAAGTTCATTTTTCCATCCACGCATTCTATTACATTGCTACATTTAGCTACAACCCGTTATCAAGTGCAACTTACACAAGGGCATCCTAGGGCACAATTTCTACACACACTCGCTAGAAATACATGGAGTCTGAGATGTAGTGCAGGCTCGAGTCGTAAGTTCACTCTCGGGGTGACCACCTAGGTCAGTCTCGACTCCCCATAGTGTATCTTTCCTTTTTAGGTTTGATGTGGTTTTTGGGCTTGTGCAGAGTGAACTTCTATTTTGCTAGGTTACATGTACCTTCGGCGATTTAAGGAGCAACTCTCGGGTGATCAACAAGGGAGCAACAACGAAGGCTCTTGCGACACTACAGAAATTCAGAGTTTTGAGCATTGGCGTAGTCACAGACGCTCTGAAGTGATCTTCAATGCCCAGGCACCAGCTGTCCTACCATGGGCACCCCTTTCCAGCCTCATTCCTGAAGCTCCAAAATTTATTGTGAGTAGTAACGACACTTGTGTCCAACCTGTTCATTAGTCACACCTGCCCAGTTGAGATCCTATTCCACGTCAAGCATAAATCAGTTAAGTCCTCTCTCTTTCTTCTATCCTTAGGGTTTCAAACTATTATATCTTAGATTGTTTGTCATCATTTCTTTACTTTCAGCATTTATACATCATTTATTTCAATAGTGACTCTGCAATATTAGATTTAATACATAATTAATTAAATCATATACACATCCACGTTCACTTGGTATCTTGAGGTGAATGTAGGACCTTTCGCAAATTCATACATGATGCATGATGCTCGACACAGCTCTTTACCAGTCTCACCAAGGCTCATGGGGGCATCTACTTTTGCTACTCTTATATTTCATACATGTCACATTACTTACTATCTTTAATCACTATCACTATCCTTGTCACTGATTTATACACACTTTGACATACTATCTTTCTAACATACTAACGGGTGTTTCATGTGTAGCATTTGTCTTGCGGGATCAATATAACCATGCCTATATGTCACTTCTTGCTTTCTATTGCTTGTTATTGTTTGCAGGGTATGCCCTATGTTGTGTGTGATCATTGTATGCTTTTGGCCGCTTCTGCCTTGATTGTCTTGTGACATTGTGAGCGATGCCCCATGTTTGAAACCCATTTTTTGCGGTCTATCTTGTCTTTTCTAATTGCTTGTTACATTGACTTCTATCGCATGCTAACTTTTATACTAACACTTGCTACTAGCATGTCTTGTTTGCATGTGCCTTGGTTTCTACTATGCACATCCCCTACCCCCTGCAGGTATCCACTTCAATTATGCATATCAGTATCGGGTCCTCTCCTTTAGACCACATTCTGCTACAATCGTCACATGCACCCAAACGAGGGGGGTATCTATTGGGTGAACAAATAACCCCTATAGCAGCTCAAAGTTTCGGTATATAATGAGCACAGGAACAGAGTTACAGATTGGCTCAGAATTAGACTTGGGCCCAAAATACAAAGTAGACCCTAGCGCCTAGACCTGGACATTAGCGGTGGGCACTTGTGTCCCCCCTGGGTGCTTGTGTCCTGGGGGCAAATACAGTCATTTTCTCACTCTAGCACAGTTCATAGCAATTTTCAAATTAGTTCTTCAATATCAGGCACTTGCCTCTAGGTATAGAATTCAATCTATCAGTTACAATTGCAACAAATGGAATAAATCAGGGACGTAACATATGCAGTGGTGCTTATTCGAGAAGCGTCATGGAAGGCGAGAAAAACTAGACCTCTCACCCCAACACTCTTCTCTTGGAGTGAAGTCGCCCAAAAAACTCGCTCTCGGTGTGAGATCGCCCAAAAACCTCACCATCAGCATCCAAATCCAGCAACTCCAAGCAAACAGGACAATTTTCTATCTCATACTCTCTTACATATCAGGTGCACACTTTCCTTTTACACACTTTTACACTCTTTACTTATACATGCATTACTCTGATTTTTCATATGGAACTTAAACTACTCTCCTTTTCCGTCTCCCCCATTACGGAACTTACTTATACATGCATTACCCTAACCTTCTTCCCTTTATCCACCACTTTTCCATCTCCCCCATTCCCCTAACTGACCATGCGGCCCTCTCATTCTCCTTGGAAACCACCCCCCAGACCCCTAGCCCCTCTCACTGCCCTCCACATACCACTCTGAGACCTTAGGAGGGTGACCCCATAACCTTCTCCTTTCATCTCCATCAGCTTCTCCCCCCTTTATCCCAATTCACTATGTTCCCCACTAACAGGATGTACAACCTTCATGTCACTGCTGTCCACGAGGCAGCCTTGCTTTCCTACCCCTATTCCACCTCCAGGCCCCTTAGTACGAGGACATGCCCCATGAACCAATGGTATGATGACGACTGCAAAGCCCTTCACCGCCAGCTCTGCATGGCCTTTACCCATGACTTCCCATCCTTCCCCTACCTCAAAATTACCTATCGTAATCTCCTCTACCACAAGAAGCGTACCTTTATTGCCCATAGAAGAAGGGATCTCCGCACCTCACTTTTGCATTCCCTCAAACACTTTTGGTGTACCATCATTCCCCGGCACTCCCCCTTATCCCTGAACCTTGACCCCCACACTATGTTTACCCACACCTCCACCCTTTATGATATCCCCGGTCAGCCCCGAACCCAGGTTGTGTCCCCACCTTCCACCTGCCACATCTTCACCTACACAAATATTAAGAAGGCCATATCAGTGATGAATTGCAACAAAGAAGCTGATGGGAAAGGCTTCCAGGTAGAGTTTTTTAAGCATGGGATCAACACCATCAACAGTTGTTTGGTAGACCTGTTCAATCATGTGGTGTGTATTGGCTTCCCGCAACCTTGGTCCCACCATATTATCCATCCTATTCAAAAATTCGGTCCTACTTTTGATCCTAATAATTACAAGACAATTATGGTGGGTCACACTTTCTCCAAGTTGTACGCCATTGTTCTCCATTTGCAGTTATTCGAGTTTCTAAAGCAGTATCAGTGCAAAGCCACAGGTCAGGCAGGTTTCAGGACAGGGTACCAAACTATTGATCACATTCTCACCCCTTGTGCTATCATTGAGGAAGCACATCACCGTTCGTCGAGAGTCTTCTGTTGTTTTGTGGACTTTAGGAAAGCCTTTGACTCTGTTCTGCGGGAAGCCCTTTACCACAGACTAAGAGACATTGGTATCTCAGAAACCTTCTTATCGCCATCACTCGGCTGTATGAGGAGGTCTTGGGTCGCCTTCGTATTGCGGCTGGGCTTTCCGACTTCATCAGGAACACCATCGGGGTCAAACAAGGTTGCACTCTCTCCTACTCTATTTGGTATTTATATTGATGAGTTGGAGGAATTTCTCTACGACCACATATAGGACGGGACGGTTGTCTTCTTCACTAGGTTTTGATCTACATTCTTCTCTTCGCGGATGATGTGGTCCTTTTGGCTTCTTCTACGGAGGGGTTACAGAGACAGCTTGACGATTTAGCCCTCTTCTGTGATCATAGACAGCTTACAATCAACCTACGTAAAACCAAGGTTATGGTTTTCAATGTGTTGAAGACCTCCGAATTCCATTTCTTCTACGGAGGGGAGGAGTTGGAGATCACCAACTCCTACACCTATCTGGGGGTTCTCTTCTCTGGACCTCGCTTCAGACTATGCCCGACTATTCAACCCCGCATCAACAAGGGGTATGGTTCCCTTGCGATCTTGGAGAGACAATGCTTCCGCCACCACTTTCAGGACACGCTGTCCAAGATGTCTCTCACGGACTCTCTTGTGTGACCCACGATTCTCTATTGTTCTGAGGTTTGGGGTTCCTCCCTACTCAAGTCGGATTGGGCTTCTATTGAGCAAGTTCAAATCTTTTGCTCAAACGGATCATCAGATGTAAAGAGATTGTTCCTCATAATATCATCCTTGCCGAGTTTGGGGCTCGCCCTTTCAGACTAGAGGTCATCTTTGGTCTCGTCTCACTCTTGCACCACATCTAGGGACTTTCTGATTCTTCCACAGACAGAGATAGGTACATCTACCTTACCTACCGTTCTTTTGAGTCCATTGCTCTTTCTTATCGTAGTGATCGTGTTCGTTGCTAGTATGTCGAGGCCTCTCGTCTCCTTGGATCCCTTGGGATCAACATGGACCGTCTCCCCCCCTTCAAGTACTACATGGATGCTCCTACTCACCTCCTTCTAAGTACGCAAGATCTACACAAAATTATCAAAGACGACATATACCGATAGTTCACTCAGATTACTTGGACCAACCCCCGGGAGGATCTACGCCTGAAGATGGCCTTCTACGCCAATCACTTCCTCGAAGTCAACAATGGACTCGTCATTCTGCCCACCTATATCTCTTGTCATTGGATGCATGTTCTTCTCATATCCCTGGGCTAGTTCAGAGTTGGCTCCACAGGCTTCGGGTCGAAAGCAATCACCAATTGGATCGATCCGAGAGGATCTGTCAGCTTTGCTCCCTCCAAGATATTGAGACAGAGGAACACTTCATTTTTCGATGCCCCATCTACTATGAGATCAGAGAGAGGTTTCACTATCTATTCTGTGAACGTCCAACGTTCACAACCTTCTTCAGGTATAATGATCAGAGGTGTCTTGCTCTGTATTTACAGGAAGCTCTTAACCTCCGTGACAGGGTCCTACATCCTCCTTCCAAGGAGACTACTACTCAACGGATCACATCTTTCTTTGTTGTGCTCTCGGGTGAGAAGGGCACCAAGCGAGGACCTAATCCCAGTGGAAATTATCATATTAGATCTGTCAAGACTAGAGGAACTTTTTCCCAGACCAGAGATATCCGGACTCAGACACGGCCAAGGTCCCCCTCTCATAGGCGACAGACCACCAGGTTCACCCAAAGAGCTCGACTTTCCACAGATCATAGGCGTCTCAAACAACTTCCAGTTCCTGACACCAGACATCAACACATCACCAGATTCTTTCCGATTGGCCTTGGACAACAGTTGTGAGGGTTGGTATTGAGGTTTTTCCCTCCACCTCCTCTCCTTTGTACTCTCATTCTTCTTCTTTTGTTGTCTTTGGAGACCCTTTTGGGTTTTCCCCGTTTCTTCTGCTTTGCTTTGAATGGTGCAATCCCATTCACCTATTTCTGTGGTCACTTGTTGGACATTTAATATAATTATCTTATCTTATCTATCTCGCTCTTCTTTTGAAGGTTTGTCCTTAATACGCAATAAGAGGTAGCTCACATCAGCAAGCACAAGCTCCAACAGTACGCTACTATGCATACACTTCACCCCTAGGGTCTACTTCCATTTCCTAGTCTACACGCTTCACATTGCAATCTCTTCACGCTTCACTTGTCCACTCGGCACGTAATCGGTTGCTCTTCTCTACAGGATCATAAGGTATGCATCTTCTATCTACTTTATGATGTCAAGTATTCACTCAACAGCATAAAGTGGGGGGCAAATGTAGACACAATCTATGCGCTTGGGTACATTTCTAGTACCTAAAGCATACTAATATATACATGAATCCTACTCAAGAAAACTAGTAACTGACAATGTCTTTCGGGTTTTTTGCTTTGTTTGTTATACTTTTATTGACCTTACACACCCTACAACGCTGTCGGTATTTGATTGATTTATCCTTTTATGGCCTCGAACACTATTGCCTAGTTAGGACACTAGCACCCAAGCGCTCTTGTCCCTCCTGGGCGCTCCTGACCCTTTCTCCCCTTTTCTCACTCTTTTGGGTCTATTTTATTTCTTCGACATCTTTCATATTTTTGGGTCGTGCTTCCAGTTGTCAAATACGAAATTCAAACAAAGGAATCATATATATACATAGTTATAGCTCTCAAATAAGGGGCCAAGCACTAGCACTATCTACTACCACCAAAGCTTACATCCAAAGGCAAAAGAACATTACAAAGCATCCATTTAGCACATCCACACAAAGGACAATGGTTGCATCACTCTGCATACACAATATAGGAGGGGAAGTTTATTCTATTCCATCTCACGCATTCTATACATTTGTTATACTCTAGATCTAGCCCGCTATCATTGTGCAACTTGCACAAGGCCATCCTAGGGCATCATTACACACTCTTTCACACAAAACTACATGGAGTCTAAAATGTAGTGCAGCGTTCCTTGGTACTAAGTTCACTCTTCGAGTGACCGCCAAGGTCAGTCAGACTCCACATACTACATCTTTATTTTTCGAATTTGATGTGGATTGTGAACATGTGTAGCTAGGTATCTTTTTTTGCAGGTTACAGGTGCGAGCAGAGACATTGGGACAAATCCAAAGTGACAAACAGAGATCAACACCAAAGCTCCTCTTGAACAAAAAAGATCAGAACCTAAGCATCTGGGTGGACACTAGTGCTCAGATCCAGACACTAGCGCCCGAGCGCTTCTGTCCTCCCATGGGCGCTTCTGTCCGGTGCAGTTCTAGTTTCCGGAACTTCCAATGAGACCTAACGACACTCTTCTCATTTTGTTTGAGTTGTTCCTCGGTCCAGAACACTTCTTGATCACTCGGAAATCAATTAAGTCATCTATCTCTCTCATTCACTTAGGGTTTCATATTATTGTTTGCTTGTTGCTTGTCCATTTACAGTATATTATCATTTGTACATCATACACTACAGTAGTTACTCTAAAATATAGATTTAATCCAATTTATATTAAATCACTTAAGAACTATAGTGGCCACCATGCATATATAGTTTTTAGTGAGGTTTTGAATTATACCCTCTTTTCAAGTTGGTTTGATACACGAATCCTCACGGGAAAAGATAGTAAGGAATTCGTTGAAAATTCTTTGAAGAAGAGTGTTTAGGCTTTGAGACCGACTAGGTTATAGAAAATCTATGAAGGGTCTTCTTGGAAGAGTTCTCTGTGGAAGCTAAGTAGTTATTGTTCAACTGATTTTGATTTTGAACAGGTGACGCTGAAAATTGATTATTGTTCTATTGTGTGCGTGGCTAGGTTCAAGTTTCCAGACGTATTTTACAAGAACGGTGCTTTGAACTAAATCTATTTTTCTAAATCTCTAAGTCTTGAGCAAACAAATAAAAAAAGGAAATGAAATTCTTTTTTTCTCATTCATGGTTTTGAACCCTAAATGAGTCTCTGTGGTAGAATTCCTTGTGATTGCCATTAGTTGAGATTCAAACTCATGATCTCTTGAACAAATTTTTCAGTGTATTGTGTTACGATATTTGCAATCCTTTTTATGAAAGGAACCTTAAGTTTACTAGACTCATTGTATAGATTTTGTTGTAAAGTGAATAAGCTGGTATAGCTGGGTTTTTTTTTAATCCTCACTGCTAGGTCTTTCTTCTTCCCTATGGATGATTTTGTGTTTTTTGGGGAAACGGGAAACAATAAGGTTTATCCTTGATAAATATTCTCATTCTATACTTTCTGAGAGTTATAATTAATTAATCTTCCTCACTTGTAAATTGTGGCATTAATTATGTGAACTCCCCATCAGCATGACAACAATTTTCCTTTTTGAGAGAGTACTACTTGTTCGAAATGTTTAATTTTATGGAAGTTCTCTGCATTGTCAAAACAATCATTAGAGTCTGCCTTGTCTTTTAAAGGATAATCCTTAGCTCTGATTAAAAACAAAAGGGGATAACCACAGTTGAGATATTTGTGGAGTTTTGAGCTTCTCCTATCAAGTAAATACTTGTTTTCAAGCTCCCCGTGACTTTGTTTAATTTTAAGGACCGTGGAAGAGGTTAGATAAACTTAATTGTTGTTGGAAATACTGCAAATCAGGTTATCAGAAAATTAATCTTAATGCAATAAAGGAATGAATTGACTGTGTATTCTGCCCTCCTTATGACTTGTGGATTGTGATTTGTTTTGGTTAAGCGTGGTTGTAAAATGGCTGTTGTGCCATATGTGAATGTCAGATCTGGTTGTTCATTGTAAAAAAGTGGAATCTGACACCTTGTTTGTAAATTGCAAGACCGAGCTAGATAAAATATAAATTGTCTCTTTGCTAATAAGGTTTTCATTAAGACTTTCTAGAACTGTAACTTGAGAACCTTGCAACTACAGCTGTCAAATGTTATTTGATTGCAAAATGAGGGCTCATTTGCCTTGGTATTATTTCTAATCATGAATGATGAATAGCCTAGCCTTTTTTAACTCAATTAGGACTTAGATCTCAATTTTGTATGCAGTCTTGTATGGTCTTTCTGTTTTAAAAGATGATATTAACCTGTGTTAGGTGAGCAGAGTATTATATTCACAAATTTCTAAAACTTGAATTTGGAACATATAATACTTAAGCTGTAGTTTTTTTTAAGGTTACTTCAAACCCAAGTGTATGGGGTATCTTCTCAACAGCAAATGCGGGAAGAGATACCCAATAGTATTACTTTGCAGGCAATCCCGATGAGAATCCCCATACCATTCCAGTTGACAAGTTAAGTCTTACCCTATTCATATATAAGTATTTCTTGCTTAAGGTTTTTGAAAACTTACTAATCTGATATTATTTTGATTTTGAGCAAGTGACGCTCAAGGATAACACTTGCTCAGGCTTATTACATTCCTCTGAGTTCTTATCCTCAACAATTAGGGAGAGCTCCCCACAGTTACATGCAATTCTACCTTCCCAGCATGTGGTATCACAATGCTAGCATCCAGCCTACATGCGATCCTGCTGACCCAAGAATTTCACTAACATTGGGACAGAAGTAAGGGGCCCTGCTCCAAGTATGCTTCTGTCTGTGCTCAGTAAAATCCAAATCCACTCACATCTAGGTACTCGACAATAGGGTTTTCCCTACCTGACTAGGCATAGGCTCAACGGTAATTAGATATCCGTCAGGCCCTTATCCACTCAAGGCAGGTTGTAGCGTGCTCCCCCCATCTGCCAATCAATCAAATGGGACGGAAGCAAGGGAATCCTGCTCCAAGCATCCTTCAATATGTGCTTGATTCCTCGACTACTCAAGATCTTAGTTGAAAACAACAGCAGAGGTTGTGCTCAAATGGCTACGGTTTCAAATTAATTTTAAATGCAAGATTACAAGATCAGTATTACAGACATAAGTAGCAAATTTCTGATTCTTCAGTTTGCTCATGTGTACAAAGATTCTCCACTTATTATGATTGAAAAGTCTCCACTAGAGAAGTCGCCAAGAATCTATTGCTTGGTGGTGTCTATCATTTGATATCTTTACAACTCATATGCACAAAGATTCTCCATTTAATATGATTGTAAAGTCTCCACTAGAGAAGTCACTATTTGATGAAGATGATGATATGTCAAGTGGATTCAACAAGGTTTCCACTTCAGTCAAAAGATCATCTCAGCTGATAGGATCAAAGAATCATCTGATTTGATATATGTATGACACGTGTTCCAATAATGTCCCAGGATGTAATTGTCATATCTTGGATTGATATAAAAGAAAGACTCACACCCTAACCTTCTATGGACAATAGTATGGGCATATGTATTCATAGAGAATCTTTCTTGTTCATGGAAAGTGTGTGGGCCAAAATTTTCAATTAATTCATGGATAAATGCATTGTACTCTATCTTGATCTCTATTTGCCATGTCCAGCTAGGTCTCCTTATCAAATTAGAGTATTGGCACAACCGGAGTTCATTATTGATTCTTAGAATGGTGATTTCTCCTTCATTTTGTCTTGCTATGACATGAGCAACACCTGGCATCTGGATATCCATCGAGGTTGCTTGAGAGACTCTTGTATATCTTGAAACTCGTCCTTCCCTGAGAATTTGCTCCTGGATTATAATATTTAGTTCATGAAACCTTTTTTTAATCCTCATTAGCTTGAATCCTAGAGCAGGTTGATACATGAGAGTAGTGGCTGGGTTTCTGTTGAGCCAATCAGCAACTTTCTTCTTATTTCCTATAATATGTTCAACCTTATAATTCAATTGATTGAAAGTCTTGCCATCTAGCATCCTTGCCCCGACCATCCTTCCTTTCCTGATCCTTTTCCTTGAAGGTGACAAGGTGACAAGGTGACAAATAAGATGCAATCAGTTTTGATCAGGAATTGCTTAAAATGCATGTGTCTTAATGCAAATTTCTCTACACACTTTTTTACTGCATAAATTTCTTTGTCAGATGAGATCAATTTTTTCATGTCTTCTACAAAGACACCATATACACAAACAAATTCTTTATCACTTTCAACACAAAAAATAATTCACCCCCATGCAAAGTTGCTTGCATCTATGAAAAAAACAAAATCTTTTGTTTTGGGGGATATACAATACTGGCAAAGATTTTAACTTAGCCTTGATTTTCTAGAATGCTTTGGCCAATTCTTCACTCCAAACATATTTCTTGGTGTTCTTCAAGAGATTTTGAAGTATGGTCCCATCATTTCCTAAGTCTTCATAAAAATTGTTAACATAATTAAGCATACTTAGGAATGCTTGCAGCTGTTTCTTATCCATAACATCACGAAATCATGGTACCTTTTCTTTTATATGAGGTTGGACCTCAACTTGGTGGTTTCTTGCACTCATACCTAAAAAATTGCAATCCTATTGACAAAATAGTAACTTGATGTGGCTCAATCATAGGTGACAACCCCCGTGTATCTTGATGTGGCTATGAAATTACCTGAATATCATGGTGTAGAAGATGTGCTCGGCCATGTGCATCATTGCAAGATTGTGTGTGGTGCACAAAGGGAAGTTCCTCTTCTAAGTGTCGGGCCCCATAATTTTCGACCCAAAACGAGGCAAAAAAAAAATTGTTTTGCACTACTACGATGCTTGGACAAATCATTTCTTGCTTTCCGCTTCATTGCGTCACTGGATGGGTTGTATCACGATTGCGCATATGGTCCCATCGTATCCAATAAATGATATGGTAAATATTATACGTATAAGCTATTAACATTATTGTACTAATATAATGTTATGTAATTATAATATTATACATCATACTATACTTTAAATGTTATAACAACCACACTATAAACAATTGTAGCATTATAATGATTAGTATCATCTTTTAAATATTGCCAATATAATAAAATCAGTAGGATGATATTATTTATAGATAATAATGAAATTGTAGGTTCTAACATTGTTTCCTAATATAACCACATTATATTATCTACAATGAAAGATACCCAAATGGGTCTCTCTTGTTCTCCAACAATATTAGATCAATTAAAAACACCAAAGGCTGATTTATGACTATTATGGCAAAAATCTTAATGCAGATCTGAATTTATTTGGGAAAATGCGACTATGGTTTTAGATAGATCTTAATGCAAATGATACCCAAAAATTACATTTTCGTTCCCAAATGATTACTCGAATATTTAGCAATTGAATCATGCAAAAAACTGAATTTATTGCAGCCAAAACAACCTAGAAATCAGATCTGAAATCTGATTAATATTCTGCCTGGAAACCCTTACAATATACTTTAGAAAATGATGAAAATACAGCGACTTGGATTATACTATTATGGAAAATATTTGACAAGTATTTTTAAAGGAAATACCTCTGGAAAATGCTGCCAAACTGCCCACAACAGATCGATCCAACTACTGCCCAAAAACCATTGAAAATACCTTCAAAAACTCTTCACAAACACTGCTGAAATAAACCTGGAAAAATTAGACACGCTGGAAATTTCTGAGTGAAATCCCCTCTCAATCCCTTGGGGTTTTCGTCCACAAGAGATATAAACTAAGGTTTTTTCGTCCTTAGAATTTTTTATGCAAAAGCTCAAAGCTCAAATGCAAGAGAAATAATCCTATGAAAAATCTGGAATATAGAAGAGGCAAGTTGACTTCCCTTTTAAAGGAAAAGAGCCAACAACCAACCTCCAAATCAGCCAATGAGCTCACAATGATTTTTTCCCATGCAAACATTTAATATTTTCCCATATTAAATGTTTTTCCCAACAATATTCCCCTCCTAGTGCAAGTCGCATTTCTCTAGGGAAAATACATAAATTAATTAAGTTTTTATCTTCCCTAGGCTTCATTACTCCCCTTTGGCCCAAGTCGCCATTATCCTTTCTAGGAGGATTAAAATATAATAAATCCATTTACAATGACTTTTGCCCCTTAAGGCAAATCGTATTTTCCATAGGGATTACAATTTATTTTTATTAAGCTAAATAAATTAAATATGCTTTAATAATTTTATTTTATTTTTTTTATAGCACTTTATAATAATTTATTATAACTTAAGTCACCCTTATATTTTTCCTTTCGCTGTCGGGTTGACAAAATGGGCCACAGGTCTTCGATTGGAAAAAGGGACATTACATACAATAATGATATTATAAATCTTATAATATCTTATAAATATGAGCATTATGATATACATCTTATGAAATTATAAATACAATAATTATATTATTATACTAATTTTATATCAAACCAACATTGTCGCAATTTTAATACTATTCTACTATACACAACAATTAGTTATATGGTTATGTTATTCTAACATCGTAACCTTGTAATCATTATCACATATATATTATATGATACTTCTTTTTTATACATTATAATAGATATATGTACATCGTATTACATACGCTACCCATTATATATAGCATCATAGAATATATATTAGCCCATCATGTACATATCAAAGACTAATATTATCTACCCATAGATTATAATCCTAGATATCCCTTTCACTAATTTATTTACTTATTACTATTATTATTTACATAATGACAACTTTAGTGTGATGATACACTCTATGTAATATATCCATGTTACGTTATATCCTTGATCAACTTTCTAACTGTAATAAACTTATATATATTTATATATAATAACCATGCTTCATAAATTATCAGGGGTATTTCTGTCTTAGTATTATTTGACTCAGGGAATCTGATTCCTTTATATCACCATCTATAGTGGACTAGTGTGGGCTAGTGGCGGCTAGGCAGCCAAATAGTTGGCAGGTTGAGTTGGCCTCTGAGGCCAAACTAGCAGTGGACACCTACATGGAGTGTTGTGTACTCGATTTGGGAGCATTTTGCACTACCTTGGACCTCCAAGTGTTACAATTAGGATCTTATGAGGTTGTTTTGGGTATGTATTGGCTTGAATCTCATTAGGCCAATGTGGACTATAGAAGCAAGATCATAGGGTACCACGATGACCTTGGGAATTCAGTTGTAATTTTTGGGATGCAGAGGCCTATTTCCTTGCGTAGGATCTCGTCTAAACAACTCATGTGAAGCATGTGCAAGGGTTGTCCAATGTTTGCTATCACGATTAGTGATCTATTGGAGGGTACCCCAGATCATTCACCTCTTGATGAGCATATTGTTTTGAGAGAGCTTGTGGATGTGTTTCTGAGCTAGCTTCATGGATTACCACCCCGTAAAGAGGTGGATTTCACTATAGACCTAGTACCATGGCAACACCAGTTTCTTGGGCACCTTATCGGATGAAGACTCCAGAGCTCCATGAGCTCAAGATTCAGCTAGAGTAGTTGTTGGAGAAGGGTCTTGTCCGCCTTAGTGTGTCTCCTTAGGGGGCACCCGTGATTTTTGTGAAGGACGGTTCTCTTAGACTTTGTGTTGATTTCAGGCAACTCAATAAGGTCATAGTGAAGAATCGCTACCCACTTCCAAGGATTGATGACATTTTTTATCAGATGAGGGGTGTCAGAGTGTTCTCCAAGATTGATCTGAAGTCAGGATACCACCAGTTGCGCATTGCAGATGCAGACATTCACAAAACAGCTTTCCGCACTCGGTATGGGCAATATGAGTTTATCATGGAGGCCACA
This sequence comes from Taxus chinensis, assembly GCA_019776745.2. Lineage (NCBI taxonomy): Eukaryota > Viridiplantae > Streptophyta > Pinopsida > Cupressales > Taxaceae > Taxus > Taxus chinensis. Next base: position 69,261,243 of record CM034156.1, on the reverse strand, counting down.
TGTGAAGTTATGGAATTATGATGACTTCACGCGCTTGTATCGTGACTCCTTCATGCTTTTTAATCACGGCAATCAGAGATCAATTTACCACTTTGGTTATCGGGTTGTTGTGAAGTGTTTCGAGTGCCATCAAAAGACTGTTTGTTGTCTATTAACTAGTTGCACTGCTTCAATCGTTGTCATGGAAGGTGCCCCTTGTCGAGTTGAACCTATATACAACCCTGCTTGGAAAAACAATAAAGACCTTTGGAGGGTGTTGAGCGTTGATGGTTTTACAAACTTCATGCAGAGAATTAAAGGACATGACAAGCACATTTCGATCTCCTTTGCCAAGAACTAAAAAGAAAGGGTAGTTACATATAAAGGTTTAGCATGCCATTCTACACCATCACCGAGAATCTCATTGCTTTTGTAAGGGCATTCAATTTTATAGAAATAAGTTTGACAAATGTGTTGAGGAAAAGAAATTTGTTGAAAGAACTGAAACCCTTGCTTTTGTCAAAGCCGATCTGGATTGTTCCTCCATCCCTACCCCATATGATAAGGTTGCTCACATGGTGGTCCGTTATGTTACTCTTGAGGGTCGCTTCATCACTCTTCCCCTACATCATTTAAACCATTTTTACAGGAGCCCTAGGGTGAGCATTCCCTTCCATATTCTACAGTCCCCAGAAAAAATCTATTCAAGACATACATTCCTACCAGCGTGGCCTCCCTTTGCATCAAGGAGTCATACATCTGCTTCACCAGTACTGCTACACTCACTCGGCCAACATTCCCACCCACGCTATCTCACCTCTTGAACCCCCTATTAAGCGTAAGGTGAAAACAAAGAATCTCAAATCCCCAGCCTCTTCTCCTCCACCGGCTAAGCGCATCCTTCGGAGCAATGACAAGGGGAAGGAATTGGCTATTGCTGAGAGTCTTTTATCCATTGGTCAAACTTCTCATGACCCTGTCATCCCCTCTGGTTTGAAGTCACAGATTATGAAGCATGACGACATGATTAGGGAACTGAGGAAAGATGTTGCTCAATTATTCAAGGAAGGTCCCAAGGGTAAAAAGTCTCTTGACAGTTCTCTTTCACTTGAGGCCAAAGTTGAGGAAATTTAAAAGAAGTTGGCTTCTTTGGAGGAGTCTATTGGGCACATTATAAATAAGCAAATTGATCATTTGGCCATGTAGAAGGCCTTCCTGGATTTCATTGAAATTCAAGTCAAACAGGTGTGCAACCTCGGCAATATTCATCCTGGAATATGGAATGGTGGAAAAGATAAGAAACTTGCTAATTACTCCATCAATATGAACGACGCCTCACATACCATTGCCCTCAATCTCTTTAATGCTCTGGAGGAGGTCAGAAAATGTTTTAACAAGGTGCTCAAGTGAAGATGTTCAAGGTTTCTACTATATTTTTTGTTTTGTTGGTTTCTTGCGGTTTCAAGGTTGTTGTGGTGTTGCTATGTTGTTGTTTTCTTGCTTCAATCTGGCAGGATGCTCCCTACTTTTGTTTCTTAACTTCTGTTTTTGGCTTCTAGACCCTTTCTCTCTGGGGTGTGGTCCCCACCTGTCAAAAAACCACTGATGTAACTTTGTATATTTGGTTTGTGAACCTTCTTTTTGTTGGGGTATGGTCCCTCCCAAAAAATCATTTACCAATAATTAAAAAAAAAAAGATTAGTAATGTTATATTCCTTAACAACTCTTAAGCCCTAAAGAGTTGCAAGTGCCTCTGCATAGTGATTAGACTGAGTACCCATAGGACCTGCATAGTGATTAGCCCTAAATGAAATGAAGGCATGTGCTCCATATGCTTCATGCACACTCTAGTATGTTTCAAAACAAAAAACATTAAGTAAACTCGAGAAAAATTTAAGATCTTGCACTAAAAAATTTAGGTTTGGATTTTGGGTATATTACATAGGGACTTCTAGGTTGAGCTATTGTTGTTCTAGTTTTATTTTTCAAATATCATGATGGTAAAAATAAAAGCAAATCATAGGGTCATGGAACAATTATTGCAAAAAATACTTGGATCCTTAGTGGAAGTCCAAGCACGCATGACAACCCAAGATTTTGTAATTGCAGTTACAAACAATAGTCAGGACTAAAATCTTAATAATGATAATAACATGGGGAAAATGTAGACAATCAGTTAGTGGCTGATGAAACTTAGGAGAGCAAAATTGAACTCATTTTTTAAAGGCCTCAAAACCAGCAATCTTCTAAATTTGACCACCAAGAGGTCAGTGATGCAACCAAAGCCTACTTGGCCAACCTAAAAAATACTTTGAGTTGCAACCTATAATATCAAACAAAAAAAACCTAAGATATCGATATGACAGGGGGCAAAAACTGGTACGAAACGTACCAGGAGCGGGTACGAAGGAGATACGGCGGTGGAAGCGGGTAAGGTACGGACGGCCCTGCCCTGCCACTCTACAACCTCCACATCAACTTTGCCCTATCGTATTTTTACATGTCGTCGTCTCGTCATCAAATAGGGTTTCATATTTTTGCTTGAGATTCGACGATGGCCTTTGGCCAGGAATGATCTGTGGAGGTCCCGGTCTGCTTTGGTTCATGGAGGTCTCGAAGATGTGTCGAATATGTTTTTATTCTCCTTATTGGCGCAAGCTTAGGTTATACGTTTTTTTAAATTGATTTTTAACATTATTTATTCATTAAGATTTTCTTTTGTTAGTATAACTTTTGATTTCTTTTATTATGTTTTTAATAGATTATAAAATATCATTTGAATAATATTTGTGTGGGATTTCAGTTCGTATAATTTAGATATTATTGTTTTTTAATAACTTATAGAATATAACTCATTTCTTATAATTTTATGCTATAGTTTTTTTAGGTTTTATTATATAAATTTAATTTAACATTTTTATTTTAATGTGGTTTTTATATTTTATGTTATAGTTTTTTTAGTTTTTATTATATAAATGTAATTTAACGTTTTTTATTTTAATGTGGTTCGTATAGGTTTACAAATTATTTATATGAAATGTATATAATATTAATTTTTTAAGAAATATATAATGTTAATTTTTTAAGAAATGTATATAATATTAATTTTTTAAGAAATGTATATAATGTTAATTTTTAAAGAAATGTATATTTTTTTATTTTTATATATTTTTTGTACCGATGTATCCAATGCCGTATCCAAGGCCAAAAAAAATTTTACCGTACCCGCTCCCATATCCAAAACGTATCGGCTACTTAGAAAAAAATTCATATAGGTATTTTTCAATTGGAAAAAGAGACATCACTCTGGTAAGAACACCAAAAATACTTAAAAGGATATTCAGATGACACATCTACTTGGGAGATTTTTGAAAAACAGTTTCACAATAAATATCTCAGCAAATCAAAGAGAAAAGAAGAAACTAAATTTTCGGATGTTAGCTCAAGGATCCTCTGTAGTGGCCGAGTATGGGGCCAAATAGATGAGCTTGTTGCACCATGTAGACTACATGCATAATACATAGGGATTTTTAGAGTCGTAGAAGTAATTCCAAGATGCACTGAAAAGGCATATATCCAACTTGGGGCGGTAAGACATGTATTTAAAAGCAATTTTACAAGAATTATTTTTTGGATTATTTAGCGACAAAGGAGGAGTGGGGAATGTTGAGCAAAGCAAACATACACATCCCGCAACCAATCAACCATCATGTTAGTAAGAGGGCCACTTCCATTGTGTCATCACCCACATTGACATAAAAATATTGATATATTGGAGTTTATATGTCACCATGGACTGAGCCAACTAATCAATGTGGGATCATTCTTTTGGTTGAATGAGGATTTTTAGAGTCATAAAAGTAGTTCCAAGATGGACCGAAGAGGCATATCTACTAGACACAATTTTACAAGATTTATTTTTTTTATTATTTAGCTGCATAGAAGCAAAAGGGGAGGCCAAGCAAGCAAACATACTCATCCAACAACCAAGTAACCATCATGTTAGTAAGAGGGCCATTTCCATTTTGGTGTCACCCCTATTGGCATGAGGATCATGGTATATTGGGGTTTATATCTTACCACAGACCAAGCCAGCCAACCAATGTTTATTAATTTTTTGATTGAATGAAGATTTTTAGAGTCATAGAAGTAATTCCAAGATGCATTGAAGAGGCATATCCAACTTGGGGTGGTAGGCATGGATTTAGAGGCAATTTTACAAGATTTTATTATTAATCAGTCAGAAAGGAGGAGAGGGGAAAGCCAAGCAAGCAAACATACTCGTCTTGCTACCAATGAACCATTATGTTAGTAAGAGGACCACCTCCATTGTGGCGTCACCCCTCTTGGCATAAGGATCATGATATATTGGGGTTTATATGTTAGTGAGGACTAAGCCAACCAACCAATGTAGGATTAATTTTTCATTGAATGAGGATTTTTAGAGTCATAGGAGCAATTCCAAGATGCAATAAAAAGTCATATCCGACTTGAGGTGGTAGGGCAAGTCTTTAGAGGCAATTTTACAAAAAAAAAAATGGATTAATAAAACACAGAGGATGGGGAAGGGTTGAGCAAGAAAACATATTCATCTACCAACTAATCGACCAATATGTTAGTAAGAAGGCCACTTCCATTGTGGCATCACCCCTATTGGCATAAGGATCATGATATATTGGGTTTATATGTTACTATGGACCGAGCCGCCCAACCAATGTGGGATTTGATTGAATGGGAATTTTTAGGCATAGAAGCAAATTCCAAGATGCGCTAAAGAGGTGCATCCGACGTGGAGTGGTAAGGCATTTATTTAGAGGGCAAATTAACAGAATTTTTTGGAATTATTTGGCCACAAAGGAGGAGAGAGGAAGGTTGAACAAGCAAACATACTCATCCCATACCCAATCAACCGTTATATTAGTGGGAGGGCCACTTTCGTTGTGGCATTACCTCGATTGGCACAAGGATCGTGATATATTGGGGTTTATATGTTGTGGCAAACCGAGCCAACCAACCAATGCGGGATCATTTTTTTAATTTGACAATGAGGATTTTTAGAGTCGTAGAAGCAATTCCAAGATGTATTGAAGAGGCATATCAGACTTTGGGTGGTAAGGCAATTATTTAGAGGTAAATTTAAAGGATTTTTTTTAAATTATTTAGCCATAGAGAAGGAGAGGGGAAGGCTAAGCAAGTAGACATACTCATTTTACAGCCAATCAACCATTATGTTAGAACGAGGGTCACTTCCATTGTGGCATCACCCCTATTGGCATAAGGATCATGATATATTGGGGTTTATATGTTGTCACAAACCAAGCCAGCCAACCAACCAATGTGGGATTAATTTTTAATTGAATGAAGATTTTAAGAGTTGTAAAAGCAATTCCAAGATGTACTAAAGAGGCATATCTAACTTGGAGGGTAAGGCATGTATTTAGAGGCAATTTGACAAAAAAAATTTGGATTATTTGGCCACATATGAGGAGGGAGGGAGGCCAAGCAAACAAAAATACTCACCCTGCTACCCATCAATCATTATGTTAGTAAGAGAGCCACTTCTATTGTGTTACCCCTATTGGCATAAGAATCATGATTTATTGGGGTTGATATGTTACCGCAAACCAAGCCAACCAACCAATGTGGGATTAAGTTCTTTATTGAATGACGAATTTTAGAGTCATAAAAACAATTCCAAGATGTACCGAAGGGGCATATCCGACTTGGTGCAGTAAGGCATGTATAACCTTAAGCTCTGCTACCATATATAATACACCTAAATATCGAACATCAAAATTGTGATACAAGTACCAAAACTATTTCTCAAATTTACTTAATATTTTTTGTTTTTAAATGTCTCAAAGTGTACACAAAGCATAGTGGACATGTGCCTTCATTTCATTTCTCTAAGTCAATGTCAGTTTTCTATATAGGAGAGCAAAGTCTATAATAACATACTACTTAGTCATGTGTTTATCATAATCTCACATGCATAAAACAACAAGGGTTTCATTCAAACAATCCTAAGGTGTCATTATATTCCTTGTCCTCTACATTTCAGATCAATAAAGCATGTCAAGCATATATGTTCAACATGTTCTTCAAACGATTACATCATAATGAACATATAGACATGTACATACACGCATGTCACATTCATTTGTTCACACGTACATAAAATGTGAGAGGAGTTTTCAAGTCCTTGGGTGAGTTTAGTATTATATAGATTAAGATTTACGATAATAAAAAAGTAAAATATATTTGTTGACCAAGGTAAGAAATAAAGTGGGTCAATAATAACCTCATATAGGAAAATATAACAGGTCATTAAAAGAAAAGAAAGCAATTCCCTAGCTCGCCAAGTCTACAGGAAAGGCACGCACATAAATCTCTACTTACGTGTCGCATCTCATCATCACTTTACACAAAAGCAATCAAACCTTTTAGAATCCAAATGAGAAATATTTAGAGTAAGAAAAAAGACAATTGGCCATGTTCTTCCAACAAAAATGGGTACAATAGCAAGCATATAGCAAGGGCTTTCAAAAAGGCAAAAAAATTAGTAGTGAATCAAGAGAATGTTGGTAATTCATCTAGCCTAGACCATTGCAAGCCTTCCTTACATTAAAGCAATTTCCAATAAGAATGCCATAATTTTGAACTACCAGGATATTAAGAGGAAGTACATTTCAAAAAGCGAGATCATTCCATCTAAGTTGTCAATCATCTTGTCCACAAATAGGATGGAACCTAAATCAAAAAGTGGGGTCTATCATATTGAGTGTTCTTGTGGTAAACCATATCTCAAGGAGACAAGAAGATCGATACTAAAAATGATTACAAAACAATCAACTAGCATTCTCAACAAAGTAGAAAAGTCAGCATCGATGAAACAATCTAACTGGATAAAGCAGCATATTGGGCATTGAAACGTGGAGATCATTTCTAGGGAGGATCCTTTCTCCAAGTAAAAGCTATGGAAAGCAATTAATATTGGTAAGCATCATAACAGTTTAAAAAACGATGAGGGCTTGAGCTTAAGACACTCATGAAGACCCATCGATCTAAAACTTGGAGGATGTCCCACAACTAAAGGGAGCAACAGATTACTTGTTTAATTTAATTTACCTAAAAATCAAGCGTAAAAAATAGGTAATGGATTAATTAATTGATTGTACGGCTGTAGCTATATAGTTAATGACTAGTTGGCAACTAATAATTAGATAAATAACCTAATTGATGATTTAATTGGGTCCATCAGACATCCTATGTATGTTAAAGTGTTATCTATATATAGAGCTCTAATTTGTAATCCTTGATGATGGATCATGTCATCAGATCTAGAATGTCAATGATTTTTTTTTAAATATGATCACAAGTCTTTTCCCGAAGCCTTATGTTAATGAGTTATTTACATAGAGCTCTAATTTGTAATCCTTGATGATGGATGACATAGTTTGATCTAGATCGTCAATGATTGTTTTAAATTAGATCACAAGTCTTTTTTAGAAGCTTTTTTCTGTTAGCATATATTTTAGAAGCCTTTGTCTGTTAGCATATATTTTAGAAGCCTTTTTCTGTTAGCATATATGTTGATCTAGGTTAGAGGTAGAGTGGATTTAAAAAACATACATTTTAATATGCAAAACTGAAGAATAAAAGAAAACAGGATCTGTTTTCAATCTTGATATCAAAGTTTTGAGATGGTACATTGTTTTCTTATTTTATATATACTCCAACAAATTTGTGACTAAATAAATTATTTAATAATCCTATATGAGACGAATTCTCAGAAGTACCTGTTTTGGCAACATTATATGCTGTCCATATGCCCCCTGGTAGCAGCTCTCTGCGAATTGTAATGCAACCTTCCCGCCCATGGAGTGTCCAATCACAACATCTGGCCAGCTCCATTTTTCCACCTTAATCAAATCTGCCACATCCCTTGCAGCAGCAGTGATATCATGAGGTGGAACAAACCCTTCACGCCCGGCAGACTGCCCGTGGTTCCTCAAATCTACTGCAACCATTCTCCATCCTACATACCAAAAAATATATTAACACTAAACGCCCTAATTTCACCTGAGAAACATAAGCCCCCATTTCACATGAGAAACAACAACTACTAGAGACATCTGTCATCCCCAGTCCGAAGTGCACAATCCACAATAGTTAAGAAAATAAGCTTCAAGGTAAATATTAAAAAAAATGGATAGAAAAATCATTTGAATAGACAGCGGCCTATCATCAGGAGGAGAGAAGTGTATATCTGATGATTATTGAAACATCATGGAGATTAGGGATTTCATTTCGGAAACATACATAAGCACGTAACTGTGTTCAGTCCACCATATTTTACCTAAACTCGACATGCATGTCACCATTAAAAACTGTAACACCATACAAAAAGGAAGCGTCGTTTCAAGCAGGATTAAAACCCTGATAAAAAAGAAGCACTAATTTCAGCCAAAACAAAATCCCTGATTCGACCTAAGAAATAAAAAAACATTGTCTCGCCTAAAAAAGGAACCATGTTTATGCCCAATAGCTTGCAATCACCAAGAACATAAGCAAATAAACTGCTATTATTTCTTAAAACCCTGATTTCACCTACTTAATCGATCATCAACCCCATTCATTAAAGAAATAAATGACCAAAAATTAACCTGTGGAATTCTCTGGGCATTTTTCTAGCACTGAAGATGCCAGCTGGCGGGCAAAATTCCTCCAGTTCCTGCCGGACCCCATGAGGCCGTGCAGTATTATTGCCCTGCAACTGCCATCGTTTTTTAACACCCCTCCATTTTTTTCTTCTTCCGCCGGGACTACGATTTCCTCGTACGCAAGATTAGCCATTTCCCTGTGAAAACTTGTTGAGAATGGAAAAATCCATTGCGTCGAGGATCGAACCCTGAACCTCTCTGCGATAAGGCCACATGCAGTTTCGGCGTACTTAGATCTAGACATGATTAAAGCTGTGAACAAAAAAAAAACAGAAAGCCTGCTTATTAAAATACCCAATTACTTTACTTTTAAAATTGACGCCCGTTTAATTTTAGCCGTTAAACACTTGTGACATTTCGATTCGTCCGTCTACTTTGACATTGGTATTATATTTTAACAATAAACGTTCAGCGTTTTTTACATAAATAAACGACCTTATAATGTTCACCTTGGTTTTAGGGGTGCATTGGGGTATGTAGGTGTCTCGTCAGGTTACAAATATTAGCAATTTACGTAAATTGTACGATGGAAACGGTGAAGGGGATATATTGAGAAAGTGAAATTGGAGGGGATGAAAATGGTGGCAAAAGAAGAGGGTCAATGAAGAAGGGGTTCGAGGGAGGAGAAGTCGAAGGTTGAGAAAAAGTTTGCGAGAAATAATGCAAAATTTGTCTTTCCTACGACCACGTGTCATTTTTGTCAATTGTTAGGAGGAAGGGGGTGCAGTGGTCAAGGCATCGAGGCAACATATTTTGAAGATCTATGTTTTCAACAAAAAGTAGACGGGCGGCTAATCAACCCTTTCGCCTAACACCAAAGGACAAGATGGAATCAAACTAGTTTAATCTTGATGATACTTAAGCATGGCTTAAGCGTGGTTAGTTTAAGTATAGGTTAATCATGGACCAACATAAGATTATGGGAAATTTTCTATCTCTTAACAATAAAAAGGATATAAGACAACAAAAAGAAACAAAATAACATGCAAGAAAAGACAAGATAAGACCATATATTGTTAGATCAAATATGATAATGAGATCATTTGAATATCTTGATAACTCTCCTTCATATTTCATATAAAACGATAAATCACTTATTGACGAGATTAATTTCTTTGATAAAGAAATTATTATCAAACCTTTATGTGACAGAGTAAAGCCTATTGATTAGACAACCTCTTTAAAATGTGAAAATTGTAAGTGATAATTTAATGATCTCGTATTTATAATTTATTTGTCAAGTAGTGTAATGATCTTGGAGACAAAACAAAATAACAAACAAAAGTATTCAACATAAATACATTATTCACAAATATGACACATTTACACCATTTGTAAGATAAAAACGAAGAAACACATGTAGAAGAGAAGTAGATTTGTATTTATGAAACATACAATGATCGCCAAAACAAAGTCTAACAAGAGTCGTGATTCAAATCAAAAGCCAACATGGCTATCAATTTGTATTTATTTCGAAATTGAAATGAAGATATCATTCATGGCATGCTCTAGATATGACAGATTAAAATATGCAATCAACTTAGATGAGATACAAAATAATAAAATCAGATAATCAGTAAAATAGTATTAAAACTAGAAATGCACGTTGTATCATAAATTCATACTCAAACCTCAAAACAATGTCATTGTAACACATGTAAGATCACTTATCTCAGAAAACCATATGCACAAAAATATTCCTTATGAAATATGCTTCACAAAATACTCAATACCGGATTTCTCATCATCAAAATTGTATCCTTCAAGTCCTTTTATAATTTTTCCCTTGTGCAAAATCAGTTACAACCGATTTGACTCTAAATAATGAAGTTAAATAATAAAACATTACATTCCTTTTTAAGAGAGACTTTATAATATTTTATTAAGCATCAAGTGAAGGGACTCATCTCTTTTAATAAAGATGATTTTTAAAATATGAGGTACATGAGACAAGAAAGGACAATGGGCCCACTTAGTTATCAATACACCGAATAAAATGCATAACACATCCATACAACATTCAAATCATTTTAAAATAAATTCTCCACCATAATCTAAAAATGATCATCAAACATCATGAAACCAAGACTGCAACCACCATACGGCCATATATATATATATATATATATAGAACTGACATATTTCATTAAATATAAATCCAAATGTTGTTAAGTACTACAAATATTTGATCAAATCCATATCCAAACAGAAAACAACAAGTCGTGTCATTATAAAAACTAGTCATCTCTAGTAAGATCGAGTAATGGAGTCCCAACCGCTGTCATCAACTCTACATATTCACAAGATTCAATTGGAAGGGTAATACAAGCAATGACCCGTGTCTTCTCCTTTACTTCCAACTTTACCCTCTTTAATGCTCCAGTCACCCTGGGAACTGCGGAAGAGGACCTAACATGTTTGAGAGGTGTAGTCACAAATTCATGCACTTTAGACATTATTTATCTTGGTTTCATACTACTGTATAGAAGGTTCTTGAGTGAAGAAAGTATTAACTAACCCCTGTCTTTTGGCCATCTTGTTTTATTTTATTTCATCATTACCAACCTTTTACATCCACATGCCCAGTCAGCTTATGTCATCTCTAGTTATTTTAGCCTCGACCGGGCCGCCCAGATTAGTACTGGGGCGCCCCAGTCCCTTTTGCACTTTCCCGCCATCTTTAGAGATCTTTCTAGTTGTTTCTCCTTCTTATCTTTTTGGTGGTCAGCCATTTCGGGGTTAATTACAAAATTAGATCAAGAGAACCCTATAAATATAAAGTTATGAGACCATAATGAGGGACCTAACATCATTCACTACTATCATCCATCTAGAGTTGCATCCATCTATTGCATTGGAGATCACTTGCATCCATATAGCTCCATCACAAAGGTTAGGACATCTGCATCACACTTCATAGGGGGAGGGATTCTATTCTATTCCATGCACACATTCTATTACATTTTCTACATTTAGTTATTACTCGCTACTTCACAAAGTGTGACTGGCACAAGAGCACCTAGGGCACATTATGCACACACTCACCAGAACTACATTTGGGTCCAAAATGTAGTGCAACGCTCAGTTAGTAAGCCCACTATTGTGGCAACTAAGGTTAGTCAGACCCATTCATTTGCATCTTTCTTTTTTTAGGGTTTTGATACTTCTTCTTGGTCTTTTGCAGGTCTTCTCATCATCTTGGAATATCAGCAACATTTGGAATAGTGCGCAGAAATTAACGTGACAGACATCGAGGGTTTCAGGCCATCTACCAAACTTGTGAAGATCAATTTCAGAGCTTTTGCACAGACCAGAGCACCCAGTTTTTGGACCAGAACGCCCATGGGTGCCCCAATCCAGTCAAATACTCCAAATCCATCCTTTTTGGAGCTTTTGCACGGTCGTTCCTACTTCCAGATTCCCCAGTCAGCTCTGCGACACAGTCCCATGAGTATCTTCTATTGAGTTGAGTTCTTTCCTCTTCTCTTTTACACATTAGAGTTTTACCTTTATTACATTAGTTACTTAATTCGTTTATATGCTTATTTACTGTGTTTTTATGTCCTCCTAGATTAGATTAACTAGCATACGTTATTTCCATTTTTAGTTAATCATTTTGGTGAATCTGACTCGGTCATTCACACTTCTTGGTTCTTCATTCATCTGTATCATCATGAGTATCTCAATCAATGATTATTTGCTTTCCAATCATGATTTACTACATAGAGTCCAACATTTTCTTTCTACTACTCATATTCGTGCTGACATGCATCCAGACTCAGTTTATCAAGGCTTTGTTGATGCATTCGCTCCACACTTGGTAGTTAAGTCAAACCTTCCCTCTGATGTTCACACTTTTGATAATGGCCCGCCTCTGCATATCATCTCTCGTATTTATAATGTCGTTGTTAAGTGTACTTTGATTGATAATGGGTCTGAACTTAACTTGTGTCCTATGTCATTCCTCAAAGTTTTAGGCCTTTCCACTCATGATGTCAGTCCATCTAGTATTTCACTGCGTGCTTATGATGGTTCTATCCGTCCTTGTCTCGGTCACATTGTATTACCTATTACTGTTGGTCCAAAGACTATCCACACTATCTTTTTTGTTGTTGATTTCCCAGTCTCCTACAACTGTCTACTTGGTAGGCCATGGCTTCATGCCATGCAAGCTGTCACTTCTACTATCCATAATTGTGTTAAATTCTTACATGAGAGCATGGAGTATACATTTTTTCGTGACTGTGATCCATTTCAATATTGCAACTGAGCCTCCTAATACTAATCTTCCTATCCCATGCATAGATATTATAGATGAGCCCCAACCTAGGGAAGAACCACCTCACTTACCACCACTTGAGAATACTATTTGTGTGATAGATGCAGTTTCTTTTATGCCACCTGCTACTATTACTGCTATGATTCCTTATTAGAGGCATGTCCAGTCTATGGATGTCATTCTATCACATACACCTTCACATGTACCACCTACATTAGCACGCCCACCATTCACTTGCACACTCTTCATGAATGAATCATATTGGGAACATATTCCATTTGACCCTACATGCGATGTCACTATATGTTCCCATGATGGTCTATCTCGCTTAGGGTTTCACTTTTGAGGACATTCTATCCTACTACTCATGACTCCTCATCTTTATTATGGCTTTATCAATATTATTGTCTTCTTATGGTTTGCATGTCTTTCATCTTATGGTCTATCTATCGTGCACCCCTCACTCTTCTCTAGCTCACATTAGGGGAATCATGGCTTGATTTATATTAGGGGAACATTAGATCCTAGATCATATAGACATTTCATTTCCCATGCCCTTTGGTCATGTTTTTATCTACAATAGTTATTTTCTTGGCTATTCACAAAATCTCACTCATTTGGTATGCACATGGTTGCCCACTTCATCCATTCACTGATGAGGAATATGCCATGGGTATGTATAACTTATGCCTCAATGGTTCATTGCATGATCAACTAGACACTATTTCTTATCAGGTCACCAATGCTTATCCATATGACTTTGACCGAGAAGATGATGATCTTCTCGATGACTTTACATGATCTTCTCACACATGCATTTAGGGGGCATAACAGCTCACACTTCCCCCCTTATCACATTAGCATCATAATGCACATCTCTCATCCTTGCATTATCATTCTTACATAGTACTTACATCACACTCTTAGCATTCACATATAACTTCATCTTATATCATCTTATCTGTGCATAGTCATACATATAGTTCAACATCGATTACCCAATGGCACACTCTTATGCTTCAGTTCACACTTGACTGTCGAGGGCTGACCTACACATTGCAATAACCTTAGCACACACTTTCTCACTATAGCGTCATACCATTACATCATGTCATTCACATACAACATCTTTATACTACATATTTACATCATATCATATTACATGTTACATACATATTCGCATATCTATATTCATCATACATACATTGTGTTGATATATCTTGTCATCACTACATCATAACTTGGATGTCTTCATCCACCCTTTTTTACATACTTTGGTCTTCATAACATTGAGTCAGCACCATTCTCATCACATATTACATTATTAGTCTACATCGTACACATACATATTATACCTTATACACATGGTCATTCTACACATCTTCATTACATATTCTCTTCATCTTATGGTTGTATTTCATCGTTACATATACTACATTGTCTTCTACACGTCACCTCACCACCTTATGACGCACTTTAGTTCCTCGGTCCATACTTGACTTATGAGGGTTTACAAATCAAATGGACCTTACACTCATCACACATTTACTATTTGACCTTTCATCATGTGACATTTCTAGCCTAGTGACATACGCTTTAGGCTAAATCGTCACCTATTCTATCATTTTGTAGTGGTATACACCTTAGGTTACATCACCACTCCCTCTTTTCATCTTGTAGTGATATACACTTAGGGATAAACCATCACTCATCCATTCATCTTATAGTGATATATGCTTAGGATAAATCATCACTTATATGTTCATCTGGTCATGATATATGCTTTGGCTATAGGGTTCATGCACACATCATCGTTAGGTCGCATCTCATCACTATACCTACACATTCATCACAACGCGTTAGAAACAACATATACTTCAACCATTTCCCGATGATGCACTCTTGTTTATGGTTCATTCTTGACTGCTAAAGGGGAAAAAAAATGAACCTCATTGCATATATTTCCATTCACTTAGGGGGCACATGGTTCCTATCATTCCATCTTACATTCCATTCCATCCATCCACAACATATTGCATTTTTTTGGGGGCATTTACTCTTGTTTACTAGTGTTTTTCATGATCACTTTACTACACATGTTAGATTTATTTCTTATATGTCATTATCTATACCATCCACACATGTGGGTTCACATATTTGTTTAGTTGTGATCATAGATACAAGTCCTTTAAACACAACATGGATGTTCGCCTTCTACCCTTCCTACATTGGTCATTGGGGGCATCCACATTTGTCTCTCACAGGTGATATTGTTTCATTTTGTACTTAGTACTTTACATTACTTGGTTATTCACATGCTTTTGACATACTAGTTATTTCTTCTAACATGCTAACGGGTGTTCATGTGCAACACTTTGTTTGCAGGATTATTGTTTCCATGACTACTTCTTGTTTGTCTTATTTGTACTTGTCTGCTCATTGTTTGTTTTTGTATGTGGGCCTTGCCCTATGTTTGGTGTGCACACTTGTTTGTTGTATGCGGCCATGATGGCCTTGTGTGTCTTGTGACATCGTGAGTGATGTCCCATGTTTGCGACCCACTTTGTGTGACTTCCTTATCTTCTTGCGTGTTTACACTACTTTGCTTGGTAGCTTTTACATTGTTTGCATAGATTACACATTGTCTTTTACATGCATGTTTGTTCGTACTAACACTTGTCTTTGGCTAGCCATCCTTGTTTGTGCGCACCTTGGTTTCTACCAAGCTTTTTCCCTTCCCCCTGTAGGGAAGAGTTTCAGAGTACATGCGGTTGGTCCTCTTTTGGGGCCGCATTCTCCTATCAATGATGTCACATGCACCCCTAAAGAGGGGGGCATCATTTGGGGTTTTACATACTATGCAACACATATACACCGATTCAGTTCAGTGCACTTTCCACCCTTGGCATTGTGGGTTTACATACAATGAGTGATTTCAAACCATTCTATGAACTCCATACACAATATATTTTACAGGACATGGTGTCCTTAGCATTCTAGGGAGTAGTTAAAGGTTGGAGGATACAATGGAATTCCTCCCAATACTTCTTCTACCAGTGGCCAGATAACCCAAATCATTGGGACAAAAAATATAGGATAGTATAATAGATCTCTTCACACACAGTTCAGGGAAGTAGTTAAAGGTTGGAGGACACAACAGTAATTCCTCCCTATACTTCTTCGGCCTATGGCTGTCAAATCACCTAAAAACCCCGGCAGTACAGGATATCCTTCTACACTATTTTCTCTCGACATGGATCAGGTACACATGTTCCATTTACCATTTTTCATTTTGTACTTTACATTTACATGTGTCTTTTACATTTTGCGTTTTTACACATACATACATACATATTTGACTACTTGATCATTTTCTCCTTGCAGGTCTAGCCGTATGAGAAACAAGCAGTCAAATGGGGGAAATAACAAAAACAACAACGTCAACAATGAAACTTCGCGACATCACACACTATACTAACCATGCATGTACATCACATACATCAACATCACACACAGGTTTTCACCCTAGGTTCACTCTCATCACTTTTTTTCACATTTTCATCTTTAGTTTCCACGCTCCATCTTTTTGTCATTCCACTTTTTGTCTATTCCTTTGGCACATGTTTCTACTACAATATTCATGGACATCAGGTACACATCTCTATCTACTTTATGTTACCGAGATTTCCCCTCACCAACATAAAGTGGGGGGGAAATGTAGTATCAAAATGATGAACTTTAGACATTATTTAGTCCTCGTCTCATACTACTATTTGGAAGGTTTTTAAGTGAAGAAAGTACTAACTAAACCTCATCTTTTGGCCATCTTCTCTTATTTTATTTTGTCATTTACCACCTTTTACACCCACATGCCCAGTCAACTTCTGTCATTTTGTTATTTTATCATTTTAGCTTTGAACTGGGGCACCCATGGGTTCCCTGTTCCCACCATGGGTGTCCCGATCCTTTTTGCAACTTTCCCGACACCTTTTGGGCTCTTTCTAGTCATTTCAACTTCTTATATTTTTGGTGGTCAGGCATTTTGGGGTTAATTATGAAATTAGATGAAGAGAACCCTATAAATATAAAGTTATGAGACCATAATGAGGGACCATCATTCACTACTATCATCCACTAGAGTTGCATCCATCTATTGCATTGGAGATCACTTGCATCCATTAGCTCCATCACAAGGACAAGGCTAGGATCATCTTGCATCACACAAGCATAGGGGGAGGGATTATATTTTATTCCATGCACTATTCTATTACATTCTACATCTAGTTATTTCTCACTACTTCACAAAGTGCGACTGACACAAGAGCACCTAGGGTACATGATACACACACACACACACACACACTAGAACTACATTTGGGTCTGAAATGTTGTGCAATACTCAGTTAGTAAGCCCACTATTGTGGTAGCTGATTTCAGTCTGAACCATTCATTTGCATTCTTATTTTTTATGGTTTTAATACTTCTTGTTGGTCTTCTTGCAGGTCTTTCTATCATCTTGGATTATCAGTGACACCTAGTGTAGTGAAACAAATCTGATGCAACAACAGGGTTTTTTAGACCATCTATGCCGAACCCGTGAAGACTTAGTTCCAAACCTTTTACAAAGACCAGGATGCCAATTTTTTAGACCAAAGCACCCAGAAGTGCCCCAGTCCCTTTCCAGACACTCCAATCTAGAGAATCAGTCCAAATTTTTCCTTTTATCACCTTCTGCATAGTCGTTCCTACTTCTAGATTATTTTGTTTATCCTACGACACAGTCCCTAGTGAGCATCTTAAAACTAAGTCACTTCCATACTTCTATCTTGGATATTAGGGGTTCTTATTTCATTAGATTAGTTGTTTGTTTCATTTTCCATAGTATTTTATTGCATTTATTTATTGTATTTACATGTCATTCTAGATTAGATTAACTATCATATATCCCACACATTTCCCTAATTTTAGTTAATTGCATCTAGGACACATTTTATTTTCATCTTATGAGGTATATAATGCTCAAGGGAAAATATAGGAAAAATTATACTCATTATTTGTCCATTCTCAATGGATGTTTCACCACAGTATGGTCATGGAGTCTAACCTTTTATCTATTTATGTCTCTCTTTGTATCTGGATTAAGGATTTTTAGAAGAAGTAAGGATGGAGACCCCCTACACCATGGCCTCATTTTTCTCCTCTGATAGAGAATGGATTGTCCAATCATGGCCAAGGAAATAGGGCCCAACTTGGATAAGACTCAGATGATAACTTCACCTCATGTTGAGCATATGATTCAGTTGGCAAAAGAAGAAGAGGAGGGACACAATTTTAAGGGTCCAATTTTTAAAAAAAGCCGTAGAAAATATTTGGCGAATATGTAAAAATTACCTTTCACACAAATAGTGAACCTATCAAGACATCATGGTCGATCATCGATTAACTATGCTGACCCCAGAAAGTGAGAACTTTTTTATCCTGCTACTATTTAGTATCATAGTTTATGCTACTGACAGAAAACATATAGTATGATTTCAGTCGATAGTATAGAAAATACTGCCAACCGGTAGCATTATTTATGCTATTAGACGACAACATACTATATGTTCATCAGTGGGTAGCATAAAATATGATACCGGATGGTAGCATTTTTTTATGATATCAGATGACAACATGACTATATGTTGTTGGTCGTTAGCATAAAAATATGCTACAGCAACTGAATCTATATTCAGGAAAAAAATTCAATATTGACCTATTTCACATTGAAACTGGCGAATTGACCCCTAAAATTGACTTGCACCCAGAAAAGTTTGGATCAATACTGATCCTAATTGGTACCCTAAAAATTCTTCAATTTTACATTTTAAAAACTAGAATCCTTCATGAATCTAATGAATATTCGCCACTAAAAATTTTCTTAAAGAATGAAAAATCAAACATATATGGAAGGGGAGGGCCTATATAGTGGTTTCGGCTTACCTTCTTCTTCTGGCATGAAAGGGGATTCTTCCAAAGGAAAATATAGAGATGGAGTTTTATTGGGGTCACAAATATTGATAATAGTATTCTCATGGGTACAATGGGTGGAAAAAGATGCCCTTGATTCTCTTGGAGAGGAGGGGACTGATTTGGGAGATAGTGTGAATCATTTTCATTGAGGAATTCCAAGAGTATCTATAACTTCCAAAATCTAATATCTAAAGAACTGAGCATCATCAGGTTAAATAAACATGGTTATGGCTATGTAGGGGATGTTAGACCAAGATGGAACACATATTGCACAAGAAATGTAGGTTAAAGGTGTGCCTCAATAGCTCAAAGAAAACCACAAGGAGGAGAGGATGGAGGGTGACACTCACACCCTGGTAAATTTTATGATAAATATGTGATAAAACTTCAAGATGTTCAATTTCCACTGGTTCCACTAAGTGTTTAAAGGAAAAACAATATCAAGATTTCTAAGCTTTTGATGGATTGTTGGGGCAAACTTTGGGATCTTTTGCCCAGGGTTTTTCTCTCTTGGCTTTTGTCAGCTTTGGCCAGTTTTCTCTCTTCCTGTGGACTGTTATAAGAATTGTCTCTTGTTAAGGGTTGTTTGAAAATTGGGTTAAATGCTTATTTAACATTTTTGAGCCCTGTTTCTATTTTTTAAGCTTTTTCTCCTTATCAGTGTTGCATCGATTGTATGGCCCATGGACTCCATAAATCCATTTTCTTACCTTATCTAATAAAAAAATATTAAAATGAATAATCACATATTAATTGCATGACACTATTTTAATACACATAAACCAATATCACAGTAAAACCTTGACAATCTAGTTTTATGTTCAATGGTGGAGTCGGTTCTCATTTACTTCAACCAGTAGATCAACATGTCAACCTTGATCTACAAACTTCCTTCTCTAATGAATAAACCACCAAATGACCCAAAACTCGGTTTCCCAGCTCTGTCATTCAACGGGAAAATAAATCACACGTATTCCTGAATATCCACTAAGCTCATATAAAACCACCATGTCATTTATATTTACATCATAGTGAAATCGTATATTTAATAATTACATTTGAACCATAGCATTTATTACAAGGTCAATAAATGGTGATCATGCTAAGGTAATATCATTCTAATTAACTAGATCCAAATCAATATGTCTCTCATTACATCCATGGAAGATTATATCATACACAATATCATAAAATACATTGCCCATATTAACCCTTCAAATTTCATCCTTGGTAAATCACCAGTATCAAACAAGTGATCCAATTATATCAAATTTTAATTATTTTTATCATCAATGATAAAATTTGGGTTGTGACAAGTCATCAACATATGACAATAACTTTAACATCATTTTTTATCAATATATTTACACTTGAAATTTATCACTTAAAAGTATTATATGTATTAGGAGTATGTCACCTTAACACAATTTATCTTGCTCATTGTAATGAACATAGCTTCTTACTCTTGATGCAGAGCTTGAGACATAGGTGATCAAATGATATCACAAACTTATCAAAGCTTAATCTCCATTCTTATAAAGGATACAATCCAGATTTGAGATACAAGATATATTTTAGCTCAATTACCAGTTAATATATTAAAGAATTTTATTAAAAGAATTAATCTTGTAGTATGTAATATAGTGCACTAATGGTCTCATTGGATCCTTGTATCATCTTATACATTCAAGTATAGGATACCATGTCCCCAATAATGATGTAGAAAATTATGTATAGGGAATTTTTTATCTGAAGGGGTAAATTCCCACATGAAGTTAATAAGGTGGTCATACATCTATTATAATGCATATTCCTTAAGTATTAAAGGAAATAACTTAGTAAATATTACCTTTTAAATCATAATCTAAGCATGTGGCATGAAAATTACAAAAAAATAGGATCACTTTTTTCATCATAAATAGGAAGCTTATGAGATACAAAACCAATAGGAAAATCATAGGAAACCACTTTAGGTGCAAACTAGTTTTGAAATAACTTAGTATATTTTTTGACATTAGAGGAGGTAGGGGTACCTTATTGTAATTATGATATTTGGGATTTCAAACTATTAACAATATTTTCAATATCTTGTGCATTAGTCGTGGGATGGGAAGCCATGCAAGTATACATAGTAAATGTGGGAATAATAATAGAGATAGGAATATTTTTCATGACACTATGAAGGGGGATATGAGTTTACCAAAAGGACATAGGTGCAGTGGATATAAAAATAGTATACATAGCCATATTGGAAGATGTAGGATGAACCATATTAAATATACTCTCCCCATTATATTTTTATCACAAGAGAACTTAAAGGATAGGAGTAACTTGTTAACTTGAAAAAAAAAAATTGATAAACACTAAGGTCTTGATGGAGAAGTGCCATTTTTTTTACTTTTTCGAAGAATGCACGTGAATGATGTAAGTCATGAATTGTTCCAAGACAAAATTAAGTGGGCATACAGGACTTTCAAATTGTGAAAATACAAGGGGGATCAAAAGGAACATCATCATTATTGCTCCAACTCAATATGATCAAATAAAATAATAATGCAAGATATGTATACATAGAAGGTGAATGTGTAACCTCTTCCTAGAATCATGACCACCTCCACCTACAATAATGGTAAACTCCATACCCGAAATATCCAGTCAATAGACAAGTGGCTAAGAGTAGTAAATACCACTAACTAAAATAATATGATCAAGTGTACACTTAAGCAAGCATATCTCATAAGTTTAGGGAAACTTCAAGTGAGGTGGAATATCCCGAATAAGATAATAAAAATAAAGCGAGGAAAATAAATCCTACACTAACACCCCCCATAAGCACAACTTAGGTGGGTAGTGAAAAATTAAAAGTGGGTCCCATCAACAAGGCGTGATGAGTTACCCACGTACAATGCAATCTCTCATAAGATAGAGGGAAAAGAGAAAACTCAGAGGAAAAAACTCCCCCCAAAAGAGAGACATGAAGAAGCGAAGAGGTTAGAAGCCTTCCCTGAATATGTTGAAGTTTTTGATGTAGACCACACCCCAAGAAGAGCTCGTAGATGAATGAACTTTCTCTCAGTGAAATATTTTGTGAATATGTCAACAACTTGCTCTGAAGACTAGCATAATATTAAATCGATTACTTGCTCGTGAATGAACTCCCAAATGAAGTGCATGTGAATCTCAATGTGTTTGGTCCTTTGATGAAGGACGAGATTCCTGTATATCTGGATGGTGCTCTGGTTATCACAAAAGATTAGTGTAGGCTACATGATCAGGATGTCAATCTCAGAAAGAATCCCTTGAATCTAAATAGCCTCAGTAGTTGCGTTAATAACTCCCCTCTACTTTGCCTCTGTGGATGATAGAGCAATAACATTCTTCTTCTTGCTCAACTAACTAATAGGACCAGAACCTAGTGAGAAATTGTAATTTGAAGTGGACTTATAACACTCAATGTCATCATCCCAATCTGAGTCTGTGTATCCAACAATTTCAATATCTGAACCAAACTTGTAGTGAATCACATATCTACGTGAACCCTGAATGTACTGCCAAATCCCCTTAGCTACTTTCCAATGCAACTCACGTGGTTCCTATAAGAACCTAAAAACAATACCAATGACATATGAGATATCAAATTTTGTGCGAGTCCAGTAAATAAGGTTGCAAACAAGCTGTTGATACAAATTAACATCGACCAAGGGTTTGGAACAGTCCGCCTCAAGCTTTATTCCAAATAATAATGGATTCAGAGATGGCTTGTAGTCAACCATGTGAAATTGAGCCAAAATATCTAAATAGTACTTGGGATGTGCAAGAGAAATCCCTAAATCAGACTGTGTGATCTTAATGCTAAGGAATTAGTGCAGTAGACCCAATTCAGTCATGGTGAATCTATCCTGAAGAGATATATTCATTGTTGAGATAGTCGATGAAGTACTCTCAGTGATCAAAAGGTTATCAATATAAAGTACTAGTA
Organism: Taxus chinensis; assembly: GCA_019776745.2. NCBI lineage: Eukaryota > Viridiplantae > Streptophyta > Pinopsida > Cupressales > Taxaceae > Taxus > Taxus chinensis. Next base: position 69,238,271 of record CM034156.1, on the reverse strand, counting down.
TCAATAATGAATCATCCTGCCGCAATATATATATATATATATAGGGATCTGAATGACACCGAGTGAAAAAAAAAGCTAGGAGAAAGGAATCCATATTGGCATACCAAGCCCGAGGGGCTTGCTTGAGGCCATAGATGGATTTCCCAAGTTTGCAAAACCAAGGATGAATCCTAAAAAAACCTATATGCCTGCTCTATGCATATCTCCTCTTGTAGGTATCTATGAAGAAAAGCACTCTTCGCATCCATCTGATGCACATTCCAACCATGTGATACAACTAAAACAAGTGTGAGTCTAATCAAATTCATCTTAGCTACGGGTGCAAAGGACTCTGAATAGTGTATGTTGGCTACCTGAGAGAAACCTTTGACTACCAAATGGGCCTTGTACTTATCAACTAACCCATCTACTGTAATTTTTTTCGGATATATCCATCAACATCTAACCATCTCCCTTCCCTTAAAAAGTGAAGTCAAATCCCAAATGCAATTGTTGATTAAGGAATTATATTCCTCATTCATAACATTCTCCCACTCAGGTATGCCTGATGCCTCTCAGAATATCTATGGATATGTCATTAAAGCATAGAAGACATGTGGCCTATTTTGGCAGTCTGCCGAAGTACGCCTGTCAACCTCTAGATCCCTTGCCCAAGTGCATGCACTTTGAAGTGTCTACCTAGCCAAAAAAGGGCTTGAAGTAGGTGAGTCATGTGTTAAATCCCCATCCTCTGAAATATGGCTATAAGTAGATGAGGTTGACTCCTCATTACTCTACTTGTTGTCAAAACCACTGTTAGAGTTGGGATAATTAGAAGACTCTACCTCGAGAATATATTATGGATGATTTGAATCCTTAGATTGCTCATCAAAACTAAGTGAATCCAAATTAGATGTAGAAGTGTCAAGTAAAGAGTCAGTGGGACTCTCCCAAAACTTAACACTTCTCTCAATGAACAACTCATGAGTTCTAGGATGGAGAAGTCTATATCCCTTGACCCCCTATGGATATCCAACAAAAATGCATGGTTTGGATTAAGGCTCCATGGCCTTGCATTTCTTTTTTGGGGATGTGTGTCATTGGTAGTGATCCAAAGACCTTGAAGTGCTTAACTACTAGTTTCTTCTTGTGCCAAGCTTCAAAGGGAGTTATTCCTTTTAAATATTTATGTGGAACTTGGTTCTTTATATAACATGCACAATTGATGGCTTCCACCCAAAACCGTAAAGTCAAATATTTAGAGTGGATCATATAGTTTACCATATCTTTTAAGGATAATTTTTTGGGTTCTTCCACACCATTCTGTTGAGGAGTGTAAGGCACTATCCTTTGTAGATCAATACCCTTTGTGGTGCAAAACTTCTCAAATCTATTGCTAACACCCCCTATTATCTATTCAAAGAAATTTGATGCATTTCCCAAATTGTTTCTCAACGAATTCCTTGAAGTCCCGAAAGTAATCAAACACTTCATACTTTTTCCTAAGGAAATAGACCCATGTATATCTAGAAAATTCATCTATGAAGTTGAAAGCATATTTGGTCTTGGTGGAAGAAGGATAGGGAAAAGGTCGTGTGACATCATTGTGAATCAAATCTAAATGTGTTGAATCTCTCCAAATGTTATGTTTGTCAAATTTCTCTTCAGGTTATTTTCTAAGAGCACAACCCTCCCAAAATCCATTTGAGAAACAAACCCTAGGAAATCATGTAACCATGTCATGCTAACTGAGTTGCTCAAGGTAGTAGTAGTTAAGATGGCCAAACCGCTCATGTCATAATCTGCTAACTCCATGTGAATGTGTGAGAAATGTACTAGGGGAAACATCAGGTTCAAAGTGTAAGAAGGTAAATAGCCTAGCATGGTGATCTGTCGTTCCCACTGCTAACGTAGTGTCACTATGCAACTCCCTAATCTCAACTAAATTTAGATTAAATAGGACTCTCATGCCCTTCCCTATACGAGTCATTTGATACATTGATAGGAGATTAGTTGAAAGTGAATATACACTGAGAACATTTGTGAATGTGTCACCTTTGACTTAAATAGATCCTCTCCCTGAAACTGTAGCTGGAATATCATCACCCAAAGTGATGGAGGACATGTTATGGGGCTCTAAAGAAGAAAAATCAACCCGTGATGAACCCATGTGGTCTGGAGCACCATAGTCAATAACCCAAGAAGGAGTAGATGATGATATGACTGTAACTAGTTCCTTTCCCTTATGTTTCTCTTTACCTTTTTTCCTTTCCTTAGTAGATTATTGGGTTGATGAAGACTGATTGATAGATTCAGGGACCCCTATGTTATTCTTCTCAAGGAGATGACTAAGGTGGTCAAGCTGCTTCTTAATAAATTTATGATAAGTGTGCCTAAGTTTTATGTAATAGGTAGACTTAACCTTTTCCTTCTTAGGTTTCCCATTTGAAGTTGAGGTTTCAGTGGTAGACTTGGAAGAGGTAGTGGATTTCTGTTCTTTCTTCTTTTCTAAATCCTTTCTCTTTTGCTTATTCTCTTAGTTGCTAGAGGATTTCTATTTTCAATTCCCGACAATGAGGGCTTGAGGTTTGGATGACTTCAAGGTGCCCACTTGGGTTAACTTGTCTTGCTCCGTAGTTAAATTGGTAATAAATTCATCTAAAATGACATGGACCATGTAGATCCAAGATGCCTCTTGGTATCATAAAAAGTAGATACAAAGATAAAGTAGTCAGGACCTAGTTTGGCAAGCATTAAAAGAACTAGCTATTCATCCTTATTTTATGTTCCACATTCCTAAAACTGTAATCGCAAGGACTTGAGCTTGGTACATAAATATTCTAGAGTGTCAAAGCTACAAGGACTTAAGATAATAAGTTCTATTTCTACTCATGACCCCTCATATTTTCAACTTTTCCAAACATGGTTTCTAAGGTCGTCCACACTTGGTTGGGATATTTGATTGACTCTATGTGAAAGAGGAGTTTGGGAGATATAGAAAGACATAAGATACCAAAAGTTTCATCACATCTATTAAACTACTTAACTTTATCTGCATCTACATTAGGCTCGGTTTCTAACTCCATTGTGATACAGTACAATCCTTGACTCTGAAGTACAACGACCATTTTTTATTTCCATTCATGGTAGTTAAAAGGTGTAAGTGGGTTAGTTGTACTTGGATCCATTAGTGCAGAAAGTAAATTTGTGGTACTTGTTGCAGAAAACAATGAAATGTGCGGAAAGAAAGAAGTGTTGAACAAAAGTGGAAACACATTATACCCCTCTGAAACTATATTAGGAAACCTCCCCCACAAATTTGGAATTTTATAAATTAGTGCATTTTACAAAATTAATATGTCCAATGTGTGGGAAATGAAAAATAATTATTTTTTATAAAAATCAACACTCGATTTTGAGCTACCGTTCAAAAGTTATTACAATAACGATTTCTAGTAAATAAGCCCTATTTTAAATTAATTTGCACTAAAACTTGAAATGAATTCTTTTACTAAAATATATTTTTAGCAAAAAAAAATGTGGTAAGGGATGAACCCTGTTAGGAATTCCAAGCACTGAGAGGTGGGGTGAATTAGTGCACTCTAAAACTTTTTGCAACAATATCAATTCCTTCACCTAGTTACACTTAATCAATTTTGATTATGATGAAGCACAACCATTCAACCATCAGATAAAAAGAAAGAAACATATATGAACACATAAGGAGACAATATTTAAAGTGGGAAACCCATCAAGGGACAAAAACCCACTGAAGCCATAGAATTAACTTAGACAATTTGTCCTATGTAGTTACAATGATTTCATGTTGAGTTGTTACTCAAATTTTAAGGAAATAACCCCAATATTACACTCAAGCTATAACCTAAGATTTTAACAAGCTTCAACCTACATGGAAGCTACCACTCCCAACTTGATTTAATCAAGCACCCATTGACCTTTAGTAAGTAACAACTTGCAAGGAAGATCCAAATCCCTCCTACTAAGCAACCACTTAGACTTATACACAATTTTTTATCACTTTAAGTTTGTTGTCTTCACAAAACTAATTGTGACCTCAAAATCATGTCATTTTATTTCTCATTTCACCTTCTCTTCACCCCTTGTCAGCTTCACAAACCCTTTCATTTAAGGCTTATATCCACACAAATCTAGTCAAACTACTTTCTTTATTTTCACACCTTCAAATACACCTTTTGGTATACATTGTCCAACAAAAAGTAACATAAAATTCACACCCTCTTATATGTTGTCACACTCATATATCTGATTTACAATATGTCCCTCTCGCATACACATCTCATACATGCTTAGCTCACTCTTTGCAAATTCTTCTCAGCAGTCCTCTTTGCACCTATATGCACCTTGTATCTTATCTTCATATACCTACAAATAAAATCAAGAATAAAGCTCATAAATCATTATCCCATGCATCTTGAAGGATTCAACACTCTCTTTTCATATGCACACTTCTACAATCTTCAATTTGTGTCAAAACAATGAGTTCAAATCATCTCTTCATGCTCTTAAATACATCATTGGTATACATGCACAAAACTTGCAAAGATCCTCTTGTCGAACTCAAAAAATCACTCTCAAGATTACATGGATGAATAATACCCTTCTTCACATAATCTCTGCACACTTCCACACCAAATTAATTCTTTTCAAAATAGTACCAAAGCATGAATACAAACAAAACTGTTTTGAAAACTGTCAAATGTTGATGATTATATCAGTTACTTATGTTTCTTTTTTGGGCCTACCAAGATTATTTTATAGTTTTATGAAGATCTCTTACACTTCTTGATCCTCCCGACATCTGAAACTAACCTCTTACAACCTACAAAACCATCTCTGACTTGCTGTAACTCCAGTTTGTAACTGTCAAGTCATTTTTTTATCTTCTACTAGAGCATGTTAATTTTTGTCTTCTAGTGACCTTTGACCCTATACACAAATTCTCACACATGTGGGTGCATTATTATATCTTTACCTATGTTTTAAGACACCTTACCAAGTCCCATAACATGCCATTTTTACCTCATTCCACACTTGGGCTCATTCAAGCACCTTATATGCAAAGAATATTCTTTTAGGCATTACTTGGTTTTGAGCTTGAAGAAGAATTACCTTATTACTTCACATTGATCTAGAGCATTTGTATGATATGGAGCAGAATGTTCAATTTTACTTCAGGATTCATCACCATGAGCATGGAGACCATGAGTGACATCCAAGACCTCAAAATTGTTCATTTGGTCTACACACTTGCCTTAAGGAGCTAGTTTCAACTCAAAGAGTTAGAGCACTTAAGAATTCTTCATCTTACCATGTCATGAGTTTGAGAACACCATATTGGACCTGTATCACTTGTATAAACTCATTCAAGCCTTTAGTTCATGTTTTTTTATCAAGAAAAACTTGTTCTTGCAAACTTGATTTTAGGCCTATTTGACCCTTGGTGGTAGGAAAGAGAAATGCACCCATATTTAAATTTTTTTCTCACACAACCTACCCAGGACTTTTCATGGTAATTTATTAGACATCAAAATATTTCTAGAAAAGTGGAGTTTTCTTAATGAATCCTTTATACTAGACCTGTACCTACATTTTTCTCTAAAACCACTATTTTGTTGTACCGTACAGTCACATGTGCAAACTCAAAATGCCACCAAAATGTGCTTCATGGAGTCCTCTACACATCCAAGTATGTTTCATGACATGTATTAATTGGTTAGAAGGTCAAAAATTTCATTTTTCCCTTACCACTCTAGGATGAGTGTTTGAAAGGTTTTAACTGGCTCAGAAAAAAAGGTTAGAACTTTTTAAATAGTTGACCAATTGAATTTAGACATTTTGCATCATGTTTTTATCGTAATTTAGTAAAAAAAAATCTTCTATGATTTATCTTAACACATCCTAATATTTTAGAGCAGATGCTAAGAAGTTAGGGCGCTTAGAATGCATTTTCCAAAAACCCACTTCGGTAAAACTTGCATAACTTTTGCAAAAAACTTCCTTATGTCCTGAAATTTTGACCACACATTCTTAACTCACCCCTATATGCATTCCAATAAAAAATTTGTCATAGTTTACTCCAAAATTCTCTACCCCATTACATTTTTGCAACTTTAGTTCTCTTGTCCTGAAGGGTGTAAAATGCCAACCTAGATAAGTTCTTAATTTTCCTCCTCAGACCTTGTTGAAGTCCTACACACCTCATATATCATCATATTATGCTCCTCCAATGCTTGGTTTACATTCTCATTCCTGGGTTCAACCATCTCACTTGTCTATTGACCTTAAATGCACTGAAATGACCCAAAATGGCTATCTTCATGCCATGTATGCCTGATTCTTGACCCGATACTCATTTCACATGCTCAATTCCATCTCACATTGCTATAAAAATTGTCTTCCTACTTTGGCTTGACTCACTTGTCATGTTTCCATACTTGCTTTCCTGATTTGGAGCTAGGATTGGGCCTAGAGATACTTGAAACCTCGTGAAATGACCATGGAAACCTATTACAAGATTGTTAACACCTCAGACACATGTGATTGACCATGTTAGACCTTGGAATACTCCATACGACCTTGGAAAGACTCACCACATACTTGACTCACTTGACCATGCACCTGAATCCTACTTGCACACCATGACATCATGATTGGACAAACTTAACACCTCATAGAACCACCTGGACACCGTGGTAACACTTTAACATCAATTTACAACTTGACATCAATGACAACCTTATGACACATTGCTCAATAATATCCCCTTTTATCATTGATGAAAACCACCTAGAAATATTGATGGCAACCAGTCAAGACTAACTCCTACATGCCCGTTTCTCATGTTTCTTGGTTCACTCTCCCCCTTTGACATATATGAAAAAGGAAATTTGACAACTTGACATGGAAAACAATGAAAACCAATTACGACAAGACATGAGAAAGACTTACTTTTGACCTTTCTCTCATTATTACTATGTTTTCTCTTTTCTTGGCTCTTTTCAGCAACATATGAGTCATGAATGCCTGGTGTAAACAATTAAATACTCATGAATACTCCCCCTAAGACTATACATCTCTGATTTTTCTAAATTTTGGCCATTCATCTTGTTTCAATCTTGTGCATTTTAAGAAAAGATGTTAAAACTGTAAATTTTTCTTCTTTGTCCAAATCCTTGTTGTCTTGGGCTCCATCCCTGATACAAGAAGATGTATTTTAGCATATAGCAGGCTCCCCCTAGACTTGAAAATATCCTATGAGGGAAAAGGCTCATGTTTGAAAAGTTTTCTTGGTCCAATCTCTTAGCTTGTTGAGTTGTTTACCTTGGTCTCAAATAGATGCAATTGTCCCTAAATCATCTTTTTCAGAGTGAAATTGATCAATTTTGCTTGGCTATACGAATTCATATTCATCATGAGATAACCTCATATGGCTCCCCCTGAGTGTCTACCACCCCTACCTTCCTGCATATGCCAAGATATTGCTTTTTTTCTTGTTTTGAAGCTCACTAGGTAGGATTTAAATTTTTCCTTGGTCCTAAATTGAACTTTTACTTCTTACAATCCTCCTTAACTGATTATGCTCTGTCTCATACACCTACCTCTTGTTCACTATTTTCTTGTATTGTTTAATTTGAGTTTCCATCTCTCCACTTGTCTCTTTCCTTGCCAAGCCTCATCGTTTCTTCTTTCATCCAATTTCAACTTCCTTAGAACTTACCATAGTTATTGCTCTAAGTCTCCAAACTTGTGACTGTACAGTTTTGTATCTTAATCCAATCTAGGAAATTCTAGGATTTGTTCACCTTTGTAAGGTCTAAAAATTAATGACATCATGTCTCATACAGATAATATATCAAATCTAAGCATACATGCAAATAAAAATGGATATTCTACCAGAAGAAATATACAAAACAAGAGATATAAATCAACACCAAATTTAACATGGTTCGCCCAGTGTGGGCTACATCCACCAAGAAAAAATCCAATCTATTATCTAACAATTTGAAAAGATATATAATTGAATATTTACAATCTTCCACACCTCTCAGATGTACAATAATTTCTTTCACTCAATTTTTTGCTTCTTCTCCAAGAATTCTCTCTCACAATTATTCTCACAATAATCAACTTTTACAAGTTCTTCTTAATTCTTACTTCTAAACCCTAGCTTTCATGCTTATATAGGTATATACAAAATTAGGGCACTTAGCCATGTAATTACAATCAATAGATCTATTTTAATACTTAAATTAGATCTAATTCCAATGAGTTAATTAAAACACCCACACACAGGTAATCGACGCAGGTTAGCCCTAACCAATACCGATTCCTCCTTGCCTGAGTGATGTCAGTCATAGGTGACTGATGCCGGTCCCTTCATAACCGATGTCGATTATTGTGTTTTCCAGCAAGTTTCATATTGCATGGTAATCTGAAGTAATTGAGCTCCACAACTCAACAATCTCCCACTTGGAGATTAATTACTACACCATACATGTACAACATCATTCTAGGATACTTCCTTAGATTTGTTTCTTCCTCTTCAAGTCTCAAACTCGAAGACCAATAGAAGTGGATTGTAGCTCCAACTTCTCCTTTGTTAATGGCTTCGTTAGCATATCCGTAGGGTTTTCACTCATATGAATCTTTTCCAGATTCAGTTGTCCATCCTCTAATACCTTCTGTATGAAGTGATACCTCAACTGAATGTGTTTTGTTCTCGAATAAAACACTGAGCTCTTTTCCAAATGAATTGCACTTTATCTGTCACTAAACAATTTATAATCATCTTTTTCCTTTCCCAATTCTTCCATGAACCTACTCATCCATATCATCTCCTTTCTAGCCTCTGTAGTTGAAACTACTCTACCTCTGTAGTAGAGAAAGCCACAACCTTATGCAATCTTGAAATCTAACTAACTTTCATCCCACCTACTATGAAAATATATCTAGTAATGCTCTTTCTACCATCCAAATCTCCAACCATATCTAAATTAACATAGCCACATAATGAAATATTCAAACCTCCATAGCATAACGGCATGCTAGATGTCCCTTTCAAATACCTAAGTATCCATTAGACTGCTTTCCAATGCTCTTTACCTGGATTAGCAATATATATACTCACAACTCCCATTGCTCTGGTACAAACCATAACATATATGAGACTCCCAACTGCTGAAGCATATGCCACTCGTGTCATGTATTTGACCTCCTCATGTGATTAAGGACACTTATCTTTGCTCAATTTGAAGTGTCTAGCCATAGGTGTACTAACAAGTTTTGCATTTTGCATCTTGAATATTTCTAACACATTGCAGATATAATCCTCCCGAGACAAATACAATTTCTTATTCTTCCTATTTTCATGCCAAGGATTCTTTTTGCAGCTCCTAAATCCTTCATAAAAAATGTGTGAGCTAACTTTCCCTTAAGCTCACCAATGTCCTACATACTAGATCTTGTAATAAGCATATCATCCACATACAGTAACAAAATAACATAATTCTCATTTTCAAGCTTCTTGAAATATACACAATGGTCAGATTCACATCTCAAGTAACCATGCTCATGCATAAAAGTATCAAACCTCATGTACCATTTCCTTGGAGCTTGCTTGAGACCATATAGGCTCTTTTTCAACCTGCACACTAATTTATCCTTACCATTGACTTCATACCCAAGTAGTTGCTGAGTATAAATCTCTTCATCCAAATCACCATGAAGAAAATTCGTCTTCATATCTAGTTTCTATAAATGCAAATCCTCTACTGTAACTAAAATCAATACAATACGAATAGAAGTCATCCTAACAATAGGAGAAAATATTTCACAAAAATCAATATCTACTTTCTATGCAAATCCCTTTACTACAAGCCTTGCATTAAACATTTTCTGTCCACCCTCTTCTTCCTTGATCATGTAAACCCACTTATTCTACAATGTCCTCTTACCTGTTGGCAACTTAACCAAATCCCAAGTTTGGTTATGTTCCAAGGAGTTCATCTCCTCATCCATGCCATGCTCCTACTGGACATTAGTCTCATCCTGCATTGCTTCTTCAAAAATATTTGGTTCACCATTATCAATCAATAATAAATAAAATAGAGGTGTAAATATTTATAGAGGTTTACTTACCCTTTGTGACCTTCTCATAGGATTTTGGGGTATCAGAGGCTCATTCTGGACCTCCTAAACATTTGTATCCAAATTTGTCAATGACCGACTTTGGTCACCTGTAGTCGACATCGGTTTTGCTAACCGATGTCGGTTTGGCTCTTCTGTAACCGATACCAGTTCAGCTAACCAATGTCAGTCAGGGGTCGATCGACACCAGTTACTGTGTAACCCTGTTGGTATTACTTTTAAATCCAAGAGTTCATTTTCATTCACAAACTTCTCAATCGATTCATCCTTGAGTACCAAAATTTGATCCCTGTACATTCTTTTTTCATTCCATTCAATGTCACGACTCCTAATAATTTTAGAATTTTTGTAAATCCCAAAAACGGAATCCAAAATCACAAGATCCATAACCAATGAAAGTGCATCTCTTATATTTTGCATCCAAATTTTTCTTATTTTCCTTATCAATATGCACAAAAGCTTCTGAACCAAAAAAATTAAGAAAAGAAAGATCTACCTCTTTTCTAGTTGAAGCTTCCTCGGGTATCCCTCCATCTAGTGAACTTGAAGGCCCACGGTTAATCAAATAAATTGTTGTATCAGTTGCTTCTTCCCAAAACTGCAAGGGCAATCTAGAATGTATCATCATACTTCTAGCACGTTCCATGTTGTTATGTTCATTATTTCAGCAACTCCATTCTCCCGTGGTGTTTTTGGAACCATTCTTTCTCTACGTATATCATTCAATGAACAATAATCATTGAAAGTCTTGCTACAATATTCACCACCATTGTCAGATCTAAGGCACTTTAACTTTGAATTTGATTCATTCTCAACAAGGTCTTTCCATTTTTAAAAAGTCTCAAAAACATCATATTTATGTTTAATACAATAAACTCATACCTTTCTTGTAGCATCATCAATGAAAGTAACATAATATTGGGATCCTCCATGAGAAGCTACCTGAGCTGGTCACCACACATTTGAGTGTACAAGCTCCAATTTCTTCTCCTTCTTAGTTACCCCGACTTTGAGAAATCTCACTCTCTGTTGCTTTCCAAAGACACAATGCTCGCATAAATCAAGATCTAAATCTTTCAAATCTAATAACTTACCCTTAGCCTTTAAGATCTGCATTCCTTTTTGACTCATATGACCCAGCCGATTATGGCACATGCATGCATCTGAATCTAAAGTAGATAATGCAAAAAATGAATCAGTAACACATGTAGATAAATATAACATTCCTACTTTCTTACCTCTTACCACAATAAAAGTACCCTTGGTGACTTTCCAAGAGTCTGCTTTGAATGTAACTATACAACCAGATTCACCTAGTTGCCCTGCAGAAATAAGATTCCTCTTGAGGCTTGGCACATGCCTCACATCTTTCAATATCCATGTATTTCCATTCTACAATTTTAGATGAACTTCCACTTTACCAGTAATACTGCAAGGTTCATCATCACCAAAATAAACATGTCCAAAATTGTCCTGGACATAATTTATGAAATAACCCTTATTAGGGGTTGCATGAAAAGAAGCTCCTGAATCTAAAACCCATGATTCAATTCTCTTATCTAAAGAAAGAATAAGAGCGTCTTACATTACCTCTGCTGCAGCAAGATTTGTTTCTTTACCTTTATTTGGTTGTTGGTTCTCTTTATCCTTTGACTAACAATCTTTCTTTACATGTACTTTCTTTCCAAATTTCTAAAAAATAACTCCCTTACCTCTGGATTTAGATCTGATACCCCTTGACTTTGATTTCACATTACTTTTAATCTTGGATCTCTCCTTCTACTTGCCCCTACTTTCTACATTCAAAGCATTCCCAGATGATGATTCCTCTATACTCATTCTATGAATTCTTCATTCAAGATTATGCTAACCACATCATTAAACTTCAAAATATTATTAGCAGTTGTATTACTAACATCCATTACTAATTTATCCCAACTATCAGGAAAAGAACATAAGAATAAAAATTCTTTCACTTCATCATCAATTAGTATATCAACTGATTTTAATTGATTTACAATAGATCTGAAAATCATTCAAATGACTAGATGCAGATCCACCTTCATACATCTTAGAAATAAATAGTTTCTTCTTCAAATAAACTTTTTTTGAAGCACTAGGGTATTAATATAAATTAACAAGAGATTTCATTTACCCTACCATAGAAGTCTCTTTGATACAGATAATCATCAATCTGCATCTTCCATAATTGATAATTTCGGCCGTCAAACTTCTCTACCTTGTATTTTTTTTCTTCTGCCATTGTTGGAGCTCCCACTCAATCAAAAAACCCTATATGAGTAAATTTGTCAACACACAAAACCCTCAAATAAAGATCGGATACCATTTGTTGGGGTTAATACACCAATTATACAAATAATATATCAGATCTAAGCATACATGCAAATAAAAACAAATATTCTACCAGAAGAAATATACAAAACAAAAGATATAAATCAACACCAAATTTAATATTGTTCACCTAGTGTGGGCTACATTCACCAAGAAACAATCCAATCTATTACCCAAAGCTTTGACAAGATATACAATTGAAGATTTACAATCTTTCACACCTCTCAGATGTACAATACTTTCTTTCACTCAAGCTTTTGCTTCTTCTCCAAGAATTCTCTCTCTCACAATTATTCTCACAATAATAATCAAATTTTGCTAAGTTCTTCTTAATTCTTACTTCTAAACCCTAGCTTTCATGCTTATATAGACGTATACAAATGTAGGGCACTTAGCCATGCAATTGCAATCAATAGATTTGCTTTAATACTAAAAATAGATATAATTCTCGTGAGTTAATTAAAACACCCACACACATGTAACCGATGTTAGTTAGCCCTAACCGATCTCGGTTCCTCCTTGCCTGACCGATGTTGGTCATACGTGACCGATGTCGGTTCCTTCATAACTGAATTCAGTTACTGTGTTTTTCAGTAAGTTTCATATTGCAGCTAATCCGAAGTAATTGAGCTCCAAAACTCAACAAAAAACAACACTAATATCAACATTTGTACTTGAAAAATACAAAATTACACATGTAAATTTAATCTATGTTTAATAATTTCAATGTATATTCAAACAGATACTAAAATAAGAACAATGTTCACCTTATGTTAAATGATACTCAATGTAAAAATGGACATTCTTTACATTAATTCAATGTATAGACAAACATTGTTTACATGTTGAGACTTTTTTAATTTACATATTCAAAAAATTGAAATTACTGAATACACATAGAAAATAAGGATGGAATCTTGGTGCTTCATGTAAATGTGCTTAGTGCATGAAGAATGTAAAGAAGAAATCAAAGAACCAATTATATTCAGGCCAACGTCACGACTCACTTGGCATTTTGAAACAAAGAGCAAAATAGAACAATAAACAATGATGAAACCCTCTGAGACACATTGCTTTTGTTTCTCAATGGTGTCATTGCAAGTTGGAAGGTATCAACAAGTGTTGTGAATAGATGCTATATTTTAATGAAAACTTTGAATGGGGCATAGGTGCACAATTAAAAATGACAGAGGAGGAATGTAGATTACAAGAGCAAAAAGATTGGACAATAGCTAAAAACTATTAACATAAACTAAAACTATAGAATGTACACTAGATAAACATGTGTAAATTTTACCTTTAAACACATACATTTCAATGACATAGTTATAATTATATATTCAATGTATATTCAATTTTTCACATGCTTATGGGATATGTAACAATTGGTGAGCACAAAACAGTCGATGAACTAATTTATGTTAGGGTGAGTTGTATTCCATTACTACATAAACAAAGACAACACTTATTTATATTTAGATATTCAAGATATGTTAAGGTAAGTGATTCACATATTCATTGCACATGTAGACATTCTTCACGTATTTACCATTATGTTTATTTTCTGGCATTCTTCACATATTCATACATTTTTTGAATACTTTGAATATTAACAAGATAATTGTCATTTACCTCTTGAATATGTGGGTTCCTTGGTAATATAAGTATTTATTCAATAATAGCAGTGTATTAAGAACATGCATTGAACTAACTCTAACATATTCAATGTATATTCAATAATTTCAATGCACATTAAAAGTTTGAATGCATAATAGAAAATGAAAAATTTATAGTCATATTTTCAATGTATGTTAAGTAATTCTAGTATATATTTAGCTAGTCAATATAAATTTAACCATGGATATTTAAATATTAACTATACAAACAAACACGACACTATATATTCAATAACACCACTGCATATTCAATAACAACACTGTATATTTAATAACAACATTTTTTTTTTAAATTGAAAGATGCATGCGTGAAAAAACCCTTTTTTTACATTTAATACACCATATTAGTTGGATTCATGGTGAGGGGGAAAAAAAAGAAAACAAAGAAATAAATTGAAAAAACACTAGTAAAGCGTCCATGTGTGAAAAAACCAAAGGCATGAAGAAACCTCATTACTTAGTTGATACGGTAAATGAACTAATATATATATATATATATATATATATATATATATATATATATATATATATATATATATATATATATATATATATATATATATGTAAGGGTATATACAATAACAACATTGCACATTCAATAACAACGCTATATTTTGAAACAGTAAGATGCATGTGTGAAAAAAACCTATTTTTTAGACATTTACTAAACCATATTAGCAAAGTTTTTGGCGAATGGGGAAATAAAATAAATAACCCTATGTAAAAACGTGTGCAAATGGCCAAAATAAGATAAATCACTGGAGTTCGTGCCAAACGTAATATTAAACAAGAAAGTGTACAAAAATAACTCAATATAAAATGAATATACATTTGTAAAACTGGCATTGCTTGCCAATACACACATTTTATAAAGCACAAAGAGAAAATATCTAAATGACTATTGAAATAGGTTCACTTTGCGACCCATATGGCGATTTGAAGCTGGTTTTGACTGATCTTTGGCTCCGTTATAGGGTGGAAAGAGTCGAGCGGATGGTGGTAAGCACCAGTCTCCAACTCTGTTGAAGGGTGGAAAGGGTTGGGAATGTTCATATTCTTGTCCCCAATTGTGCATTGTCAAATGCAAAAGCAGTAGTAAATGGTTGCATTGAATCTATTTTTGGCACATAGTGTAGACTGATGGTGGAGGCTGGTGGAGTGATAGGGGATGATGTGAAGTGAATTGAATGCATTATTTTTCAAATTAGAAGAAAAATTTTATGCTTTCCATGTGGTTGCATGCAATTTTTTGTGTGGGAAAATTCATTTTTCGATTCATTATGTAAATTTAATTTTTAATGGGTTTTGTGTTATGGGTGTGCCACATGGCGATTAACATGGCACCAAAGTGACATCCACACTTTTTTAAAATCATGAGGAAAAAAATATTTGGAGTCCCTCTTGCTCGCATATTTGGTCAGGATGCCATTAAACATAGGATGCTCAACGACTGACACCTTTCCTCGACACTGCAAAAACCCGGGAATAAAAATTATCATCAAAATTAAAATATTGTCTTGCTATAGAAATTTAGAAAAAAAAATCAAATGTTATTTCCAATCGTAATTCAATTTAAATGTATCAAAATAATGTGTCCTCCTTAGTTAAAGCATCTGTAAAATATCGGTACAAAATAATATACATTTAAAAGTTAGGTTTTTTAGGCTAGATGAGTCTGAACCAAAGGAGAACACAACATTCTCACAAGCAAAAAAGCACTATTTTGCTTTAACAAGTCCTACCGCTAACCAACTTGAACTTTTTACCATTTAATTGGATACGTATATATAAGAAAATGGTATGTATTATGAATATTGAAAAATCGGTAGAGATTTCCCCTCCATAAATTGGCTAATTTAATAGGATTTTGCTTTACTCTTTCATGTAGGAAAAAATTCCCTTAATGGATATGGTACATAAATATATATGAAAACAAGCCATGTTAATTCCATACAATTGACATTAAATCCTTAAACTTTACCCTTTTAAAAATCTTCTTTCACAAAATGTAGACAAGACAAACACATTGTATAGCTAAAACAATGTGACCTATAACCAAAATGGTCAGGGTATTATTTCTTGTTTTATTCCCTTGTAAAGGAGACATGGAATTTGGTTCCCTTATTTTATCATAAATTGATGAAGAAGAATGAGACTAAGTAGCAACCGGCGTGGAATGAAAATAGGTGTGCACGAAGACGGTGGATTGGGAACCACATTAGGTTGAGATGGCAGAATCGCAAGATGAGGAGATGACTCTGGTTCAAAGAGAAGGTACATGTACTGTAGGAAATGTAGAATTCTGAGTAGACTAGATAGGATATTGATTGGCAAAATTTTCATGAGGTCGAAGATACAAGAGTAGATGAAAATCATGTTCATGTATCACATAAAAGTGTTTTCCACAAAGCTCCTGCTAAGTTCGTTGTTGAGCTTCTGGTCCAACCAAGTGCTCACCTAACTGCCTCATCAACATCCCCACTAAAATCTCTAATTTAAATTTGGTGCACAAATATCTAGACCAAAAACATTTCCACTCATTAGATTTGTAGATCATAAATATCTCTCTACCTAGATAGAATTTCCAACATCTATTAAATCAGGAAACACGTAACAACTTCATGGGACTGATGCGAGAGGGTGGGGTTTCCCACCTAAATAGCCAATATGTTAAATACCAATGCAAGAGCATAATCTCATTCTCTGTAAAAATGACATGTTGTTATCAAATTTTTGTTTTAAGGTGTGTTGTAGGTCTAATGAGTCTTTGAGAGTCATTTAGGTGTGTCAATGGGATGTTAGGATTTTTAAAATTCAAATCACTCACTTTCCCTCCAAAAGTGCAAGATAATTATTGGAGGCCATTTTTGGCTTGTCATAGTTGTTTTAATGAAATCTTGAAGTTTAGAGGTTGGTAAAAGAATGAAATGAGGCATGAGTAAGTGTCTTAGGTCTTCATAGGATCTAGAATGAGTCTAGAAGTCTAGGAATTGGTCTTGAACTAAGCAACTTAATGTTAAGGGTAAGGTCACTCATATGACCAATGTGTTTAAAGGTGTTCATTCAGTTTGTTATTGATGGGAGTCATATAAATATGCACATGTAACTAACTCACCTCATTCCCATTCGAATGGAAATAAAAGGAAGCTTCGATGAGAAATATGGTAGTGTGTGTGTATGCATTTTGTAACTGTGTACTTGTGCGAATGTTTTGGTACTTGTGGAATGTTCATGAATAATTCATACATGCTTGATAGGAAGGCTACAATGACCTATGTAGAGCATCATTTACAAGGTTGTGTGAATATCAATGTGAGTGTGTTGTTGCATGTTGTGTAAATTGTAAACCCTGTTAACTATGATATGAATCCTTAGTGGATTGAGAAAATTTGTATACTAAACTTTTCCATGCTTTTGAAGGGATAATAATAGTTCTTTGATGCCTTGGATAATTCTTGTGAAAGTTCAATTCTTGCTTGAAGACTTGGTTTGAGGAAGATTCTACTGTAACAGTGTGTCCTTAACTTGATCTGAGCACTTGAGATAGTTACCACGTGAGGAGGAGTGTAGAATTTAATGTTTGAAGAATTGAGATGGTCACTAAGTTGGCAAAATCCCTAGAAGGGGCTTGAGAGACATTCACAGAGAAAGGAGAACTCCTTTATGTTTGAATAAAATGTTCCTAATGGTGCTAATGAACCCTGTTAAACTATGTCTCAGTATTGCATGAGAAGGAAATAAAGAAGCCATTAACCATTTATAACTAGTGGCTTCGAGGGAACTAGGTGAATGCAAGCTTAAGAGACTAGGAAAAAGGAGGACAAGGTGTTTTATCAAGAAAGGAGGCATAGTTTCATTCACAAGCCAAATTACATGCTTAGGACCCTTGCTTACACGGTATCAATTTGATGGAAAGTAGATAAGACTGAAGATTGAGAAGGAAACATGAGTCACTGGTAAAAGAGACACTCGGAGAATGTTGAGGTAGAGCTAAGGTGAGAAAATAGAGATTTGAAAACAAATTCTAGAATCCTTTATTGATTTTTTCTCTGTTTCAGGTTTCAAGGTGTACACTTAGGGATACAAGCAAGGGTTTGTATTTTGAGTGCCTTAATGAATAAAGTCCTACTCGAAATTTTGTAGTAACAAAGGTAAGGGAGGAATTAAGGGGATTTGAAAGAGATTTGGAGATTTTAAGGGTAAAATGTTGAGTTAGACATGACAGTGTACTGTCTAGTTAAATGTTAGGGTCCAAGACCTAAAGATAAGAGATACTTTATAAAGTAAGTCCCAAATAAATTCAGAGTAGAACCTTGAAACTTTATACTCAACTAAAACCCTTTAATGGGTGTTTTAAATGTTATTTCATTTGGACTGAAACCCCATATGAAAGATTTTGTGTTTGACAGTTGTAGAAAGCAGACCTAGTAAGGACTTGAGGTCAAAAATACATCAAGTGAGACAAAGAGAACAATACAAGCTGTGGGAGTTTAAGATTTTGTGTACACCTTAGGCATGGTAAAGAGTAACTAATAAGGTCATTAGATCATTGTGGGTACTGATAGTTTACTCTAACTAATGATGGTCTAAAAATATGTCTTAAGGGTATTGGTTTACAAGTTGGGCAAGTAATCCAAGGGACTCATGAATCTTTTCTAACCAATTTGTTGATGTTTTAAGGTTATTCAAAGTGTATATACAGGGTGTAGAGTAGAGTAAGATAGAATAATGCCCAATAACCAAATTTTGACTGTTGGAATCAAGAACAAATGCAAGGGATAATGGTTAAGTTTTATAAAGGTGGATGAAGGATGAAATTGTAAGGCCCGTGACCATCATAGTTGATGAAGTGGCATCAAAATTCAGAGTAAGGAACATGGTATGAGGTGGTATTAGAATGCTACATGGTGACTAAGTAACCAAATTCTTGCATGACAAGTCAATCTAAGCACAATGGGAAAACTTATAGGAAGCTTCCATTGCTGAGTAATTTAGTAGTGAAGTTTGTAAATATCTTGATAACTGAGTAGATGAATGAGATTGTATGAGTTTGACTACATCAAATACACACACATTTTTCTTCTTACGAAGGTTTCTCAAATTTCTTATTCATTACCAATGGTATCTAAATTCTCACAAAAAATAATGTTTTTTACAGTAAACATTGAATACTAATGAATACTTGGGTTCTTGAAAAATTTGATGTTGAATTGAATATGTGTAAAATAAAAATGATTAGTAGATTCATTTAATGAAATAAATAATCCCCCATAAGTGGAGGTTAATCATATATAAAGTATCAGGTAGTGAGTTAGATGCTCATAAAAGGTTGCAATGTGTATAATCGTTTTACCTAATTATCACGCATGTTATTAGTTTACAATATGATCAATTGTTAACAAACTATTTAATAAAAACTATTACAATGCAATGGTTTGTCATGTGTTTTCTAGACAGGAGGTTACGGGTTCCATTTTGGCCTACTGCAGTACTAACCTATGTGAGACTTAGGCCCTTCCTATGTACAATATACATATTATTGATATAAATTGAAGGATAAATATTCTCTCTGATTTATATGATTCAATGTGAATTGCTTGTATTATGTTAGGGAACATTGGAATACATATGTGTGCGTGAATGGGTGTTGTTTTGGGATGATGTATCATGTGATAAATATAAGGAAACATATTATTGACATTAAGATGAAGGTGAAAGTAAATAGAACCATGAGAATATATCTATATGTATATAGGTATACACATCTATATCTCTATCTATGTGTACATGCATGTGCACATGCCTCTGTGTGTGTGCATGTGTGTGTGTGTGTGTGTGTGTGTGTGTGTGTGTGTGTGTGTGTGTGTGTGTGTGTGTGTGTGTGTGTGTGTGTGTGTGTGTGTGTGTGTGTGTGTGTGTGTGTGTGTGTGTGTGTGTGTGTGTGTGTGTGTGTGTGTGTGTGTGTGTGTGTGTGTGTGTGTGTGTGTGTGTGTGTGTGTGTGTGTGTGTGTGTACATGTGTGTGTGTCTATGTGCATGTGCGTGCATGTGCGTGCATGCGTGTGTGTGCATGTGTGCATGCGTGTATGTGATATCCTCATTTTATATTTTTCAATATGTTGAGAAAGAGGTGGGTAAGTGGTGTACTTCTATATGGTTAAGAAGTTTGTTAGGAGGTACATTTATTGTTATCTATACATATTAAAAATGTGATATATATCACATTGATTAATTATTCTAATCAAATAGGTTCCAGACTCTACCATATGACCAAGATATTAATCTTAATGTAATATATTTACATTGTTGTAAGATTAAACTCTGCATCAATTAAGGCATTCAAGAAGTCGTAAGTTGAAATTTAGATAATTATTTACAAGCTACAAGCATTTAGAGAAATCAAACTTCATTGAAGTACTAAAATTCATAATAGAGACACTTTGCATTTGCACCATTTTGCTTGGTTAAAAATTTATAGCATAAACTTGGTTTTATTTTATATATCATATAAAAAACATCTCATAAGAATCAATGAAGTGGAATACACACTCGTAAACTAACCCAAATTTTTGCATGGTTAGAGTTCAGAGCCCAATTTGGGTTAAAGGAAAACATATTGATTTCCCAGTGATTGAAGAAAAGTTTCAAAAAGTTGAGTGAGGTTTTCAAAAGGAAAAAGAAAGTGAATATAGTTGTGAAAGAAAAATTTATGATATGGAACTTCACGATCTCAGATATGGAACTTGGTGGTTTGTACAAGGTCTTCTATTTGATATAAGTGTTCTGGGTTCTCTTTCTCTACCAAAACAATCCATGTCTACACTGTCAAAATATGGTGATTGTCTCTCTATTTCCAAACAATCCAATATCTTTCCTCATCTTATCTTTGGTTTATAATAAAATATGGTCTATATTATTAACTGATATTTAATTTGGGTTTGATTAATTCAATAACATGTGCTCAAATTTTTATTTGAATGTTTAATGTAAAACCCATTTATTCATAATACACTTATTTTTACTTAATGTAGCATGTAACACACTCTAATTTACTATGAAAAATATATTCTAAATATAGGGGAAAATGTGTGATGCTGAATATTTTAAATGAAATATTGTGAAATAAATAGTATGGAGGTTTAAGGTACTAACTACAAATTGCAAGCTTATATTTTTAGATGGGTTATTCAACTTCACGGATTTATAATTCTAACTTTCAATAAGATGCAATAACCATGTAAGGAAATTCATGATTCTTGTCACCATAAGAACATCAACTAATTAAACTTGGTAAAATAAAACTAAGTAGTATTCATGTGTTTGTAGCTTTAAGTATTGTTCGAGGAGGAGAAAACTCATCAAAAGAAATGAAGTTTTTAAAAGAAGGGGGTAAAGAGGGAAATGATGCCAATGAATGTCAAAACAAGTGTGACATGGCTGAGTTGAAGGACAAAATAACACAAGCAAAAAGTGATAAGAAACAAACAGTAAAGCATTTTAATGATTTTGATTGAAACATATTTTGAATGGAAGAAACTTGAATAGAAAAGTGTGAAGTGCATTCCTCTTAGCTACAACGAGGATTCTAAACCCGTTACGAAATCTATAACATAAAATGAGTAACCCTTTTACCTCTCCATGAACAAGTTTTCTCAATGTCAAATGGAGTTAGAAGATCTACCAACTTCAATTATTATGCCAGAGGCGTATCTTATAGTGGGATTGTTTGTCGAAAAGTGTTAATATTTTCCAACAAGAATTTTCCAATATCTTTCCTTATAGTTTTACTAGTAGTCAGATTCTCACAAGAACTTTTTTACTTTTATGGCACTAGATATTTTATGGGAGTATATATTTTACTATGGAAATTGTTTATTAATGTTACAATTATATAATCTAATTATGAATTTAGAGGCATAATTCCTTTGCAAATCCACTTGTTGCTTGAGTTTGAGTGAAGAGGATTTGAATGTTTCAAACTATAAGGGGAAGTATTTTTCTTGAATTCTATTAGATAGTTTGCTTTTCTAAGTAGTGCCTTGCCAATTTTTCTTCTAGTGAGAGAATTAAGTAGCTGAGAGGTAATAATTTCCTTTTCCCTTGGGTGAAAAATATTGACAGATGTGAAAATAAAAGAGGGAAGAAAGGTAGTGACAATATGAAGAAAAAAAAGTATAAACAAGATGAAGAGTAAAAAGAGTATAAATATATTCTTTAAGCTCTCGATGACGATCCACTTTAACTTCTGTGAAGATGAAGCATCTATGGAAATTATGATTTTGGTGAGGGAGGCCACTAGAAGTGATGTCGCATGGGGCTCATTGGTTTCCCTCGAGCCACATACCCATTATGGTTGGACCCTCCCACCTCCACCTAAAAAATTTCCAAGGTTGGATCTCGCCATCTCACCCTCTCAGGACCTTGCTGAAGAAACATAAAAAGCAAACCACCTCAACTCTAGTTGGGACTTGCCAGATAGTGGTAAAGATCTACATGTTTCTAGTTGGCATGATCAGGACCTGCCCCCTGTAGGACAATAATTCACAACAGTGGCTTAATATATCTATCCTTGTCCTTCTTGATGCTTTGTTCCTAGGATTTTCTTGTGCCTAGTTTAGTTTATGATTTTGGGGCATGCTTCCACACTGCATGTTTTTTTATGAATTATCTTATATCATTTTACTTGTTAATATAATATAATATTTTATTCATAAAACAAATACAAATAGAAAATAAAACTATAAGTGTGTTGCCATCGACGATAATCCATCTTTCAAGTCTGTAAATACATAATTGTGAATTTTTATCTACACAAGCACATAACCAAGGTCTATTTTATTATCATCTAAATCTCTCATCTTTTTTGGATCAAAATGCTTTTAATATTAACTGGAAAATTTAGTACAAAATAAATAATTAAAGAAAAATCCTTTAGAAAAGACTAGATATACCATTCTAAATGCACCAATCCTTTATGTTGATAAGATTAACACACATCCAACATTTTATGCCGCCCATATTAGTGGCCACATAGTCATAGAAATTGAAATCCACATTTACAGGGTTAATTAATTACCTATGAGGTGTGGAGGGATGACCTCACGTAAAACATCATTAAATGTGAGGTGCATCACTAGCAGGTGGCCCGGGTGAAGTGTCATGACTTGAATCAACACCGGCCATTGAATTCCCTAGTTTAGGCTAAGAAATTGATGACATGAAACCTCTTGTGCCCCTCAAAGGCCTTCAAGATCACCTAGTTTGCAGTGATATGCATAAATTTTAGGCAGGGGAAGATCTCGTAGAAATTTTAGGTTGAGCTCGTGTTAGGTTTGTTATTTGGGATTGAATTACACATTTATATATGTTCATATGTTTTGTCTCATTTATAGTTAGATATTTATCATGTTACTTCACATCCTATTTTGGGAAAGCTTCCAATTATTACATCAAAATGAATTTCTAATTTAGATATACATTTGACATCCCTTCTGGTGTACTTTGTAACTCATGTGCAATTGCTAGTATACACCTTGAATACAATACAAAAAGATCATCCTCATACACCTTATATCACTACACCAATATACATTAGAAGGGATAAGAATGATGTATTGATTGATTTCACTTCTCTAAAACTTTAGGATATAACAAGTATCAATGTCATATAATCATCTTAAATGTTTTTGGAAAGGATATTATTTACGAAAAAGAAATTTTTAATAGATTCCTCTTAATATGGGATTAACATTTTACATAACATTATAAAGAGGTGGTTCCTTTTATTCTCCTAAAAAATTGAATGAAGTATATAATGATAATCAAAGCATCCAAATGGGAAGCCTCAATTGAGGACTATATTACTTCGACTAGATGATAGCTACTTTGATTGTGTTAACTTTGTCTTTCACCATTTGAATACAACTTTGGTTATGAGAAATCCATTTTCATAGTCAACATACCTCTTTAATGTTTATGTTTGTTTACAGTGTTCTTTAAAAAAATAGTTTTGGTTTGATATACATTGTTATGAGAACTACACATCATGTGCATTTTTGGACTGTGGTTTAATGCACAATAGTTTTCATCATGAAATTATAGAATAAATTTAAAAAAGTGACAACATAGTAATATTTAGCAAAATTTAAATCATACAAAAGATGTTAAGAAATATATTTTTGAATATCTATTATAAAAATATGTTATGTGTTGTGTTTTATGTAGATAGAAAACATGATGCCATTTTCTAACAAATGAAAGCTTCAATTTCATTTGATCATAAACCCAGTAAAATTACAAGATTGATTTCCCAATGATCAAAGAGAAGATTCAAAAAATTGAGCGAGGTTTCTGGGAGAAAATAAGGAAAATCCAAGCACTTTTTATGAGATGGAACTTCGTGATCTTGGGCATGAAACTTGGTGATTTGTACAGGTCTTCTGTTTGACACACATTTTTAGGTTTTCTTTCTCTACCAAAATAATCTAGATTTCCATTGTCAAAATATGGCGACTGTCTCTCAATTTTCAAACAAACCAATATCTTTCCCCGTCTCATCTTTGGTTTATAATAAAAGGAAGTTGCATTATTTTCTAATATTTATTTTAAGCTTGATTAATTCAATAATATGTGTTCAAATATTTATTTGCATGTTTAATGTAAAATCCATTTATTAATAATAAACTTTTTTTAAGTGTAGTTTTTAAGTAGCATGTAACAAGTTCCAATTCATTATGACAAATATATTTTAAATAAAGGGTAGAAATGTGGGATATGAGTCACAATTTAAATAAAATACTTTGAAAAAAATAGTATGGTGGTTTAAGATAATAATTACAACACACAAGCTTGTGTTTGTAGATGGCTTACTTAATTGAATAGTGCTTTATGACTTTGCATTGAAATAAGATGCAATGACCATGTCAATAACTTAATGGTTCTTGTTATCGTAAGAACATCAACCAATCAAACTCAATAAAATTTAACCCAACAATATCCATGTGTTTGTACCCAAGTATTGCTCAATGAGGTAGTAAGAAAATAAAAAGAAATGAAGTTTTTTTAAAAGGGGTAGAGAGGGACATGATTCCAAGGATTGCCATAAAAAGTGTGACATGGGTGAGTTGAAGTACAAAATAACACAAACAAAAAATGATAAGAAACTTACAAATTTTAAGGCTTTTAATTGAAACATATTTTAAATGCAACAAACTTTGCCCAAAAAAGTGTAAAGTGCATGCTTCTTAGCTACATCGACGATTCTAAACACCTTATAAACTCTATAATATTAAATGAGAAATCCTTCTACTTATCCATAAACAAGTTTTATCAATGCCAAATGGAGTTAAAAGATCTACCAAATTCAATTGTTTGTAGGAAGTGTCTCTTATGGGGGGTCTTTTCCATAAAGTGTCAAGTTTTTCTAGTAAGAATTTTTCAGCATCTTTCCTTCTAGATTTTCCAACAGTCACGTTCTCACAATTACTTTTTAATTTTTAATTTACCTTATTTCATGGCATTAAATATTTTATAGTGGTTGTTGTTTACTAATGTTACATTTATATAAATTGATTGCCAAGTTAGACACATAATTCCTCTACAAATCCACTTGCCACTACTTGAGTCTAAGTGAAGAGGCTCTGAATGTTTCAAACTGCGTAAGGAGAGGTAATAGGGTTGAATTCTATTAAATAATTTTATTGCTTGGGAAGTGTCATGTAGGTTGCACTTCTAGTGAGAGAATCAAGACATTTCAAGAGGTGATAATATCTTTTTCCCATGGGTGAGAAATATCGAGAGGCGAGAAAATAAAAGATGGAAGAAAGGTAGTGGCGGTAGGAATAAATAAATGTATGAGAAATATGGAGAGTCAAGCTCTCTGTAAAGATCCATTTCAATTTTTGTGAAGTGAAAGTATCTATGGAAATTATGATTTTTGTGAGGGAGGGAACCAAAAGTGAGGATGTCTTCAAACTCACTATGAATCCTAAATAATTATAGCCATAAAAATTTATAAAGGTGTTTTCACTAGCAATAAAATATTTAAGACAGAGTAAATTTTAGTTGCAAATCTTTATTAATTCACGAATATTCCGATTTTTAAAATTTACATTTGGCAATTTTTTTAGGTGTAGGGATATGACTAAGTCGTCGAAATTTTATGGGATCAAGTTAATTTTAGGGGTCGGTTCACCCAACGTTCACACAAATAGCTAATTTTTAAAAATTCAAATCACCATTAGCATTGTTATACTATGTTTTTCCATGGGAAAAATTCACTTGAAAATGGGACAACCATACCCTGGTGTAAAAAAAAATTCTATGTCATACCTTTCCAGACACCCCCCAGATTAACCTACCCATCATGTCAAGTCCTATCTTGTCCTTACATTGGTCCATTTATGAGTATAATCATTCCCCTATGTGATTTAGGAAAAACAAAATCATTCAAGTGCCTTTGGAGCAATATCTCTTAAAGTGGGTTCTTAAACAAGCTTAGAAAGGGCTCTCATCAGCCTTTCTACGACAAGTGCATAGTCACCAAATTAGTGTTGAAGACCTATATTCATCATGGAGGTGTAAAGGATAGATAATAATATTTGGCAACAGGTTTTAGAAGATTCTGGGAAGTTTCAGATGGTTTTGGCATAGTTTCAGAAAAAATAGGTCTTAGAGGATAAAGTAGCTTACAGTGTACAAGCAACCCCTCAGTTTTAGGAAGTGATTCTGGGAGCTCCGTAAAGAGTTGGAGGAAAAAAAAATTGTTGGAAAGTTATTTTAGAGCTCCCAAAGATGGTGGTTTCATATCTTTCAAAAGACACAAACAACTATGCCCATAGTCTAATTTTAGCATTATAATCTAAGATCCCAAAAGAAAATCCCATTTTATAGGAGGTTTTTGGTTTCAAAAGGTCATTTCTAGTCAATTTCATATAAAGAAGTGCATGAAAAGGTCTCCAGGCCCTTAAATTATGCTTCCTTCAACTTGGGTAAATTGAGAGGATCTTGATGAAAAGAATGGAGAAATCAGGCATTTTCAAGTTCTTGGACACTTCCAATTGTTTTGATGCATCCCTCTTTATCCCTCCAATCTTCAAAAATTCAATAAATTAAAAGGATTTGGAGAAAATTGAAAAAGTGGGCTCCATAGTGTATTGTGGTTTTAGAGGTGCGGATGGAACTGGTTCCCCGGGACCTTAGTTT
This sequence comes from Taxus chinensis, assembly GCA_019776745.2. Taxonomy (NCBI): domain Eukaryota; kingdom Viridiplantae; phylum Streptophyta; class Pinopsida; order Cupressales; family Taxaceae; genus Taxus; species Taxus chinensis. The sequence continues at coordinate 69,210,874 of CM034156.1, read as the reverse complement.
CCCCACATGGGTCTTGGGGACAAAAAACAAAGAAAAGAGTTCAATGTGAGAAGATTGGGTCTTTGGGGAACTCACAAAACACTTCCTTGTGGCTCAAATTTTCGTGCATCCCTTCTCAGGCCGCAAAGAAGAAACTTTGACAAAGTGTTTAGTGCATTGCAAACTTTTAGTGTTCAGGTGGAACTAGTTCCCTAGGAACTAAGGTTCTCTACATTACCTTTAGACCCACAAGACAAAGAAACAGTGTAATGTAGAGGAGAGAGTGATTGCAAGAACTGAGTGCAAAATTGGAACAAGTTCCGTCACGGGGTGGGTTCTCCGCAAAGGCCTCCCGGCTGATGAACAAAGGATTTTGGGTGAAAAGGTTTGATATATTACGGAGATTGTACCTACGTCAGAAAAACTGAGTTTGGGAAGAACTAATTCTCCCAGGGCTTAAGTTCAGTGCATGGGTCTTAGACCCACAATGCAAAGGGAGGTAGTGTGATCCAAATTTTCAGATGGTTGGAGGAAACACAAAATTAATTCCCCATGGGATAGAGTTCCCTGGAATACGTGTCGAGCCACAAAATGAAGGGAGAAGGGAGCGCAGGAGATAGTGATGTGTGGGCCAAATGGAGGTCAAAATAATGGTGTGTGAAAGGAAAAAGTTCCATGGGAAGTTAGGTTCCCCAAAATCACCGATCGAACGAAGAAAAAAGGTAAAGGAGAAGGTGGAGTGGGGTTTAATGTATTACAGATCAGGAGTGTTGTGGGGGAAGTTGAGTGCGAAGGAACCAAGGTTGGAAGGAATGGTTCCCGGGGTCATAGGTTCCCTACAGGGCGTGAGAAGCTGCAACACACAAAGCAAAGCAAGGTGGTAGAGAGACAAATAGGTGGAATGTGAAGTAGAGGAAGACTGATGCGAGTGAACAACCTAATGCGAGAACTAATAGCCCAGATGAAACTGTTCCACGGTTCCATTCGAGACCTGATACTTTAATCCAAACGCCACCCAAGTGCTATGCAGAGCTCAAAGGAAATAATAGAACAATTCCCCAATTCAAAGAGTTCTCTACATTTCTGATTTATCCACACACTAAAGGAAAAAATATATAATTATATACGGATGATAGAAGTGCCTAGAGAACCCATGTTCCTTTTCGACCCCCCTGAACCCACATGGCCATATTTTTCACCCATGTTGTCCAAATTTGACAAAATTAGACCTTTTGGAAAGGTCTTTTCATCTTCTTCATCATGGAAACAATTTTTTTAGAGTTTTCAAGGCATACAAAAGGTCATGTAGGGAGTAAACGAAGAGTCTTCTCTAATTATATAAATTGTAATGACATCCTCTTTCCAAGGGGTTGTCAATTTTGTGTGTTCATGAGAGAGTATTCCTTATGAAGAAGCAAAAATATAACACTTCCTCTATTTCCCATCTATGTGGTCTTTTCATTCTCACTATTGTACAATTTTGCTACAAAATCAATGAAGAAAGGATCTTATTGCCTCTTTGATAAGGATATTTATGATACTTTGTGCTCAAAATATTAACTTGTCTTGTTGCCCTTTGTAAAATTGTGTTATTCTAATATTATGTGTGTTGGAATTTTCTGATTAATGGGTATATGAATATGATTTTCTACCTATAACATTAATTTCCCTCTCTTTTTCTCACTCCCTTTCTCGCTCTCCTAGTAAAGTCCTTTCTTGTAAGCAATTGTAAGTTTTTGCCATAGGGTCAATGGAGTGCCCCTGTTGGATATCTGGTTGTAAGGCCACCACAGAATCAAATTTCACACACGCATAAAAACACGGAGCTGCATCGTTCAAGTAGAGGGACTTAGATCCCCAGAGCATTGGCAAGATAACCACTAATGTATCTACCTGAAAAATTTTCTTGCCAACAAGCATGAAATAAAATTTTGTAAAATTCACCTTCATATATATAGTGATTACAAATTTACAATTTTGAATATCAAGTACACATCAAATTTTCTTAACAATTCATTTTCCCGTGCTCGTGGTCATGTGGGCATTGACGATCGAGATTGAATGTATATCAAAACCATCCAACATTAAAGGTATTTTAATAGTTAATATTCTATTTTATTGAAGATGAATATACTTTGCTACCAAATGGTAGCATACATTTATGCTACCGATCGACAACATAAAAAATGTAATCGGTCTGTAGCATAAAAATTGCTACTAGCCAGTAGCATAAAAAATGCTACCAGCCGGTAGCATAAAAAAATGCTATCAGTCGCTAGCATAAAATATGATACTAGTCAGTAGCATAAAAAAATGCTACCAACCGCTAGCATATAAAATACTATCGGCTGGTAGCATAACAAAATGCCATCAATTGGTATCATAAAAAAATGCTACTAACCAATAGCATCAAAAAATGCTATTGGCTGGTAGAATTTTTTCAGTGATGTTGTCAAAGGAGGAAAGAAGAGAATGGGAATTTTTTTTTGCTTATGTCATATTTTGTGAGGACAAATTTCTCATTGAGACTATCATTTTGACTCCTAACATAAAAAATACCATACGAAATTGGGAAAATATGCATTTTTTCACAAAAAATCACTTTTTTGATTTTTTTTATTTGTGCCATATTTTGCTAAGACAAATTTCTCATCAAGACAGTCATTTTAACTATTATTGTCAAATAATGATTTTTTAAAAATTACATATATTGTTGGTCGACAACATATACTATCAACCGAAAACATATACTATCAATCGACAATTGCAACCGACCAACACCATTATCAAATGATTCGCCAAACCATTCGAAACTCTTTTCCTTCATATTTTCCATAATTTAGAAAGTCATTTTCACATATTCCCCAAGTAATATCTACAAGTTTTTTTGGGGGGTCTTAAAATTTACACTACTTTGAGACGTGCATGTATGTAATTATGAATGTTTATCTACACAAATAAACAACCAGGGTCTACTTTATTATCATATAAATCCCTCATATTTTTTGGATCAACATGCCTTTAAAATCAACTCTGTTATCATGAAAGAAGACATTGCAAAAAAAATGTTCAAAATTGTAAACATGGTTTTATGTGTCATAATGGCTCCCTTTGCAAATGTTCATTTTTGGGACTTAGACATTTTATGATTTTTTATGCTTTGGTTGGAAAATCCATCTTTTGATGAAACAGATGGAACTTTAGTTTTTTGTTTCATCATTACTTGTTGGTGCCAATTAGTCGACCATGTTTGGGGATCAGATGTTAGTCAACTTTTTCAGTCGTATATAGAACCAACAGAGCAATACTCTAATTCCTCTTCTGGCACCTAAAATCAAAACAATCTTCAATGGGGTCATTTGGAACGGTTTTCCAAAAGAGTGGACAACCAGCCTAACCATACCTTTGTTCAAAAGTGGAGACATAAATAACCCTTCAAATTATCAAACCATCATGGTCAATCCTCTTTTTGGAAAGTCATTTGGGAGTATGATAGAGCATCAGACCAGCAGCTGGGCAGAGGGAGGAGGAAAGAGAGCAAAAGGGCAAGCAAGTTTTAGACCCAAACACTCAACCATTGATCATTATGTCACACTCAGACATCTAGTTGAAACATGTGGGAAAGAATAAAGGATGCCTATTGTTGTTTTCTGGATTTCAAAAAAGCTTTTGACATGGTACCGCGGTGAAAAATGTGGAACATAATGGAGGAATTAGAGGTTCTAGCACACTACAGGGCAGTTTTCCATAGACTGTATGAACAAGTGAAAGCTAAAATTAAGATGCATGCAAGGTTATCCGAAATGTTCAGGAGTGATATAGGTGTCAAGCAAGGCTTCTCTCTCTCTCCAACTTTATTTGGGCTATACATTGACAAACTAGAAGAGTGGATAAACAAATTCAGAGGTAATGGGGTGCATCTAGCTAAGTATGTGGTAAAACTCTTACTTTATGCGGATGATCTAATTCTAATGGCAGAAACAATCCAAGACCTCAAGAACCACCTACTCTCTTTAGAACTTTTCTGCAAAGAAGTAGGGATGCAGGTAAACATTGGCAAAACCAAAGTTATGATTTTCTCTGTGAAGAAGACAAACCAACAACCTGAATTTCAGTTTGAAGGTGAACCTTTAGAATACCCTTAGCTCTTGGTTCATCTTGCACTTGGTTGGGATTGGATTGGAAACTCTTCTTCTTGGCTAGATTTCTTGGAATCTTAGGTCACCTATAAGGAGTCTAGGACAGGAATGATGTTCCCCTTCTCTACCTAATAACGATTCTCTCTTGGTGTGTTGCTTCACTGGAGAGATTGATGCATCAATGACTAACCTATAGGCAAGGGTAAGTGCTCTAACTCTCTTTTTCATTTTGCATAGTTTAGTTTATTTCCCTTCCTCATTGCTTTATGTTAGCTTAGTGTTACATGTATATTGATTCTAGTTAGAATACTTCTCTTAATTGATCAACTCCTTAGCTTTCCATTATTTACATTTTAGTAATATTGTGCATGTTTATTTTATATATTATCAATCTTTACCTCCTCCCATCCATTTAATGATATCTTAGTGATGTATTCTCCTCTATCTTGACTGCGGACCTTGGAAACCCTAGGATGACCTAATGTAGAGATTATTACCCTCTAAATAGTGACTTAGAGCTTGTTATAGCCCCTTTAAATCTATCCATTGTATGTTGGTTCATGTGTGTCTCATACTTGTTGCCTCAATACCCTTATAGAATGAAATACTTAGGAGTACAATTTATTGAGATACATTCTTGGGCTGCCATACATTTCTGGTGAAACCGACGTGAATCCTACAAACCTCCTGATTGAGCACAACTCGTTAAAAGCATCCATATTCAATCTTAACCTCATCCAAGCATCCAAAAAACCACAAAACATTAAAAGCATTCCTACATAGACACCATCACCCAGGGACAATCCTATCTATTCCAGTACACTCATTTCCAAATGCCCTAGGCAGTTGTGCAAACTTGCTTGCATGGTCAATCCTTTATGTTTCCCCAAATCTATTCCCAGATGCCATCAACCTATGTATAAACGTTTTTGCATGGTTGATTGTGTATATAGCCTCCATATTTGGACATTTTCTTGGCCAAATCATCATTACATCATGGAGTATATGGGCTTGGGGTATTCTAATTTTGTTGAGCAGAAATTTCTTGAAACCTATCGTCCTAAAGTTGAGTTTACCTTTTATATGAATTGTTGTGTTGTAGGAGAACCTATAAATAATCCTTCTACCCACTTCCATGGCTCACCTGAGGATGGAGAAGAAGAAAATGTAAATGATGATACATATAATCATCCCCTTGAGATTTAAAAGTTTATATCTTAGTTTCGCCAATACAAAAATGAATAAGAAATGTTTGGCAAGTATCTTCTTGAATTTGTATTCGAACAACTTTACAATAAGATAGAAAAAGCGAAAGGTCCCAAAGTAGGTTCATCTAAGAATGTATCTAATTTTGACCCTACTAATCTCATTCTCCAACTTATTGATAGGATGGGCCAACAACAATCTACTACTACGGCTCAATTCCTTCAAATTCAAGCCAACGTGGCTAAATTAGTCAACCGCCCTACAACGGGTCCCCCTCCTTTTCCAAATGGACCTAATAGGGTGCCCATCACCCAACCCCCTATCCAAAATAGGGTCCTAATAGAATTCCAACAAGAGTCTCTAGCACCTTACATTTCTAGCATGGATATTGGTGGTATTGTTTCTTCTATTTCTTACCACGGGTCTACTAATCCCATAATTTATATCAAGGAATTTGGTAATATTTACAAGGAATGGATTAGAATCAATTCATACACTTCCACCAAAATCCTAACTAAAACTCTCACTGGAGATGCTTTGGATTGGTATCACACTTTACCTCTTAATTCCATAGTTGAGCTAGAGTCCTTCCTGAAAACCGTTGTTAACGAATTTCAATATCACAATCTACTTGAGAAAAATATCAATGATTTCATCAATTTCCAAAAAAATGAAAATGAACCGACACAAGATTTCATTAAGCGTTGGAATACCCTATCTATACAAATAAAACATAATATGCCTATTGATAGCCTCTTCCAACTTTTCTTACAAGCTCTTGAACCTCTCCTTCAATACAAGGTGAGTTCCTTTTCTCCCACTTACCTACAAGAGGCATTTGAACAATCCAAAAGGAAATATTATCTCATGAGGGAGTTCAAGATATATCCTCCTAAGACAAAAAATAACAAGCAAGCCCAAACCCTCAAACATTCTAAGAACAAGAACGCAACAGATGATGGATTCTTTGATACTCTTTCTCTCGCTGCTTCTTCAAATAGGACTATTTTTAACATTGATCAATAACATGATAACAACAAAATTCAACATAAGTATCATCAACTATTGAGTAAGGAAAGGTTGAAACGTCACTTACCTAAGCTATTTATTGGAATCTTCGATCCTTCTTGATCTATTCCTCATTGGAATGATGAAAGTAAGTTCTTTAGGTGGCATGCTAATTGAGGTCACTCCCATGAAAACTATCGTGCACTACGAATGGTTGCCATAAAATTCTTCATAGGTCCTCTATTTTACTATGATGCCATCACTCAAGAGTCTTTGACCAAGATGGTAAAAGCTCGTGATGCGACTCAACAAAATGATCGTTATGAAGCTATCAACCAAGCTAATGAGAATATACATATCTTCTCTAATCCTATGCCCAATTACAATGTTGTTGAGAATTATAAGAAGTAAGAAAATGATTTGGCTAATGTAGTGGACACAAATTATCCTCCTAAAAATATAGTTGTAATTAACAATGTAAAACATGTCATAGCCTATGTAGAACCTAAATATCCTTTAACATTCCAACCTCAGACTCACAGGGTTATATATCATTTTGTACCTCAAAAATAGGCTTCTTAAAGAAAAAATATGCCTCCTTTAGATGCAATCGGGCCTTATGTAAATTCTTCAACATGGTCGATGGTGTTTGATTTGTTTCTTTGGCCACAATAACCATTGATCCTTGTGTAAATGAAACTTGCAAGGATGATGGCATAAGAAGTGAGCATAAAAATATATTATAGGTCACCTTAATCACCCTTGCTTCTTCTGGCTCTGTTTCTAAGGATTCCCAACGCTCTCATCCTACTACACAGTCTAGTCATGATAAGTGGGATCCTCTTGAAGCATTAGTCCAACTTCCTGGACAATTTCACTTCTTAGAACTCATGCCTATGTTACCTCACCACCGTGATCATATCTTGACAACATTGTTTGATATGAACATTCCCTTTCCTTCCTCTTTGTGTTGAAAGCACAACAGAATGAGAGGGGGGATGGATCAGTTCTTCAAACATTATCCAATTCAATTTAACTTGTATGAATCATTAATCATTTAACCATGCATTAATTTTTATCGTAGAAAATATGAAACAAACATCCACATGAACATAATCAAGAGAGAGTATGTACAAAGACACAATATGTAAGTGGGAAACCCTCAAGGAGAGAAAACCCAATGAAAGTTTTGATTATATGACTCAAATCAAAAGGTTTGCATGAATATGACTCATCACATAAGATTTGTTTAGTGAAGCACCCACCCCTAGAAAAACTTGTTGATATTAATAAAAAAAGGACTTGTATGAATATTACTCATCACACAATTTTTGAAAAAGAATACCACTGATAAAATGTTGCTCACACAACTTATAGTGATCACAAAATTTAGCTCATCCACCTTCTCCTACTTTGCTCTTTCTTACTCATTCATGGGCTGATTTGGACAATTTCCCTTACACAATAACTCTTCAACACTCCTTATAAATTAAATCACTCTCTCAGATCTATCTTGATGCCCTCATATCACTTTCAAACTCACACCTACCTTGCACTTTTCCCTCTCACAACACTAGTTCAAAAATGAGCCATACATGCACTTTTATACACGAATCAACTCAAAAACATAACAAGGTCAGCCATGACCATTATGGGTCGGACATACCAACTCAAAAAAAATCTGCGACATCATATAAATCATTATGAAGGACCCACATGGGTCAGCAATGCTTCAAGACACAAGACAAGCCCAACTAGGCTCAAAAAGAGCAATTCTCCTTCATCGAGCACTTTAAGACCTCCAAGGACTTCAAAAAAAAAATTATACCTCCAAAGGTTTCACACATATTCATAATACCCTTACAACATCATCCATGAGCTCACAAGACTCAACACTAAGAAAATTCATCACAACAACATCAAGTAGGATTGTTTCCTACTCAAATCAAGCACATCCAGGAACCAGTCTTCATCAATGGAGTCCAAGATCACACCAACTAAACTTAACTGTGCCATGTAACCATTAAATGGAAATCCAACGACATGTAGAACACATCTAAGCATGCTAGACCTCATTAAACATACAACAATGCAAATGGAACCACTTTTCCTCTTCAACAAACTAAATTGGCCAGGAATCAGTTTTGGAAACTCAACCTTCTTACACCCTTGCTTACACATTCAAGACCTATAAATGATTCAATAAGATCAAAATTCATCCCTCTAAAATCTCGAATGGATATCCATCATCAAACAAGCCATTATATTGTTCTTTCAGATCCATCTGCAGACCAAACCCCTGTTGTCTTGAACCAGTCAAACTAGGTCATCTTATGACCTTTTTCATGCCACTTTATCACACTTTCATAGCTCAACCACAACATGAAACATGTCAGGGATGTTTAAAACACCTCCAAGCACATAAAACTTCATCACCATGCACACAAGTTCTCAAGCACTTCCATTTACCAAGACTGCAAAACTACCCTTTTAGGCTATAAAACTAGTCAACATGTTTTGACCTATCTAGGTCATCGAATCACCTCACCAAGATTTGAAATAACTTCAAAAATATAGCACTACTCCATAGATATTATAATACTAAATTAGTCACAGGGTCTAACAGAAAACCTGAGAGAAAATCCTTCTTTCCAGAAAACAAGGACATTTGAGAGGGCTCCACTAAGAGTCATGATCTGAAACCACCGCCATCTTAAAGTTAGGAGATTCCTATCCATCATCCAACCGTCACATTTGACGATCCAATAAATTATTTACCCAATCAAGCAATATTTCCTCCATCACTATCAAACTAGGGTTTAAGAAGGGTTTTGACCTTCTTACCTTCTTAACATTCATTCATAAAAGATAGGGCCTCATTTGATCTTATTTAAAATTTGAGATATTATTTGTTCCACACTTCAACATCCATGAAAGGTTTAGTGGCCCACATAAAGGTTACATGTGTCAACCAAGTATATTTTTCCCATATTGAGCTAGAAAACGTGATTTTTCTAGAACCTTGTTTTGGTCAAAACATAATATCTTACAAAATTCTCATCATGGGACTCTGAAATTTTTCTCACACCTCTAGGACATCTCTGTGCATCATCTTCAATCATTAATTTTCCACAAATAGGTCTACATATTCACCACCATCGTGAATTGCATGACTAGGAATTAGGGTTTTGCATAGTTTTGGCCATAACCAAGTGTTTTAACACCAAACCAAAGTATGACACCTCTTCTAAATGAATTTTCATAACAAATATGATGTGACTCACATTTATGAGTGTCTCCTTATTAGGCTTCCATGCACTAGGATTAGGTCTAGTTTAGACAATGTCAAAGTAGAGGAACACCATACCTCTACTTCCAAGCTCTCCAAAAGGACCTAACACAAGCTCTCCAAAAGGACCTAACACACTTGAGACATCATGTCTCACTCACTTTCATGCCTCCATGAGCTTCCATAGCTTTACAACTCACTCTCATGCTTCATTTAGCCTCGAAGCACCTAGACAGGGTCTAGATGAGTACTTGTAAACCCTACTTTCACCTTGTAATCATCCTCTAGACCTGTATGAGTAGTTTATCACACTCTTCTCATGGTTTCATGGCTTGAACATGCTCATCAAGTCACTATACAACTTTTTTCTCCACGTACCATCACCTAGGCTAACTAGGTCACTTGATTAGGCCTACTAGGCCAAACCATTCTCACTATTTCCACTTTTTCCATCATGATACAACTTGATTTCCCATGTCACCATCATATCAAGCATCTTCTAACACTCCTAGATCATCCTCTTTGTCATTAATGAGCTTTTACATCAATGAAAACATCCTAACTCACTCATGCCAACACTTTGGGGTAGAGCCCCGCATTACATGGCTCAAAGGAAAGCATCTACTAGCAATGTGAGGAGATCTCCCTTCATACCACTATTACCATGGACACTCACTCTTGCCTTTGTTTTCATATAGCTTTCACGATCCCGGATGAGCTCTTACTTCGCACAAATGATCCACCTCTCTTCATTTTAGTTTAGATCATTCACACTACAGTCAAACATGCTCTCATTGACGAAAGAGTAGGAATGAGTTTGACCTCATTAGAATTCATTAAGGATCTTGGTTATTCTATCAATAACTTCAAATCTACACAAACCACTTTTCAAGAATACGATCGCCGAAAGATGTCTCCTATGGGGAGTCTTTGGTTACTCATCACCGTTCCCCTAGGACTGTTCACGTCAAAGTCATGGTCTTAAGTTTTCCTCTATCCTATAATATTCTCCTAGGGTAGCCTTGGACTCATCGTATGTGCACCATTACTTTTTCTGTGTTTCAGTATGTGAATTTTTCGCACCAAGGAGCTATTTATAAGATTCAGTGGGACACTAATCTTTGGAACTATGATATGCTTCAACAAAAGGGGACATATAATCTCCCAACACTTGACAAATTATCTCCTATCCCCTTTTTAGAATATCAACATTTTAACTATTCTATAAATACTCTTTGCGGTAATGCTGGTCATCCCGATTGGTCGGGTGCATGCCTCTGAATCTCTTATAATCAGATGATGATGAGTCTAATGAGGTTATTATTAGAATAAACACTTTTGATCTTCATGATCTTATCCTATCCCAACTACCTCTTTCCTTGCGACCTCACAAGAAGGAACCTTCAGTTGCAATAGTCATCTCGCATACACCACATCACCCACTAAAGCACGTGGTCTAACTTGAGACCATAAATGACTCTTCTGTGGTGGATGCTTACACATTAGATTATGGCTACAATTATGCTTTAAATGACCCTCACCTAGCTAGTTAAGTCCAAATTTGTGATAGGCATGTATTACGTGACCAAGAGACCCTTTGCACCAAATTCACTCAGGACATGAACATCATCCTCATACAAGAGGAATCCCTAATTGTACTTGCTACTTCTTTGCAACTAGTTCCGGATCCTCAAACCGCTCCACCAGCTACACCTCCACATACTACCATTGACCTATCCAACCCATTTTCCCTTACAAAAATGGATGATCAGGTCGTCAGTTTTGACTATGAAGATAATGATTACATCGGTGATGGTCCTATTTATCATGCCTTGATGAATACGCATAATATTGCTCCATCGGTACCATATTCACCCATTACATCAGTGTCATCCTTAGACATTATTACTAGCCATCTGTAGCCTATCAAATCCTTTCCCTACATATTTCCCTTATAGCACCTTAGTTCTCTACAACCAAACTATATTACACATGACATGAGGCTCCATGACATGACGTTTATGATTGTAGATCATATCGATGCCATATGAAGAAGCTTTAAGTTAAGGTCAAACGTGACGAAACTAAAAAGGCTTCACAACCTTCCGCTTAAGCTCCCTTATTTTTTTATCATCATGGGTATTTCACGCATACTGACGTCAACTATTGGGTTCTACACAACAAGTATCTTGTTCTTAAAACCTCTTCTTGTAATTAGAAGCATGCGGCCGATTCCTCTTGGAACTAACCACCTTCCCCTCGACCAGCTAGATCACAACCTACTTATAAACCATGACCTTACCCTAATCTTCATCCAACTATGGATGTATTTTTACATGATATTCTCACCTAATTGGAGGATTGAATAGATGACACTTTATTTATCACGAGATATAAATTCAATTGACAAGTTGCTATTACACAACATGCCATCAAGGACCTCATGACTCATGCTAGAAATTACATCTTGAATCAAATTGACGACATCATCACTAATACATTGTGATATTTTACCCCTCGTGGCTAGTTATCTATAGTATATTGATTACATCTTATTTTACTTCTTTAGCCTGAACCTTCATCGTCATTTGGGTTCTTGACCCCAACTTGGGTTTTTCACACATTACCTTTTGCCTTCACTTGGGCTCTCGACCCCCCTTAGGTTTTACACACTATCTCAAATATCTCATTATATATTTTTTGGGTTGTTTGTTCCACTCAATTTGTCACCATGTACGCCCTTGTTCCCAGGGTTCATTTTAAGAGACCTCTTAGAAATCAGAGGTGGAAAATACCTGGTGAATATCCCCAGAAAAAGTTTCGCGGGAAGGTGATTTTTTTTGGGGCGGTATGTAAATTTTTCACCTGATTTTCAAGTGGTGTGACAGAAGCTTGCATACACACGACATGATAAAATCTCCTATCGTGCGTTTATAGCCTCTGCTCTCTAGTCATGCGTCAATAAACTCTCCCTAACACGCGTCAACAAACTCTCCCTAATGTGCGTCAAAAAATTCTCCCTGATGCACATCAACAAACTCTCCTTGAAACACATAAAAAAACTCTCCCTGACGCATGACAACAAACTCTCCCTAACACACGTCAACAAACCCTCCATGACGTGCATAAAAAAACCCTCCCTAACGCATGTCAACAAACCCTCCCTGACGTGCATCAACAAACTCTCCCTGACGAACATCAACAAACTCTCCCTGATACGCACGTCAACAAACTCTCCCTGACGCGCATCAACAAACTCTCTTTGACGCGTGTCAACAAAATCTCCCTATCACACGTCAACAAACCATCCCTGACGTGCATCAACAAACTCTCCCTGATGCACATCAACAAACTCTCCCTGATACGCGCGTCAACAAACTCTCCCTGACGTGCGTCAAAAAACTCTCTTTGACGCGTGTCAACAAACTCTCCCTATCGCGCGTCAACAAACTCTCCCTGTTGTGTGTCAACAAACTATCTATCACGTGTCTACAACCTCCGCCCTCCTATCGTGCGTTTAATGTACTTGATAATACATATGCCCCCAGGTGGTATGAGTGAGCTAGTAGTGTTCTACCTGGCGAATAATCTAGGATTATATAGGGGATAGTTTCAAAGGTAGGCAAAGTCGACCCCTAAAAAAAATTAAACTATAATTTTTAGGTGAACAGGTCACTAACCCACGCCACAAAATTCACCTTTTCAAATTTTTCAAAATTGGAATATTCACCATATTACGAATATTTGCCACTAAAATTATCCCTACTTGTTTCTCCTACCATTGGAGTGCCTCGGTCCCAATTCTACCTATTTTGGCTCTAATTTACCCAATCTTTCCTATTGGATCTTTGTTGTATTATGTGCATCCTTTTTTAGGCCTATGGCCTTGCTTGGATGTAAATACTCAGTCACACCCTGACATCTTACCATTGTGTTGGCGAAATAATTTTTCGTATGGAAAATTATGTGTTTCCACCAACGCTCATGGGGCTACACCCCTCCTTCTTATGTATGGGGAGGCTCCCATTATTGAATGTTAATTATCTAATTCTATCTAACTAATATGGGGTGGCCAAATAGATTGGGGATCATACATGAAGACATCACTGAACCTATGGCAAAGTACTTGTACATGGTAAATGAGAGGAAATTGCAATGATGAGGGATAAAGGGGAGAAATTAATTAAAATAGGGAAGGTTATTGTTTTGAGTAAAAAATTACAGAGTTCACACCTAATAACTAGAGTAGTTCAACATTCAATTAGAAGAAAACAACAATGAAGCATCTAGTGAGACTAAAAAACCCAGACACACGATTCTTTAGATTCATTCATCAAGGATACAAAGTTCCTTCTTGATCATAATGCTTACAAAGTGCATCAAAGAGAGAAAATAGAGGAACACATGAAAAGAGAATTGGAAGAAATGTAGTTTTTATTTCTTGTGTTAGTGATGCAAAGCTCAACACCCCAAACCACAATCCACAACTGCTAAAGAATAGAAATTATAAAAACCTCCCTCTTTTGGGATGGAGAAACCATCCAAATTTATATCAATGTGAATTGACCTTTCATATACCCCCCACATGACTCTTCATGATCTCATTCAACTGTTGTCTTTACATCTTCCTAGTAAATGAGAAATAAGTTCCCTTTTTATAAATCAAATGGAATTTTACAATTCAACTTTAGAAAGTCACTTAAGTGAATGAGATGAAATATCATGATTATGCACAATGAAGAATTAGAAAGGGGGAGAGAAGAAAAGGGAGGAGAGAGGAGAGGAGAGGGAAGAAGTTGCCATATCTGATGAAGAAGCTCCCTATGATGAAGATCTTATTGATTCATGCTTCCCAAGGAGAAGTTTCCGAAATGGGCTCCTGCTCCTTGAATTCCTTTCTGAATTGAGCTATTGCAAGTACAAAATTATCTTTCTCTAGAATGCAAAAGCAACCCAACACCTTGGTCCATGCCCTGGGAACATCATTGATCATATTGTATTGACTAAGATATCCTTCATGATCCTTTGCAATTTTGAAAATGTAAATTTTGAGGTTGGCTAGGGACTCTAAGTTTTATTCATTGAAGGAAAGAGAGTCAACTACTTCTTTCTTGGTCAGCTCCTGGAAGGAAACAATAAATTCTTCTAATGAAGAATTCTCAGTGAGTGGAGGGAATTCAAGTCTCTGATCATAGTTGTAAACATCATTCAAGATCTTGAAAACATGTTATCCACAAGATTCCAACTTAGAGATTGCATTTTTTGAGTATTTTGTATCTCGTATCCATTATGTGGATCCAAACTATTGACAAGTTCTCTGCACCTGATGTAAACACATTCTTAATCACGAGAGTGTGAGAGTTGAAGGAGATCATCTTTGACACCAATGGGAACATCTCATCCAAGTGAATTACCTCTTTTGCAAACTGATCCTTTGATTTCTTAACTTCTAACAAGTTTACAAGAATGTACTTGATGAGAGAAATGACATCTAGAAAACATGTCTTACCTTGCTCAATGATTTTGTCAATCCAATTCTCATTAGCCTTCCCTTGCATCATGTAACCTTGTTCTTTCCCGATCATCCTAGGATCAATACTGTCAATCAGAGGAATGTTATCTATAGGGAGAGAAGATG
This sequence comes from Taxus chinensis, assembly GCA_019776745.2. Taxonomy (NCBI): domain Eukaryota; kingdom Viridiplantae; phylum Streptophyta; class Pinopsida; order Cupressales; family Taxaceae; genus Taxus; species Taxus chinensis. The sequence continues at coordinate 69,195,615 of CM034156.1, read as the reverse complement.
TTAAACCGGGCTCCAATGAGGGGTTAATGTAGGCACTGAGAGATTTTACATGTTCCTCCAATTGAAAAATTGTTTGCTTGTATTCTTTATTCCGATCGATGAGGTGTGAATAGGATTCCTTGAATAGGTGATAATCATCCTCGTGAAAAGATTGACCCAATGAGATACAGATCAACTCATAATCTGATGGAGTCATTTCCTCAATATAATTTTCATTCATAGGCCTAACAACTTCAACATACCGACTACCTGAGATGCTGTTGAAGAAGTGATACGTTGTCCGAGCCTTATTTCTTTTCTTGGAATTCAGTGTTCCTGAGATTGTTTTGAGACTGGGCATGATAGCAAGTTGTGTTATCCTTGGATTACTCTCAAGCATTTCTTGAATCCATAGAAATGGCTCTTCAGGGGTCGACATGATGTCTGTAAATGGAGAATATTTAGGTAATTGTTGTGAAATAAACTCTTGATCACCATAGGGAAGCTCTGATATTGGGAAACACATACCTAGACACCCCTGACGAGAAGGATGTTGCAATGGATCACTCTTGTTTTCCTCTAGGAATTATGTGAGGTCTTCAATGGGATTTTCCTACTTACGAATTCTCTTGGAATATGGAACCACTTCATGCTCTTTGTTCATTACCTTCACTTCATGCTTAATAGCTTCTTATTACGATGTTTTACCTCAACTAACTCACCTTGACTCACTTCACTTAGCCCACCCAGCCAATTTTTCGTGTTCCAATCAACCAACTCACCGAGGAGAGATGATGATGAATTCCACTTTTCCAATGAGCTAATATGATTAGCAGAGCTTTTGACCCTTCTTGAATCTCTTCAAACTACACAATGCCTCTGTATTTTTCCTGGTGTACCATGTGATGTTTTGCCTTTCTCTTGGACACAAATTTGATGTTTCAGGATCCCTGTGAATAATGAATTACCTTTCCTTATGTATTCCACCACCTAGAAACCCTGCGAAGATGTTAAAAAGCAACAAGATGACTTAAAACAAAGCCTACAACAAATTACTGCACACATTACAAAGACTTTCTATTTTTAGCAGGTTGAACTAGGACCTACTTTTTTGGGATATTTGACCTGTTTTGCTCAATTTTGAAATTCTCGATCTTCTGGAATACTCCATTCAACTTCGTTGACGATGCCTTGTTATTTTTAGCAAGTTAATATTTTTGGAATGTTGCCTTTGCTTTTATATTTTTTTTGTTATTTTGGAAAAGATTGCCTAGTTTATTATTTTCATTGTTCTTTGAGTGCACTAACATGGAAAAAATTACTATTTTGGAATTTTTCTATTTGTAGTAAGTGTCAAGACCAAATACATACTATATTTAGAAATGTCACTTTCCCATGTCTGATAGTAACAAAAATGACTTCACTAGATTATGTTTGTTTCTAGAACACTGTGCTCAAAATTTCACTTTGATCCACCCATCAAAATGCTTGAAAATTGAAAAAGCATGATCTAGGGAATCAAACTAGCGTATTCTATCATTAATAAACTGGGTCATCATCCACTCTGCTTGATTAACTAAAATGGAATAATATGTATGCTGGTTAATCTAATCTAGGAGGACATACAAACGCAGTAAAGAAGCATGTAAATGAATTAAGCAACTAATATAATAAAAGTAAAACCCTAATGTGCAAGAGAGAAGAGGAAAGCACTCAACTGAGTACTAAGGCATGCAGGAGTGTGTCGTAGAGATGACTTGAAAATAAAGAAGCAAGAATGACTGTGCAGGAGCTCCGAAAAGGATGGATTTGAGCAATGTGACTGGACTGGAGAACCTAGAGAGGGACTAGGGCACATGTGGGTGCTTTGGTCTACAAACTAGATGACGTAGTTTGTGTAAAATCTCTGAAACTGATCTTCACTGGTTTGGCAGATGGTTTAAAACCTGCGACGTCTGTCACATCAGATTAGTTGTCCTGTACTGAGTGTCATCAATAATACAAAATAATGTAAAGACCTAAAAAAGACCAAGAGAAGTATCAAAACCCTAAAAAAGAAAGATGCAAATGAATGGGTCAAATTGACCTCACCTGCCATAATAGTGGGCTTACTAGCTGATCGTTGCACTACATTTCAGACCCAAATGTAGTTATGTTGAGTGTGTGCATAATGTACCCTAGGTGCTCTTGTGACAATCACACTTTGTGAAGTAGTGATCAATAACTAAATGTAGAAAATGTAATGGCATGTATGCATGGAATAAAATAGAATCCTCCCCCTATGAAGTGTGTGTTGTAAATGCCCTTGCCTTATGCATTGATGATGGAGCTATGTGGATGCAAATGATCTCCAATGCAATAGATGAATGCAACTCCAGATGGATGATAGAAGTGAATAATGTTAGGTCCCTCATTATGGTCTCATAACTTTATATTTATAGGGTTCTCTTGATCTAATTTCATAATTAACCCAAAAATGGCCTACCATAAAAAATATAAAGATCTAAATAAGCTAGAAAGAGCCCAAAAAGTGATGGGAAAGTGCAAAAGTGATGGGGGTGGCCCTGGTGGGACCAGGGAACCCATGGGTGCCCCAGTACTAATCTGGGAGCCCCAATCGAGGCTAAAATAATGGGGGATGATAGAAGCTGACTGGGTATGTGGATGTAAAAGGTTGGTAATGACGAAATAAATAAATAAAAATGGCCAAAAAACGGGGGTTAATTAGTACTTTCTTCACTCAATAACCTTCTAAATAGTAGTATGAAAATGGGATAAATAATTTTTAAAGTGCATGATTTTGTGAATACACTTCTGCTACAACCTTCTTAAAGGTGCCTAGATTGAAGAACATATGTGGAAATCTCACCCGATTTCATTTACCGGTTTGCAAGATATGAGTTCTTCAAGTTTTGGTGCATATCGTAGCTTTGGGGAAATTTTGGCAGATTCTCTATTGAATTTTCAAGTTTTTGGAGTTATGGAGCAGAAAAAATGGATTTCTTGGTTGAAAAATGAGGTGAGAATATTTATTTTATGTTTTAAAAAAATTCGGCAACACTTTTGCTTCACGGGAGAGGTAGAAATGAGGAGCAGTAAGGTAGAAACATTTATTTTAGTTTTTGGTTTTCAAACATCAAGGCTTGGGGTGAATTTTTATGTCCTCACTTTACCCACTATCCCTAGGACAGTTGGAATAGTTGGGACAACAAAATGTTCCCCCACCATGAGCATCACAAGTGGTGGATGATAAAACTTAGCCAATTTGCAAGCAAAACAACTTAGCACCCTATCGGGAAAATGGAAGGTCATATGAGGAGCCACAAGCAATAACTGAGGGGTGGTGAATTTTATTTTCTCTACTATCCCTACTACCCCCATTGTCCCTAGGAAAATTGGGACAGTTGGGTTAGTCGGGATAGTAAAACCTGCCACCTATCCACCTGAGAAAATGACTAAGTACCTGAATCTTGAAATCACTTTTCTCGAAGCTCTAGGAGGTATTTTAAGGAAACATTTTACATCATTTTTAATCCTAAGATCATTTTAAGATAAATTGGATGGATTTCAAGACCCTATTCTACCTCCTTCAAAAATTCCACTTTTTCATTCGAGACAACAATGTGAATCTATTGAAATTATGTTGACCTGAGAAGCACCTGAGTCTTGTGAAAAATGTGAAAGTTCCATCATGTAAAGGATTGAATTATATTTCCAACGAGTTCTTTTTTGCTTCCTAACACCCTAAAAATATCCCATAATCCTCTGTTGAAGCTCAGGGGCCATTATAGACTTCAAGCTCCTTCACCCTCAAAAACCTACTTTTAATGTTCTTGTTCCTAAACCTCCGAAACCTTCCAAAATATTCCTAAAACTATTCCATCACTATCCAAAATATTAAAAAAAAATCCAGATGGTTTTGAGCTTTCAAATCTGCTCCAGAGGATGCACACCTATCTCGGGAAGGCTAAAAAAACCTATCTGGGTGTAGACACCAAATTCGTGTCTTACGACCCCTTGTGACCCGCATCCCATTTCGCAACCTAACCTCATTACCTAAACCTTACACAATTATTTATTAATTACCTTATAATTGATAAATCCACATCACCTTACCCGCCACCTCACTCTGCCACCTCATCATGACCTAGCCCTAACCCTAAACTAACCTAATTAAGACCTGTGACTTGGTCTAGACTCACATCCATAACTAATGCCTCCTTACTCGCACCCAAAGTCGACCTTCTAGCCACTTGACCAAGCCCGCAACTGATCTCTCGAGAGAAAAGCAGGGAAGGTGGGCTATTTTACTAAAAATAGCCTACTTTTTCCTTACCGATGCCGGTTCCTACTCGACCGCCGTCGGTTACGCAACCGCCATCGGTTCCCTGTAAATGGGCTCCCCAAACCAAAACAACGGATCGGAATTTCATTTTGGAGATCAGTCGAATGATTTATTTGAATCAACAAAGAGCATTGCGAGCGAGGAACAGAGTCCAGATCTTCACTTGACAGAGCAGAGACGAGTAAAGAAACCAGAAGTGTTTACAACCAAGGAGATCAACTTGCATCTTGGTCAAAACCAGTAAGTCACATCTTGCATGTCCTTTGTTATAAGATTTCTTATGCTTCTTGAATCTCAGTGCTCCTAAATCCATTTTTGAATCCGCTACCCAACGTGCCATTGCATCTAACTATCATTCTTTTGTTTCTAATCATCCCATTTCCTAATACCATCCAAAAACCAACCATTACAAACACCATAGCTACCAAGAAGATCCCAGAACCCACCGGTATCGGTTATCAGTAACCGGCATCGGTTATCAGTAACCGGCATCGGTTCCTCTGATCAAAACCAGAAAACCAACATTTCCCCCTACCCAGTTTAACGAAACAATTTAATTGATATTTTGCAAGTCTTTTGTGTTAATTCATATTAGCAGGGGAACTAACCACCTTCGAAAGGAAGTTTTATATTTCCTGGGCCCAAGGCAGTTTCCTCATTTATTGTTTAATCAAAATCTTGTGGTCTTGTGTTCTTATTTGCAGGTAGTCCTTCCAAGACAAAAAGGAGTTCTCCGCAGTCAGCCTGATCTTTCTCTACGGTACGCGCACACCATCTCGACAGTCAACAGGTATTCCTCCTAACCCTAACCTCATCTGTTTCTAAAAGGAATGAAAGGATAGAAGCAACTCTATTCCCAGAAGCCGAAACATTCCGAGTGAAACATTTTGGCACGCCTGGTGGGACCCATTTTGGGTTTCTTTCTCTTGCTTATTTTCATTTTAGGAAGCATATTTGTTGTTGCTGCTTTTGTTATATATTTCATAAAGAATTTGTCTTGCTTTCCTAGTTTCGCATTAGTGAAAGTCATCTCTCTTGCTTCATCGAATATAATTTTCGATTTGGGTTTAAAACACGTGCATTGCATTCCTGCTTGTTGTTCTTCAATTCTAGTGAACATAGATTAAGTAACAGGTCGTACATGTGGGGGTGATATCCACGGTATTGACAGGAAATTAACCTTAGTTTCACTGCACAACACATACCGAATCACTTCACAATTAACACAACAGCTCAAACATCCCCCCTTTTCCGCGGTATTCCTCCGCCCGATTGAGGTAACCTTATAAGCCAAAACAAACTTGACATTTCCCCTAGGTCTTGTTGTTTAGGATTCTGACATCATCTTACGTCTAAAGGCATAAGCCCACGATAACTAAAATTAACCCTAGGATTAGTCTCTGGATTTGCGTGTGGATCTTGCTTGTTTTCAAATTCTGTTTTCTCTGTCATACTTTGTCTTCTGTGATCAATAAGTTGATAAATATACTCAACGTTGCTAAAAATCAAATTAGCAGCCTTTTATATCTTCTTATCCTAGACTTTTGACACCGGCATCGGTTAATGGACCGACGTCGTTTGCTCTCTGACCGACACCGGTTATTAAACCGATATCGGTTACTGTCTTCATTAGCCCCTAACAAACCAGCAACTTGCCAGATTCATCATTCTGAGGTTGTTTTTGTTCTTGATAGATTGAAACTTTCCTGTGTGTTCTTGTCTATGGTTGTCATCACTCGGAAGCAAGCCGCCGCCATGGTTTCACATGCCTGCTCTGTGTCTTTGCCTGAATCACCCCCTTCACATTCTATAGGGAACCCTACGGACACCAGTGAGATCCCCCAAATTCCTGTAGGAGACAAGGACTTTGCCAAATTTCTGGATGTTAATCCCAGCGCTATACAATACTATTTGTCTCATGCCCCCGACCGTACGCCTGATGGTCAGCTCCTTATTGGCATGCCTATTAGTATAGCTACTCATTTAGCTCCCACTCCTCCTGATAACACTGCCTTACTTCCTGCATCTCTAGCCCCGTCTCCTAATCTGACAGCTTCAGAGGTTCATACGACCCTGATTAGCTTTCCTTTGGTTAACCCTGGACCCTACGTATCGTTACCACCAACTGCCCCTATCTCATCTCTCTTTCAGACCACTCCATTCATGACTTACTCTCTGCCACCTATTCACACGAGCTTTCCTTCTCAAGCTCCGCCTACCTTTTCATTCCCATACACGTATCCAGTAACCTCAACACCTTATATGGGACATCCTTATTCTGTCGCACCATCATCTCATCCAACCACAGATTTCATCAAACAAATGATGGACAAAATGCAAAATCTGGAGGCTTCTATGTCGGGAAGTCGTAGCGCCTTGACATACGAGCAAGTTTTTCGGGAGCCCATTCACCCTTCTGTCCCCCTTCATTCATATCCTCCTCAATGGGAGTTGCCAAAGTTTACTCGTTTTAACAGTAAAGAGGATCCTCAACAACACTTGCGATCATTTAGACATGCTTGTTATTTGATTTCCCATGATGACACCTTGTTACTCCGCACCTTTCTCATGTCCTTATCAGGACCTGCCTTGGAGTGGTACAGTGCTTTAACCCAGCACTCAATCTTCTCTTTTAACCAACTAGCCCAATCTTTCTTGGATCATTTCTCCATTAACATTGCCAAGAAAGTATCTATCACTGACCTCTATGCCATCTGACAATTTGAAGACGAATCTATCACAGATTTCGTTGGACGATGGCGGGGCCTTATCAACCAACTTACGTATGCCTTACCTCAAACCGAACTCATCGAACTATTTACGTGGGCCTGCGCTAAGCACATCTCCCCTACCCTCCAAATTCAAACTTTTCGCACATTCGACGAGGCCTTTACCATGGCTCGGAAACTAGAAATTCGAGCCTTAGAAGAAGAGAAATTACGGTTGCGTAACAAAAACCCCAATTTCCGAACTCCTGATTCTACCAACAAGCCAAACACCACCACTTCTCACGCGTCCACTTCTTCTAAATCAAAAGGAGTTGTCCACGCGGGTAATGGTCAAATCTCAAACACCGTCCAATACTCCGCCGAAAACCACTTATAAGTACAAAGCCGAGCCCACCAATTACACTCCCTTGGGAGAAACTTATGGCGTCATCCTGGAGAAATTGCTCAAAGCTGGGGCTATCACCTTGCCCCCTATTAAACCTCACTCTGGGTTTGACTCCACCCGCGCAATACCTTCCTGGTACAAAGAAAATGACTTTTGTAACTTTCACCGCGTAAAAGGACATAGTCATGAAAACTGCAAGATGTTGAAAAACATAGTGCAGGAAATGGTTGACGCAGGGGAATATAACCCTCGATAATCCTAACGCCCCTGCTAACCGAAATCTGAAAATTTTCAACAAGCCATTCCCAAATCACTCGTCCAACAACAACGTGAACCAAGATATCTTAGCCGAGGAGAGTGTTCATGAGATCCATGCAGTCTTCGATTCTCAGCCAAAAGCCTCTATTGAAAAAAATTTTAAATCAAGCCTCTCCACCAACACAGGAGTTTGAACCCTCCTTCACCACCATCAAGCCAAAGTGAAATCATTCCTTTACCCATAGAAGAGTTAACTACCCGGACTTCTCTTCTCATCGACGAGTCTTCTTACACCACATCCCTACAAGACTGTGAGCGAATGCTATCTAATTTATCTATTTCCCAAACGTCCCTTTCTACCACTCTTGCTACACAAGAGGAAGGCTCGCCACTCCTTTTGACATCCTTAGACGAAAAATATCTTACACTAACATCACCACATTCTTTAAACGTGACAGATCCCCTCGAACACGCCCTCCTACCTATTAGTCCCTCATCGCCTAAATATTTTCAACGACCGGTTGACCTCTTAACATCTATTGATACAGTGCCTCATCTACCTCTTGTGTCACACCCGCAGTGGACTGGAATTACAACCCATCTTTCTTCCGTACAAAAATTACAAATCACACCTGGGGACTGTCATTCCACAGAAGATAGACAGGCCCTATGGGAACGTTTGAGTACCCCTTTGTCTACTCAAATGCAAATGACTGATCCTGATGTCTCCACCATATACCCGAAGTGCTTACAGAAGCTTAAAATGCCCCTGTTCTCACCTTTACCCCCCCTCACCTCTACCAAATGCCCCATCCACTTCTATCAACTTAACCAGATCTTCCCATATGCTTGGGACCTCACCAATGCCCCAGTCTAACGCACCCCGCCTAAGTGACTCAATCTATCCAAAAATAAATCCGCTCTGCCACCTAGGAGACAAACTCAATCCGTGCCCCTATCACAATTAAAACCATCATCATCATACCTACCTTCCATATTGGGACCCCCATCCCTCTACCTTACATCAATATATCATACCTCCTGCGTTTTCTTCAAAACAACCTACGTCTTCCGCACCTATACAGAAATTCTAGGGTATAGCAACACCGCCACTCCGCGTATCCTGTCCACCTATCAACCCTAAACAAATTCCATCATCAAAAGATTTGTTTTCAGTCACTCCTATTTCCCCGTGGTTGTTTTCTGATACCACATCATCTGCGGCCTCATCATCTGACATAGCTTCTGCACCAAAGAAATCATGTTTAGTAAAAACCATGTATCAACACCCCTCGGCTAAACCACCACCCGTGCGAACCAATCATGCCCAAGCATTACCAAAACCCGCACAACCAATACCCTCATCCTCTTCCGATTTTGACCCACTTAAAGGATCTTACGCCAAAATCCTTGCTATGTTGGTGGAGAATGCGACCATTTCCCTACCTCCACTTAGACCTTATGACCCGTCTAAGCCCCGACCTATGGGTTACGATGAGTCTAAAATCTGTGCTTATCAGCCGCACACCAGGACATGATGTGGAGGGATGCAAAGCTTTAAAACCCATTCTTCACCAGTCACCTCTCCCGGATAGAAAGATTAAGAAAGACAACTTACAAATGGAGAGACCTTTAGTTTCCATTCCCTCTCCTATACCATCTGTCCCCCGCCTCACCAAGATCTGTCATTATTACAACCCCACCTCTTGAAGACCATGATTTATCCCCACCATCTTCCTCATCTCAGGTCTACGAGATTACTATGATTAGTGTCGCTACTCGAGGGCAGAAAAACAATGGGAAAGCAAAAGAAAACACACCTGCGGCATCTCTTTCTCTGTCAAACATCCCGATTGCACCACCTCCTAAAGTGGTCATTCGTGGACCCGCCTATCCCGTCTCTAATGGCATTGCCCACCGAAATATGATTAAACGACTTCACCAATCGCCCATAAAAATGACATTGTATGATCTCATTCAGACTTCTGAATCTCATCGACAAGCTCTCGTTGAGATCCTTCAAGGGATAGAGGTTTTACCTAATGAAACCCTGCCTGTCGCCTCCATTCTAACACCCAATCACGTTGCTTCTCTCACCAAACAACCCATTGCCCCAACCACTTCTGTCTCTGTACAACAAGCTGCTGCAGTCAGTTTCTCTGAAGATGAAATTGTCGACTTTGGTACAGAAGACCCTGACCCTGCCCTTTTCATCTCCGCTTACGTCCGGGATATTTGAGTACGTCGGGTTATGATTGACGGGGGCGCTAGCATAAACATCATCTCTTCAAAATCCTTCCAACAGATGAACATCCCTTCTAGTTGCATGTGTGCCAACCCCATCATGTTGCGGTCATTCAATGACGCTATTACTTCTACCTTAGGCACCGTGATCCTCAACATTCGCGTAGGACCATGTACTTTACCCGAACTCTTCTATGTCTTGGAGGGAGAGTTCCAATATAATATATTGTTGGGTCATCCTTGGATCCGAGCCATGGGATGCGTTCCCTCAACATTACATAGATGCATAAAATTTGAGTACAAGGGGAAGTCTTACACCGTAAAAGCTGACCCTCCCCCCTTTAAAACCTGCAATATGTTATACCGCCCGAACGATGTGCTTATACCCAATCAAGACACCCATACATTCAACGCAACCATCCTCTTCAAATGTACCTCAACCATCCACCTCAACCGCGCCTACGCCTTCAATTGATGAAACCACCATCGCAAAAACCACTTCCCTTCCCGCAGCTAACATTCCAACCTTCGACCCCTTAGTAGATGTTTTTCAATGCCTTACGCTGGGGGAGTACCACCTATATAACGTTAGTTCTTTCCCTACCCCACAAAAGTATGGACAATTACATGCACATCCCACCTACGACCGTCGCGTGGGGGAGGTAATCTCTTACGGACCACCCCATTACCACACTAACCTAACGTATGGGGGTGTTGACGCATCCTCCATTACCCCTGAACCTCCTCTTGGTGTGGTTCCCTTCCAATCCGATTTTCAATACTTGACAAATCGTCGTTTCGCCCTCACCTTCTTGACTCGTTGTGCTTGGAAAGGCTTTGGTTTTGGCCTTTACGAACAAGGCCGAGATACACTCAATCCCGTGACTACCCGTAAACACAATGATCGCAGTGGTCTCGGTTTTCCCGAAACACCTACATAGGAGACACCTCCTGTCAGCTGTATCCTGGAAGAAGAAGACGTCGCCCCTACCAAACCATCATCACCCACTTTGCCATCATCACCCGCAGAATCTATAGACCCTGAATCCATCCCTCCTAACTTTTTTTTTTCATAAATGCTATCTTCATAGGTCCTCTCACTTATCAACGTGATAATGACGACCCATCTTCTTTGCCCCTTCTTTATCTAGACATGATCGAAGAGGATTCGCCTTTGATTAATGTTGTTGAATGCCAGGATGACGACTCCATCCTCACTTACCTTGGCGCAGACGATTCTTATATTCAACGAGCCTTACCATCTGAAACCCAAACTATGTTGAACGAATCTACCATAGAAATCAATATCCACACGGAGGAGGATTCTCACATTGTGAAGATTGGACAATCCCTTAACACATCAGAACAAGCCGCCTTTACTACCTTTCTCCGTGCTCGCAACCAAGCTTTCGCATGGTCTTACGCTGACATGCCAGGAATTGATCCTACCATCGCCGTCCATAACATCACCATAAACCCCGATTCCAAACCAGTCAAACAGAAATTGAGAAAAATGCATCCATGCATTGCTCTCTTGGTCAAAGAGGAGCTCCAACGACTCCTTTCTGTTTCCTTCATCTTGCCTATTGACTATCCTCAATGGATTTCTAACATCGTACCTGTCACTAAAGCGACAGGGGGACTTCGGATATGCACAGATTTCTGGGATCTTAACCTCGCTTGCCCTAAGGATGACTTCCCCTTACCTAGCATTGACCAACTTGTTGATCTAATTGCAGGTCATGAGATGCTCTCTCTCATGGATGGCTTTTCAAGATACAACCAAATTTTGGTTGCCCCTGCCGATCAACACAAAACGGCTTTCATAACTCCTTGGGGAACCTTTTGTTATCGTGTCATGCCATTTGGCCTTAAGAATGCTGGTGCTACCTATCAGCGGGCTATGACCTAAATTTTTCATGACATTATGCACACTATCCTTGAAGACTATGTCGACGATCTTCTCGGCAAGTCTAAACATCGTAGTGAACATCTCGATGTTTTAACCATTATTTTTGATCGCCTGTTACAATATTCTGTCCGCCTTCAACCGAAGAAATGTGTCTTTCGTGTTCTTTCGGGAAAACTTCTTGGCTTTATCGTCTCTTTGCGTGGCATTGAGGTCGATCCATCTAAAGTCAAAGCTATCCTAGAAATGCCCCCACCCAAAAATCTCAAACAATTGCGTAGTTTACAAGGTAAGCTCCAATCTATCCAACGTTTCATCTCCCAACTTTCAGATCGATGCCAACCTTTCCATCACCTCCTTAAAAAGGATATTGCATTCCAATGGAGCGAAGAATGTCACCAAGCCTTCGAAGCTCTCAAATCCTATCTCTTGCAGCCACCCGTGCTTATCCCACCTCAAGACGACCGCCCTTTCTACCTTTACCTTTCCGCCACCGACCACGCTGTAGGAGCCATGCTTGCACATCGTGACTCTGAGAATCGCGAACAAGCCGTTTATTATATAAGTCGTACTTTGGTGGACTATGAGACTAGGTACACACATGTAGAAAAATTGTGCCTTGCCCTATCATTCGTGGCCACCAAACTCCGACACTACCTTCTAAATCACAAGACTTTCATCATCACCAATACGGACGCCATCCATTACATGTATGCCAAACCTCATCTGAACCAACGCATTGCTAGATGGCTCATGCTTCTCGCCGACCTCGACCTTGAGTTTGTCCACCAGAAATCAATCAAAGGACAAACCATCGCAGACCAACTTGCGGAAGCTCCTTTACTGGGGGAACAATTTACCAATTTCACATTTCCCGACGAACTCATCGCTACTCTTTCCCTCACGGAGGAGTCGTACCCAATGACCCTCTTCTTCGATGGATCTAAATGCCAGCGCAGCGGAGGAGCCGGCGTTGTTCTCATTCCTCTCAACGCTAAACCTATGCCTCTTTCATTCCGACTTGATTTCCCTTGCACTAATAATACAGCGGAATATGAGGCCCTTGTTCTGGGTCTCCAAGTTGCGTTACACTTAGGTATCAAATCTATCAACATTTTTGGCGACTCTCAATTGGTATTCAATCAAGTTATGAGCGTCTACCAATGCAAAAGCGAGGAACTTCAAAAATACAAACACTACGTGGATTCACTTCTAGCCTTATTTACCCACTATTCTATACAAACCATTCCCCGCTCCACTAACAAATTTGCGGATACTATGGCTTGCTTAGCCTCGCAAATTCCCGCCGCGCCAACTGACTCTGAATTATTCGTCGTGGTCCAACAACTTTTTGCCCCATCCTATTCAACCCCGGTAGTTTGTATGATAAATACTGTGTCTACTAATTCACATGATACCTGGTACCACCAATTTCATGACTACCTTACAATCTCTGTCCTCCCACCTGACCTTACTAGTAACGAAAAACGTGCTTTTCTTAAAAGTGTTTCACGTTATGTTGTCATGGGGGGACTCCTCTATAAACGTGGCTTTGATGGCACCCTCCTTCGCTGTCTAACTGGCGCGGAGGCCACTCATACCATCCAACAGGTCCATGACGATATTTGTGGTGGACATTTTAGCGGCCTTGCCGTGGCCAAACGAATCCTTCGCCTTGGTTATTATTGGCCTACTCTCAATAACGACTGCTACGAATATGTTAAGCGTTGTGTTATGTGTCAGCAACATGCCAACCTTCAACATACTCCTAGCTACCCGCTCCAGATCGCTCGAGATATTTGGCCCTTCTCACAATGGGGTTTAGATCTTATTGGTGAGATTCACCCAACCTCTTCACAACATCACCGTTGGATAATCACAGCGAGCCGAATATTACATAAAATGGGTGGAGGCTATTCCACTCATTTCAATCAAAAAAGAAAAAATTGTTGAGTTCATTAACCACCACATTATCTGTCGTTTTGGTGTTCCTCATCGCCTGATAACAGATAATGGCAAATCTTTCAAAAACAAGTTGTTGCAAGACCTGTGTGACAACTTTGGTATCAAACTTAGTTTCTCATCACCTTACTATCCACAAGCCAATGGGCAAGCTGAGTCCTCTAATAAAACACTAACCAAAATCCTCATGAAAGTTGTCAATGAATCCGGGAGAAATTGGCACGATCACATTCCCTTTGCCCTTTGGGCTTATCGTACTAGCATTTGTACCTCTACTAACGCCACACCTTTTTCTTTAGTATACGGTACCGAGGCTGTTTTGCCTCTCGAAATACAAATACCCTCCCTTAGAATATCTCTTCAGGATATTCTCACCAACGATGATTTCCGCCAAGAGCGGTTAGCCCAATTGGAGCTTCTTGACGAATGCCGTCTTACAGCTCTTGATCACCTTCAAATCTATCAAAAACGCATTAAACGTGCTTATGATAAGTGACTTCATGAGCGTACCTTTAAGGTTGGTGATCTTGTTCTCAAAGAGAATCAACATGTAACCAAACTAGAGAAGAGCAAATGTGGAAAATTTTCTCCCAATTAGATTGGGCCTTATATAATCACTCATACCTATGGATCTGGTACTTATCGTTTAGCTTCGCTTAATGGTAAACCTGAGCTTGAACCCCTTAATGCCTTGCATCTTCGACCATTCTACTGTTGAAATTAGTGTTATATCACTTCTTATCTACCTTCCGCTCGTCCCTTGAGCTCACTTACCACTACATACACTCTGTTTCCTACACTTCATAATAACAATCAAGCTCACATAGTTTGATCCTCACCTCCCCTTGATGATGCCTTCCCCTTTTAGTCTAGTCCATGACTTCAAGTATTAAAATAAGCCGTATTCTTATGGGATTTTCTTGAGTCAAAACTTCCTACTAAACTAGATGCTTCACGTCAAATGAACATCTAGTCATCTAAATTAAATATAGACTGCTCCCTCGAAGGACAGCTATATGCCGAACTATTGCTGCTATTATATATAGACTGCTCCCCCGAAGGACAGCTATGCATTACAATCATATCTGCTACTATAAATAGACTACTCCCTTGAAGGACAGCTATACACAGTCAGCCTTTATCAGAAGCTTCTCGCATTGATCAGCTTCGTGAAGACCTCAAGAATAATACAATCAATATCCTTGTAGACTTCCCGCATCGATCAGTCTACATTCAATAAAAGAAAAGCCTCATTCAAAAGGACTTTTGAGTCATGGGACTTTTCTATTTAGGGTAGGTTCTCTTTCGTCAGAACACTCACTTTGTAATAAGTTCTCTGTACCTCAGCTATATCATCCACCTCACCTCACCATTTGTTTCAACTCAAGGGACGTGACGTATATCTGATATATTGTGATTATACAACTCTTTTCACCTATCGACTTCTCGCCTATGCAAGGTACCTAGGAGGGGGATTCAAGATCAAGCTCATCCTATGTTAATATGTGGTTTGTTTAGCTCTTCTCAACTATGGGACACTTTTGCCTCTTTTGCTCGACTCTAGGATTGTGTGTTGACCTTAATCAGGATACGGTTCCCTACTATTTGGGTAAGCTAACTTTCGCTTTACCTATACCTACATCAACATCACCCATACCTTACCAACACCAACAACATTACCCTATCAACATCAAATTCTTATCAACCAAAAAATTGCCTAACCATACCCAAATTGCCTGAATTCACCTCTCCCTGGTCCTAAGGGAGAACTACATCGGTCTGAGCCCCCTCCTTGCTTTGTGCAATGGGCTATGTAGGCAGCACTTCGGAGACATGGGGTCTCCCAAGGTTAGCTCGACCATCCCCTACCATAACCTATCCTGTGTGGTGAATATAAATATTTTTGTGTATTTCTATTTAATCACAGTCCTCTTTATCCTTTTTCAAAACACCGAAAATCAAAACACAAACAAATCTTCTTATTATCGCAACTCAAATCAACATACATATTCAATTTTATTTAGATGTTAAACAAATACATCTTCTTTATCATCGACACGCAGGTCGGCATCCTTATTTATTCTTATACCTTGCTAACATTTACTCAGACCCTCACGCCTCATCCCGAACTAGGTGATGATCGTGATCGTCGACCCCTCTCGCCAGGCCTCTCTGTCCTCAAGGGTACCACGGCTATTGGTACCTGCCCACTGATCTGCCAATCTCTCCTGTAACATATGAATACGCCCTCTCGCATGGAGGACTCCAGCCTCTAGTCTCCCCGCCCGTGACTCCGCAACCACTAACAATCCTCTTGTCTCATTCACCTGCGTTTGGAGCTGCTGAACCAAACGCTGCAGACGATCCCTCTCTGCTGTAATCACCGTTATGTCAGGGTGCTCATGTACACCTCGCAGTTCTGCTACCCACCATAATCTATAGGCCTATGTCATTCCCGCATCCATTACCCTGCGATCGGCTGCTACCTCTTCAAGCCCTTCTGGAGGTGTTGGCCGGGGAGGTGAGAATGCTGCCTCGGCGTCGATCCTCATATATGGTCTATAAGCCAGGGGTATATCCTGCACAAATCCAAATTTTTGCCGTACGTGATCTATAGGAATCCTCTCATACTCACCCGGCTTGTGCCCTGCGATCCACCTCAATCGCTCTACACCCCTCAACTCCTCAGCTATGTTCTCTGTTACCATATAGTTTCCGTATGGCCTCCAACAGATATCAGCAACCGTCACTCTCTCCCATACCTGCCTGTAATACTCAAAGTCATCCGTCACGGCCTGGGATCTTGCCTCCTATTCTGTCTGGACCCATCGTCTGAATCCCAACCTCTGTACTCCGGTTTCTCCTGACTGGATGGATCGGCCTACTGGTCGCAAACAAACAATGTGCTCATAGGCCCAACAGTGTAATAAGTATGAACAATCCAGTGTCGTTCTGTGATTTCACCTACAAGCCCATAAACCCCTGTATAGCTCTCCGCCAAATATGCAGGTGCCCATGCAAAAGTCACGTTCTTTCTATCATCTCCCAAATAACACACATCAATGGCTTTGGAAATCTTCCCCCTTCCACCCTCGGTAACGCATATACCCTACCGCTATCATTAATATCACTGCTAACCTTGTCTCCTCAGGGTGTGCTGCATACATTACCCCATATGTAAAAGATAAACCCCGCTCTGTCAAATCTCATGCGTATGGACCAAATACTGCTATTATCGCTCCCCGTGCCACGCTAGGTAGTGCCTGATATACTGGTTCTCCTGTAATAGGGAGCCTCAAAATCCGAAGCACATCTTCCAATGTTACTGTCATCTCCCCTGTTGGCAGATAAAAGGTATTTGTCTCAGGATTCCATCTCTCAATCAATGCCTGCAACATAGCATGATTACGTGTGATTCGTGAATAATAGCGGATTCCACTTAACCCCAAACTATTTATCAATGTCCATTCAGTGGGTGTTACATCCGCTCGGATTCGTGACAACAACACAGGCACACTATCATTCATCCTCAATCCTGCCTCTGCCTGCATACACCAAACAACAAACAACCATTCAATCCGTCAGGGTTTTTTCAAACATTCTGGAAATTCCTCCAGTAACCGGTATCGGTTATCATAACCGATACCGGTTCTCCCTAACCGCTACCAGTCACTGTCAATTACATACATCTTGCCTAAAACAACCACCTACGACAATAAATTGCTTGTTTATTCCTCTCTATATACACAGACATACCCGAAACCCATGATTACCTACCACGTAACACTTACCTCACTTATAACCCTTGCTATCATGTTTTCTTCTTCATATCTACCCACTAATCTCTTATTCATAACACATGCAAAAAATCAACTACATGGAAGACTGCCTCTCCCTCTATCGGTTGTAGCCGCAGGATGCGATAAACATACTTAATGTGACGGTCATATTCCCAGGTCGGAAGATGGAACACATTCGGCCGCCGGGATCCCAATTCTCTCAATGAGGGCGACCATCAGGCTATGATCCCTCTCTAGATCGCTCTGTAACCTCTGGACCCCACCGAGTCCCACCTCGTGCATGATGGCCCAATGCGCCGCAGATATGTGTGGCCTCATCCGACTCAATAGTGGAGGCATCCTATCAACGCATCGTCAACTGCTGCTTACGTGCCTGCAACAACCAACCCACATCCTTAGACCTACTCTTTATTATAACATCTACTTTAACCATCTAAACCCCCGTTTTGTATCCCCATCCCCCCGACCACACCCACTTCGACTTCTAACCCCCCCCCCCCCCTAAACAACCACCAAAACCCACAAACCCAACCCAAAACCCACACCTAACCCACTCACACACGGCCAACCACACCTTAATACCCAACAAGCTTCCCAAACCCAGCCGAAACCCTAAACCCTAAACACCCAAACCCACACACTAACCCACCACAAACCACCCAAACCCATCCTAAACCCTAAACACACTAACCCACCACAAACCACCCAAACTCATCCTAAACCCTAAACACACTAACCCACCACAAACCACCCAAACTCATCCTAAACCCTAAACACACTAACCCACCACAAACCACCAAACCCATCCTAAACCCTAAACACACTAACCCACCACAAACCACCACAACCCACCTAACCCACCACCAAACCCTCACCCATCCCAACGCCACCGATACCGGCCGATACGCGCCGACGCCGGTCCCTCCCAACTCAACCAAAACCTGCAAATTTGCGACCGATGTTGGTCGCTTAGCGACCGACATCGGTCACTGTTTTCTTTCCGGAGCCGAACCCCCGCGCGGCCCCCAAAACCCATTTTTTCCTATTTCTATCTACCCATTTACCCACCCAAACCCCTCCAATTTTACCCACCTAGCCGCATTACCCTATTTTAGCCTATCTACCTCTCCATTTTCAAATTACCTCCATTTACTCATTATTTCCCTACAAAATACAAATTCCTACCCAAACCCCCCATTTAGCCTAATAACCATTTCAATGCATAAAATCACGAGTTTAGAACCTACCGGTACGACGACACGTCGTCGTGGGGGATGGGTGGTGGCGGTCCAGCTGGTCCAGCCCCCTCCAGCTCCTCCTGCCTGTGTCATGGCTCCAATCCTGATCTACTGGGTCCCTGGCCAATCACCTGCTGCCTCCTCCTCAATCGGGCCCACTATCAACTCTCTCCGCCAATCAAATAGCCTCACCTCACTCAATAACCCTCCAAATCAACTCTCCACGTCAGAGAAGTCGATTTGGATTGCAAATAACAAAAGTGACAATGACAAAGCCGTATTTTTCTTTTTATAGGTTTTTCGGCTTTCACCGATATCGTTTCATTTTGCCCTAAGGAACCGGTATCGGTCCCTTAACCGATATCGGTCATGCAGAATCGACATCGGTTCGCTACCCAACTTTCACCCCATTCTTTGCCCTTATTTACTCCTTGCCTCTTTTTCACCAATATCGCCTCTATCCACCTTTGCTGCACAACATTTGTTCACTTGTCCGACCTGACCCAAGACCTCAACCTGCCATTTGGCCCGACCCAAGGCCTCAACCTACCATTCGGCCCGACCTAAGGCCTCAACCTACCAATTGGCCCGACCCAAGGCCTCGCCCTAACCTATTTGGCCCGACCCAAGGCCTCAACCTACCTATTTGGCCCGACCCAAGGCCTCAACCTACCTATTTGGCCCGACCTAAGGCCTCGCCCTAACCTATTTGGCCCAACCCAAGGCCTCAAACCTACCTATTTGGTCCCGACCCAATGCCTCGCCCTACCTATTCGCCCCAACCCAAGGCCTCGCCCTAACCATTAGGCCCGACCCAAGGCCTCAACCTACCTATCCGGCCTGACCCAAGGCCTCGCCCTCCTATTCGGCCCAACCCACAGGCCTCGCCCTAACCATTAGGCCCGACCCCAAGGCCTCAACCTACCTATCCGGCCGAACCCAAGACCTCAACCTACCCATCTAACTTGACCCAGGGCCACCGCCCAACCACTTGGCCTGACCCAAGGCCGTATCACTTCAATACCATACCCACAATCAATGTTTTATTTTATCCATCCATCATGTACCTTGTGTTCAATCGAGCTCACCTGTTCGTGTTTTAGCATGATTAGGGTCCTTGACTTGATCTGTCGACCAACTTTGCCTAGACCTAGACCGTGACGTTGATCTCAACCAAACCAACCATTTGGTACTGCCGAACATGCCTAAACGTTCCTGTACCTCACCTGTTATATACCCTGGAGCTACTTCCTATGCCTTGGATACCAGGATTATATCACCCTTGTTTGGATAAACTATCGACCTTTGCCTACACATTGTGGGTTTGCTTGTCAAATCATGTACCCTCGTCGTACTATTGCATTTCAACATGCGTCTGCTTCCTTGGACCTACCCCACCACCTTACCATCCTCTCTACAATATATACCCTTTATCAACCCTATCCCTTATTTCCCGTTCACTCAATCTGTGATAGATTTGAGGGGGATTACCTATATCCTTAACATGAGAAACCACTTCATATTATTGTCCACGCAGCTTTACAGAACAAGCTACACAACAATAAGGGGCTAATGTAGACACCAAATTCATGTCTTACGACCCCTTGTGACCCGCATCCCATTTCGCAACCTAACCTCATTACCTAAACCTTACACAATTATTTATTAATTACCTTATAATTGATAAATCCACATCACCTTACCCGCCACCTCACTCTGCCACCTCATCATGACCTAGCCCTAACCCTAAACTAACCTAATTAAGACCTGTGACTTGGTCTAGACTCACATCCATAACTAATGCCTCCTTACTCGCACCCAAAGCCGACCTTCTAGCCACTTGACCAAGCCCGCAACTGATCTCTCGAGAGAAAAGCAGGGAAGGTGGGCTATTTTACTAAAAATAGCCTACTTTTTCCTTACCGATGCCGGTTCCTACTCGACCGCCGTCGGTTACGCAACCGCCATCGGTTCCCTGTAAATGGGCTCCCCAAACCAAAACAATGGATCAGAATTTCATTTTGGAGATCAGTCGAATGATTTATTTGAATCAACAGAGAGCATTGCGAGCGAGGAACAGAGTCCAGATCTTCACTTGACAGAGCAGAGATGAGTAAAGAAACCAGAAGTGTTTACAACCAAGGAGATCAACTTGCATCTTGGTCAAAACCAGTAAGTCACATCTTGCATGTCCTTTGTTATAAGATTTCTTATGCTTCTTGAATCTCAGTGCTCCTAAATCCGTTTCTGAATCCGCTACCCAACGTGCCATTGCATCTAACTGTCATTCTTTTGTTTCTAATCATCCCATTTCCTAATACCATCCAAAAACCAACCATTACAAACACCATAGCTACCAAGAAGATCCCAGAACCCACCGGTATCGGTTATCAGTAACCGGCATCGGTTATCAGTAACCGGCATCGGTTCCTCTGATCAAATCCAGAAAACCAGCATTTCCCCCTACCCAGTTTAACGAAACAATTTAATTGATATTTTGCAAGTCTTTTGTGTTAATTCATATTAGCAGGGGAACTGACCACCTTCGAAAGGAAGTTTTATATTTCCTGGGCCCAAGGCAGTTTCCTCATTTATTGTTTAATCAAAATCTTGTGGTCTTGTGTTCTTATTTGCAGGTAGTCCTTCCAAGACAAAAAGGAGTTCTCCGCAGTCAGCCTGATCTTTCTCTACGGTACGCGCACACCATCTCGACAGTCAACAGGTATTCCTCCTAACCCTAACCTCATCTGTTTCTAAAAGGAATGAAAGGATAGAAGCAACTCTATTCCCAGAAGCCGAAACATTCCGAGCGAAACACTGGGCCTACTGAAGAGTCCATCTTTAGAATCAATGCACTGAATGGAATGAGTCACCTTATTTCACCATTTCAAACAATGGGGAAAGTATATATAACACATATAAGGGCATGCAGGGTAAGTATAGGCATGAAACAGAGGACATACTGATCTAGAGGGGTGTTTAGGAGAGCTTTCAAGCAAATTTTTTGACATTAGGGTTAAGTTTTCATGTTTCAAGTTTGATTTTTCCCTTCTAAAAACACATGACAACACGTTGGATATTTTGGCCTTGTTCTTCCTCTTGGATTCTTCAAATCGCATTGGTTGAGCTATCTTATCGATCCCCCTCCCACTAGATTTACATATCTAATCACATTATCATTATTCCTAAGTACCATGGGTATCATTACATACATACATGCAGAAAGAAAGAAAATGGTAAGAAAAACAACACATATACATCAAACATCCAAATATGGCCAAAATCATCATATATATATATATATATATCAAATCAGTTTTTATACATTGATAAAAACATACAAAATGGCTTTTGCACATCTAAAAAGTGGCTCACTAACCCTCGCCCCTTTGTGGGGTCTTTGGATGCTTTATGTTGATGGGGTTTTGCTAGTAGTTCTAGTTTTGCATGCTAAGGCCTTCGTCCTAGATCAAGCTTCGGAAGCCTCTCCTTATGCTCTCTCCATCTATGTCTCAAATGAAGTAATCCACTCCATGACTCTCTGGGAATCTGATAAGTGAGTATTGACCTACTTTCCTAATTCCAGGGTCCACATTAGTGAACTAGTACTAACGAGCTCTAAGTAACATCCACATTATGGATGTTGTCATTAGTCGTACAATCGCATGTGCATCTTGATGGATCTTAGTAGAGTTAGGGATGTAACTCCTCCAACCATAGTGAGCAAAATGACCTCACTAAATCTCTAGAGTTGAACGAAAAAATAGTTTAGTGGATCCACCATCACTGTAGTATCCTAGACATCCAACACTGCCGGTCCTGAGATCTCATGAATGGGCACTCTCTATCAGGGAGTTCCACTCCTCTATTGTTCGCTCTGTAAAACTAAAAATGACACATGTTACTCACAATATCAACATAACAAAAACCCATTTCTCAAAAATCACCTAAAATAACATAATGACACACTTACCTAGTTTCCTGAGCCTCTCCAAGGTCGTCCAATACCTCCTCGTCATCATAACAAGGTATGGCTCATATGTATTACGTGCACATATCTCATAGCACCAATATCATGTCCCATCGGTGTTGTGATTTCGGCCTCTTTCTCATATGCACAATAGGCCTATCTAAGGCTCCTATATCAGGATCTGAAGATAATCCTCCTCTATGGCCACCGCATCTTATGCTCTCTGAAGAACATGGTGCATAATGGTCTAGATCATGCTACTCCTACTTTTAAGTATGTAGGAGCATCTTCACTTGTATCCTTGACCTGGTGGATGCTTTATATGTGGATCCTCTAGTCGACGATGACCAGTCCTCCAAACCACTAACATCAACTGGTCTATATTTGGACCCTTAACATCCCTACCACATTGATGTTACCTCCGGACCATGTGTGTTTGACGCTCGTATCCTGATAGTTTTCAGGAAGTGGCGGTACCCTAGACCTCTAACTCCTGACAGCCTCTCTGGACATGACGATAAAAAGTAGAAGTGGAAATGGGTCGTATGGCGACTAGATGGGCGTCGATCACCCCAATCTATATCAAGACCTTAGCTCACTTCATGGGTATCTACCAGATATGACGTAGTAATCCCCATCACCTCGGTGATGGTGTCTATAGAAACTATTCTGCTGGGCCAACTAGGTCACTGATCTCATATTCCCTGTGTAGGGTTACCATGTACACAATCATCTAAGACCCACCTATGTTAACGTGGTTCAGAATGCTCAAATTGGGCTACGTCCACTTTTGGCCCACTATGCCCACAGAAGTTCTCTACGAGGCACTGCTCTATGCAATACAATACCTTTGGTTTCCCTTTCGAGCTATGCTACATCGGGAACTCTATATAATATCACAGACTATCGAATTCAAAATCACGGGTCTGCACATACCATCTGCATGTACATCTATCATATGCATAAGACCTTGTATAAATAGACAACTGCTTAACCAGTTGCACCCATATACCGTGGGTATCAAAACTATGTTGAAAAACAAAACTGTCCATGATTGAAAATATATTTATGTAACCGAAGAGGCGGTTTTACAAAACAATGGGATGGCTCCATCTACTTTATGGGCACACTATACGAGCCACCACAACGGTTACCCATAACCAATGGGTTGAATATTTTGACCATCCCATAACAGCTTGCATCGATGGCTAGATAGACACCCGAACATGCTCTCATTGTATGTTCCGCTTACCGGTGAGCCATACGGCCGTAACACTACTCCGACTTTGTAGCATCATAGAAGATCATATCCACAATACTATACAAGTACCTCTGATAGGTAACCCCCAACAATACCATGAACATCCTCTGGGGTCAACGCCATCTCCATAGTCCTAAATGTCTGATCCACCACTGGATAAGGTGTCAGACCTGGTCCCATGCGGATTAGATCGAATGGGTAAACACAAGAATGAGGCATCTCTATGATGCCCTACAAAACCTGTACAACCCTGATAATTATGGTTGGGACCTCTGCCATGTTTCAGATCCAACAATCATAGCACTCAGCCATGATACATCTTCACAGCTCTAGCATAGGTGGTAGCTTGTGCTCTACCTACGGCTCCACAAAAGTGACAACAACTGCAGAGATACATTAGGAATTCTGATATATCAATTTGGAAGAGAAAATCAAAGTATATCAACTTATTTCTACAATCCTCCTACAGGGAGGGATCGAGGGTGGCCTTATAGGGCTAAATGTCGATCAGGATGGGTTGAAACCGATCTTGGGGATACACCCATTTGGCCCTGGTGGAATATGTCATCGGCCCCCTGGAACATAAAGATTCCCACCAGAGGTAACACCATTAGGATATCCTATTGCAAAGGGTTAGGATTACATTAGGGCCAAAAAAGAGGCAACAAATGGGTCAAAATTTGACTCGTTAAAAATATTACATAAATGCCATGGAGAGGGTGAAAATGCAATCTCAATGCAGGAGCATCTGGACAAGAAGACCTTTCAAATGACATAATTTCATGGAGGATAAGGGCAATTTGAGTTGTTATAAATCTTTAGTACTGATCCTAATGAAGATCATGTGATCATTACAAGCAATGTACTAAGGTTTGGATAATTTCAATTCTCTCTTTGTGTATTTCCCTCCAAAGAAGGGAATTCTGAAATTGTAGAGAGGTTTGTCATGTAAGGAACAATGGAGAGAAAATGTAGGGTAAATGAGATCGTGAGTACCAAAAAGTGGTGTCTACAATTAGGTTGTCTTCGGGCCATTAGAGTAGGGGCTCTTGTGCCTACAATAGGCTCTGTACAAAATAGTCCACATAATATGTTTTCGGAAAAGTTGTCGATTCATGGGAAGCCCTAAGAGTCATCAAAAAGTCTGACATGCCTCTCCAACTGAAACGGAAGGAGCTAGGTACACTCTCAAGGAAATGATGCTCTTGAATATAGGAGAATTAGGAGAGATCTTAGAATCATCCAGAACTCGATAGTAGGATCTCATGGAGAGCACTCTCTATCAGGGGAGCATAAAACTCCTGTACTGAAGCACAGTGGATAACCATAATATGACAGTTTCATTTTGGTATGGTCAATCTCTATCTTGTTAAATGATTTTGTGTTTTTCTAATAATGACACATTGATTATTGTTAATCGGGCCTCCCCACGAAGGGTGCTGTTGAATCTCTAAGAGAAAGCAAGTAAAGGAAACTTCCTTAGGTCCTGCATGAATCAGGTTAAAAGTGGATTGAGGTCTTTTCTATCCTATCTGTGATATACAAATGAAAGTTTGGGAACTATATAATGCATGTACCCTCCACTGTAGTTGGTCTTCGGTATTTGCATCAGATGCACTACCATATGATTTTCATTTGATGGTGAGAATAGCCACCTCCCGAAGGTCACAGGTTATGCTCCCTCAACAATGGTTGTCTTGATGTTGTGGTACTCCCTCCTCTGGTGCTAGGACCAAGTCCACATGGACCCTAAAATTGTGGACCTATATCATTATATCCTCCATCGAATACCATCCTTCATGATTAGAAGACACAACTTTTGGTATGTGATTGGCCCTATAGCTGTCCCCGACTAAGCTAGCCCTACAATGGCCTCATGTGTGCCCATTGATTGGTGATTATAATGTGGTAACCTAAAATGTGGAGCCCTCGCCTATAACCCTAGCAAGTCTCAATAACGTGAAAATGTTTGTAGGGTGGCAATGGCGGTATCACAATAGTCGTTAGTCAACAAAAATTCCTCAAGACCCTACTCACTACATGGGTCACCACCCAACTAACTAATGGAGGATTTCATGTGTCATCTAAGAACCACTAGTAAGTTATGTCATGAAAATAAATTTGAGACAAATCATT
Organism: Taxus chinensis; assembly: GCA_019776745.2. Lineage (NCBI taxonomy): Eukaryota > Viridiplantae > Streptophyta > Pinopsida > Cupressales > Taxaceae > Taxus > Taxus chinensis. Next base: position 69,169,399 of record CM034156.1, on the reverse strand, counting down.
TGGTACTAATTTAGTGGCTTGAAAAGTGGATTAGAATGCTTTTTAGTAGCTTTCACTCTCATCCCATCGTGTCCTCTAAAGAAACTCTCAAGTTAGGGTTTGAAGCTACTACGTATGGTGTCCATGTCAGCCTGTACATCGAGAACTTCTTATATATCCATGCAGTCAATAATATGATTTTTACCTATAACCATTTGACCCCTATTCTAAAGGAATTTCAACCTTTTAGTGGTGATTATTTGAGATATGCATGATAGTTTACCCAGGATGGTGGTAGTCCCAACAGAGGAGAGACCTAAAGAAGTAGGCAACATCTTTGGCATACCATAAGAAAGTATACTGGGATGGCTTTGAATCCAAACTTTGTGGCACACTTTAAAGGCCACAAGGAATCCCTGAAATGGGTACCTTGAAAAGGTATCTAGTTTATGTCTTGCATGCCTACGCTAGAGATGAAGTTATAAGAGATAACATTGACATTCCCAAACCTAGTTCCCAGGTTTCGGTAAGCCCATAGAGGCCAAGAAAAGCTCTCCATTGATGAAAGATATGAGGAGTGGGGTTCTACAACTTTTACACACATGCACATGGGGTAATGGTGACCCCAAAGATACTAAAGAAGACCCTCCATAACTTTTTCTGGGTAGCTTCATAGAAGTTCTCAACTATCTGAATGCACCACCAGATAGGGTTGGATCTAAGTCTCACATGTAGCTGGAATAATGTATAATGAATCCAAATCCAAGGTGAAGTATCGTAGGCAGTCTGTAAGATGCTTTTGAGACCCCATTTCTATGATGGATATAAGGTTACCTCTACCCGAGGTCAGTGTAGAGAAGTGGACCAATGAGATGGCGAGAGCATTGGATACTTCTACGATAGCTGGATTTTGCACTTTTCTTGGACACATAGAATGACTAGTAAAGCTAGAAGTCGGTCAATTTGGCGAAGCTTGGGTAAGATGCATGCTTCTTTCAGTATGAAAAATTGTAAAAGGATTAGAGCTTACACAGTGGAATGATACTGTTGAACTAGAGTCATCCGCCCTTTGGTAAAACGTTGTCAGCCCCTGAAAAATATTCTCTTATGTCATCACCCCTATAGAAGACATAATCAGCCTTTAGTTGTATTTTCCCCTCATCCTGACACCATCGCCCCTCCTATTACAAAGGGGCCGATGGTGTCTAGCTAAAACACATACATGAATTTCAAAGTTGACTCATGACATGCTAGATATTTATACAAAACTAAATTGCATCACAATGCCTCCTAAAACCAACTTGCATTTTATCCTAACCTACTCGATGCCATTTAAGTTTGGACAAGAACGACACACTAATGACTCCAAAAAAGTAAAAAAGACTCAAATAAACACCCAATTTACTCAATACGAAATTAAATGCAACAATGACTCACCCATGGTCACACTCCCTGCCGCATGTCACTCACGCCTCCTCATCCTCCATCACCACCTCGTACTCACATCCATGACTGTCAAAAATACACCCAAATTTGGAATTCTAGAGATCAATTATCTCAATTCCAAAAATAACAATAAGAAAATAAAAACCAAAATCACTATATAAAACTAAATTTTCCATTCAAATGCGATTGTGATTATCCTAAATCTTCAAATGACCATCATTTGAACTCCCGAACTCTACAATACACGTTTGTTGTGTCTCGACTGTAACCTCATGCCGCTCACATATATTCGACATACTACACACATATATTCGACAATCTTTGATTTTCACCTATTTTTGACACCATACCACTACGATATCTCGACACTATGACATGACATTCATTCCATGGGCCCCTAGCTAGGTTATTTATGTCTTATGTCTCATAACTTTATATTTATATGGTTCTCTTATTCTAATTCCGTAATTAACCCCGAAAAGGCCGACCACAAGAAAGATAAAGATGTCAAACAACTAGAAAGAGCCCAAAAAGTGGTGAAAAAGTTCAAGAAGGATCAGGGCCCCCCAAGTGGGAACAGGGCACCACTGGGTGCCCCGATACTGGCCTGGGCACCTCGGTTAAGGCTAAAATATCAGGAAATGACCGAAACAAACTGGGCATGTGGAAAAAAATAGGTGGTAATGACAAAATAAAATAAAATAAGATATCCAAATGATACGGGTTAATTAGTACTTTCTTCACTCAAGAACCTTCTAAATAGTAATATGAGACCATGATAAATAATATCTAAAGTGCATGATTTTGAGACTATATTTTGTCCCCACTTTATGTTGGTGAGTTGAAATCTCAGTAACATAAAGTAGATAGAGATGCGTACTTGATGTCGATTAAGAGTGTAGTAGAAACACGTCGAAGGACTAGACAAAAGCATGGAATGACAAAAAAATATGGGGGAGTGTGGAAACTAAAGATGAAAAATGTGCAAAAAAAATGTTATGAGAGTGAACCTAGGGTAGAACGTGTGTGTAGCTACTACGATGTGTAATGTACCTACATGGTTAATAAAGTGTGTTATCGTAAAGTGTTGTTGACGTTGTTGTTGTTGTTTCCCCTAATTTGACTGTTTGTTTCTCATACAGCCAGACCTACAAGGAGAAAACAATCAAGTACTCAAATATATGTGTAAGTGTAAAAACACTATGTAAAAGATGCATGTGTAAAAATACATGTAAATGTAAAGTACACAAAATGAAAAGTGTAAATGGAACAAGTGCACCTGATCCATGTTGAGAGAAAGGGTGTAGAAGGATATCATGTACTATAAGGGTTTTTTGGGCGATCCGACACCATAGGCTGAAGAAGTGTAGGGAGGAAATGCTTTGTTTCCATTAATCTCTAACTGCTTCCCTGAACTGTGAAGAGATTTTTTGTATCATGTTCGTATTTTGGGAAATCTGGCGGTAGAAGAAGTATAGGAAGGAAATGCTCCCCGTGTCCTCCAATTTTAAACTATTCCTTTGAATTCTAAGGACACCATGTCTTGTAAAATCCATTGTGCATGGAGTTTGTAGATTGCTATGAACTCACTCATTGTATGTAAACCAACAATGCAAAGGGAAGAAAGTGCACTGAACTGAACCGGTGTAAACATGTTGTGTAGATTATAGAAACCCCAAATGATGCCCCCCTCTTTAGAGGCACATGCGACGTCGCTGATAGGAGAATGTGGCCCCAAAAGAGCACCAACCACATGAAGTATGTGCCCTGTAGGAGGAAGGGAATGCGCATGGTAGAAACCAAGGCACGCATAAACAAGGATGGCTAGCCAAATACAAGTGTTAGTAAGAAGACACATGCATGTAGAAAACAAGTGTAAAGTACGTAGACAATGTAAAAAATGCCAAGGATAGTAGTGTAAACACGCAAGGAGACAAGTAAGCTACACAAAGCGGGTCACAAACATGGGACGTCACTCATGATGTCGCAAGACACGCTACACCATCATGGCCACAAACAACAAGAAAGTGTGCTCACAAAATATAGGGCAAACCCCACACATAAGAAGCAAACAAGTATAGACAAGTAAAGACAAACAACCAAAGAAGTAGTTATGGAAGCATGTAATCCTGTAAAACAGGTGTTGCACATGGAACACGTGTTAGCATGTGAGAGAAATTATAAATATGTCAAACCATGAATAACCAAGTAATGTAAAGTGCTAAGTACAAAATGCAACAATAACACCTGAAAGAGATGAATGTGGATGCCCCCAGTGATCAGTATAGGAAGGGTAGAAGGTGAGCATTCATGCTACGTGTAAGAGACATGTATCTACGATCACAACTAAACAAAGATGTGAACACACATGTGTGTATGGTATAAATAATGACATATAATAAATCAATCTAACATGTTGTTAGTGCAAAATCACAGCACCCCTGGATGCAGATCAGTTTTCAAAATTGATTCTAGAGCATCCAGTGTGATTGCACAACATGGAAACCTCTCTCCAAGTGTGGGACTTGTGAAACTGAGAGAGGAATCTCCAGATTAGAGGCTGGTTCCTCAAACTCCTCTAATTTAGATCTATATTTTGCAAAACTACAGATGTTCTAATCCTAATTCTACCCTAGATTGCCAGGAGACAGGGATAAAAATGCAAAGATGAAACTAAACTAAAGATGGTGATGCACCAAAAGGAGTGGTGAAACATTTTTGCCATGTAAATAGACACAAACCAAAGATTGCAACATAGAACATACACAGGCTGATAAGATATAATTTAGGATCTGAAATGAAGCAAATAATACAAACAAAGGACTGAAACCCATTCACAAAACTTGCATTATCATTTCCAATGTCAAAACCACTGCATTACAACCTCAGAGAGGTAGAAAACATGTTACAATCTTTGAAGAGGTCTGATTCTTGCAACCATCACTTGCTAGAGGTGAAAGAAGAAGTTTTTTTATGCCAAAAGGTGTTCCTCTTGAAATGAGCCAAATCTGGCTTTTTCATTGCATGGGTCGAGCCCATGAGAGAGAAAATGTACAAAACATGGGAGCCCATTTCTCATTGACTAAAAATGCATTAAATCGGCATGGGGACCTTACAAACCCATACCCTGTCATTTTTGACCAAATTGGAGGAGAATGCGACCCATCCTGCATTAAATTTGGTCGCTGAAAGGTCATTTCTGCCCATGGACACGTACCAGAGCCATTTTTTTAATTTTCCCTCTTCAACTAAACCAAAATTAGAGATTGACCATGGAATCCTGTAGATAATTTCATAAGCTTTCCAATGATATAAAGAACGTGCAAATCCAAGCTCTGGATCAAAAGATATGAAGGTCTGAAGTTTTAGGGCAAAACGGCCCAAAAAACGGATGTCGGGCAAAAAATTTTAAATTTTGACCTTTTTGCATTTTGGAAAAATTTTAAAAAAAATTCTGCGCTCCGCCGGTCGGATGCCACGTGTCAGGTGCTAGTTCGCTGAGCAATTCTCTCTCCTCCACCTTTCCGCGGGCTTTCCTTTGAAATTTCGACCTTTTTAACTCTTTGGAAAATTTTCCATTTTTTTTTTCCCGTGCCCCGCCACTTGGGACGCGTGGCACGCTTTGGTTGGTTGACAAGGGTGCGGGACATCTTTTACCTTTTATTTTTTTGGCCAAAACTTTTTCCAAATTCTCCAATTCCTCCCCGAGCTCCGCACTCCCCTTCTCCTTTAGGACACGCGTCCTCTTCTTATTCGTCCGCGGGCCTGCCGGCTTTTCACGTCCCACGCGTCCCTTTGGCCCGGATGTCCCGAACTGTCTGGGAAAACTTCCTCCGATCTGCCCGATTCAAGCTTCCCTGTCCCTCTTTGAGGTGAAGACACGTGGCACATTTCCATTCGCTCTCGGCTCTTTCGGCTCTCCGCGTCCTCCGCGTCCTTTTGTCCCAACTGTCCTGAACGAAACTTCTCTGTTTCGGCCGATTCGAGCTTTTCGCATCCCGCGCGTACTTACGATCTAGATGTCCCAATTGTTGCACGGACTGCCTAGCGGATTTTCGGCCGGTTCGCGCCCCAATGTCCCAACTACCTGGACTTGGGACTTAGCCAATTTTCATGATTTTTCCTGGCCCCCAAGATCTTATGCATGTTATCAAAATTTACCCTGAGGGGGTGAATTTTGGATAGTAATTTGGCGACTCAGCGGGGTCATCTGCCTGCTAGATGAAAAGACCAGTAGCCTAAAGCAATCCATTGGGCATGGAGTCACTTGATTCTCTGTTTAATACCCCAACTGACTAGAACAATGCAAGGAGGAAGATGGAATATCACCTGATGGGAGCGAGGACTGCAAAACATCTCCACAGACAACAAACTATGCCAAAGCACTTAGGAAAAACAAAACTAACCTACAGCAAAACAATGTGCACAAGCACTTGGAGGAATGAAAATCTAATCTAATATTTACAAGGCAGTGAATTTCCCTCTAGAAGCAACACTTGAGATAGATTCCATTTACTGGAATCTGCAGTTCTTCACCATCCAATGGGGCCAATTGGAAAGCATTGTTGTTCTTGCACTTCGTGACCATGTATGGGCCACTCCAAATGACATCAAATTTTGAATGCCTTCCCAGTTTTTCTCTATCCACATCCCATTTCAACAGTGGATCTCCAACCTGAAAAGATCTATCCTTGGCCTTCCTATCAAAGGTCTTCTTGATCAAAGCTTGATCCTTTTCCATTGCTTGGGATGCCTGATTTCTGATCTCTTGGAGCTCCATCAACTCTGCATACCTCACCTCCATGGGCTCAAACTCTAGCAACTCCAGTTGCTTCATGAGTTCCAATGTTGGCAGCTCAAGTGACATGGGAAAGATTGCCTCTCTTCCATGGGCAAGATTGCCTCTGCTTCATGAGTTCCAATGTTGGCAGCTCAAGTGACATGGGCAAGTTTGAATGGAGAGTTACCTGTGGATCTTTTGGGAGTTATCCTATCAGCCCATAAGGCTGATTTCAGTTTGGTATGCCAAGACTTCTGATTCTCGTCAAGAGTCCTCCTAATGATCCTCAACAAGTTCTTGTTTGTAGACTCGGCCTGGCCATTACCTTGAGGGTAATAGTTTGATGAAGTGCTTAGGTAGATACCGTTCTTGACAGCCCACTCAGTCACCTTAGATCCAATGAATGCCAATGCATTATCAGATATTATTGTAGCAGGTACACCAAATCTGGTTGTTATCCCCTCATAAAAGTCTAAGATGCTAGACTCATTTACCTCTTTGAGTGCTACTGCTTCTGTCCATCTGGTGAAGTAGTCTGTGGCTGTCAAAATCCATTTGTGCCCTTGGCTTGAATTGGGATTAATGACTCCAATGAAGTCCAAACCCCATTGCATGAATGGCTGGTTAACTGATATTGGATGTAATGGAAGGGCAACAAGTCTCTCTTTTCCTGTGAAGAATGCACAATTCTTACACCTCTTGATCCATGCATAACAATCACTAAAGATTTTAGGCCAATAATAACCAGCCTTCATGATTTTTAGAGCTATCACTCTTGGTGCAAAATGACCACCAGCTGGTCCACCATGGAACTCTTCCAACACCCTTTGAATCTGATTTGTGCTAATGCATCTCAGCAGCACTCCATTCACATCTTTCTTGAACAAAACTCCATCAACAATGGCATACGGAACATCCTGCAATCTGAAGTGTCTCCTTTGCGTCTTGTTCATCTCCGGAGGGCATAGGCCTGTGCCTAGGAAGTGTATAATACCTTGGGTCCAGCAAGGAGTGGGGGCAACATTGTGTTCTTCTTGATTGCCACTTGGCTCATGGCTGTCCTGGACTGTCAAAACAACCTCTTCTTCATTGCATACTTCTTTTTGCTTCCCCAAAACCAGCTGCTCATACAATCCTTTCCCTCTTACCAGCTTGGTGATCTTGATCTCAATGTCATACTCCATGACATGGGTGATCCAACCTACCCTTTTCTCATTCAAATCCTTGTTGAGGAGGAAGTCCTTGACCCCAACATGTGAGACCAGCAACTAGACCTTGTTGTTTGAGACTAAATGCTTGAATTTCTTCAAGCTTCTGATTACTGCAAGTACATGCTTCTCAATAAAAGAGTACCTCACCTCATAGTCATCTAGGCTCCGGCTGAAGAAGGCAATTGGCTGCTCATCATTATCCTTGTTCTGCTGTACCAAAATGGCAGAAATAGTGTCATTAGCTCCAAATGCATAGAGGATGAAATCCTTGGAGAAGTCTGGGTTAATGAGAGTTGGTGCTTGAGAAATGGCTTCTTTGATTACTTCAAAACTCTCCTTGCCTTCTACTGTCCACTTGAAAGCCATGCTCTTCTTTAACATTCTGGTGATGGGCTTGATAAGGGCTGCAAAATCTGGGACAAACCTCCGAACAAATTTTATCCTTCCCAAGAAACTCTGAAGGGCTTTCTTGTGGCTTGGCAATGGTAGTGCTCTTATGGCTTCAACCCTCTCTGGATCAATTGCTAATCCTTATTTGGAGACAATATGGCCAAGGAGCTTTCCTTCATGTGCAAGAAAGATACACTTCCTAGGATTCAAAGACACTTCAAATATCCTACACCTCGTGAAGACTTGTCTCAAATGAGAGAGGTGGTCTGCTACATTTTTGGAAAAAACAGTGATATCATCAAGGTAAATCAGCACCACGTTGTTAATCAAACCTTTGAATGCCATGTCCATTGCCCTTTGGAAGGTAGCACCAGCGTTGGATAGCCCAAATGGCATTTTCCTGTATGCAAAAGTTCCCCATTTGGTTGTGAAGGTTGTCTTGAACTGATCCTCTTCCTTCACCATAATCTGATTGTAGCCTGAGTAGCCATCAAGTAGTGAAAACCTCTCGGAGCCAGCCACAACTTGCAAGATTTTCTCCATGGAAGGGAGTGGGTAATGGTCCTTGAGAGAGGCTCTATTCAAGTCTCTGAAGTCAACACACAATCTGATCTCTCCACTCTTCTTTCTGACTGGAACTAAGTTGGCAACCCAACTAGAATGCTTGATTGGGAATATGATCCTTGACTCAATCAGCTTGTCCAATTCTTTCCTCATGAGAGGCTCCATGTGTGGATTGACTGGTCTTTGTTTCTGCCTGACAGGCTTAGTATTTGGATCCAATTCAATAGTATGCTGAGCTAAGTTGGGATTGAAACCTTTCAAGTCTTCATAGCTCCAAGCAAACACGTCAGGGAACTCTTGACATAGCTGTATGAACTCATACATTTCTTGTTCAGTTGTCATCCTTCCAATTTGTAATGGTTTGTTCTCTTCTACCAAGATGGATACTGAATCCTCTCTCTTGACCTGAATGTTTGCTTTTTCCTTTCTAAACTAATCATTGGGGTTAAAAATGGACTCCAAAGTGATAAGACCCTTGGGTAGCTTGCTAGTTCTCAGCTGTACCACTTGGTCGCCATACTGTTATTCCAATCTTTCTTGATTCTTGGCTGAGAACTCAGCTTCTTCTTGCAAGAAATGGATGATTTGCTGGTCATTTTCAAACACTTGCCAACTGACATTGTTATCCGGTACTGAAGGCCTCACAATCATGTGGATGTTTGGTTGTACCTTGTCCTTTTGAATGCTTTCCACAATGTCAAAGGCTGCCCCTACTGCTGCAAGCCTGTCAGCAGCTTGATTCTCTTTCCTAGGAATGGATTTGATGCCAAAACCCTCAAAATATTCCATGAGGTCCCACACCCTGTTCTTGTAGCACTTGAGTAGATCATTCTTGGCAGCATGTTGTCCCCTGACCTGATTTACAATCAATTCACTGTCCCCAAAGACTTGCAAGTTCTTTATTTTCTTCTTGATTGCCCAATGCATCCCTTGCACCAAGGCTTCATATTCAGCGGTGTTATTGGAGCATGCAAACTGAAATCTAAAAGCTGAGTAGTACTTTATTCCTTGAGGTGAAACAAGCATAGCTCCACCTCCTGCACCTTGTCTACTCCTTGATCCATCAAAAAACAGCTGCCATACCTCATGGTCATCTTTGTGGTTTGGCTTGGTGATGCTAGGAATAGGCTGATTTTCTTCGCGTATGCAATAGACTCCCAGCTCAGATTCTTCTATTTCTTGATAAGGATCAAAAGCATGCACCTTGCTTGCCCATTCATCAAGAGTTAGATCCAGGATGCTTCCAACCTTAGTGTCAGCTTCATCAGTGCTTGGGTGATATTCTTGATCAAATGCTAAGCAATTGGCATTAATCTGACTTGGAGTGTAAGGCTCAATATGGAAGTTTGCAATAGGTTCAGACCTGATTGTAGCTTTGGTTCTATACCTCATTCTGAACAGCATGTGTGACCAATCAATAGACAAATATCCCCCAATCTTGGCTATGAAGTCCCTTGACAAGCATAGGGCAAAGAGTGGTGGAAGGTCTATGACTGATACATCTTGTAAAACAACAACATTTGGACATGCATGCAAGGTAAGACTCAAATTTCTAATCACCCCAACTGTTGTTATTGCTGTCCCATCCAGCTGCACTACCCCTTTGGATATGGTTTCATACTGGAGCCCTAGCTGATCAGCTATTTGTTTAGGCATTATCGAGCTACTTGCCCCAGAGTCTATCATGTAATTGTGCACTAGCTGATTTCCAATGATCAATGAAACATAGAAAGGAGGGGGTTTCAACATTTTACCTTGCTGTCCTCCATGATTTCCCTCAAGATGGGCAGCATTTGTAAGTACTTTGTCTTGCATCTGAACTTGCTGATTCGAAGTTGGCCAGTCCTTCATGGTAGCTTGCAGCAAATCTCTTTGGCCTGGGATGGATAGGGATTCCCACATTGATATATTAACATTTGTCTTCTTCATTTGATCAATGATACTGAATGGTGATGAAGGGTCCCTTTGCTGTCCCTTGGTTTGCACATTCACTCCTTGCATGTGGGCAGTAACAACTGGTATTTGAGTTGGCCTAGGGGCTATTCTTGGCTGCCCTTGTGCATTTGAAATTGGATTTTGCTTGCCAATCATTTGTGGAGCCATGGAAGGTTGTGGATTGGTTGGGGCTAATGGCTGTTCTTCACCCAAATTCCTCCTTTTTGACCTTGTGTTGGCTGCAACACCTTGAGAAACTGCCTGGTTCATGCCACAAAAATCCTCTGCTTGCCAATTTACCAATGTAGTGTCATTTGGGGCTAATTGCTGTTGGAATGTTTCTTGTTGTTGGTTGTTTTCTTGACTGCTCTCACCCTCCAAACCAGTAGTTGTTACCATTAATGCTTGATTCAAAGCACCATTGAAGCACATGGATTGGTTATGAGGCTCACGGCATGGAAAACACTAGTCATACTCCTGAGCAATGTTGTTTTGTGTTGGCACCAATGCCTTAGAGGTAGATATGGCATTTGGATTGTAGGGCTAAAATGGTCTATTGGAAGGAGGCCTTGTTTGATTCATATTTGCAGTTGGATTAGGTGGTCTTTGTGGTTGGTATGGCTGCCTGTTAGGCTGAGCTTGGGGTTGATAAGAAGGTCTAAAACCTTGGGCTTGTTGCCTCTTAAGAGTAACCAGCTCATTGCCTAGGTTTTGCAATTGCTTCATGACTTCTTGAAGCTCATTTGGGGCACTTGGAGATGAAGTGGAAGCTTCATTTGAACTCTGATTTCTAGGAGTGGGAGAAGGAGCCAAATTAGGTGCTTGATTGGTGTTTGGGCTCTCTAAACTTGGAAACAATGGCATGTGAGGTCTAGGGGCAAGTTTGCCAGCTTGGATTAAACAATTTTCAGCCCTAATGACAATATTATAAGCCATAAGGATAGTTATGCCTCCCATGGACTTAATCAACAGAGAAATATCATAATTTAGAGCTTTGAGATAGTAGAGAAAAGCACCTTCTGCTGTTGGCCTGACTGTCACTGGAATTCTCTCCCAAGTCTTTTGAAATCTGAAGTTGAAATCGGTCAGCTGTTCATTGGGAGCTCTCTTGATGGTTGTCAGCTGCTCCAAAAGAGACAAGTTGTCTCCCTTTTCTCCAAATTGCTCGTGAAGTGCTATACACAGCTGATTCCAATTTGTGATAGAACCAACTCGAAGGCTCCTAAACCATTGCAATGCTTTACCCTTGAATGAAGATGCCAGTAACTCAACAGCCACTTGCATCTCATTGATTTCATGAATTGCACAAAGAATAGCAATATCTTTAACATGATCCCCTAGAGTAGTCTGATTTTCTCCAGTGAAGTACGGAATGTTCTTCAAGGCTGCAATAGGAATTGGATGTTGTGCATTGAGGGAAAGTGGGTTGCTACCTGTGAAGTTGACATAGGGGTTGTTTTGTGCCATTCTAATTGGTCTTAAAACCCTTGTATACTGAATGAAAGGCCTATCAGGTGGAGGAGTTGAGAGAGTTCTGTTTGGTGGAGATGGAGACCTTTGAATCCTTCTTCCTCTTTGCCTTCTTCTTGGAGATAATTGCAGGTATTCAAATAGCACTTCTTCTTCTCCAACTCTTGACCTTGTGGTGACTCTTCTCATGAGTTTTCAGGCCTGCACTACTGAAACCAGTTGATTCTTCCCCTTGGAGTCGCCAGATATGCAAATAATAGCTCTTTTTCAAGCAAGAAAATTGCAGCAGATGCACATCAACTTTTCTGCAATAAAAATGAGACCTCTAGTGTGTCCCACGGGGCGTGCCAAAACTGTTAGTGCAAAATCACAGCACCCTTGGATGCAGATCAATTTTCAAAATTGATTCTAGAGCATCCAGTGTGATTGCACAACATGGAAACCTCTCTCCAAGTGTGGGACTTGTGAAACTGAGAGAGGAATCTCCAGATTAGAGGTTGGTTCCTTAAACTCCTCTAATTTAGATCTATATTTTGCACAACTACAGAGGTTCTAATCCTAATTCTACCCTAGATTGCCAGGAGACAGGGATAAAAATGCAAAGATGAAACTAAACTAAAGATGGTGATGCACCACAAAGGAGTGGTGAAACATTTTTGCCATGTAAATAGACACAACCAAAGATTGCAACATAGAACATACACAGGCTGATAAGATATAATTTAGGATCTGAAATGAAGCAAATAATACAAACAAAGGACTGAAAACCCATTCACAAAGCTTGCATTATCATTTCCAATGTCAAAACCACACTGCATTACAACCTCAGAGAGGTAGAAAACCTGTTACAATATTTGAAGAGGTCTGATTCTTGCAACCATCACTTGCTGGAGGTGAAAGAAGAAGTTTTTTTATGCCAAAAGGTGTTCCTCTTGAAATGAGCCAAATCTGGATTTTTCATTGCATGGGTCAAGCCCATGAGAGAGAAAACATACAAAACGTGGGAGCCCATTCCTCATTGACTACAAATGCATTAAATTGGCATGGGGACCTTACAAACCCATACCCTATCATTTTTGACCAAATTGGAGGAGAATGCGACCCATCCTGCATTAAATTTGGTCGCTGAAAGGTCATTTCTGCCCATGGACACGTACCAGAGCCATTTTTTTGAATTTTCCCTCTTCAACTAAACCAAAATTAGAGATTGACCATGGAATCCTGTAGATAATTTCATAAGCTTTCCAATGATATAAAGAACGTGCAAATCCGAGCTCTGGATCAAAAGATATGAAGGTCTGAAGTTTTAGGGCAAAACGGCCCAAAAAACGGATGTCGGGCAAAAAAATTTAAATTTTGACCTTTTTGCATTTTGGAAAAATTTAAAAAAAATTCCGCGCTCCGCCGGTCGGATGCCACTTGTCAGGTGCTGTTCCTGAGCATTCTCCTCTCCTCCACCTTTTCCTCCGCGGGCTTTCCTTTGCAATTGATCGTCCTTTTTTTAACTCCTTGGAATTTTCCATTTTTTTTTTTTTCCGTTCCCCCCCCCGCGCACTTTGGGACGCGTGCCTCTTTGGTTGCTCTTGAAGGGTGGCGGGGTATCTTTTACCTTTTATTTTTTTGTGGCCAAAAACTTTTGCCATTCTCCATTCCTCCCCTTCTCCTTGGACACCGTCCTCTTCTCCTTGTAGGCCCGCGTCCTCTTTTGCTTATTCGTCGCGGGCACTCCTTCTCCCCTTCTCCTTGGGTGGGCAACGGTGCGGTCCTCTTCTTAGTTCGTCCGCGGGCCTGCCGGATTTTGTGCTCCCACACGTCCCTTTGGCCCCAGATTGTCCTGAACTGCCTGGGACAAATTGTCGCGGCCAGTGGGTGCCTGCGCGAGTGTGGCGTTGGGCGTGGGGGGCGGAGCGCTTCCCGTGCTGGTGGGTGTCAAGGGACACGGTGGGGCCAGTTCCATTTCGCGGGGGTGGTGGTCTGTCGTGTGCCTGTGTCGTGGTCGCACACGAGCGGGTCCTGCTGGGTCCGGTGCGGGTCGGCGCATGGCGCGCTTTGTAACCACGTGACTGTCGCGAATCTCTGTTTTCAGCCATTCAGCTTTTTCGCATCCGCGCGTAACTTACGGCCCAGAGCCCAATTGTTCGCGGACTGCCTGGCGCTTTTCCGGCCGTGGTTCCGCACCCAACGGCCCAACTGCCCGACTGCCTGTGGGCTTGGGACTAACCGATGGGTTTGCATGATTTTTCCTGTGCTCGGGCCCGATCGGCTACGCGAGTAGGGGGGAGAATTAAGGTGGCATGGTGAGTGAGTAATGTAGGCGAATTAGGGGGGGGTGTGGAATATGGGGGCTGGGGTGTTGTCGTGTGTTAAGACGGGGGTGATGTGTTACTTGTATATGATGCTGCTGCAAGGGTGAGGGTTGGTTAGAGTAAGGAGGCTAGGGGGAATGGTAGGTGGTGGGTGGTAGGATGGGATGTACTCGATTCAATATTGTGTTGAAGACTAGTAAGACGGAGAGGCATGAAGACATGCATGTATGATGTATGGTATATGCTATTATAGATGGGAGCAACGGGAAATGGGTCCGAATTGGATGGTGGTGTGTGGGTACACGTAAGGGTGAAGACTAGTATGATTAGATGTTATGATACTGAATGTGGTGTCAGGGAACCAATGTTAGAGTGAACTGGAGATGTAGGTATATGGTTGTTTGCCCCGCTGTGTAATGAAACTAAATGTATAATTTCTATAGTGCATGGGTGGTTTCATGTGGTCGTAATCCCTCAACAGTCAAGTGTGAACCAAAGCACAAGAGTGTGTCTCGAGTTAAATTTGATGTTGTAAACGGTTGATGAAAGTGTCTAATATGAAAGAAGATGATACAGTGCAAATGACTGTGGGTCTGGGTGAATGTAAATTTGATTCCCCCCAATGTACGCATAAAAGAAATCAAGTAATCATCAAAGGAGATCGTCATCATCTAGGTCAAATGTCAAATGGAATAGCATAATTATTGACCTAATAAACAACTCGTGTCTAGTGATCGATTTATGCCACCATTAAGTGAAGAGTTGTTACATGCCCATAACAATTCCTCATTGCTGAATAGAGTATGGGGAACATCGTGTAGTACCACTGATTTGAAATTTTTGCGAATATGCAGAAAGAAGCATTGACTATGAAACTAACAAAATAGTAAAATGAAACATTGGATACTATGCTATATTGTTGCCTCTAATAAGTAAGCCATGGTTCCACTGATGTGAGTGAAGATGAGTTGTGTAGGGGGTGGGGGGGTGGGGTTATGTGCTGTGATAGACTAGAAGACGAAGAGCGGTCTGCAACCAAGCAACAGAAGGATTAGTAAAGCCGTGTGGTACATGAGTGGGCGGTCGTAAAGGAGTGTGGCCTCAAGGTAAACGAAGGACGCGCTAGACCATCATGGGACATGTAGATTTGATGGAATATGTGTGGGCCGCGAGTGTTGGACGTATAATGAAAAGTGTACAAGTGAATGGGGGTGTCTAAAGTGGGAATGTAGGTAAGTGATGTTGAAATAAGATCAATGGGGGTGAGGTGGGGGGGGGGGGGTGGTGGTGTGCTCCTGGAGCTGTGGCGGGCTGCCCGCGTGAATGAGGGCGGAAAGTGGATGAGTGGTATGTACAGATGTGCAGAAAGAAATTGGGCCGGAGATGCTAGCTGGCGCATGTTACAGAAGGGGGGTGGGGGGGGAGGGGTGGGGGCCTTCAAGAGTATAATGAATGGTGTGTCTACCAGTTGAGCGATGGAGGGGTAAATAAAGCAAGGTATCGTTCAGAGTGAAACCCTAAACCGTGCGGATAGTGGAACACAAAGGCATTACTGGGTTTGTTACAGAGCGGAGAGGGTGGTACAATAGTGCGGAAACCGTGGACAGAGGTCGATAGGGCCATAGGTCATTAGTAGATTCGCCTTATTTGGGAGTAAGCTTCATAGGTTTGTGCAAAAAGTCTTAACGTTTACGGCGAGTGTATGTGGATGTAGACCGAGTGGTACATGTGAGAACCCTTATGATTGGCGACAATGGAGTGTAACACGGTGTATGAGCGAAGGCTTGTCGCTTCCAAGATGCATGGCAAGAATGTTAGGATCGATGGACACCTAACACAACCGCTTCTATGGCGTATGATCCATATAAGTAATGAATAATGAATAAGGGGGGTTGAAGCAAGGCTTATAAACCAGAAGAACGGAACAGTGTAGGTGGGCGAACGAGGCGTGGTACGGGCGGAGTAGTAGGCGATCAAATTGTATAGGCGGGTTGTGGGGAAGGGTTAGGATGAGTATTAATTGCGGGGGTCGCGAGTCGGTGGGACGTAGGTTCACCAAAAAACGTACTACGACGCGAGGCTACTAGGATTGGGCGAGGATATTTAGGGTGCGTCGAGGCGAGTGGTAATGAATTAATAAGTAGGATATTGTGCGGGGGCATGTTACTAGCTACACCTAGGTAAGGGAAGATGACGCCTGGCAGGGGGTGAAAAATTGATTGAAAACTCAGCGTGGATCGAGAACAGGGCAAATGGTCGTTGTCGATGTATCGTGGGGAAAATAAGGACAGATTTTTTATGTGTGCTAGACTATCTCGGAAATGGGGCTTTGAGAGCTACTACGGGGGCTGAAAGGGACGGTGGCTTTGGCTCGGCGGGGGGAGACACGGTGTGTTTATTATTGTGTCGTGAGTTTCACGTCGGGTCGGGCTTTATCGCTGTACACAAGGTTTACGTTCCTGAGTTGGGGCCAATAACCATCACGTGGGCCGCATCAGATAAAAGTCATTCTGTTTGGCCTACGGTTGAGTCAGTGGCTGTGTATAGGTAGTGTTATACAATAGATGACCCAAGACCCAAAACAAAACAAACAGAAAGTGAGTAAGTGCACAGATGTCACAACCCGCAGGAGCCGTGGCAAACTGTACTACGGAGGTTGCGCTACAGTAACCATGGGTAGGGCGATGCAGTGTTGACAGGCCTGGCGCTGCTTGTACCATCCCACTTTGAGTCGAGCATACTTTTTTTGAAAAGTAATAAATGGGCATGAAGAGGATAATCCCTCACCTATAAGTGTGATGCAATTCCTCGTAGCCTTTGCCTTGATGAGGGGCTATTGGATGCAAGTATCGTTCAAATGCGATAAGATTGCTACTCGAG
This sequence comes from Taxus chinensis, assembly GCA_019776745.2. Classification (NCBI taxonomy): domain Eukaryota; kingdom Viridiplantae; phylum Streptophyta; class Pinopsida; order Cupressales; family Taxaceae; genus Taxus; species Taxus chinensis. The sequence continues at coordinate 69,152,438 of CM034156.1, read as the reverse complement.
AGGGAGTGAGAGTATAGTGAGGTGTTGGGGGGGTGGGGTCCCTCATTATGCGCATAACTTTTATATTTAGGGTTCTCTTTGTTCTAATTGTAATGAAACTCGCGCAATGTGACCCAAGAAAGATAAAGATCAAACAACTTGAAAGAGCCCAAATGTGGTGGGGTGGTGTGGGGGGGGTGGGGGGGGTAAATCTCGAGTTGGGATCGGGCACCTAAGTGGGACCATGGGGGGGCCGTCCATGACGACCCCAATACTAGATTTGTCACCTTGGTTAAGGCAAATAGTGGAAATGACCGACGATGGATTGTGGAAAAAAATAGGTGGTAATGACCAATAAAATACAAAAATGGCCAAAAGATGGGGTATTGTACTTTCGTTCACGGTAAGAACCTTCTAAATATAGTAAGAGACCGGGATAATAATGTCTAAAGTGGTTGTTTTGTGACTACACTTTTATACAACTCATTTGCCACTGGTCATCTTTCATATATGCTACTAACTTTCTTTATTAATACAGGTCCTTGATGCATTTATTTTTGAGTTGGTGCCTTAAGGGCCTATCCGGAATGGGTTATGCTTATCATCGAATCATTATTGTTATAGACAGTACACATATAGTCATATCAATCTTTGGTCCATACGTTAGTTGTCTTTGTATAGTTTATCCTTTCCCCATTGTCTCCCTACACATTTTCACCTTGACACCTTGCTTGCATCTTACCATTTGGAACTTTGTTCATCCATGACATGATCTACAACACCTCGTTTTCATTTTGCATCACACATTACCTATATCATCATCCTTGGTTGAATCGCCAGGGGTTGTGGTGTTGTTTCAGGGTAAGTTTTTGAGACGCCATCACGCACGGGTGATGACTGTAGGGTTCTTATCGGCGACTGTACACGTGTGGCTCTGCACACGGCGATTGGCGTGCGCATAGTGGGTCTGGAATTGAAGAAGTCTGACTCTTAGAAGTCCATTTGTTATCTTTTGCACAAACTTCAAATATGATCGCTTCGCTCTTGGGTTCATCTTGCCTTGATTAGATTGATCAGACACTCTTCTTCTGGGTTGAGATGCTTCACTATTGGTTTACCTATAATGAATACTAGGACAGGACATGTTCCCTTCTCCCCTAAAAAAATGATGCTGTTCGGTGTGATGATTATCCTGAGAGATAGATCCTCATGTCTACCCTAAAGGACCTTAATTATCTAAGCATGTTGTCATTTTACATAGATTAGTTCATTTCCCTTCCCCATTTCTCTATTTACCTTAGTGTGACATGATATTGATACTAGTTAGCATAATGTTCTTTAATCGATCAAATCCTTAGATTTTCCATTAGTTACATTTCTGTCATATTGTGCATGCTTTCTTTCTTTGATCGATCCTTACATCTTCCCACCCATTACTGATATCTTAATAGGTACTCGCCTCTATATAACTGCAGACTTGGAAACCTAGCTAACCTCGTGTAGGCGTTTATGGCAAATTAGGCCCTAGATATGTTTGTCGCAATCCCTACTTTTTGGCTAACATGGGATTGTCCAAGGTGTGGGACCCTTGCACATGAGACAACCCCAAGGTTTGTTCCTCTACCTTTCCTAATGCGAAAACTACACCTAAAAGGAAATGCAGGCTACTAATCCGTAACTTAAAATTCCAAGGGCTAGGGGCGAGAGAGAGAGAGATTGTATCGAATAGTTCTACACTAAGGAGGCATAAAATCAAGAAAAGGGTGAGAAATTCTCATTTGAGTTAAATTAGAGGAAAACCTTAGTAGGAAAGGGTAAAGACAAAGAGCCACAATTCAAACCCACATTTCAAATCTCCATTTCGTGGGCACAATGAATTTTTAACTTTGCAATAATAAAAAACATTGCACAATATACTTGCAATTAAATAAGTAGGCAAGAAATGCAATATACCCAAATTAAGGGGGCAGAAATGAGCCACAAAACATGAGTTGTTATTGCTCAGAAAGATGCACAAACCATTACAGAGTTGATACAGGCAATAATCTTTACAGATGGCCAAAATTCGAGGGCTTCAACCCACAAAAGTCTCTAACTAATTTGACAAAGTTCCTTTACTTTCATAATGTCTCCCTCATAAAATGAATGTAATTTACTTATATAGAGAGAGAACTTGAATCTGCTCCACCAACTGACAACTGCATTAATTCCCTGACAAGAAGTATGGGCGCTCCAGGATCCGTTTGTAGATAAGACATGGCATCTCCCCCACCTTTCCCGCTGGGTGTCCTTTGAATTTGCGCCTCCTTTTAACTCCTTGGAAAATTTTCCATTTTTTTTTTCCCGTGCCCCGCCACTTGGGACGCGTGGCACTCTTTGGTTGCTTGATAGGGGTGCGGGGTATCTTTTACCTTTTAGTTTTTTGGCCAAAACTTTTGCCAAATTCTCCAATTCCTCCCCTTCTCCTTTAGGACACGCGTCCTCTTCTCCTTTAGGACACGCGTCCTCTTCTTATTCGTCCGCACTCCCCTTCTCCTTTGGGACACGCGTCCTCTTCTTATTCGTCCGCGGGCCTGCCGGATTTTTGCGTCCCACACGTCCCTTTGGCCCAGATGTCCTGAACTATCTGGGACAAATTCCTCCGATCCGCCCGATTCGGGCTTCCCTGTCCCTCTTTGAGGCGAAGACACGTGGCACATTTCCATTCGCTCTCGGCTCTTTCGGCTCTCCGCGTCCTCCGCATCCCTTTGTCCCAACTGTCCTGGACGAAAGTTCTCTGTTTCAGCCGATTCAGGCTTTTCGCATCCCGCGCGTACTTACGGCCCAGATGTCCCAATTGTTGCGCGGACTGCCTGGCAGCTTTTCGGCCGGTTCGCACCCCAACGTCCCAACTGTCCCGACTGCCTGGACTTGGGACTTAGCCGATTTTCATGATTTTTCCTGGCCCCCAAGATCTGACGCATAGTGTAAGACATGTAGATAGATGAGTAATGTAGCATGTAGGGATGAATGTAATGCTAGATTCATATGTGTTGAAGACTAGTATATTACTAGTATATATGCATAGTGTAAGACATGTAGATAGATGAGTAATGTAGTATGTAGGGATGAATGTAATGCTAGATTCATATGTGTTGAAGACTAGTATATTACGTAGAAGATGGCATGAAGACATGCAGTGTATGATGTATGGTATATGACTATATATAGGATGTGAGGCAACATGTATAAATGGCCGAATAGTGTATGATGTAAAACGTGTAAGGTGAAGACTAGTATGATGTATGATGTATGATGAATGAATGTGGAAATAACACAATGTTGTAGATGAACGTGGAGAATGTATGGTATATGGTGTTTGACACACGATGTGTAATGAAACATAATGTATAATTTCTATAGTGCAGTGGGTGGGGTTCAATGTGGTAGTAATCCCTCAACAGTCAAGTGTGAACCAAAGCACAAGAGTGTGTCATCGAGTAATGATGGTGGTAAAACGTGTGATGAAAGTGTCTATATGAAATTGAAAAGATGATAAATGTGCAAATGATGTGGGTGAGGGGGTGAATGTAAAGTGTTATGCCCCCCAAGTGTACGCATAAAGAAATCAAGTAAAATCATCAAGGAGATCGTCATCTTCTAGGTCAAAGTCAAATGGATAAGCATTAGTGACCTAATAAACAATAGTGTCTAGTTGATCATGTAATGCACCATTAAGGTGTAAGTTGTACATGCCCATAACATATTCCTCATTGCTGAATAGAGGATGTGGGAAATCGTGTACATACCACTGAGTGAAATTTTGCGAATAGCCAAGAAAAGAACGATTGTAGATGAAAACATGAACAAAATAGGAAATGAAACATTGGAATGACTAGGATATAATGTGCCTCTAATATAAGTAAGCCAGGATTCCCCTGATGTGAGTGAAGAAGAATGATGGGTATGTGATAAATAGACTAGAAGACGAAAGACACACAAACCATAAGCAACAGTAATATTGAAAAAACCATAGTACAGATGAGGGGCGTCAGTAGAAGGATAGATATCCTCAAAGGTGAAACTAAGACGAGCTAGGAAAAGCTGGCTATTTTACTAAAAATAGCCCGCTTTGACCTGACCGATACCGGTTCCTACTCGACCACTGTCGGTTCCATAACCGCCATCGGTTCCCTATAAATGACCACTCCTAACCAAAAAAATAGGGGGTTGGATTTTAGTGGATCCGAAGGAGAAATCATTGGAAGGATCTAGAATTTACTTGGCTGAACAGAGACAAGTGAAAGAAAGAGGAAGAGTTTGCAGAGAAGGACATCAAGCCCAAAAACTACAACTAAGTAACCAAAGCCTTGTGAAACTCATCCGAGTATCAGGAGAAGAGATAGCTCATCTTGGATTGTCAGATCATCCTACTTGAGCCCTGTCTTCGTCATCACAGTCCCAAAACCTGCATTTTCCATCATGAACTAGTAAGTAAGTCTTCTACGTTCTTTTAATAACATTTCTTGAACTTCTAAATCATAGCCATCATAAGTCTATTCCTAGATCTACTACCCAGCAACACACTACATCTAACTGTCATTCCTCCACCCTTACATTACCCCAAGAACACCCCCCGTATTCTCTGAGTCCTTCTCATCACCCCATTACCTAATCCCACCCATTTATCAGCCTTATAAAAACAACACACCCACCTTACAACCAACCTTCACCAAAAGCCCCTAAAACATTGCCCCTACCGATATCGGTTAGCACCAACCGGTACCGATTACAGTGACCGGCATCGGTCACCTTGATTCTAAACCAAGACCAGCCCTTTCTCTATTGTTCTAACAAGGTAAACAAATTGTAATTGGACAATAGCTTATTTGTTAGAATTTGTGTTAATTCATATTAGCAGGGGAACTGACCACCTTCGAAAGGAAGTTTTATATTTCCTGGGCCCAAGGCAGTTCCCTCATTTATTGTCTAATTAAAATCTGGTGGTCTTGTATTCTTACTTGCAGGTAGTCCTTCCCAGACAAAAAGGAGTTCTTCGCAGTCGATCCGATCTTTCTCTACGGTATGCGCACACCCTCTCGACATTCAACAGGTATTCCTCCTAGTCCTAACCCTTATCTGTTTCTTAAAGGAATGAAAGGATAGAAGCAACTCTATTCCCAAAAGCTGAAACATTCTGAGCGAAACAATATCCTCAAAGGTGAAACTAAGACGAGCTAGACCATCATGGGAACATGTAGGATTGAATGGAATATGTTCCCAATATGACTTATGAATGAAAAGTGTACAAGTGAATGGTGGGTGTGCTAAAGTAGGGAATGTATGTGAAAGGGGATGTGATAGATCAATGTCCATAGACTGGACATGCCCCTGATAAGGAATGATAGAAGTAGTAGTAACAGATGGCATAGAAGGAATTGCATCTATCATACCAATGACACCTTCAAGAGGTGATAAGTGAGATGGTTTGTCTACCAGTTGAGGCGATGGAGGGGTAGATAAAGCAAGGGATCGTTCTAGAGTGAAACCTGCATAAAGTATCATACTGTTTTTGACAGCGAGAGTTGGTGACTAAATAGGAGGAACCACATCAACCATATCAGTAGTAGATTCGAATTTATGTGGAGCTTCAGTAGGTTGTGGTTCAAGAGAATCATTAACATGTAATGCAGGAGGATTAATAGACGAATGCAAATGAAGAACGCCTTATGGTTCGACAATGGTAGTTTATACAACTATGTGATGAGGCTAAGGGGCTTGTTCTTCTTCAAGGATGCATGCAAGAATGTTAGGATCGATGGTACACATATAAGCAACAATAGCCTCATCTATGGCTTTATGATCCATATTAGAAGATGAAATATGAATAAGTGAAGGGCAAGGCTTATAACCAGAAGAATCAACATGAGTATCAACAAAGGCATGACCAAAGCTATCAAATTGTATAATGATTGGAGATTTAGGAGGATTATTATTATCCATGATAAGACGTTAGGTTCACCAAAATGATTAACTAAAAATGGACTAACTAAGTAGTGCGGAGATATTTAATCTAAGCTATGAAAAATTGTAATAAAGTAGATAAATGCAGTAAACAAGAGTGTAAATGAGCTAAACAACTATGTAAAAGGAAATGATAACCCTGATGTGAAAAAGAGAGTGAGGAAAGAACTCAGCTGATATCATATACATGTCAGAGAGTGTCGTATAGGTAACTGGAAAAATAAGGAGCAAGAATGATTGTGTAGAAGTCCCAAAAAGGATGGATCTGGAGGATCTAGCTGGACTAGGGCACCTGGAAGAGGACTGGGGCACCCGCGGGCACTTTGGTATGAAATCTAGGCACCCTGGTCTGTGTGAAATCTCTGAAACTAGTTTTTACAGGGTCGGAAGGTGGTCCAAAACCCTCACTGTGTGTCGCATCAACTTTGTTGTCCTACGTTGAATGTCTTCGATATTTGTAGATGAAAGAATAACCTGCAAGACCCCAAAAACAAGCATCAAACCCTTAAAATATGTAAATGAAGGGGTCAGACTGTCCTTAGTGGTCAAAATGGTGGACTTACTAACTGAGTGTTGCACTACATCTTAGACCTGATGTAGTTCTATGTGCAAGTGTGTGTGAACATGCCCTTGGCTGCTCTTGTACCAGTCGCACTTTGTGAAGTAGCGAGCAATAACTATGTTTGGAAAATGTAATAGAATTTGTGCATGGAATAGAATAGAATCCCTCCCCTATAAAGTGTGATGCAAATGTCCTAGCCTTTTGCCTTGATGATGGAGCTATGTGGATGCAAGTATCTCAAATGCAATAGATGGATGCAACTCTAGATGGAGTGATAGTAGTAAGTGATGTTAGGTCCCTCATTATGGTCTCATAACTTTATATTTATAGGGTTCTCTTGTTCTAATTTCGTAATTAATCCCGAAAATGTTGACCACAAGAAAGATAAAGATGTCAAACAACTAGAAAGAGCCCAAAAAGTGGTGGGAAATCTCGAGAAGGATCGGGGCACCCTAAGTGGGACCAGGGCGTCCATGAGCACCCCAATACTAGATTGGGCACCTTGGTTAAGGCTAAAATAGTGGGAAATGACCGAAATAGGTTGGGGATTGTGGACAAAAATAGGTGGTAATGACGAAATAAAATAAAATAAGATGGCCAAAAGATGGGGGTTAATTAGTACTTTCTTCACGTAAGAACCTTCTAAATAGTAGTATGAGACAGGGATAAATAATGTCTAAAGTGTATGATTTTGTGACTACACATATGTATACACTCAATTTTTCACTTTTCATCTTTCATATATGCTACTAACAATTTTCTTTATGTAGATAAAGGTCCTTGATGCATTTAGTTTTTGAGTTGGTGCCTTAAAGGGCCTATCGGGAATGGGGTATGATTATTCATATAATCATTATGGGTTAGAGACAGTACACATAGAGAATATCAATATTTGGTCCATACGTTAGTTGTCTTTGTATTAGTTATCCTTTCCCCCATATGTCTCATACACATTTCACGCTTGACACCTTGCTTGCATCTTACCATTTGGAACTTTGTTCATCCATGTACATGATCTACAACACCTCTTTTTCATGTTGCATCACACATTACCTCATATCATCATCCTTGGTTGACGCCATCGATTGTGGGTGATGGTTTCAGGGTAAGTTTTTGAGACGCCATCACGCACGGGTGATGACGTCGTATACATACATACCACATCGTGACATTTATGAAGGAATGAAGTCTGAATCTTAGGAACTTCCATTTGTTATACTCTTTTGCACAAACTTCACATATGATCGCTTAGCTCTTGGTTCATCTTGCACTTGGATTAGATTGGATCAGACACTCTTCTTCTTGGTTGGATTGCTTGCACTATTGGTTTACCTATAATGAATCTAGGACAGGAACAGTGTTCCCCTTCTCCACCTAAAAAATGATGCTGTCTCGGTGTGATGATTATCCTGAGAGATAGATCCATCAATGTCTACCCTAAAGGTACATGTAAATTATCTAAAACATTTTGTCATTTTACATAGATTAGTTCATTTCCCTTCCCCATTTCTCTATGTTACCTTAGTGTTACATGTATATTGATACTAGTTAGCATAATGTTCTTAATCGATCAAATCCTTAGATTTCCATTATTTACATTTCTGTCATATTGTGCATGCTTTCCTTATCTATTATCGATCCTTACCTCTTCCCACCCATTTACTGATATCTTAATAGGGTACTCTCCTCTATATTAACTGCAAGCCTTGGAAACCCTAGGCTAACCTAGTGTAGGCGTTATGGCAAAAATGTAGCACCCTAGGATATGTTTGTAGCAAATCCCTACTTTTGGCTAACATGGGATTGTCTCAAGGTGTGGGACCCTTGCACATGAGACAAACCTCCAAAGAAGGTTGGTTCCTCTACCTATTCCTAATGCTAAAACTACACCTATAAAGGTAAATGCAGCTACCTAATCAGTAACTTAAAATTCCAAGGGACTAGGGGGGGAGAGAGAGAGAGAGATGTATAGAATAAAGTTCTACACTAAGGGAGGCAATAACATCAAGAAAAAGGGTGGAGAAATTCTAAGTGAGTGAAATTAGAAGGAAAACGTAGTAGGAAAGGGTAGACAAAAGAGCCACAATTCAAAACCACATTCAAATCTCCATTTCGTGGAGCACAATGAATTTTAACTTTGCAATAATAAAAAAACATGCACAATATACTTGCAATTATAATAGGAGGCAAGAAATGCAATATAACCCAAATTAGGGCAGAAAATAGCCACAAAACATGAATTTTATTGCTCAGAAAGATGCACAAACCATTACAAAGTTGATACAAGGCAATAATCCTTTACAGAATGCCAAAATTCGAGGGCTGCAACCCACAAAAGCTCTAGACTAATTTTGACAAAGTTCCTTTACCTTTCATAATGTCTCCCCTCATAAATGAGGTAAATTTACATTATATAGAGAGAAAAACTTGAAATCTGCTCCCACCAACTGACAACCTGCATTAATTCTCTGACAAGAAGTATGGGCCTCCATAGGAATCCGTTTGTAGAGAAGACATGGGCACCATACCTCATTGATGTTGGTCATTGAGTTACCCTGTACTGCATGCTTTAATTCCCAGCCCGTAGTTTAAGGTTATTGTTGTTGGGTGGTTGCATGTTTATTTGGATTCAACCAGTTGCATCGTTTCTTCTTTGCGTTCCTACGTCGGCCCCCTGTTACGTACTAGGCGGTTACATCTTGCACCCACCTAGTTGCATTATGCTTGGTGTCTTCGGTCTACTACATCGTACAAGGTGATTGGATCCTAGTGTTGGGTGGTTATAACTAGGGGTTGGTTGACTGCACTTTTTCTCTCAGGTGGCAGCATTTTTATTAACACCCGACTGCATTTTTACTAAGGCTCGACTACATTTTTGTTGTCATGCAGTTGCATTTTTACTGACACCAGACTATTTTTTTGCTTGTTTTTTAACCCTTGTTCTCCAGCTTCTTTACCAAGCCGCAATCAAACCACATAAGTTCAAATTTAGCAAGTTATCCAATTTTATAAGGGGTGCAAAAATTGGATAACAGTAGGCATTACTGCCCTCTAGATATGCGACCTTATCACTCACTGTAGCCCCTTTAAATCTATCCAATGTATGATGGTTCATTGTGTCTCTTATTTGTTGCGTCGATACCCTTGTAGGACATATGACTTAAGAGTGCAAGTTATTGAGATGCATTCTTGGCCCTCTATACACATAGTGAGATTTTAAGAAGGATGCACTACCAACAAAATTACTTAGAAGGCAAAAAAAATGGTGGCCTAATTCGGTAGTTTCTTCATTGAATTCCATTTATATCATAGTTGTAGGGCTTGAAGGATTCTTGTACAAAATTCCAATCTATTGTAGTGCTAGACTCATTTTGATTAATTTATGCAGACAACTGGATGTCCTCCACATAACTTGTAGAGACAAAAAGGTACAAGGAATTCAATTACCCATAGCTCTTAAAAATTATATTTTTAGGTTGAGTGTCAATGCACAAAATGTTGAAAGGACAATTGCTACTTTCAATATTTATCCTTCCTCCAAGAGATTTTCATTTTATAGAAAATAATTCATCGGCTATGTTTGGTTGTCATCGTCATACTTCAAAAAATTCAAGACTTCAAAACACAATTCAAGACTTCAAAAAAATTGTTGCTCCTCAAGGTCATCAAGATATTCCTTCTTTTTTAGTTCAACAACCATAGAGTACAAAAATCTATTTTCAAACTCCAAGGGTTGATCTTGTGTCAGAAGAGGAAGAATATTCTACTAAAATTTATGTAGAAAATATAGATGGAGGAAGTGGTTCAAGGAAAAAGTTAACTAGAAGGAGAGATCCCATCTCTTCATGGGTATCAATTGAAAAGTCTCCCTCTGTAGAGATCATACATGCAAAAGCTCATCCTCCTCCACTTCGCCTCAATGTGCTTGTCATGAGTTGAATTGTTGATATCAACGAGACTTCTTTCTCATGGGTTCAACCATTGGTTGAAAAGAAAAGAAATACATAATAAAAAATTGTTGTTCCTAGTTATGATGTTGTAGTTGTTCTTCTTGGTACTCTTACTCCCAACAAGGCCAAGGTAAATTCCCAACTTGTATTAGACACCTAAAGTCATCAATTTCTTGAGATTGCAAACCCAAAATCGATAAAAATGAAAACGAGATCATTGAGGCAAATAATGAGTTAACAAGAAGATTGCTTGGAGAAGCCATTCCTGAAGGACATGTGTGTAATTTGAGAGAAACAATCTCAAGAGTTACCAAGAAAGTTAAAAAGGGGAAGCACACACAAGAATAATTGGAAGAACAAGTGCAAACTATTTCAGTCTACATCAAAGCTTCTCTCTCTAGATCCCACTCCTATTACATCTCTTTCTTCTTCTACTCCAGTAAGTGATATTGATATGAAAGTTATTTTTAAGATTCACAAACATACTCAAAGGGGTAAAGTTATTGAAGCTTGGGTGGAAAAATTGATAAATGGTCTGAAATTCATTGATGTGATGAGGGTTACAAAGTATATGAGAGCTTAGTGGAAGCTTGAAAAAAAATAATTATGAAATTGAAAATGTAGAGGACGCTAAGCTATAGGTTGGCATGATTTGGGACATGAGAATCATGGTGTTAATTAATGAAAATATCCTCCTATCAGAGAAATTCTTTAATAATTCAAATGAAAATCTTTCCTAAATTTGGTCTTGCAGCATTGAGTGGGGACTCAAAGTATTGGAAGAAAGCACAACGAATCTACAAAATTACATACAAAGGGTGAATCTCCAAAAGTTGAGATTTTTACTAATTTGAAAGCTTTGTGTTGTGATATCTTTCAGGGAAAATTTTCAAAGCTCAATACAATGAATGATATTAAGGAGAAATTCAATACATTAGTTAAAGAGATATTATTCAATGCTAATGATTTTAGTAAAAAAAAATGGATGGAATTTATGAATTGGACAATGTAATAATAGAAGCTTCTAAAATTTTGGCTAAGTTTGGAGGAACCAATTTAGAAATGTTATTTGTCGTGGGAAGTTGGATTAACAATGATTCGATTCAGATACACGTTTTCAAACTCAAAGTTCTAGTCTCTTCACTTTCCTCTTAGTTTTCCAAAAGAACAAATGTTATATTTTTGCATTGTACTTTTTTGGTTTTATTTTTCCTTGAATTATAAATGTAAAAGTCACTTAAGTGACTCATTAGGAAAAGTACGATGTAAAAATGGCAATTAGTTACTTGGCGGTAGTTACAATCCTTTCTTACTATAAAAGGAAATCCTCTCTATTGTAAAAAGGTTGTTGATATTTTTCAGGGCAGAAATACATTAGAGAATGTTTTTCCCTTCTCTCTTTCTCCATTTTTTTTCAATTGCACATTTATATAATGAAATTGTAAATTTTATGTTCATTCTTGTTTGTTATAAGCTACTGAACTTTGTGTTTGTGTTTATTTGAGTTAAATATTTTCATCTATGGGAATATTTAATTTTGAGCAAGTATTTTCTATTGTATGTTGTTGCATATTTATTTTATTATTGACATGCATGAGTAGATGAAAATCTAATTTTGCTATTTCTGAAAGTGTTGTCAACCAACTTCTTTTTGTAACGAACCGTTACACCAAAACCTTGAGGCATTAGTTAAATCCGCACATGAGGATCATAACATCCCACCACGCTTCCGTAGCCAGACTTCGGGATAGATTTACGCCCGTATAAGGGTCATATAACGGGACCACACGCTGCCCTATATGAGCCCCGGACGAACACTGCGATGCCGGCGTAGCCACCCATGTCGGGACTTGAACCTAGGTGGTTGCTCTGATACCAAATGTAATGAACCGTTACACAAAAACCTCGAGGCATTAGTTAAATTTGCACATGAGGATCATAACACTTTCACTTAAACCCTATTCCCTAAATTTTGTTTTTCTCCTTTCTTTTGGAAATATTAGCATATGGAATCTAAAACCCCATCAAGATAATTCTATTGTAAATGTTGTAAATATCTTGCATTTCATCTTTAGCTTTCTAGAAGGGACCCTCATCATTATAGAGTAAGAACTTTCACACCCCTAAATTGTTGCCATTTTGTCAAGTACAAAATTTTCCGCCACAAATTGGAAAAGGTAGCACAAAATAAATAAATAAAACAAAATAAAATCCTTTAGCAAAGACTAGATACATTATTCCAAATGCACCAATCCTTTATGTTGATAAGCTTGACACACATACAATGTTTTATGTCGCTTAGGTTGGTGGCCATAGACACTTAAATTGAATTCCATGTTTACAAGGTCAGCTAATTGCCTCGAGGTTATGTAGGGCTGACCTCATGTAAAATGTCATTGCCTAAGAGGTGCATCGCCAATAGGCCACCGAGAAAAGTGTTAGAGCTTGATTCAAAACAAGCCATTGAATTCATTGGCTTAAGTTGAAATTGATGATGCAAACCCTCTTGTGCACCTAAGAGATCTTCAAGACCACCTAGTTTGTGATGAAATGCACAAATTTTAGGCAGGGGCAAGTCTCATACAGATTTTAGGTAGAGGCATGTCTCATAGAAATTTCGGGTAGGGGCAAGTAGAGTTGTATTATATTGAGCTTGTGTTAGGTCAATGTTTGGGATTGAATTACGTATTTATATATGTTCATGCATTTTGTCTCATTTATAGTTAAATATTTTTTATGTTGCTTCACATCCCTTTTTAACTTCCAATTATTACATCACAATGAATTTCTAATCTAACTATACATTTGAGATCCCTTCAAGTGTAGCTTGCAACGTGTATAATTGCTAGTATACACTTTGAAGGCAATAAAGAAAAAATCATCCTGCCACACCTTATATTTCCGTCGAAAAGCGTTCTCCAAACTACAATGACACTTCTTGGGTCTGACACGCATCAGAGAGATCCATAGCTGTTGCGGCGACGTACGTCGTCGTTCCTCAAATAAAATTGTCCACCGTTGATGTTTTTCAAACCACGTCCATCTTAGCCTGTGACCCTGCCCGCATTCAACTCCAACCACCTTCACTTGCTAACATAACTCTCACGATGTCATCCTAAATTCTAAAGAATGTAATGTGCACCTATAAATATAAGATTTCAGAAATTCTTCTTATGTATCACGATTCCATGATTGGATATTGTAATGTGTCAATTAATGGCGTTGGCGGTATGCCATTTTGACGTGATAGCAGTTCCAAAAAGATGCATAAACTTAAATGTATATGGACAGTAACAGGTGTACATTTATTGTTAATGTGTTAAAAGTTTTTATTTGAGGATAGGGAATATTCGTTGAAATTAGGGTTTTTTATTTTTATTTTAGGATTATTTGTTTGTGCTACTATCGTTACGGTTTCTCAAATAAATGTTTAGTTTGAGCATATTGATTCGGGGCAGAGTTTTTAGCCCCAAAAATAATTGTTTCCTACTCGGAACATACACAATTTTTCATAAATGGATATTAATTTAGATTTACAAACCTAAATAATTATTTTAATGAAGTAAAAGATAAATAAATAATTATTTGATAAAGTGAAAGACAAATCATTTCTTTAAAATAATTTCTATATAATTTTTATTTCTTAAATTTTAATGTCAAAAATCTTTATTTTTCTAAAAAAAAATCTTATCTGCAAACAATCTCATTATTGTGAAAGTGTACCCGTATATAAGCCTTTTAGAATGCACCCCCTCAATTAGACTCACTTGGTGTGAGTTTTGGGCAATGCATATTGTTATTTGTACAATACTTCTTGTGCATGTAAAAATGATATGCATTTTCTTGTTAGGGAGAAATACCACTATAACATTTGGCCCAAAAATTGAATGCTTGTATTGATAACCTCTATGGGTTTGGTTGTATATTTTTTTAATCATATCTCTATATGTTTGGAGACAATGCGGGTGGGCAACAACTCAATATATCCCTAATTTTTATTTTTTTTGTCCCATTCTTTATTTTAAGAGCACATAGACCATAATTACTTAAGTCTAGGGGATGTGGGGAGCAACTTAGTTTCAGGATGAAAAAAAATCTAATTTTTTTGGAGACAACTACTAAAATGAACATGTGAATTTAATATAGTTTAAGCATTTCAGTATTTTAGGTGTTTCCTCTACAATTTATGCATTATTTTGGCCACTTGGCATGAATTTTGCATCCCCTCCTTTTTGAGGGATTTTCTTTGTAACTTTCAACTCTTAAGTATTTTGCAACCCTCCTAAATTATGTAAAGTTGTAGTGTTGAGAAAATTTTGCTACTGCTTAAATGCCCCTAAATTATCTTTGATTTAAAAGGATTTATCTTATGTTATTGTAGAGATATTTTGGTCCTTCAAAATAAGAAGTTCTATTCATAGATTAGAAAGATGACGCATTTCAAGAAAGAAACGAGGGGACATTTTTAAGCTATTGATTGACAAACTTAATTTAAAGATTTTACGTGAGGTATATCAAAGTTATATGTTACTATTAATGTTTGTCAAGGAAGGAATGTATACAAAATGTTGAAGGGTTGGGACGTCATTTAAAAAAATGCAGTTGAAAAAAGAATTGTCATTAGAAAATTCTATTGTGAGGATTAGTTTTATTCAAAGGTTAAAGAGATGTTGTTACATTTCAACAAAGAAATGAGTGGGACACTTTTAAGCTATTGGTTGATAAACTTAATTCAAAGATGTCTTTATTCAGAGTTTTACGTGAGGTATATCAAAGTTTTATGTTACTCAAGTAATGTTTGCCAAGCAAAGCTAAGAATGTATCAAAATGTTGAAGGGTTGGGACGCCAATTTAAAAAGAACCAGTTGAAAAAGAATTTCCATCTGAAAATTGTTAAAGGAATAAAATTAGTGTTTGATTGTGATGTTTTGTTGAAAGGGGGTAAATTTGAGGGTGTTGAAAGGACCCACATCCTTATACATTAGTGGTTTTTTAAGAGGATCCACAACCTAGTTACAATGAAGGGAACCAACACTAGGAACCCGATTGAAGCAGCCATGAAACCTAAGCAAAGATGTAGAATCCGCAACAAGTGAAGCAACAACTGTAGCGAGTGAAGCAACAACCTGAGTGAAGTAACGACTGCAGCGAGTGAAACAAGAACCAACATGCTATCACTATAGCGAGAGAAGAAACCAACATGCTACAATTGCAGCGAGCAGAGATGCTGCAACTAGTGGCGAAACCACCTCAAAGATGATCGTACCTCTAGGGGATTTGGACATGGGGGGGCAAGTACACAACCATGTGACTTGACCGTACCACTCCCACCCCATTGGCGTGCTTGATTGTGATGTTAAGATGAAGGGTTGGGACATCATTTTAAAAAGAACCCGTTGAAAAGAACTACCATCAGAAAATTGTTAAAGGAATAAAATCATTGTTTGATTGTGATGTTAAGATTAACGACATTTCTTTATATGCATAAGGTTCTACATGACAGAACTAAGGAATATAATCAATTGTGATGTTAAGATGAACAACGATGCTTTATACGTAGAAGGTGACTACATAAGAGAATAAGATTGACTATTCATTGGTGAAGGTGATAAAGAAACACAACTGCAATAATATTATTTTGCTTCTTTTTAATTTTTATGCTAGAAAACAAGTGTATAATTCATTGATATATTTATTATTCATGGCATTATTTATTTTTGGTTTTTTCACTTATCAAGAGTTGCAACAAAAAAAGTTATTTAAGAATGTTAGCAGGGCATTTTTGTGCAAGTATTAATTCCAACTTATTTTTTTGTGTATATTTATTGTGTAGTCAACTTGTTTTATACCATAATTGTATATGTAGATTTTTAATCATATTTTGTGTTTATTTTTAATAGGAAGATAATTAAATTTTAAATTTGGGAGGTTTATATAAGATTGAGGGGAGTTGAAGTCACAATTAATACGATAATGATAAGGGTTTATTTTCACAATTTGAAGTTGAAGATGCCATTCTTCGAGTAGTGCCAATAAAAGTGTAATTATAGATTATTCTATTATGTAATTATGATTTCAAGGCAATAAAAGTGTTATTTACATTATAAATATGTCAAAATGTGTGTATACATGTAGAAAGTGATGACCCTCCTGACAATTTTTCCCATAACCGCATCAATGACATGATATTCTTTATGTTCTCTATCATACTACCAGCGCATATTGATGAGCTCTCCCTGCATATAAGCCAAAAGTGACTCCAGTTCAACAATATGTATCTAGAGTTGATTAAGTGCACTTGTACAACCATGTACAGGGTTCTCCACTCTGGTGCATGCTTGATACACCGTACTTTTTACTGCATCTGCTCTTTCATAATACTATACACTCTAAAACATTATCGCAACCATGAGTTTTTAGATTCGACATCGACTGCATATGGAAAACTGTAATGAAATCCACCAAAAAAATTGTTTGAAGGATTTCGTTTTAACATACCCACTTCAACATTCTGGCTACCATGCTTGTTTATAGGAAACAATACTAGTGAATGAATCTGAATGATACAAAAGAAAAACAATCTTCCATCATAAAATGGTAGAAATAAAGTATGCATACCTGAAGCATTTTGGTTATATTGTTGGTTCCAAACACTCTATGTACCATAGGGAACTTGTGTGGTTCACCTAATGGAAAATAAGAAGCCAATGACATTTTTCTAACCATTTCTTGTTGTGCATTCTACGAGCCGCACATGGTGGAGATAATTTCATGTTTCTCTTGACACTACTCAAGACTTAGGAAGCCCTAATTATAACAGTAATGTTGCACCTAGCATCATTTTCGGGTGCGATACTCTTTCCTTGTAACTACATCAAAGCTTCAATTATCACCTTTTTTAACTAACAGTAGGTCCTCATACAAACAGTGAAAGAAAATATATGCTCCACTTACGTTTCAGAAAAGGAACTATATGCTATGTTGTGATGCTTCACTCACACTATCTAGTTTATGGGTGTTTTATAGTGGAGCACATATAGCAAATGTCATTTGGGAATGAACAATCAGATGTGTGGAATAGGTGTGGGATATTTAGTGTTTCAATTCCCACCTTTTTATTTCAAACTTTATATTTATGTCTGTTGGCATGTGTGTCCAGCGCTCCTCGTGAGTTTCGTGACATGGACTAACCGCCTCTCGTAGATCCTAACTCTAGCGATTCCAAGCGGAGACTGACACCTATGGGTTTTGTCTAACGGCAATCGTGGTCCAACAAATGGTATCAAAGCGAGCAGGTCTCTGATGGTTCGAAACTCACTCGGGTAACGCTGAGGGGGAGATTGTTCGCATGTGTGTCCAACACTCCCCGTGAGTTTCGTGACATGGACTAACCGCCTCCTGTAGATCCTAACTCTGGCAATTGTAGCGGAGACTGACACCTATGGGTTTTGGTCTAACGACAATCGTGGCCCAACAATGTCTTCACCTTACCTAACAAATTAATGTCGTGCACACAAGATACTTGATGCCATTAAAATAATAACAAATTAAAAAATATCGATAAACGGATAAAATCTCCCTTTCGTTTATATGTTCGTTCCCTTAAGGGGATCAATTATCAATAAATGTTCGTTCCCTTATTGTTTTCTTATACTCAAGCTTGGAACAAAATGTTTCAAGAATAAATCAATGTAGTTAGGTTTCAAAATTGGCCCTTATTGAATTCCTTCCATTTTAAAAAAATTTGCCCCTTAAAGCTTGTTTTTTCTCACATGAATAATGTGCACGAGCTTGAGACAATTAAGTGGAACAAATATAGTAGATATTATTTGGATACGAACAATCTTCATCATTGTTGCTAATAATTGTTGTCAAACATAGAGAGAAACCCTAATCCTAAAACTGTGTGCAATCACTACCTTTCGATGCTACACCCACCGCACATCTTCCTATGTTGTGTCCCATTAAACGTGCACTCGATTTCCCCTTACATTTACGTGGGTTCTGAAATAAATATATGCAACTAGAATTTTAAAATATTTTATGTTTCTTCAATATTGTTTGTCCAATTCTTACATTTTGAGATATCTCCTCAGTCATTTGCATCCACGTCTTATGTGAAACGCCTTTTCCACTTCAAATGATTAACAAAAACTCCTGTGTTTAATGGAGTGTGGAGTTCTAGATTGCTTCCACATTCTACCTTCCCCACCCTTGCCCTCATCTACCCTCAAATCCCTTCTTGTTAGCCCCCTTTCCTCTCCCATTGTTCTCTCCCTCCACTTTCGCTTCTTCACAAGATACCTCTTGGCATTTCCATCGTACATTTCACGTACAATTGCTAGTACTATACCAATCTACATTAGGCGGGAGGAAAAAGATATATTCCTCAAGTTTCACTTCTCTAAAAGTTTTAGGATATAACAAGTATAATGTACCCTATGTATAAATATCATACAATCATCTTAAATGTTTTTGGAAAGGGAATTATTTAGAAAGAAGAAATTATTTACAGGTTTCCTGAATATGGGATCAACAATTTCCCATTTAACATTATAAAGAGGCGGTTCTCTTTGATTCTCCTAAAATGCCGATTGAAGTAATAAATGACAACGAAAGCATCCAAATGGGAAGTCTCAATTGAGGACTCTCCTAAAAAGCCGATTGAAGTATAAAATAACAGAATGATAGCTACCATGGTTAAGAGAACTTTGTGTTTCGCCGTTTTGACAGCTACTTTGGTTATGAGAACTGTGTTTCTCCATTTTCACAATCCACGTACCTCTTTAATGCTTATGCTTGTTTTCAGTGTTCTTCAAACAGGTAGTTTTGGTCTGATATACACTGCTTTGAGGCATTGGCCATCATGTTCATTTTTGGACTGTTTTAATGTATTTTCAGCATGCAATTGAAGAATATAATTTGGAAAGAAAGTCACAACATAGTAACACAGTAAGCAAAATTTAAACTGTACAAAAGATGTTAAGGAATTTCTGTATATCTAATATACACAGATGTTTTGTGTTGTGTTTTTTACACAAAGAAAACATGATGCGATTTTCTAACAAATGAAAGCTTCAATTTCATTTGACCCCGGATCCAGTACGAATGCACCTATGAAAGAAAGCCAAATCTTCGCTATCTTAGGTTATCTTTTTCTGGGATAGCCAAATTACCAACCTGTCTTGAAAGCTAACCAATGTTCCATCCTTATGTGCCGGAAGCTGAAAACCACAAGATTTCGTCCACACTTACTTTTAAAATCCACAATCATATACACTGCTGAATATTTGTTCAAATTACCCTCACAGTGAAAAAGAAAAACCAGGGAGGTTTGACTCATTTTAGAGAGTCAACTTTGGACTGCACAAGCAAAAACAGGCAATGCTATATACCACACAGGTTTGACATCTTATATTGAAGTATCTTCATATCTCAAAACAATTCCTTCAATGCTAGCAGGTAGAAAAAAGTTTGTCCACTGGCATCCTGTAGAAATTGGCTCTGACGGGGGAACAATCGTGAGGACATTATCAATATGCTGAACTACACCCATTACACTGATTGTGCTTCCTTCTGTGATGTACCTGTTAAAGAAACAATGCCATGTGCATGTTATTACAGGCCAGCCATATAACTCAAGAAATTACTACTTTCAAAGTACACATAACAATGAAAAAGAAATAATGCTTATTTCCCAAGGGAAAACCACTAAATTCATTCCATATATTTGACTCGTTATTTCTCCTCGTTATTTCCCATATTTTTCCTGAAGCCTGACTGTAACTATTGAAATGGCACTTACAAATTTAACTTCCATAAAATTTGTATCTACAATCCTAATGTTGAATGAAATATCTGAATCTCTATTGATTTATTGAAATTCCATTCCAACAACAGCTAATGCATTCTTCTTGGCATTTTATACAGATACCTATGAAAAGAAACAACAAATACATAGTGAGTTGAACTATTTCAGATTTCCTTCCCAGATAAAACTTTTTGTATTTTAGATTTCCTTCCCAGATAGTTTTTTCTTAATGATTCATTCAAAGAGAGAATCGAATAAATAGAGCCATTCAAACACACATAATTTAGTGTAAGAAAAAGTGTTAAAACTAAGTTATGCATCTGTGTAAAAATGGTTTCCTACCCTTCTTTGAGACAGATGAGACTATCATCACTTGAAAGATTTCTTTCCCTCAGCCACTGTATAAGATCAGTGGACAACTCTGTTTTCTTCTGGACAATATTGATGATGGTAGTCTCATCAACATATGGAGTAACTTTTGCACCATTGCCAGCTTTGACCAATGCTCTCAAGCCAGAGTGCAAGTCTGATATATAGAAATCTGTGGCGTATCTCTGCCACAGCAAATGTAATCTGATAAGTCAAAAACATGACAATATTTCACTGACTTCCAAAAAAAATCGTATCTCAACACAGACCAGAAAGATTTATGTATGAAAGAGACTTAAGAATCCCACAACATACGTGCAAACTATAAATTTTATATTTTGCTGTTATAGTTATTCATGTGAAAAACAAATTGCAAGAAAAGTCTTTTAGTCCATAAAATATAGAGGAGTGTGCTGGGTACAAGGCATCTAGTGCCTTTGATGGCAAGGAATTCACAGAGTTAATATGATAACACATGGTAGAGTATTGTTTCTATTTGACATAGAATCAAAAATATTTTGTGTTCAAATTCTCCGGAATCCTATCATTGTATGAATCAATCCACTGATGCATGAGAGAGACATCAATGATTTTCCTTTGTGCTAGATTATCAGTTGTACTTGTACCTCTGTCATGTTGTCAATTCATATATGAATGGCATGTAAATAGAAATCCAAGTTGCTGTCAGAAACTGTCAACAATGCTTCGCCTCAAAACCCGGCAAACAACATATAGGTAATCACAGTTCTCAGGAACAACATGAAATCTCTAGATGCTGACATTTTAATGAAATGCTGAACCAACGTTCATGATACAATTGCAATGATATGCAATGCCTTTAGTTTGCAAATTTCCAGCAGTGTTGTCAAATTAGTGTTGTCAAATTAATCAGCGGAATTGAACACATTCCTGAATTTGATCATTTTCCCTGCTCACCAATATCGACAGTGGCCAGACCCCAACACAAAGCGAAAGTCAGCAACTATGAATGGATTACAACTTTGTAATTGACTACACTAGATAGCAGTAACCCCCAGTCCAGCTACAAGGAAACCATGGAGAATTTTTATGAAATTTAATTGCTCACACATGGAGAAGAAATACCGTATATAACTTGAGGAAACAGGAGATATTTCTTTGAGAAGTAACCTACATATCAGTTGCTTTGGAATGGTTATTTGCCATTTGGTAATGTGGCTATCAATTACTGGGAAACGGGAGTGATTTCTTTGAGAAGTAAACTACATATCAGTCGCTTTGGCATGGTTATTTGGCAATGTGGCTATCAAATTACTAAGGGAGGATCCACCTGCAGACTATAAAGTAGTTACAGTGTAACAGAAACGTCAACGCTCCAAAAGTTCCAAGATGTTTCAAATAATAAGATACTATGCAGGAGAGTATAAAAAAGTAATATGTGACTAACAAATTCAAAAATTACTTGAATGCCTCAAGTACATCATAGAACTACAGAAAAACAACTACAAAGAACCCAAAAAAAGAATAAAATCCAAAAATCAAGCCAATGTGAAGGAGACTCGTAAAATACAACTCATATAAGGAACGTTATTCATGAAAAGAAATGTGTTTTCAGGACAAGGAAATGTGACCTTGCTTCTACTGAAATTGGGACTCTGCTTTACACATATGCTTATAATCCAAAAATCAAGCCAATGTGAAGGAAATTCCTAATATGTAACTGATATAAGGAAAGATAATCATGAAAAGAAAGTGTGTTCAGGACAAGGAAATGTGACCTTGCTTCTGCTGAAATTAGGACTCTGCTTTACAAGTGTGCTTATGAACAATTATGTCTTGCATGGTGAACTTAGATGCGAGTACAAAGAAAAGAAAGAACCACGTATTGTACATGCAGAGCACCCACATATAAATCGTATGGCAAATAACATACTCACCTCTAGATATGTGAGTTCACAAGAGAGATGCCAATGCTTAGGATTTGCAGAATTTGCTTTCCATCCCTTGTACTCATAGAGACTCGTAGATGTGTAGACGCATCTAGAGATCTTTTCATACGATGACTCAAGAGGGACACTTCCACAACTGACAACCTGAACCAGGATAAAGAAAACATTAAGCTGGTGTTCCATGACAATTATAACTTTTAGATAACAGTTTCAACTCAGAATCAGCTAATCTATTTCACAGAAGAGAAAAATATTCATCACAAAACTTGTCTTAACAAATCAAACTTTCTTTCTTTGAGACAACCAGCTAAAATGGCTAGCTATAGAACTATAATAGTATGAAATGGAAACATTTTTAATAATGTTTATGATTCAAAGCTTGTGAAGCAGAAAAGCAGTTTGGTGTGCTCGTATATGCATATGAATATATATGTTTGTGTCTCGTAAAGATATGAAACAAGCAAAAAATATTTCATATAAATTATATTTGGGTTCAAAACACTCAAATTTTGAAATGTTTATCAATGATGAGAAATATAGAAAGTTTTTAAAAACATCAAGCACCAAGAAACAAAGTAACCTAGTGTAATATACAATTTATTGTTATGTCGAATAACTACTAAGTGTTGCACACCATAATGTATAAGCTAACAAATGTTATTCTAAAGATTCCACAATTTTCAAAAGGTTAAAGAATATCAAGTTTAAATTTATCAAACTACAACCAAATCAATATGGTCAAGACTACCTACCTTCAGTGGTCAGATTGATCTACAGTCGATCTCTGTTTATAACTTGAGACCAAGGCTGCCACTTTGGCCAAGTTGAAGAAAGATTTTTGCTTTAGAAGTATGATTGTTCACTCAGAGAATTAGTACACAAATACTACTAAGTGCTGCAAATATAGCAAATAAATGTTTAATTTCCGTTATCACTTCGCCGATAAGCAATAATGTCATTCAATTGCAATGAGGTGTTCACCTACTTTAGGTCCAAGTGTTTAAACTGACCAAGAGCAAGAAAGAGACACGTCCATGATATGAGAAAAAGGAATAGTCCTACCTGAGAAGATCCAGTTTCAAGCGGGTATGTCAGGGGCCCTTACCATGAATGAGGAGAACCAGGCTCAAATCCTTATGAGATGTGCCTCTTTTGCCCAGGGTAGAAAGAGGGTGTTCGGTAAAGAGCACGAGCCTTGGTGTACCAAATGGATAACTCTCAGGGCTTCTAAGCCAAAAGGAACAGTGAGTCTATTGGACTTTTACAGCTTGCAAGTCTCGGGTGGTTTCTCGGGGATCGCCTGGCCTATGGAAACCAATGGGTACCTGCTGCTGGAGCATTCATCTACACCAGACCTTTGAACTCGGATGTCTCAATAAAAACCTGGTCCCGTGATAGGGTTTCCTGTCTTATTTCCCATGTGTGAGAGTTCCATGCAAGATTTCAAAAACAAAAACAGGGAGCAAGGGACTAGAGATCAATTACTGCTACAAACTTTTAGAGAGCATCTTTGCCGAACTGCAATCTATCTGTCACAGATTTATTTCCTCAAAATCTTTCTACTGGTAATTTAAAATACAGAGCTTAGAGGATAGTTAGAGATTTTATGTTGCATGTAATAACTGGTCTCAATCAAAGCAACCCCCTCCTTGGAACCATTGTCTAATAAAAGTAAACTCCCCGGCCTGCTCCCTCTCCCACCCTGAGACCATTGTCTAATCAAAGTAACCTCTCTCTATGGTAACATTTCCTAAGTGTGGGTTAGCGTTTGAGCCCTGATCCTCCTCAGCTCAGAATCAAAATCAGGTGTGCCTATGAAGAAATGTCCATTTTATTTCTATAAAAAAGCATACTTTTATTAGCAGGGGTGTGGGTATTTGTAAGCAAATGTCCGTTTTCTTTAAACGACAAACATAACTTCATTTAGCAAATTTCAATGTGTACAAGCATGAATGAGAAATGTTTTGTACTTACCCCAGTGACCTTGACATACTGCCCATCCCTGGCTCTCTCCAGCTCTGAATCAGAATACCCCAACACAAATGCAATCCCTGCATTTCTCCTCCGCCAAGCATTCCACACCAAAATCCCCACAACAGCTCCAAACATACCCATCAAAACAATCAATAATATGCCATTGTGAACAGCCACCAGAATGACGGCACCCACCACAAACCCAATCACAAACAGAGGAACCACCACCGAGATCACAACCCTAAGACCACTCCTATTATCATTCTCAGGATAATCCTCTTTTTTTAAACGGGTAACAGACTGAGTGTCTTCCTTGGAGGAACTCTTTGAAGCAATGTACTCCATCTCAGAATTTTAAACCAGTAAAATCCCTCGCTGCCATTTAACTCAACCTACAAAACCCACATATAATCTGGATCTACTTTATTTGGTGGCACACGGGCACAATGTTGCATTTATATAATTCGGACCCATGTATAAACAAACAGTGGCAAAATATAGAAATGTCGGAATAGGGTAATACATAACTAGTAAAATATCATTGAAAAATAGGACACAGTAGGGGTTTTCAACAATTTTGTTGAACATAGGTATACGGATAGTGATATGTAACAGTCTAAGGCAATACGATGTGACATGACAGTTGGATTTTTCAAACTCCGCTGAACTTTTTCTACTTAGCAATCATAAACTTCCAGGAAAAAAATTGTAATGGGTTTGTTAATTCGCTGAAAACCTATCACTTTTAGCCAAAACAATTCTACTTTTCGTAATGAATCGCCCGTTGTGCGATGAGTCCTTCAGGTTATTCCAAACGGAGTTCATTTTCTTTTGAAATTTTTTCAAACTTTATATACGAACTGTGATTGGCTGCGGGTTTTTAATTTTCCGGAGAATTAGGCATTTTTTGCGGAAATTTTATGGGAACTCGAAGATGTTGGTTTGATGTGCACTGCAAAAGTCTTAGGACTACGGCTGTACCGTTGGTTTTTGAATATAGAAATATAATTGAGAACTGTTTGAACGAGTGGGTTAGCTTTTATAAGAGATTCGACCTCGTGACCTCGTACCAGTAAAAATTTGACGGCCACCAATGAGCCTTAAACAAATTTTCAGTCAAGGCAAATCTTTCGTAATGCTCTTCAAATTATTGAGTCAATGCACACTTGCGTACGGCCAAACCTTCTTGTCAGGCGCGTCGTTGGAAGAGTTTCTCCCCCACTTGGCCCTCGTTCTCATAAACAGGGGAACATGCCCTAAGGCCTCCACATAGTTAGGTGGAGAATGACAACTTTCACCAGGGGTATTCCCTAGAGACTCTAACCTTAATTGGCGGGTCAGTATTGCTAGATGTGATCACTAGATGGTCTATGTTACTCGATATCTTTTGCGGGAGCTTCATATACCAAGTCCCACTAGTGGTCGCTCTATCGGGTTTGAACATGGAGTCGATGGGTGATTCCCGAAGATTGCACTTGCCCCTAGCCTTCCTGAACAAGGGACTCTTCCAGTTCAAAAAAAAAAGGAAAAAACTATAGTATTAAAATTAAAATAGGTTGACCTATGTATTTTAACGATATGGCCCCAAGTTAATTAATTTTATGGATTGAGTAGAATTGTGAGGCGTGTAGTGTTCTAAATCTATAGTATTGGTGATTATATGAGTTGTGAGGCACGTTGAAGGGATGTCAAATGTAAATTTAGTTATGAAATTAATTTTTATATGAACGTATGAGTAAATACACATGTTTTTACAAAGGTGTAACGAGATCAATGGGGAAAAAACCTATATGGGAAGGAATGATACAAGGGTGACAACCTTAAGAGTTGCATGGAAGATAAATGGAATAGGATGAAAGTAAATCAACAAAAGGAACACTCGCCGACGAGAATCTAACTTGGGTAAATAAATGCCTAGCCATATGGGATTGCATTTTCGTCAACCAATTTGCATGCCTTCCTTATGTTAAATGATCAACACATGATATGTTTGCACAAACATCAACCCACATAGATCACATGAAACCACGTGATGCACATCAAGGTCACTATTTTTTTGTTCAAATGACAAGGCACAACATAACGATTCAACTACAATATAAACTTATAGATAGGGTCTTCCCACAACACGATATTTTTAGGATTACACATTTATTAAAATCATGTTTCAATCTTTAACTTAAGTTCTAGGAAGGCTCATAATGTGAGAATCATACAGTCTTTTTCCTTTTGCTAGATTTCCTCTATATTGTTTAACATGTA
This sequence comes from Taxus chinensis, assembly GCA_019776745.2. Taxonomy (NCBI): domain Eukaryota; kingdom Viridiplantae; phylum Streptophyta; class Pinopsida; order Cupressales; family Taxaceae; genus Taxus; species Taxus chinensis. The sequence goes on along the minus strand of CM034156.1, from coordinate 69,125,600 downwards.
ACTTACAATGTAACTCATTAAATAAGGATCATCTACATTATATTAATTACTTGTTCAATTCACTCGTTTGTTAATAGGGAAAATTAGCTACACACAAGGCTATTTACATACACACACGGCTACCAGGTCTTATCCCTAGGATTCACTCCTAAGAGTATGAATCTTGATCTTATATCATATCTTCGTACACAACGGAACAAGGGTAAGTCCAAAAGAGGGAAGGTTCACATCTTTTTCTCAAGAATTTAGGGTCAAGTTTCTTTCATTCAGTTATAAATTGATAATTGAGTTAGTACACAATAAGTATTATATACGAAATAGGTTCTTTATCTATAGCGAGAGGGTTTAATCACATTACAAGGAAGTTCATGTTTTACTTTCCTGTGGCATAACATCGCACAATTACACTTCCCAAAGCCAAACATTCATTATAAGTTTACTATAGTTAAGCTCCAACAATTAGTTAAGGATTTGAAGGCTCTTCACATGGCAACAGACTTCCTTATTTTATTTGTAGTTTAGGTTTCTCGAATATCGTTTTACGTCTAGCCAAAAAGGTTTTTCCTTAACTAGGTTCATATGTCTTTTGAGATGAATTGTGTAACCAATTTGTTAATATGGGGCATTTGTATCCTCATGAGACTACTAGTCCTTGTCTTAAGGGATTTATCTCTAAGAACGTGATCACATAGTTTCACCTCATATACCCATTTCATAATAGGACAAGTGGGAGAGCAAGATGGGGTAGTCCATCGTTAAAAGGGTTAAGGATCACATTAGAGTCTACACAACGTGGATCCTTTTTCTCACTACGAGATGGTTTAAACATGTTATATGAATGGTCTATTTTTCACCTTTTTCCAAGCACGTCATCTTATGGTCACTTTTTCACCAACTAATCACAATTTAAAAAGTTGTTATGTTTCACAAATATCTTTTAGTATTGAACCATAGAAACCCAATGATAATAGAAATTTGGGTATCGAGTTTATTTATGATCCCAACTCTTAAGGTGACTTCCAAGGATAGTTGGTGATCTTCGCCACTCAACACGTGTGTCGGTCCAAGAGGGTTTTACATTATGTTTGATGTTGGTTTCCTATGGAGCACTACCCTAGGAGAACTAATTCTCCTTATTGCACACCCAACAATCAATCATCTGAGGGGACGACATACACCAGGATAAGGTATATCTATGTCCTTCCTAATTGTCGGGTTTACGACAATGTTGCTAAGCACACGGGATATGATGTAAATATCAACTTGGGCTCTTATCTACCTACTAGAAGGTGACATCGAGTGTAAAGATTTAAGTTCATACTTAAGTTTTAGTTTCTTCTATGCTAAGAAAGATCATGCGAGAAGGGTAGATATGCACAAGTTTTAAACTACGGTTGACTGTTATATTTAGGTTTCCTTTCTATATTTTCTAGTTAAATAACACAACACTTTAGAGATTTTATCATAAATTTCACAACAAGAATGCACTAAAAGATGTCAAATTCAATTTCCTTTAAAATATTTATCCAAATTTTACCATATAAAATTTGGGGATCAAAATAACACCCGTGTTTAAATGAACATTTTCGTTAAACACTATCATCTTTAAAATATTACAAAACTTCAATAATGAACCCTTCAATACTTCACAAAATTTTGAACAATCCTCTACCATTTCACTTAACATTATAATAATACACAACCAACCACGTTTTTACCGTATGAAAATTTGAGTCAAAAGAACACCATATAGTTGAAATTCACAATAAATCCCCAAAACACCCATCTAAAACTAGCATAATCATTTTAGTATTACCAAATTTACAATAATGAGTACTTTACTATAATATAGCTACACACACACACACACACAGCACATATACACACACACACACACACACACACACACACACACACACACACACACACACATACATTAACATACATAAATTACAATAATCCACTATTGAATTACAACCACAGTCATTTTTCCATCTTACTTACATCCTGCCACACGGGAGAGCATGAAATCAACTATAAATCACAAGCATGGCATCCACCTAAATCTTCACATAATTTAATGTTATTGGTTTTCCATGCGATAATTTAGTACATAATACACACAAGACAAGAGAGGGTTAGGGCATATATTCATTTCATTTCATTCCTTAAGGCTAAGAGACTGAGAGAGAAAGAGATAAGGAAGATGAGAGAAACACTATTTTCCCAAAATCAAATTTCACACCCCAAGCTCACAAGATATAGTTCAAACAGTTATTTACAAGAGTTAATGGGTCATCCACAATGGTTTTCTAACTTGACTTAGGGTTCCTATAACTTTCGGTTGTACATTTTCCTGCTAGTTGGAACGAAATCCCAATTTTAGCTTGAGAGGCTAAGAAACCTGCATTAAAAAACTTGTCTTCCGATAATAAAATCTCACAACGAGAGAATTCCTACATGTTCACCTATATATGCCAATAATCCACGGAGTTGACTAACTGGAGGCCAAAACCAGAAAAATAGGTTGTATAATTGGTGATTGATTTTCCAGAGCCACCGGTCGTAATCGGTCAAGTTTGACCTAGTCAAAAATTGACCGGAGGCCTACAAAACCCCTTTTCCAAACTAAATAGAAGATGGTATTTTCCCAAAACTGAAGGTTCCAAGTAATTTTCTAGTAAAAATACTAGAGGTTTGTGATGGCAAATAATCATTTCGTTGTTCAGGGTCCAAATGGCGAGCCGATACGAAACCCCACTTTTCAATTTTAACAACTTCCTAAAAGTGCAAAATGGAGATAATAGATCTCTTAGAGGAGTAAAGAAGAGAACATAAATGGTAAACCAAGGTCAAGATAATGTTTGTCGTGACTCTCTACATAATAAAGAATCATACTTGAAATCTCTTTTACAGGGCTCAGGAGTGTTGTTTTGTAAGTCTCTGGAAATAAAAAAATTTTTCTAACTTTGCAATGTAGATAAAATGGTTGTTTTAGTTGAACTTGTCTAGTTCTCACCAAAACCAACGGACATGAACACCAAGTTTTAAAACCTTGGGTTTAATCAATGCACGAAGGTTGTGGTCACGACACGATTGAGGGTCAAATAGTAAGTCGATAGAAAAATCACGATGTGTTGTTTTATTGATTACACTAACATGTCTGGTTAAAATATCCTATTGTTTGAGTATCTAATAGTTTAATATTTCTAATTACTATTGCAAATGGATAACCAAACTATATGATAATTATAAAATATAAAGGTAAAGAGACCATTCCTGAGTAGAAAATAAATCAAACAAAGTTGTGGAGCTTGATTCCACATCTCCACAAGGCATTTCGTCGAGCGGTTTGCATGCACCAAAAATCCACCACATGTTAGACTAACACATTGATGGGTAAGTTTATGGTTTCCTTAAGATATTTGGTATGTTGGTATTCCTTTGCAAGCCACAGATCCGCGTTTCTATCAGGTATTCTGTTAAATAGTTTGCATTCCAATCTTATTATTCCACATTTGGGGTAAAAGTAAAATGATAGTCATACAACGGAAAGGTCATCCAATGCCAAGCTCAAACTCACAGCACAACAAAAGTGATAGTAGGAAAAGAAGCTTGTGTAGGTCCTGGAGCCAGCCTTTACACTTGTAATTTCATTTACTAAGACTCTAATGACTTTTCAACAAAACTAGGGTTGTGCAGAACTCAAACCATTCCATCTATCCTCAAACACCAAATAAAAAAAAAAAACACCTCCATGTAGACATCACATGTTTGATTTCCTCGAAGATGATAAAGTTTAGAGTTTCAAAATTCCAAGAAAGATCATTCATATGAATGCAATTATACATATTTTCTTTTATTATTAACTTTCTCTGAAACAATCACAGCCTAAAGGCATCTATGAGACAATATTTTTCTCAAAACCATTCTCACAACCAACGCATTCCTAATCATTATGCAGGCTTTCACATTGGAATACAAATCTAAAAACACACCTACAACTAAATATCTGACAAAAGAACCTCTGCTTGAGCTTCCCAACCCCGATTTTACATAGGTATTACCTTGGCATAAGGAAGGAGAAATGGGGAAGATGACGTGGAATTTGGCTTTACAACAGCCAAAATAATTTGCTAAAAGTTTCTAAAGCCTTTTCAATAAAACCATTTCGTGCATATCCTGCAGTCAATGTTTTCCACAAAACCACATTTTTCTTTAAAACAAATTGTCAAACAGTTCACCGGCAATGTGTATGCTCCCACATTTTGCATCCATGTCTACTAGAGTACTTACAACTACGACATCTAACAAAATTCGTTTGTCTTTTATGATTTGTTGGACGTCTATACCGTACTCCAAAGCTCACATTTTGGCACAGCCTAGGAGTTCTTAGGTAGATGTAAACTAATCAATTTAGAGACATGTGTATTACAATGGTGAAACAGTGTGACTGTCCCATGAGGAAGCCCATGCCGTCCATACACTACAGCGTCCTTCCTTAGCTAAAACTATCCAAAGACTACTAATTTTGTAACTTGAATTTGGGTTTTAGCTTGGGTAAAGTCTTTAGATCTCAAATAAATTTCAATTATTATTATGCAATGGGAAAAAATGGATATGAGGGCCATTACACTGACCAAATGCCTTCACATGGGGGTCACCTACTCCATTCACTACCAAATCCATGCATCCCACTAACTCTGTTTTTTTTTAATTAGCACCTACCCCCCATCAGTTCCCTACCAACTCCACCCACTTCCTCCATGCCAAACATTAATTACATTTCTTTATTTACTTAATTATTTTTTGTAATGCTCTTCAAATTATTCAGCCAATGTACACTTGTGTAGGGCTAAACCTTCTTGTCAGGCGCGTTGTTGGAAGAGTTTCTCTTCCACTTGGCCCTCATTTTCATAAATAAGGGAACATGCCCTGAGGCTTCCACATATTTGGGTGGAGAAACGATGAATTTCATCACGAGTATTCCCTAGAGACTCTAACCTTAATTGGTAGGGTCGGTATTGCTAGATGTGATCACTAGATGGTTTATGTTGCTCGGTATCTTTCATGGGAACTTCAGATACCAAGTCCCACTAGTGGTCGCTCTATCAGGCCTGAACATGGAGTCAATGAGTGATCCCTGAAGACTGTACATGCCCCTAGCCATCCTGAACAAGGAACTCTTCCAGTTCAAGAAAATTAGGAAAAAACTATAGTATTAAAATTAAAAGAGGCAACCCTATGTATTTTAACGATATGGCCCCAAGTTAATTAATTTTATGGATTGAGTAGAATTGTGAGGTGTGTAGTGTTCTAAATATATAGTATTTGTGATTATATGAGTTGTGAGATACGTTGAAGGGATGTCAAATGTAAAGTTAGTTTTGAAATTAATTTTGATATGAACGTATGAGTAAATACACATGTTTTTACAAGGGTGTAATGAGATCAATGGGGAAAAAAACTATATGGGAAGGAATGATACAAGGGTGACAACCTTGAGAGTTGCGTGGAAGATGAATGGAATAGGATGAAAGTAAATCAACAAAAGGAACACTCGCTAACGAGAATCTAACTTGGATCAATAAATGCCTAGCCATATGGGATTGAATTTTTGTCAACCAATTTACATGTCTTCCTTATGTTAAATGATCTTGTAATAAAAACAAGTGTATAGTCATTATCTTGAGATTACTTAAACATACACGAGTAAAAATACAATAAAAAATAATAATCTAGTATTAATAATACAAGATTTAAATTGTAATATATAATAAACAAATGAAATAATTGTAATTGACCATTTTCCTATTTAAAAGTAAGTTGCATATCCCACTCTTATAATTGTTAGCTTGTTTCTAAATTTTATCACCATAAAATAAAATACCATATAAATGTCTAGCGCATGCACATGAAGGTCGACCAATAAAATTTGATTTCATCTCTTATTCATACATTAAACCTTGGCAATGGCTTCACACTCCCATAGTTTATTTATGACCCAGAATAATTTTAAAACATGTTTCCTCCTCTCCTCTACTAGTCAAGATTCTCTTCATATGGGATGCCCTTAAGTCAAATTAAGCTTGTCATTTCTGCACATGCACAAAAACCTTCTTACAACACCTTAGATTGCAATGCACTTTTCTTAACCAACAAAGCTACCTCTATTTGTTTCATACATCTTTTACATATTTATTGGGCCATACCCATCACAAAGTTGCTTCCAGTAATTTCATATATCTTAACATATTATATTCAGCAATACCCATCACAAGTTTTAATAATTTTCTAAATTGGGATCTCCCCATTTTATTGTAATTTTTTGTGCACCTTAGTAAAGTGTTATGCATTAACACCTATCAATACAACTTATTTCAATGGCAAGTGGAACTGAAGGGTAGCTTGTCTAACAAAGAATTACATCCAAGTGGTAGCCTCAATAATAAAATGCTTGTAATACATAAGGGATATACTAAATACAAATTCTAAATGGAAACTAATGTTTTTTATTGTTGTTTTCTTGTCAAGTTATTATTATCATCATATGCATTTGGTGGCTTTGGCACCATCTTTGTGGTTCTTAAATCGATACCCCTAAGAATTTTGGCTATAATTTGTGGTCTCATTCTCGACATCAGTGTGCTCGTGCTCATTGTAGATACATGTAAATATACTCTACATAATGGTTACTTTTGTGTTGCAAAAATATTGGAACAATTTTGGTATAAATTGTTTTCTAGAATTTCCTACTACACTAGAATTTCGTACTGCATCATACATTTTCAAACCTTACCTCAAACTCGTAAAGGAATTATAGAAATAGAAAGATAGTGCAACACAATGTGACCCATTTTGTGACTTCTTTATTAAAAAATGGTTGTTTACCCAACATGTTATTGAGATACTCCATGTCCAAAAGTTCTACTCTAGAGAGAGGGGTAGGGTATATAAGCCTTACAAATTAGAAAAATAGTTACCAATATAAAAATGCATCCAAACATTATTGTGACCATTTTGTTTTCCCCAAAATATCTATACATCCAAATTCATTATAAGAGTCATTTAAATAATGAACACAAACAACATTTCAAAAGGCCTGATAATCCATAGCTAAAATAACCACAAAACATAACCCAAAATAAGCCACTACATCCGTCATCTACATGTACAAAGCTCCAACAATAGTAGACGAAGATAATGGTGGAGAAGTTGTGGTCATGCCACTAGGTCCAGTGGAGGGGTGGTAGTGACGACACTAGGTGAAGGAGTGGGAGTGGTGCGTTAGGTGGTGGTGGTGGTGAGGAGAGAGTTGCAAGAGTAATGATTATATCTGAAATGTTGATGGCTAACTTCACAACCCCAAGAAGTGACCCATCATTTCACAAATAAATAATGTATTAACTTAATCATTTGTTAATGATCTTACATATTTAACACTTCTTAAGTTTTATTTATGCTAGCTTTAATACAATCAATGGAGTACCTAAAAACAAAAATCATTATCACCATACCTCTAACCAACAACAGAGAGATCCCATGAAGAAGAAGAAATAAACACGAATAATGCACTATTAATGATGTGTTATATGTACGATTTATTAACAAAAATTAGTTCAAAAAACAAATTATTTACAATCTAATGAGCTTAACTCGAGGTTGTAGTGGAATGAATTGGGAGATTCATGTTGAGATTTACAGGGACTGCAATGACTATCGTGAATGAAAAAGTGCATGGTTTTGTGACCCTCGTAGGTCTTATTATTATAGGTGGCTTGGTTGTAATAATAGTCACATTGTTAATTGGTCACATATTATTGGCTCACCTCTATCCTTCACGCACCATTTCCTTCATATTTCTTCACCATTTCCCTTGGATTGTGGTAAAAACTATACTAAATATATAATGTAATATCATTTCAATTTTGGTATACATGACAAAAAAATGAATGAGTTATATAATATTTTTTGGTTAGGTTCCGAATTACATAAAAGCACAGGTGTTTGCATCCATATGTCCGTGTTTTTCATTGAAGATAATATTTCATCCAATTTTGAGCACTAGGGTTATTATTCTGTAGACACTAAATCGCATGCTTAAGTACATTTCTAGGTCTTAAAAGCATACTAGCATTTACATGATTCTTAGGCAAGAAAACTATTAATTGACAACTATTTTTGGCCTCTTTTATATGTCTCTTGTTTTTTATTTAGTCTTACACGCCATATAACCCAGTCAAAACTTTACTTACTTATCTTTTATGGCTTCAGACACCAATGCCCAGCCACAAAAGCAGCGTCTAGGTGCTCATGTTCCCTCTGGGTGCCCCTGACCATTTTATACCTTACTCACTTTTTTGGGGTAGCTTTTATCTTTTGGTCATCTTTTCCACTTATGGGTCGGCCTTCCAGTTTTCAATTACGAAATTCATATAAGGGAATCATATAAATACATAGTTATGTGTTCAAAACCAAGGACCAAACACTAAGCATTACTATCATCACCTATGCTTGCATCCAAAGGCACTAAAGCACTCCAAAACATTCATCTAACATCCATTCAATGGACAAGGGCTGCATTAATTCTACATACATAGCATAGGAAGGGGAAGTTCATTCTAATCCATCCACACGTACTATTACATTGTTATATTCTACCTACAACCCACTATCATTTGTGTAAATTACACAAGGGCATCCTAGGGCACCATTTCTACATATGCTCATAAGAACTACATGGATTCTAAGATGTAGTGCAACGCTCAGTTGTAATTTTACTCTCGGGGTGACCATCGGGGTCAGTTTGACTCCCCATTTATGCATTTTTCTTTTTAGATTTGATGCGAGTTATGGGCTTGTGCAGGTGAACTTCTCTTTTGCAGGTTACAAGTACCTTTGGTGATCATAGTGTGAATATTAGGCATTCAACTGGGAACAATTGCAACACCCTTGTGACACAACAGAGAGTAGATTTTGAGCCTCTACATAGTCATCGACGCCCAGGAACAATCACCAGTTCTCAGGCGCCTCTGTCCAGCATTGGGCTCTCCTGTTCAACATTATTCTTAGGTTCCAAATTTTACAGAGGTCAAATACAAATTTTCTTACGTCCTATTAAGCACTTCTCCCTGCTCAGATCACTTTAAGATTGTGTGTATATTAGCTAAGTCTTCTTATCTCATCCCCTTTCTTAGGGTTTCATACTTTACATGCTTATTTGCTTGTGTCATTATTGTATTTCAGAAGTTGTACATCATTCATACAATAAGTGACTCTATAATACTTAGATTTAATTAATTTAAATTAAATCAAATCATTCGGTGAGCCCCACTTGTGATCAAACACTTGGATCCTCATTTGCCCGATCTTCTTTCATGGATCCTAAATATCTTATAATCTCCTCGCATGAATTACTTCAAATTTACCCGCCTTGCAAAGATGTTCTCCAAAAAACCCTAGACACTACGTATCTCCCTCACAGTATGCCACCCACTCAAGTTAGTGCCATTTTCCATCGCCTATCCGCTAACTCTATCGGTTATAATCCTCCATCCCATCAACCCACATCAGAGTCAATTCAAGCTTTACATTATTTATTCCAAGACAAAATTTAAGCTATGGAAACAACGATTACATATCTTAAAGCTGAAATCCAACATCTGAAGGATGCATCTCAAGCCCATGCTAGTTCTCCTTCTACATCTCATTCTATTTTATGTTTGTTACATGTGCTCGTATAAGTTAACCCCAAGTGTTACCACTCCATGTGCCTTTCAAGTTTGATTCAAATGCTAACCAACATGATATTCTTCCTCATCTTCTCAATTACCAATTGATCAACTTTCCATCTACTAATTGTTATCCTCTTTATTGGCTTGCCAAATATCAAGGTCTCCCATTTTGAAATTATCACAGACTTAATGGAAATCATGACAATGATTTCCATGCTCTAAAATGAAGAATCAAATGCCTTGAGCATCATGGTTTTATTTCATTTACTTCACAACATCATATTATATCTCCAATTGCTAAATCTCAAAGGGCTCCTAAATCAGGTCCTTCCATCTCTAATGAGCATTGTTCCATCGTTACTAATGTTCCTCCTTCAGTCAGTCAAGCGCTGCCTATCCAACCCAGTGTTAGACCATATTCAAAAATATCTACCCCACTATCTCCTCGTCTTAAGTCTTGTACAACATTACCAACTCCAACTAAGAAACCTCCTCTAAAAAGCAGTCTATCCCCTTCTCTCAAGCCTTCTACAACATTACCCACTCCAACTAAGCAACCTCCTCTCAAAATCAGTCCATCCCCTCCTCCTCTCAAGTCTTCTACAACATTACCCACTCTAACTAAACAACCTCCTCTTAAAATCAGTCCATCCCCTCCTCCTCTCAAGTCTTCTATGGTGTTACAAATTCAAAATCGAAAACCACTCTCTAAGAAAGCCCAACAAACCCTTGATCACCTCTTTAGGCTTACTCCTATCAACCTGAAGTCCAACCTTGCTTCTGCTTTTCCTCCTACCTACCATTATGATAAAAATATGATTTTTTATAATACATTTCAAGCTATGTCACCATCGTAATGTCTTTATTGCATGTCACATAGCTCTTCATCATTGTAACACTTAGGGGGCACCACACTTCCCCCCAACATCATAAGTTATCTATGATATCTATTATTACACTTTGTGCTTCACACTTACTCTTTCTCAGTACTCTTACACATCTTGATACACACCTTGTATCCCCATTACCCTATGACACACTCTAGTTTCATTATTTGTACTCAACTGTTGAGGGTCTAATTCTGAAATGAACCTCACACCCACCACACATTTTACTGCTTTAGCGCTACACAATACATATCTTCTATTGATATATACTCTCGCATGTCACACTCATTACCCGATGACACACTCTTGTTTTTTTGTTCATTCTTGATTGTTAAGGGTTTCATATAAATGAACCTCATCTCATACACATTTGTTGCGGGGCACATTACTCCTATCACATTCACCACATTCTGCATACCATATCTATCACATTCATACATAACATTTGCATATCTTAGTTGCATGTCACTCTTTCCAGCTTATTCTACTCTACATGTTGCACTTTAAATTATTCCATGCTAGACAGATTCTCAATATGTCATTATTTTCTCTATACACACACACACATGCACATTCACTTGGTCTCTTGGAGGTGAATGTAGATCTCTTATAGATTTTTACACGAGGTAATGATGTTTAGCACTATATCCTTTGTACCAGTCCCATTGAGGCTCCTGGGGGCATCTACTTTTCCTACTCCCACGTTCTACACACTTATAAGTTCTAATGCTATAATCATTCACTATTTCTACATTACAACTTACTTTACTTTTTCGTTGATTTATAAATGTCATTGACATACTTTTTATCTTTTGAACATGTTAATGGGTGTTTCATGTGCAACATTTTCTTTGCACAAATATATGCCACCATGGGTATCTGATACACTTTTACTTGAATTTGCTTTCCATTGTATGTTATCATTTGCGGGCTATGCCCTATGTCTTATATGATCATTATATGCTTTTGTTAACTTCGGCTCTGAATGTCTTATAATATTGTGAGCAATGTCCCATGTTTGAAACCCACTTTTCGTGCAGTCCACTCTTGTCTTGCATTACTTGCTTGTTACATTTTCTTCCCTTGCATGATAGCTACTTACTTTACTAACACTATGATATTAGCCTACTTTATTCGCACTGTGTCTTGGTTTCTACAATGCACGCCCCCTCCCCCTGCAAGGATATCCACTTCAGACACAACATCAGGTCTTCTCCTTTAGGCTTCATATTCTCCCATAGTCGTTGCGTATGCACCCCAAACAATAGGGGCATATATTAGGTGAACAAATAACCCCTAAAACATCTCAGAGATACTGTACAAATCTAGATATGCGTAGTAGAGAATCAGACACATAGAACACAGTCATAGAACGACCCAAAATCTGACTTGGGTCTTCAACACATTGCATTAGACACCAGCGCCCAATATCATACTAGTAGTGCTTGGGTGCTTGTGTCCTCCCCTGGGAACGTTAATGTCCTGGGGGTAGATACAAAGGGTCATCTTCTTAGTATCAACATAGTTCACATAAGTCTTCAGAGTAACTTCTACAGTTATCAAACACAATGGCCTTCTATTACACAAAATGCATTCTATCTCCTATCAATCGAGTACAAATCTGAAACTAATTCGGAACAACATGGGGACAACAGGAAAAGATTAGGGATGCACCATTTGTAGTGGTGGTTATTGCAGACAGAGTCATGGAAGGAGAGTAAAACCATACCTATCTCCCCAACACTTGCCCTTAGTGTGAGATCACCCAAAAAACTCGCATTTGGCATGAGATTGCCCAAAAAACTCACACTTGGCATGAGATCGCCCAAAAAACTTGCTCTTGGCATGAGATCACCCAAAAACTCACACTTGGCATGAGATCTCCCGAAAAAACTTATTCTACACAACATTTTAAAGACATCTTTCTATGCTTTACACTCTTCTACAATCAGGTGCACACTTTCCTTTTTACTATTACTTTTACATAGCTTTGCTCATTATTCAAAAATTTCATATACAAAACTTTGACTACTCTCTCGCTCTTCTTTTTGCAGGTTCTTCCTTAATACATAACAAGTAGCAACCAACAAGCATAACAAAAAGTATAACATCAGGTACGAGCAATGCATATGCTTCTTCCCTAGGGCCACTTTCCTTTCCTAGTCTCCATGCTTCGCTTTGCAATCATTCCACGCTTCATGCTCTACAGGATCATAAGGTATGCATCTCTTATATACTTTATGTTATCGAGTATTCACTCAAAAACATAAAGTGGGGGAAAATGCAAACACTAAATCATGCACTTGGGTACATTTGTAGGTCCTAAAAGCATACTAGCATTTACATGATTCCTAAGCAAGAAAACTAGTAATTGATGACTATCTTTAGCCTCTTTTATTTATCTATAATTTTCTATTTAGTCTTACACACCCTACAGCCCAGTCGGAAATTTACTTATTTACCTTTATGGCTTTAAACACCAGGACCCAACCACGAAAACATCGTTTAGGCATTCCTATCCTCTCTAGGTGCCCCTGACTCTTTTCTACCTTACTCATTCTTTTTGGGTATCTTTTATCTTTTGGGCATCTTTTTCACTCATGGATCAACCTTCCAGTTTTCAATTATGAAATTCAAATAAGGCAATCATATAAATACATAGTTATGTGTTCAAAATTAGGGACCAAACACTAAGAATTATTATCATCACCTAAGCTTGCATCTAAAGGCACTAAATCACTCCAAAGCATTCATCTAGCATCCATTTAAGGGGCAAGGGCTACATCAAATTTGCATACACAACATAGGAAAGAGAAGTTCATTATATTCCATCCACACATACTATTATATTGCTACATTTTAGCTACAACCTTCTATCATTTGTGTGACTTGCATAATGGCATTTGAGGGCACCATTTCTACACACGCTCACAAGAAATACATGGAGTCTGAGATGTAGTATAACACTTGGTCGTAAGTTCAATCTCAGAGTGACCACTAGGGTCAGTCCAACTCCCCATTTATGTATTTTACTTTTTAGGTTTGATGTAATTTGTGGGCTTGTGTAGGTGAACTTATTTTTTGCAGGTTATAGGTACCTTTGGCGATCATAGTGAGAATATCATGTGATCAACATGGAACAATTGTGACACCCTTGTGACACAACAAAAAGAATATTCTGAACCTCTACACAATCTTTGGCACCCAGGAACAGACATTAGCACCCAGGCATCTCTACCCAACATTGTGTGCCTTTGTCTAACATTATTCTCAGGTTCCAGATTTTATAGAGGTCAAATACAACATTGCTTACGTCTTGTTAAGCACTTCTCCCTACTTATATCACTTCTAGATTGTGCGTATATCAAATAAGTCTTCTTATCTCATCCCCTTGCTTAAGGTTTCAGAATTTACATGCTTATTTGTTTGTGTCATTATTGTATTTCAAAATTTGTTCATCATACATACAATAAGTGACTCTACAATACTTATATTTAATTAATTCAAATTAAATCAAATCATGTTCCATCAACGAGCTATGGAAATGATTTTTCCTTGGAGTTTGTCATCCCATTTTTTTACAACTCTTTTCCATATGTCGATACCTCCAAATTTATCAAATGTTTCAATACTCAATAGCTAAACTATGACATTCAAGATTTCATGCATTGAATGTTATTGATTATGCAAGGGCGGTGGTGAAACTATGATATTTTGATGCATTGAATTTTGTGCGGTGGTCACCACGATAACAGGTCGACCAATTATTGGGGAATGTGTAATTAACAAAAATTCTTGTGAAAATATGTGATCCATCTTGGACAAATACCTACCCATTTTTTTTGAAACTTTCCAATGCAAGGTCTCTCACCATACAAATGCCTCTGACATAATTACTTTATGCATTGTGTTTATATGTATATAAACATATTTTTAAAAAATACATTTTGCAGTGGTAGGTGATTTCAAAAACATACAATCGAATAAAATATAGTTTCAAACACCAATATATTCAATAAATTGGTATGATATGGTCTACGTTTGCGTTAAAAAACATCTTCTTATTCTATGAATAGACCCATTTAATGGGAAAGGAAACAATCTAGTCATAGTATGAGAAATATCCAAAAACCAAAAAATATATATTCAAAGAAAGTTGGTGTCCCCAGATTTCACCTTGAATTCTGGGACTACCCATTTGAAAAAAAAATCGTTCTTTTAAAATAATGGGTCTTTTTGTGTTTTTATTGCCAAAAGATGCCAGTATTGTGTTAAGATGTTCCCAGTGTATCATATGAGCCAATTTTGACAAATACCCACATGCCCAAACTTGTTTTATCCCTTGGCCAAGTTTTATCTGTGGGAAATTTTTATTTCATTATTTATTGAATAAATAATGCTCCGTTTGAAGTAAATTGTGCTCCGGTTGAATCTTGTTGCAAGTTTTGCATGCCAGTATTCACTCGTCTCATTAGGTTTTTCACTAGGAATTAATCCTAAGGCTTTGTCTGTGACTTCTGGCAATGTTTTTTGTTTTTATTTATTTCTTTTTCGTTTTTTTTTTCTGTTTTTCTCCTCTATTTCTATGTGAAATTATCCTAGGTCAATTCCTTGTGCTAGTACAATCTGTTTTATTACCTAGAAGCATTTGGAGAACATCTACTGACCACCATACACAAGAAGGAATCAGCCTCAGGATAGCCAACTTTTGGGTAAAAAAGATGAAGTCATGCAAAAAAAGCCTCTCCCTAGCCAAGTCACACTTTTTGGGAATGGATGAGGTTTAACCTACAGTGAGATTTTTGGTAGCAACAGGCGGGTGGGAATTTATTAACTGCCTTGTAGGGTGAAAATTTCCCATGAATTCAAAGTCACTTAAGTTGCGAGTGAGAAAATTAGAGGCAACAGGAAGGCGAGAATTTCTTACCTACCTTGCAGGGTAAAAATTCCCATTATAAAATAAAGAAAAATCACTTAAAGCATCGATGGGAATTTTCTCGCCTGCCTAATAGGATAAATTTTCCTACCAGAGAGATTTATTCACCCATGCAAGTCGCACTTTATCAAAGGAGGCCATATTTTAATACAAGTCACACTTTTTGGGATGTATTTTAATTAAATAATGGGAAAAATAGAAGTGGCAGGCATGTGGGAATTTCTTACCTGCCTTGCAGGGTAAAAATTCCCATTATGGAAGTCAAATAACTTAAGTGAATGAAGGGATTTTCGGAGTTGTAGTGCAGGGTCAATAATCCCATCAAAGTTGACTTCTTAAATTTAGAAATCACCCATGCTAAAAAGTGTGACCCCTTTGGGCATTAAATAATAACTCTAATGCAATTTATTAATAGTTTTCCTTCCTAATTTAGGGTCAGGGCTGATGGAAAGTCAATGCATGATGTGAAGTCAAAGAAGACTGAAAGAAGAAGGCTAAAAATAAATTAAATTAATAGTATTTAATGGCTTCCTAGAACATGCTAAAAAGTGCGACCCATTTGGTGATTGAATGATGCTTTTTGTGGCATTTATTAATAGCTTTTATTACTAACTTTGGTGCCATGGAGAAATAGAAGGTCAATGCATGATGTGAAGTCAAAGAGAACTGAAGGAAGAAGGCTAAAAATAAATTAAATTTATTTATTTAATGGCAGCCAACAAGCATGCACAATTTAGGCAGCCCAAGTTGAAGTGAATAAGCATGTTTATTTATTAATTAAATTGCTAGGAATAGGAAGAGACAATTATTAGAATATAGAATGCTTGAGAGTTATATAAGCATGGGCTGCCATAGTGATGGAAGCAGTTAATTCTTTTATGCAAAGGATTGCAGCCCAGACAGTTTTGGCACCCAAAGGAAAGAAGGACTTTGTGCATCTAAAAAAGTGTTTTTCATTGTCGGAAAGCTTCAAAGTTTGGCGCCTAGGATTGGAGGAGCTTGATTTAAGTCTATGAGAATTATCTTCATATTGGTATAGGTGCCCAGGTGAAGTTGAAAATATTTATGCTTGCTTCACATGCAAGCAAAGCCTCAAATTTTAGGGCAGTCGGGCTTTATATGCAGATTTTTGGTGATAAAAATCAAGTGTTCATGCCCTGGAATCTCATCTTTGTTTGAATTAATTGTAGGTATTCATTACAAGTGTTCATACAGGTGAAAGGGAGTTCAAATCAATGTCTGGTACATTGAATATATCTTCTGAATCTGAAGAAATTGCTAGATCTGCACGAATTGATCCAATTACAAAGAATTCTGACAGGATTAAAAGAAAAAGAACACAGACAAAGATTTCTCCAGCCTTGATGAAGCGTGATGAAATAGATTGATCAACAAAATCATGCATAGCTTCCAAATTTGTTGATATCAATGACACAGACATAGGCCCAGAACCCATCTCCAAAATAATTGACAAATCCAGGGCCGGAAAGACATTTCTCATGCGGGTAATGAAAAATAATGGAATTATTCACGCATCAACATTCCTAGTCACAACTTAGTTGCCTGAATTTGTTATGAAGTGTGTAATATCATATCATCCTCTTTCCAGAACAATCTGAGATGATGCGGGAAAGACAATTATTAGGCTGGATGCACAGTTTATTGATTATTGTCTGAAGTTTTCGACACAAACGGTGGTGATAGCAATTAGCATGATGGATGGAGGCAACAGATGGGAGAAACATAGAGCAGATTGCATGGGCATAGTCAATAGCTGATATATGAAGAAACCCAGGTCCACATCAAAGTTCCTGAGGACTCTTCCGCGATCTAACTTGGTGCAGGAGGTGGATGATATCACTAAATTGCTTTGTAGGTTAAGTGGAGAAACCAATACTCATAACTTCCACTCGTGGATGTATGCTTTCGCGAGGACTATTGAGATCAACAGAGCTGATTCAATAATCAATTGGGCAGGGATCATTAGTGACAACATCGGTGAGCAACTTCAGAGTGTGAGGCAGACTTACAACTTCAAAATGACTTCATACCTGGTATATGCAGTAGCCTTGCAGAGTATATTTTCCAAGTTGGATAGACGAGGCGTACTGGCAAAAGATCCTATCTTTGAGTGCTACCCACAGTTGACAGTTCCTGAATGCCACAAAGATTACAAAGCGGTCAATGATGGGTTCTTCTATGAATTCATATGCAAACTAAATAGTGATCTAAAGACCAACAAGGTAAGCAAAGAAGCTTGTGAAGCTATATCTCAGCATGGCTACATTTTCATCCAGTTTGCAGTCTTCACCTATCTCAAAGTAACTAGCTTTTCAGGAGAACAAGTAAAGTTTCCGAGGTATCCAAACAAATAGTGAGTCATCATGGAGTTATGTAGACAACTCGTGGATATGCATGACTTACAATCAAAGTGACATAAGTCTACAGGTTTCTTTCCCATCACAGTGGGTTACTACAGCTGTCAGAGCATCCACAAAGCTAGAGGAGTCAAAGTTGAAATGTTTTCTGAGTATGAACCTGAGTTCTTCCCAACACGGCTTAACTTTGACCCATATGGAGTAGTGAGGAAGATAATATCACAGGAATAATCACGTGTATTCATTGGAAGACTTTTGGATGAAGTGCAAACATGAGTATGAAGTCAGAAAGAAAGACTTCAATAGGTTATTAGCACAACAAGTGTTTGATTATGGTTTGGCACGGATACCTATAGATCTAACAGATGATGGGCATGTGATAGTTGACTTGTATCATCAAATGGGAGGAGATAGAGCTACTCTTCAGGAAAACATTGGTGGCTGCCAGACGATTAAAGAAAGATCTTCCGTAATTCTAGTTAACACTTCAAACTAGTTGCTGACAAAGGGGTGTTGCCTGGATGAGGCTTTGATAAATCAGATCATAGGAAACTTTACCGTTGGAGATTCTAGCAAAATAAAGCACGAAGGTGAAAGCAGCATAAGGCTAGAAAAGCTTAAAGTTCACAAGAAGTATCACATATAGGAGAAGGCCAAATCTACAGCTATCATGTTAGTTTCAGCTTCTCCAACATCAACTCATAGGACTTCGGCAGACCCAGAACCCCAGAGAGATCTTGTTGTTCCTCCTTTGAATCCAACGTCATTTGTATTTTCTCCTCAACTACTTAGGTCTTCACCTATCCATGTGGAGAAGTTGAAAGCACATATGGCGGAGTTTGAAAAAGCATTGTCTTTGGAAAATTCAAAGGGTGGCAGTCATAGCACGGTGGAAAATTCAGATAGAGCATAATCAGAGCATGAGATGGTGGTGCACTCGGTGACTTCTCATTCCCTAAGAAGTAACTTTTCATCATGGTTAGCTTTGCAGACAATCCCAAAAGCCAGAGAGGAGATCAACCTAGAGGAACATGACTTTCAGTTGCTCTTGAGTTTGGGCGGAAGAGATAGAAGACCTAATGTTGCCAAAATGACTTCTAGGTTGATTATTGAGGAATCAGGACAAATGTTCTTTAAGTTATCTATCCTAACAGAAGGAAAGCACAAGGGAGAGCTCATGATAACTGACATAGTAGTGACCAAAGTGCCAATAGGTCAAACTACCACAAAAGGATTAAAGCAGGATACATAGACACTAATGAATGCTTTATTCCTTAAGCTTGACAAAGAGAAGGCTGAGAAATACAAGCTTCAAAAGTAGGTGTTCTAGTTGTGCGAGATCATTGTTAAGGTTGTCAAACCTTCCTCTCAGCCCATTCTAGCACACGAGCAATTGAGTGATCATCTGATGCAGGAGGTAGAAGATGCAGGGGACCAGGTCAAATTTATTTCCCACTAGAAGGAACAAATCATTCACCAAGATTCAGAGCAATTCAAACCAATACTGCCTGAATTAGAGAGCATGCACAGGGCAATATCTCAGCTAAAGGAACTGATGACACAAATAGAAGATGAGAAGATAGTTGCTGAAAGTCATCTGGATACTTTGGCTAAGATACACTCGTTGTTAAAGGATGTGTTGATTGTAGAGCAGATTATGCCTGACGAATTGGTGGAAAAGGGGAAGCAATTAGAAATTTTAGTTTCCTTCCACATATAGATCATCAAACTCATGCTGAAGAGGATGCAGTTGCTGGAGAGTAAGATGGGAAAAGTGTCGGAAAGCATCCTAGATGAATTACCTACTTCCCATGAGGAATTTATGTTGGTTATACGGAAAGAAGTTGATGAAGCCACCATACCTTTCACGATGGATTCGATTGGTAGACTCATAAAGCTTCAGGTAGATGTTGAGGGATATGGGCCTGGTTTAGAGAAAGTGAAGGCTAACGTTGTTTCTTTTTCCAGAGGGTTGTTACAGTTCAGAACCAAGAGAGATGTTTATTGTTAAAAAAGATGAGAAGATGTTGAATTACATGTTTGACAATTATATTCAATATCAGAACAAAAAGAAAGTATAAGTGTTACAGTTGGCAGATCTTCTTTCTTCTTTTCTTCCTTCTCTTATTTCTTATGTTCCCAGATGAAAATGTAAAATTAAAGTTATTGGTTTAAAAACCATTACTTTAAGTTATTTGGAAAGATTCTTTAAGATAAGTGACAGATGTGCACAATTTTGGCTTGAACTCCTGATGCATGTCGCTAAGAGAGGAATTCTAGGAAGATGACTACCAAATGTTCCCTTTACTACTTCTTCATGTTCTAGTTCAGTTGCAGTTTATCATTTGTATTTTCCCCTCTACAAACTATAAGTAGAGGAAGAACCTACGGGTTAAAGGATCACAATTTGTAATCAACATTCTTGTGTTCTAGACTTTGAGCTGAAACCCCTGATAGCTTTCTGTAAGCAAAGGAATAGAGAAGAGATTTCCGGAGAACTTTGTTTCAACAGTGCATTTTTCTACTTATTTCTTTCTAGATCTATTCATAGACTTTGTGTTACTATAGGTCTAGATCTGAAACTATCCTTTGCTTTAAATTATGTATTTAAAAGATCTATTTGTTTTATATATGTACATGCGATCAACTCTGTGAATTATCGATTGGGTTGCACATCTTCCCTCCTTTATTCCTGCTTTCTATTATTTTCCTCTTCTATAGATATTTCCTTTCTCTTACAACTGCTTACTTGTTGCAAAACTATGTAGCTATGGTTCATGAGCTATATAGTTAAAGTAATACCAACAAATAGATATTAGGACATATAACTGACAAGATCTTACACGAGAGCTTCACCAGTAAATGAGGGAGATTTATCTCATGTGCCTAGGTTTTCAGTTGTACAGAAAATCTATCCAACAATAGTTATTTTTAAAGCTCTTTGAACACTTCACTATGTGAAGCCTCTCCAAAGGACCTACATCACTTATTTAGAACATACTAATTCAGGTTGTAATTTGATGGTCACCATGCCCACAATTTATTTTTCTAATAACTCTATTGTTTTAATATTATCTTTCAAAATATGTAAAATATTACTATCAATAGATCACTGATAACATTATTAATGACAACCTTAATTATTTCAATAATTTTTAATATATATTCATACATATCATATAATTTAAATATGAAAATTGATATTATCAGTTAAAGAAAATAAGAGTGATGAAATGGCGATTACAAAAATCTACAAGTATTTTATGGTTGAAAACATAAAAAAACCCTACATCATAATGAGAACTTTGTTTCATGTCTCACCTTTTTAATTGGTGATGCCTAGAAAGTTTGAACATTTCCCATTTTAAATGGATCTATGTTGAATTTGGTTATCATGGTAAACAAATTATACAATAAAAAATAAATGTGTGCTTAGCTAATGATGATTGTGAGTTATTAGCATGTTGCATCATTCATTTGTATATTTTTACTTTTGAGTGTCACATCATAGCATCAGAAACACATTTTTTCACAAGTTTTGATGCAATGCCCCACTCTGTTGCACTTGACCGGTGTAGATAAAATTTTTTGCACATATCATCACTTTACTATGCCATCAGTATGTTGTTATATGCATGAATCTCAAGTAAGAAAAGTACTCATTGGTGATATTGTCCCTTGTCCATCTACATTATTTGATTGATTACTATTGTGAATCTCTTCTACACCTCTCAATTTTGTATGCACTTTTGGTCAGGTCATAAGGATCACTGTCTATTTTTTTATCACATATGTCGTTCTTGGTCTCAGGACACTAACGCCCACTCTGGACACTAAATCCCAAGCGCTTTTGTCCCTTATGGGCAGTCTTGTCCTCTTTGTTATTTTTGCACTTTATTGTCATTTGTGGTCAACCTTATTTATTTTCTTATCCTTATCTGACATTCTTAGTCGGCATTCAGTGTCACTAGTGTCAAAATTCAAGCAAGAGACTCATATATATACACAACATATTAACAATTATTCTGGCTGACAAATCAAGAGGGACTATCACATCTACATATTATTACTATTATTCAAAGGGACTGCATTTTGGGTTGCATACACTCCATAGGAAGGGAAAGTGTTAAATTCCATATCACACATCTACATTCTTTCATCAAAGCTAGTTATAGTCTGTTATATTGGTGTCATTGGTGCGAGGGAAAACCTAAGGACACTATTTCACACTTAATACACCATTTCCTATTTTAGTGTTACATGGATTTTTACCTCCATGGATTGCATTTTCTTTGTTATGTAAGATTTACGCAATCCTCTGACCACTGGGGTCAGTCCCATGATCCTCATATGTAACATGACTTTATGTTAACATCCACAAATTGTTTTTGAGTCATTCCACAAATAACTTTTCCTTTTTCTTTGATCGCGTTATAGGTGTGAACAAAACCCTAATAAAGAAATCAAAGCGACAAAGAACAAGTAGAAGCAAAGAACCTCCAACTCAAAATAGATCAGATCCTGAATATTCACATAGTCATTAATGCCCAGAACAACACTAGCGCCAGACACGCTTATGTCCCCTTGTGGATGCCTCTGTCTTGCATAGTCCTGAGTTATAGAACCCTTTGCAAGCCACTTCAAGCATTGCAGGTTGCAATCTTTAGATTTACCTCTAAGACATTCAAAAAATTGATCAACCTCTTGATCAGTCAAAAGGGTGTACTAATTCACAGTTCTCCCTCCACTTGTCTAGGGTAAAACATATGTCTAACATTTATTTTCTATGTATAATATGGTATTTTTACACAGTTTTTGTTTTAATATCCATATTTTATTATATAAGCTTTGTGTGGGTTGTTAGAAAGGAATTCATTCCTTATTTTGGAATTGTTTAGTGAGACCACTTTTTGCTCAAGCATGAGGTTTCACTACTACCTCATCATACGTGATGGTTTGAATATGGTGTAGCCTTCCCCATATCACCCTATGATCTAAACTGGGAAGTAGGGAACCAACCCTTGATTTTGTAATGCTTCTGTAGATATATTGGATAGTTTCTTAATTGCATTGCTATGGTATCCTGATTAGCATGATTCCCATGTCATCCTGTAAAAACTATCCTTGGATTCCAAGCATCTAATGTGTGATAAGAATTATTAGTTTGTACCCTTCTATTTTGAAGAAGGTTTTTGAATATTCTTCCCCATGATTTGCATATTTCATCTTATGCTTCCATCCTGATGGATATGCATTTTTTTATGGAAACTAATTCAGTTGAATAGGTGGATTCATATATCACTCAGATGGAGTGTTAATCCTGTGATCCAATAGTCATTTTGGCAAGACTGGTAAATATGTTTCTGATAATGAAAATTATCTACAGTTGGTTCTTGATGATGTTTCTTGATAAATACAATTATTGAAAGTGAATTGGTATACCTCATATCTCTTCCATGGTTATAAAATGGTTTTATTTCATATTGTTTGTCAGGATGCATATGACATATTTTTAATTCCCTTTGAGTGCCTCTCCCACTATTCCATGTATGATACATTCACTTATTGACCCCCCACATACTACACCTTTAGATCATGTAACATACATCCTCTCTATCTGCATCCCAATTAGCTATGGTGTTGGTTAGAAAATTAGTTGCTGAGGACAATCAACAGTTTTAGGGGAAAACAATACCTCCTCTTTATTGGGGAGGTTCCCTTATTAAAAATCTAAAACCTTAATTATCTATAAATATACAAACTAATTAATCTTTATTGAGGATATTGGTGTTCACAAATGAATTCATATTTATCAATACAGAAGAAGAACGAAGGAATGACATGGAGGAATCATAACAACATGACTAGGGTAAGATAAGTTGATTAAAGAAACACAGTTGTAATTAATCAAATGATCAAGGACAAATAAATCCTTCTTGATTCTTCAAGATTACCAACTAACTGTATAGGAGGAGAAATAAGGAGAAATAAGAAGAAATATTTTCAAATAAGAAGAGTACAAATTTGTATTTTACTCGTGCATGCAAATAGAACTTGAGAAACATGTGTGTTTTCATAAATGAAAAACCCATAACACATATAATGCAGATTGAAACAAAGTTCAACACATTTTATTTCACAGATTTGAACACAAAGTTTTAGATTTTAGATGGAACAAACCACACATTAATCATAACAAGAAGGAAAATAAATGGAAATAACTTGAATGGAGAAAAGAGAGTTTCTTTTGTATTGATAAAAAAATTGTATATTACATCCAAATGCACCAATATCCAACCCCTTTACAAATGAAAATGAGGCCTTATATAGGCTAAGGGAGGATGTAACTACGTTTCCTAACTAATTGTCCTTAATTAAGTGTTAAAAACTTAATTAATTAATTACATAAGTTGGCTTTATTTTACAATTTTGCTTTTTAGAATAATAAATCCAACTCTAAAATAGAACAATTAGAAGGCATTATGAGCCAGAAGAGGAAGGGGCAGTAGGAACAACTGAGGCTGAACACCTTTAGCTTGAGCACTTGTATTCTTAATTTTTGTCACAACAGTTGAAATCTCCATGCTCTTAGGGACAATGGTGTTCTGCGAGAGAGCGGTCTAACCATAGCTTCCAAGAGAATACTCCATTTCTTTGGAAATTCCACCATTCTACACAAGTCCCTTTGTTTCCTCTACAATGAAATTGTGAAGTTTTGAGAGTTCCTCCATCTTGTCCTTATTGACCAAATCTTCTTTAAAAAACTCCTCTTTTATGAGTGATTTAAAATTTGCCTTGATATGGTCTACTTAATTTTTTTCTGTTGAGTTTTCCTTGAAGAGTTGATAACGAAGAGCTTGTAGGTCAGTACAAATTTTAACTTTCAATGATTCACCTTTCTGTACCAGAGTCCTTAACTTAGTTACAACCTCTTTAAGAACCTTAATTCTCCATTCTACACTATATGTCCAAGTCTTAGACAAATTTTTCTTTGAATCATCAAAATCTTATGAGAAAGAAGGATTTTCTCATTTGTTGAGATCATGATCCAAAAATCCTA
Organism: Taxus chinensis; assembly: GCA_019776745.2. Lineage (NCBI taxonomy): Eukaryota > Viridiplantae > Streptophyta > Pinopsida > Cupressales > Taxaceae > Taxus > Taxus chinensis. The sequence continues at coordinate 69,100,605 of CM034156.1, read as the reverse complement.
TATGCAATCTACCCAAATCTTGAGCTCTTTATCAATGGTGTCAATTCTTGAATTGATTTGATTTTGGGCATAAGTGATATTGTCATATACCATGTATGCTTCATCAATGAATTGTATTCTAGAGACTAAAATGCCTTCAACCCAAGCCTCATATATTTTGCCAAATGCAACATGCTTATGAAACTTTATGATGGATTTGACATCTATCCCGACAGTGGCAGCAGTGGGTGGAAGTGAGGAGAGGGGAATATGATCGAGAGGAGATATTTTTCTGATGAAAGGAAAGACTTGATGAAATTTGAAATAATTTTCACTTGTTCCTCAAGTTGTTCTTGAGTTTGTTTCCCTTTCTCAACTCTCTCAATAACCTTGGAGATAATCTCTCTAAGGTTGTGCACTTCTCCTTCTTGAGTTGATTCTCCAAGTGAAATCCTAGTGAGCTCCAAGTCAGACATGGATATTTCTTTATCACTTTTGTCCCCTTTTGATTTATAAATCTCTAAGAATTTTTGTCCTTTGGAATCTGAAACTAGATGAGAAGTTGACTTGGATTTCTTATGGGGAGGAGGAGTTGTACCAAGAAGGGCAGCCACTGCATCAAACTCTGGAACTTCAATATGAGATTCTGCCTTTCTTTTCATGTTATCAATCATGGGTTGAACCCAAGTGAAGGAATCACTAGAAGAAGGGGATGGAGGAGGAAATGTAAGGGAAAATTGGGACCCTAGAATTTGAGAAGGAGAGACCTCGAGAGTGGAAGTCACAACAGAAGAAGGGGGTGGTCTTCTAACCTCCAACTTGGGCTTGGATACATCAATTTTTCGCGTATTTGGCTAAATAATTTCCACTTCATCCTTGTCTTCTTCATTGTCTTCACCTTCCTTTTCTTGTTCTTCATCATGCTTTTCTTCAATTGATTTTTCTTTCTCTTCAAATGGTTGTGATGTTTGTTCAAGATTAGATGTAGTTTCATCAGCCAATTCTTGAGTTTTCTATTGTTCAACCCTTTTTTCATGCATTTCTTCTTTCTTCTTAGCCTCTTTTGATTTATCTTTCTTCATATACACTTTGGTTCCTTTATCCAAGGGTAAGGAGGAAGGAGTTTGTTGGGTTGAAACATATTTATGTGAAGTGGATGCTTCTTGAGAGGAAGATGTTTTTATTGATTCTCTGAATTCTTTGATTTTTCTATTATACTAATGCCTTGTTCTCAAGAGCACTAGGTTTTTCAACTCATTAGGTTTTTCGTTATCTCCTTCTGAGACTAATCAATGGTAGGTAGAGGAGTGTACTGAATAAATCTCAATAGACGTTACATATTCTATAGAATACAAATCAGAATCATCATCTTCCAATACCTTATGGAATAATGCACATAGATTGATGTCCTTGATTTGTTGCAAGTGACAACCTACCAAAGAATCTTTTCCTCACCTCATACTCATGAACACAATCTTCCCAATAGTCTTCAAATGTTGGCACATGATATTAGGTCATTCTTAGATTCTTTTTAAATGTATAATTTGTTTTCAAAGGAATCCCTCTTCTAATAAGTATGAAATTTGAACCTTGAAATGGTCCTTTCGACATGTTGAGCATCAAGAGATCTGACTCTGCAAGTGTAGTTTCCCAGTGATATGGGGAATGGAATACCTGACGATATTTTTTTCCATAAAGGTTCTATGCAGTACATCTAGTTGTCTATAGAGTTCAACCATAATCAACGTGTTTCATTACAGTAAATAGGTAGTTTGTTTGGAACATCCCTCAAACCCAACTATCTAGAATTTATGAAAACTTTCTGAATTGAATGAAGAGGCTACCATCTATTGAAATCAGTTGCCCAACCTCTGAGGAAACCCTCTAAGTCAAATTTTCTTTGATCAGTCTAACTAAGAATATTGTGAAATCATCATTCACTATCCTATGGTGAGTTTTATTATTTCTCATAGGTGAGATGAGTATAGAATTCATACACTAAGTGAATTCTACTTATTCTCTTACCCTGATAATCCCACCCATATCCTATAGGCTGCTATAGGGTACATCAAGTATGAAGTCACATGGGAAATGTTTAATCTTTTGATGTACATTAACCAATTGTTGAGTCAAGTTCTCACAAATGATTTCCCCCAATTCAAATGTTGTTTGTCCTCACATATCACATTGATATATACACACATCCAATTTTGGAACTCATTAGTGGAAGGAATGACCATTATCCTGGCTAGTAGTGTGATATTATTTGAAATTTCTTGCATGAAATCACTTATGTAGAGGGTTTTGGGAAACTTGGAGGGCCTTTTCTTCTTGTCTTTGAGCCCGGATTTAACAATCATAGTTTTATATTTATCTTGATTTTAATTTTATATTTCTTTTAGGCAGAGTGCTCTCGACAGTCACCTGAAGAGTGATCTTATGACCGAGCATTGTACTACATATTAGACTATATGTAGTTTTGTATGCATGCGTGTGTAATGATGCCCTAGGGTTCCCTTGTGCAAGTTGCACTATCCTAACATGCTAGATCTAGATTACTCCAAGTATGCAAATGTGTGAGATGGAATAAAATGAACTTCCCCTCCTATGTTGTGTATGCATATTGATGCAACCCTTTGTCCCTTATATGGATGTGCTAAATGAATGTCTATAAAATGCTCTTATATCTTTTGTACAAGCTTAGGTTATGATAGATAATTCTTGTAGTGTTTGGCCCTTGATTTAGAAGAAGTAACTAAGTATATATATGATTCCCTTGTTTGAATTTGGTAATTGAAAATTGAAAGGTTGACCCAAAGTACTAAAACATGACCAAGAAGTAAAAAAGACCTAAAAGGGTAAGAAAAGGATAAAGAGGGTCAGGAGCGCCCAAGAGGGATAAGAGCGCCTATGCACTTCTGTCGTAACTAGGCACTAGTGTTTGAAGCCATAAATGATAAATCATTCAAGTTCCAACAAAGATGTGAGGCGTGTAAGACCAGTAAGAAGGTGTTATCAGCCAATTTTGACTTCGCAAAATTGTTAAAAAATAATTAAAAATGAAAAATTAGAAAATTTTGAAAAGTGTTACTTTGCGTGGTTCATTGGACTCATCGTGATCGTCTTATTTTTTTGATCGTTTCGGTCTTCGTTTCATGATTTTCGGGCGAGAACTCTTCCCGCCAGGCTTTAAAACGCGTTAAAATACATTAAAATAATTAATTAATTGCTCCTTGTTTGATTAAATTAATTTTTAAAAAATCACTTAAGGAGTATTTAATTAAATAAATATAAATTAAAGTTCATTCGACAAGTTTTAGTGCCGGGGAAGTAAGCTTTCGTTTCCAACCTGGTTTTCCACTTTCCTGGCAATTTCCTTCAAATTTCCCGCATGTGGGTTTTCCTCTGCCAATTGCCAAATCATGGATTGGCAAACGGGCATAAAATTCCCCAATTTCCCACATGGGGAAATTGGAAAGGGATTGCCAACACCATTTTTCCTTTCCCATTGGCAATTTTCCGTTGCTTTCCCCCCCCATTTCCCCTGGGACTTACGCCACTACCCAAGAAGAGAGGAAGTTAGATTAATTCTTGTAACTTCCTCCATCAAACCCATTGGAAAAGTCGTGCGAAGATTTCCAATTGGCTTCTTATTTCCTCAAGAAGACATAATATTTTGTCAGCATCATGCAAGAGGAACTCACGCCATTGTGAAGGAAGAAATATCAGTTGTGCATGTAAAGGAGGTTTTATCAGAATACTAGCCAGAGGAGGACAAAAAATTTCCACGTAGTGCATTAGGAGAGTGGAAGAACAATTTTTACAATTAAAGAAAGGAGGAGTAGATCAAAGAAAAAGCCCACGCCAAGAGGGAAGAAAGATAGCTGCACACAGTAAGACCAGGAATTCAATTTATGCGCATTTTGCCCAAGTCAGATAAAAACCACGCATCCTTTTAGAAGCACATGCCTTGGAAAGAAAATTGTCCTTAAACAAAAACAATTTTGCTTTGTTGTTTTCCATGCCAGAGGAAGAAAGAAAACGCACCCAGCCAAGTGTAAAATTGCACATTGGCAGAGAAAAATAGTAGAAGCCCACGAAGGAAGAAAAACAACATAAGGGAAAAGCCAGCAAATTGACAGAAAACAATCTCCACGCGCCAAAGAGAGAAATTGTGGTTTTTTTTTTTTTTACTGAAGATTGTTTTCCACGCAAAAAAGGAGATGTTTGAATAGGCTGCGCCAGAAGCAAAGGAAGGACCACGCATTGCACTGGTGAAAAGGAACAGTTTTGAATCTTTTTCAAAGTCAAAAGATTTAATCTTCCACACGCTTGGGAGGAGAAAGGGACAACTAAGAAGAAAACAAGGCAGGCCGCTCCACACTCAGGCCACACCCAACCAAGGAAAAGACAAATAAAAGCTTCTATTTTTGTCTAAAAGACCACGCATCGGCCTGAAGGAAAAGTTTTTAAACAAAAAAGGAAAGAACAAGAACAGTTTTTGAAGAAGATCCCCACGCATGGATTAATTTTCATGACTTTTTGCTTTAATTTTTATTTTTTTTGCAGCAGGATAAATCCCATGCCTCGGACAGAACAAAGAAAACAAATAATAAAGCAAATAAAGTTTTTCAAAGCCCACGCCTTGAAAGGAAAGAACTACAACAATTTTTTTTAGGTAGTATAAATCCAAAATCATCCAAAGACCACACATTTGGAGAAAAGGCGCCCAACTAAAAGGAAAAGTTGAAAGTAACAAGGTTACTCCATGCACCAGTAAGCAGAAGAACATTTCCACTCATTCACCGACTAGAGAACAATTTTTAGAATAAAACAAATTGGTTTTTCAAGTTGATTAGCCCACGCCAAGGATAAGGAAGACAACTCCCATGCATGTAAGAAATAAATACAAATCAAATACCCATGCAGGTCCACGGATACTTCATTCACACAAAATATTAAAATCGGGATATTTTAATTGTTATTGTCAGAGTTAGAATTCGAGCTTGGTCTCGATTTGTTTTTATTAACATACTAAAAGTTTGTAATTCAAGACAATTATTATTATTATTTTTAAATAATAATAATATAACGGGAATATTTTTCTTGCATCGACAGGGTGTTGGAGACTGAGACCCAGCCCCGTTTGCATTGTTTGGCGTGCCTAAGTCACTTTTCTGTTAAATTCATAATGGCTGAAAGATCCAAATCTGTAGGGAGATCGAGGAAGCTAGTGGAAAAATCTAATAAATCTGCCCTGAAATATGAATTCCAAGGAATTATTCCTCCCAGCTCTATTAAGTCGGCATATGACAACATCACCGATACAAATCTGGGTCACATTAACATGCAACAATTTTGCGAGCGAGTGAAAACTGAAGGCAAAACCATTTTCTCTGATAGGCTTTACCATAGTGGCCTACCTGAAGCAACAACATTCCCTGTCTCGGTGCAGTGTCCGGAATTGGTGATTGCTTGTGCAGAGCATTACGACCCTGAGAGACGAGGAATTTATAAAGATAACCGTGAGCCTTTCCTCTTAATCATACCTGAACACATTGAGGAGTTGCTCGAGATACCTGACTTTCCTAAGAATGCAGATATCACTCGCCAGTCAGTGCAAGAGTTCTGGGACGAAGAACCCCTAAGATGGAGAAAAATGGTTAACAACAATTGACTGGTAACCAAGAGACCTCAGATTGACAGGCTCCCCAAAGAACTGTACCGCATTGAGTTCGTGGAAGAGATTGAAGACATGATCACTCTCCTAAGTCAAGTTTTTGGTTTACCTTCTGGAAGGGTCTTCCACCCATGGATGTACCAGTTTATCTGTATCATCCTAGCCAAGAAGGAGTTTGTGGACTGGGCCACCCATCATCAGTAACACCTTTCACAAGCAATTGATAGAAGTCAAAACGACTGGATGTTTCTACATGACCTCATATCTGACCTATGTAGTAGCACGAAGAAAGCTATTTTCGGGACTTGAAACGAGAGGAATCCTGGGGTCATCAACAAACATTTTTTGCTATTACCCTCAGCTCAGCTTAAAAAATAGTTCTCACCATTCTAGAAGAGTCAACGATGCATTCACCTTCCGCGTGATCCAGAACTTGAATCGAAATACTAAGGAAAGGTTTTCCACAGAAGCCATGAGTGTAATTTCCCAATGGGGAACCTGGTTTATACAATTTTCATATTTTTCCTAACATTCACGTGAGTGGCTTTGCTGGGACCCCTGTGGAAACTTCCCAAGTACGTCAGTGACAAGTGGGTGTTAATGGAGCTGGCATGAAAATTGTTCCAAGTTCACTGCCTACTTAGTGACAAGCACCATCAAGGAATTCATTTCCCGATCTAAATCGGGGAATACCAATGCCCAAATCTATTCAGTGCACAACTAATGGAAAATGAAGTTTGCTTTCATAACCATCCATCCATATGTGAAGAGATCCCAGTTCGATGTCAATTTTTATATGCATATTATTATGGGAGCGAAGTACCAACATAGTCCCTACCATGGAGGATTTCTAGGTTGCTTGCTCGGATGAACCATGAGGTAAGAAGATGGGAGTAATCTCGCCTAACACTTGCTCAGATCAAGGCCTTCCACATCAAGATTCCTCCTGATTCATTCATAAACGATGATGAGGATGTCGTCGATCCCCCGTATGATGTCATTGCCTTCACACCATTGCCTCAAATCAACTGGACCAAAAGAGATGAATTTTCTCTCGATGGCAAGAACCAACCAATTATTGAAAGAAGCATATCTTGGTATGACAAGGAACTTGCCAAATTTCAATCGATTCCAGATCACGTTTTGAGATCAAAAAAATTGCCTATATCAAGGGGTCTCCATTCGACCAAGGTTTCTTCTCGATCAACTTCGTTACCATCCAATCATACACAACATGCAAGAAAATAATGGTTGGCAAAATCCACTTCACCGAGAAATGTGTCACGAGAAGAGAGATCTAAAGATTCCAAACCCTAAAGAAGGAAAGGAACGTGTGTATGGATTTTATACCTCAAGTAGAGATTCTTCCACTCACATCGTTAATAACACTCATAAGCTGGTAGCAAATGATCCTCAATCGTGCTTCCGAAACAAACACCCACTCAAGTGCAAGTAATTCAAATATCAAATACTTTCAGAGCACGTAGTTCATGAAGGGATTTCCCAAAATCTCCCAAATGATCAGGAAGTGGATATTGAGGTTGTGTCTCCTCAAATCGAGGTCGTTGATAGGATTCAAGAAGGATCTCATGATGTCAGGAATAATGAGAATATTGATTCGAGCTCTAGGATTCTATATGCTGAAATAGTGAATGAAACTCCTTCTTGGGTTCATTTTCAAGTGAAGAAAAGGAAGAGAGTTTGTCAAGCCAATCAACATTGATTTTTATGCCCTTTTCAAACTTTCGAATGACGCCATTCCTAAGAAGCCTAAGGTGCTTTCTCAAATAATGGTGGCATAATGATGGAAAACAATTTTGCAGAGCTTACCATTCCATAAGTGGATAAAGAGCGTGATGCTATGACGCCATCCGACTATGAAATTTCCAGACTAGGACTTGGGAGATCTATGTTAGAAAGTGACAAGGCGATGGCTTGAGATTCAATTAATAGTCATGCTAAAAAGATTGGAGAAATACAAGTCCCAAAATTCTTGGCTCAAGGCTGAAAAGAGTCAATTGGTGGAGTATGTTCAACATTTGATAAATCCCATATCATACACCTTCCTAGTACCCGATGCAGTGGCTGCCCCAGATGAAGAGACTCTTAATCTGTCAAAGGAAATAAACACTTTAGGCCATGTCACTAAAACTTGGCTTTCAGAGATTCTTGTTTTAGGCCAGGGAGCGATCAAGAATGCAGTCAAGCTTCATGAAAATATCAGTGCATATCTAGATCCAATTATTTCTTTCAAAGAAACTTTTTTTTCTGTTATAACAAATTTGGATGAGATATTGCCCAGTCTACAGGAGATTACAAGTATGGAATCTTTAGTTTTGGTTGTTGAAGGGATTCTCAAATTTGAACATCGAGGGACAAATTTTCTTTGGGTGTCTGCATCTTAAATCAAGAAAGACGCTTCTCGATGGATTCTATGATCCATTATGACAACATGTGCAATGAAGCTTTCACTTCACTCTCCTTGATCCAGGAATTCATGGCTGAGATTCCTTGTAACCTAGTAAATGAGCATAATCAAAGGTGTTCATCGGAGCAAGTGGAAGAACAATTTTCACGATTGTTTAAGGACATGTACACTCTCATTAACAATTTCTTATCAGTTTCCATGGAGCGGTTGTATCAAATTGAAGAACTTGGTTTGAGAATGCTCAATCTAAAATTGTTAATTTAAATGATATGCCAAGTAGAATTCTTGAATCGCAGGTATTTTGTGAGGCTATTCTTTGGCCAAGTGAACCTCTAGAAGAAGAAAAGATGTTTGAAACTTTGGGAAGGTTTAGATACTTTCAACTGGCAAAAGCAGCAGCTCCTAATTTTGTTGGTGGTGCAGGAAGTTGATTTTCTTTATATCTAGTGAAGTGGGAGAGTCCATTTCTCATACGTTTGAGATAGGCGGACCCCCATTTCAATGGATAAGGCACTGGTTATTATTGTATATTTTAAAAGGTGTTGTTATATGGGAAACATTGGATATTTTAAAGTAATTTCTATTTTTGGGTTGTCTTTAATAAAGTTGGTTAGCAAAAATTCAAAGGTCACTTAAGTGCCCTATTTAATGATGCATTTAAAACCTTAACTAATTTGTAACCAACTTTTGGGTTATAAAAGGAAGTGAGGGGCTCATTTGTAAAGGGCGAATTTGAGAGAGGAGAAGAAAATAATTTTGTGCAAGCTTTGTTTCAGGAAGAAACTTTGTGTTCTTTTGTGAAAAACATTTTGGAGTTAATGAAATATGAACTTTGTGTCTCATTCATTGTCTCTTGTAACATTTGGTGTTCTTATGTTCATTATATGTTAGGTGTTGAAATCGTACATGAAAATATTATCTTTGATCTTATTGTCAACATTAGTAATCAGTTGTTCTAGTTCACAGTGATCAAGCTCTGATTGTCTGCTTGCTCATATGTGTTCCCTTTTACATGTTCTTGTTTAACTAACTCAAACTCCGTTTTATTTGTGTTGGTTATTCAGCTTTCCTCTTCATGTAATATTAGGCTCTATTTTTACCTATCTCTTGCATGTTCTTTCAGTTCATTCCATTCCACTCCTTTCCTTCATTTCATTCTATCCCCTTCATTCACTTTTCTTCTATTGATGTTCCAAAACACCCCCCACATACAATTTTGAATGTACAAATGTAAATACAGTTTTGGTTTTCAATAAAGGTAGCCTCACCTTCATTGAGGAGGGACTTCGTTCCCACACTGTTGCTTGTCATTTGCATGTGTGCAAATCCATATGCTAACAGAATGCAAGATATATATCAAAAAGGCCAAAAGGAGATGTCAACCACTAGTTTTCTTACTTAGGAATCATGTATACATTAGTATGCTTTAGGACCCAGAAATGTACCCATGTGCATAGATTTTGTGTCTACAACATCATACATCACATAACAACCTGTAAGTGACCTACATTCACCTCAAGATACCATGTAAATGTGCATGTGTGTATGAAAAATGATAAAGCATACTGTGAAATGTAGTAACATGTTAAGCAAAGGTGTAACATAGAGTAGTATAAGGAAGCAAGAATACATCCAATCAAAATCCAAGAAAACATGTGTTTGGATTTTTTAATGAATATATGTGAAAGAAAACCATCTAAGAGGGAGGAATAAGGATGCCCCTAGTGTAGTGTGTGCAAAGTGAGGTTCATATGAAGAATCCCTCAATAGTCAAGTAGGAACCATGAACTAGAGTGCATCATCAGGTAGTGTGGGGGAATTATAATACCCCCAGGTGTGAATGCTAAAATTATCTATAAAATGTGAGTACTAGGCAAGGGACCATGATCAACTGATGTAAAATATAAAAGATCAAATAAAAAATGTGTGATTAAGGAAGATAACTGTTGAAGAGGAAACTAAGCTAGAAAAAAAGGCCTCCTGGGCCAAGAAGGCCACACAAGAGATGAAAACTAGGGCACATGACCTGAGGACAAGTCCCACAATGTTAGTTGATACCTCAATGTAAATTTATCAATTAGGCTCCCTCTTTCAAGAAAAATTGGATGGGAATTTACTCCAGTAAGAGGTCCATGAATTATTCGATAAAGTAGACAAAAAATTTTCCCAAAGGCAAACAATATAACTAGTGTGGGGTGACTTGAGCCCCAAAATTCTACATTATTTTATTTGTTAAGTTCCACAATGGGAACAAATTATTCATTATTTATTCTCTATAGTCATTGGGCTACGCATGAGAATATCGAAAGAATCAGATGCAAGACTAACATAGGAACAACACAATTTTTTACAAGTGCACAAGTTCTAGAAGAAAGCATGAAGGATTTAGATAAGGGAGGAGGAAGCTTTGTACCTAAAAATGGAACATGAAGGCACACCAATATATTTGAAAGTGAGCATGTACATGCAAAAAGATACAACAATGCGTCATAAATAGATGAGATAAAATTAGAAAAAACAACTATAGTTTGAGTTACTTGTATGAAGTATGTGGAAGAATAAACAAAACAGGCTAAAGATAAACGACCTAAAGATAAAACATGAGGTATATAAAGGAAAGACATGAATAAATATGGTTATGAGACTTTTATAAGACTACCATGCATAGTGTATAACAAGAGTATGTCAACATGTGGCATAGTCACTACCTTGATTTAATAGTTAAGTTGTACTTATATAACCCATTGGCTAAGAATCGATTTTGTTCAACTAGTATATATACCCCTTGTCGGTTCATTATAGATGGATGAGATGAGATGATTATATAAATATGTAGGTCTTAGGTGCATAAAGGATCTTCTTTTGGTACTGTTATGCAATGTTTTGAGCAATCAATATGAAGTATATAATGTTATGGAATAAGTATATTTTATGTACATGAATATGTTATTTAATATGTTTATATGATTAATGTTGTATTATCTACTTAAATCCATTATCATAATGCTAAAACATGATGGGATAGGTATTATCTCATGCCTCAAGTGAACACGTCAAGGTTTCTACTTTGGCATGATAGGCCAACGAGAGGGGTGATAATAACCATGTGTGCAAGTATGGAAAGTTTCTCACGCATCAACGTGATTCATACATGTAACTAGATTCCCAACAAGCACATTTAGAAAAAATACTTTGGCCAAGAACAATATGATCCATGGAATAGGTGTGGGACATGTATGTGTTTAATTTCCACCTTTTTATTTCCAATACCTTTCATTCATGTCTTCATCTTATCTAACAAATTAAACACCATTCAATAAAAAACTAGCAAAGTTTAATCAAAACATAAAATCTACGTGTTTCTTATCTGACTAACTATTTGAGGGGCTCAATTATTAATGATTGTTCGTGCAATTTCTCAAACTTGAAAGTGAAAAGGGGCACTGTAAAATGCTATGAAAAGCAAACAATGTGGTTGGGTTCATCCTCGATGTGTCCATTTTGTTTTCAATTTCTTCCATATTTTTCACGATCGTCATTTTTTTCCAGGGGTTGTGTTTAAAGTAAGCATCTTAGATCCTAATTTTAAGAAAACAAGGAATCTCTTTCAAACTTGAACATTACACATACAATTTGATGGTTTTATTAGTAAATGCACAATCCTCCAGTAATACTTGATAAAAAATTATACCTCACAACCTATAGTCTTTAATCACCTCCCATTTCTCCTACCACCATAGCCAACCAACCTCCTTCTCATCTTCCTTCCTTCTCGCTTTGCATTCCATACTTCTCTTCAAAACTAAGAAAATCATATTTAACACAAGAACCAATCCATTTCCTTATTAGTTTATTCAATCTGAAAAAGATCACTAACTTCCCTTCAATCTTGATTGTTATCTCTTTGTTAGGCATTGGGAATGAACATATAAGTTTCAACTTTTGATTCAAAGTTATTTTACGTCATGGAATTTTTTAATTACACTAAAGCCACAACTATTTACTTTGTACCTGTTTATTTCCAACTTTCCATTCATGTCTCTGTCTTATCTTACAAATTAAATTTTATATAATTAAAAGCCTTTATATCTTAAATCTCAATTGGTATATAAAATCTACATATTGCTCATATGATCAACCACTGTAAGGGCTCAATTATTGATTGTTGTTCGCATATCAACTAGTTGCTACAATTACTGATCGAAAAAGGGATCTAAAAATACCCAGTTCTATATATTCTCCATATTTGATACTTGCAGTGTAGATTCTTGGCATATTCTTTCTTTAGGGGGTAGTCTAGTCAGTCTGATGGTGATCCAGACACCTTTGAATGACATCAAAGGCCACTGTTGTTCTATTCGAGAAGTTTTCTATGTGATGATTACATAACCGCCACTCTTCACAGTGGCGGTTATGCAACTGTCACAGTGATTATGCAAGTGCCGGTAATAGGAACCAATAGTTGCATAACCTCCAATTTGTCTTCATCAGCAGTCCTCTCCCCAACAATGCCAAAATTAGAGAAACTAAATAGTTACAAATGTTTGGGCTTATAAATGGTTTGATTAGTCTATCCATCCATCCTTGGGCAGAGTAATATAAATACAAGTTTGATTCTTCATTATAGCAAGTGATTTTTGAGTGAATTCAAGGGTGAATAAAGAGGAGGTGTTTATTAATTGAGAGAGATTTTTTCATTATTGAGAAGTTTTGAACAAGAAGATATAATTAGAAGGAGTGTAAATCCTTCTTGAAGGCCAATTGTTAGCATTACTTTGTATTTTTTGAGAATTACATAGTAAGAGGGAAGTAATTTGCTTACCCATTAGAGTTTTCCCACCTTGGGGTTATTCCAGTATAAATTCTTGTGTCTCATTTGTATTGTATTTCTCAATCTGTATTATATTTATGATTGTTTCATTCACATTATATTGGTTAAAAGGAACTTAGTCAATTTCCATTCAATTATCACTAAACATGATCTGTTAATTGTTGAAAAGAGTCAGTTTATGAATCAGATTGGTATTAGAGTAGGTTAGATCAATTGTTTTGTGTGATTAACTTGTGTTGGTAGTTGTAATTAGATGCCCCTTATCTGAAAGGGAAAAGAAAGCAATGAAGGTATCATCATTCCTTTTGAAGTATATATTTCCACCAGGAAGTGGAAGCAAGGAATCCGAGACATGACTCATAGAGAAGATGTAGATGAGGCTGGAGAAGAGCGTTTCTAAAAGTTGGAGGTGAATGTGACAAGTCTGTATAAGGATGTAGGCAATATTTCCTTGTTTATATGAAAATTGAAGTCCATCATGGGATTTTTCATGGAGAAACTTTGTGTTCCGAACGAGGTATTAGGATCCCATAAAGAAGAGACTCGTGAGTATGAAAAAGAGCAACACCATGCCATCCCCACACCTCCTCCATTCAAAGCAGAGGGAAAAATAGAGATTCAACCTTATGATGGGTATGTGAATGCAAAAAATTTAGACCATTGACTAGCTCAACTTAGGGTATATTTTAGTTTACATCAAATCAATGAGAGTTAGCAGATTTTCTTTGCAAGGTTAAAATTGACCAATCATGTTTTAACTTCGTTTGAAAGTTATGTTCATTCATTGGTTGTTGAGAAGCTTCCTCTTATTACTAAGTGGGATGAATTTAAAAGGCTAATAAATAAGTAGTTCTATCCTATTTGTTATGAGGAAGACAAGTCCATGTATTGGTAGTATCTCAGGTATAAACAAGGCAAAAACATGCAAAAGTGCACTAGTGAGTTTTGAAAGAAAGTTGTCCAGATGGGTAAAGAGGTAGCAGATCGGGACCTTTTGATGAATTACATTGGTGAACTACATAGTCAATTGAGGAGAATAGTTCTCTTGGCCAAGCCAGTAGATGTAGACGAGGCTTGTTCTCAATCCCACTATTTAGAGATGGATAAGAAGAAAAGTTTATCTACCTCTCATCATGCTTTAAGAAAACAAGGTGACACAAAGCAAAATGAGAAAGGAAAAAGGAAGGGTAATAAAATTGTTACTTAGATTTCTAAGAAGGATACTAAAGCTCATCGTGGGCATTGTGATGTTGACACTCATTCCGAGGAAACATTTTGGAAGCTCCACCCATTATTACATCCCTTCAAAAATAAGAAAAATGCCATGACTACCCTCCATGGAGAGGAGGTATTTTGTAGTGGAAAGGTGGATGAGACTACGTGTTGTACATCCATTCACAAAGAGGTATGTTTAGGTAATAACAATGTTGTTCACGAATAAGAAATAACTAAAAAATTTCATATAAAAATTCAAGTGAAGAAAACTAAGGTGGATGATCTTTTTGATACATGTTCTCAAGATAATTTTACTAGTAAAGAGTTAGTGGACATGCTAAATTTGGAAAATTACAATCACTCAAGTCCATATTCATTGGGTTCGGTAAAGAAAGGTGTAGCCATCAAGGTTACTAAACAATGTAAAATCACTTGTGGCATTGATAAGACATTTATTGATGAAGTTACTATAGATGTTGTTCTTTTGATATGCTTGGTGTAGTGTTTGATAGCCCGTGTTTGTCTATCAAGGATGTTATCTTCACGACGAGAACCAACCAATATTGTTTGGTGAAGGATGGTAAAAGCTACATCATTTCAACCTTTTCAAAAGACTCACATATCTCTTTGGTAAGTGTCACAGAAGCTCGAAAGCTTATTAATTCCATATGTAAATTTGCATTGCTTCTTTTGAGGGATATGCCAAAAGATGAGATTATTTCATCTAAAACCATGTGTAGCACGTTTTATAACAAAGAGCATACATGTATAAAAGATTTAGTTCAACAGTTCAGAATTTTTTTCAAAGAGCCTACAAGGTTCCCTCTAGTTAGGCCAGTTGAGCACGAGATACACTTGTTACCCGATAGTCAACTTCTAAACTTGGGATTGTATAGGCAGTATTTGAAAGATGCTAATGAAGCAAAGCAATAGTTGTCATCTTTGATTAAATAAGGTATAATCCTTCCTCTCACTTCTCCATGTGGTTATCCTATTGTTTTAGCACCTAAGAAAGATGGTTCGTGGAGAATGTGTGTTGATTATAGAGCTTTGAATAAGATAACCATCAAGAATAGGTACCTTCTTCCTTGCATTGAGGATTTGTTAGATCGGTTACAACATAATAAATATTTTACTAAGCTTGATTTGAAATCTAGGTATCACTAAACACAAATCAAGGAAGAGGACATCTGGAAAACATCGTTCAAGACCAGGTAAGGGTTATATGAATGGTTGGTATTGCCGTTCGGGATATGAAATGCACCAACTACCTTCAATAGGTTGATGAATGAGGTAATGAAGTATTTTATTGATTCCTTTGTTACTCTGCACTTATATGAAAATTTAGTTTTAGCATGACTTTTGAAGAACATAATGATCATTTACACCAAGTTTTACAAGTTCTTAAGGAGAATTGACTAGTGTTAAATGAGAATAAGTGCGAGTATTCTCAACAGTCGCTTGTATTTTTGGGACATGTGGTTGGAGATAAATAATTGAGGATTGATCCAACTAAGATAGAGGCCATTCTAAATTGGCCTACACCATCGATTTTGACTAAGACTAGGGGTTGTGTTTGTGCAGTTCAATATTTGAGGAAGTTCATTAAGAACTTCTCATCTCTAGTAGTGTCACTACATTCAATGATAACATAGGGTAAAGATTTTGATTGGGGTAAGAAAAAACAAATTGATTTTGAGTCATATTAATATAAGGTTAGTTATGCTCATGTTTTGGCATTATATAACTTACATCTGCCTTTCAAAGTGGAAATTGATGCCAGTGACTATGCTATGGGGGCTATCCTACTCCAGGGAGGTAGGCCCATATGTTATCACTGAGAACCGTATCATGGTTTAAAACTGAATTATTATACATATGATAAGAAATCGTATGCTATTGTGTAACCGTTCAAGAAATGGAAACATTATTTGATGGGTAAAGAAACTATCATACATATGGATCACTAACCTCTCTAATAGCTGCAAGCTCAAAACAAACTTCAACAAGCTAAACACTATAAATGGATTGGTTTTTTAGAACAATTTCATTTGATTATCAAATATAAAAAAGGTGTGACTAACAAATCTCTTTTGCTTTCATCTATGGGAACGTTAACTCTTCTTGAGCCTTGTTTGTGTGAAGCATATTAGGAATATTATGACTAGGATCTAGATTTTGCAGAGATCTTTCAACAACAACCTCAAAGTGAGGGATTTTAACCTAGGGGAGAATACTACTTCCAGGATGGGTTGCTTTATAAGAACGAGAAACTTTATGTGCCTAGAAGAAATTTCAGTTGATAAGGGAAGCACATACTTCTAAGGTAGCTGATCACTTTGGTGTGAAAAATATTGTAGTGCACTTACATAGGTATGTTTATTAGCAAAACATGCAAGAATAAGTTGTTAAATTCATCAAGGTTTGTGTTTTGTGCAGTACAAGCAAGCTTACTAATAGGAATTTGGGGTTATATATACCATTGCAAGTTCCTTCCCGACCATGCGAAATCATCTCTATGAATTTCATAGGTGGTTTGCCTACTTCCACGAAAGGTCATGATTATATTTTTGTGGTAACAGACTGATTTAGCAAAATGTGTATTCTAATTCCTTGTAGGAAGACCATCAAGGCCAATGATGTAGTAGAGTTATTTTTGCTAATGTGTGGGTTCATTTTGGTTTTCCTAATTCTATTGTGTTAGATAGGGGCTCATAGTTCATTGGAAAGTTTTGGTCTACTTTGTGGGAGAAACTAGATACGAAGCTGTAAAGGTCCACCGCTTTTCATCTAAAGACATATGGGAAAATAGAAGTGGTGAACCATACTTTGGTCTAACTTTTGAGAGGGTAAAACATGAAACATCCTAGGACTTGGGATGAGAACCTGGTATATATACAACATCCTTATAACATGAAAATTCATGCTTCTACCAATAAGATGCCTTTTGAAACATGTTTTGGTTATTTTCCTAAAAGTGTTTTTTATGTTGTTTTGAGATTATCATGCAAAGACAACAAAAAAGTGGAATTGGAAGTCCACAATGTTGAGAAATTCATTGAGAAAATTCAGTAGATACACCTCCAAGTACATGAGAGGTTGGCAGAGTCACAAGCCGAGTACAAAACACGACATGATCAACATAGGATTGACCATTCCTTTTGTAGACACTAAATCACACACTTGGGTACATTTCTAGGTCATAATTACATACTATTATTCACATGATTCATAAGCAAGAAAACTAGTAATTGACATCTATCTTTGGCCTCTTTGCTTTCTTTCTTGATTTCTCTGTGGTCTTGCACACCTCACTGCCTAGTCTAACCTTCATTGCTTTATCTTTCTTGGCTCTTGACACCAACGCCCATGTGCCCTTATCACGTTTGGGCGCCCCTAACCTCTTTGTATCTTTCTCGCCTCGTTTGGGCCTCTTTTATCTTTTGGGCATCTTGTTTTTTGGTGGTCAGCCTTTTAGATGTTAATTACAAAATTCAAACAAGGGAATCATATAAATACAAAGTTATGTGACCATAATAAAGGACCAAGCTCTAAGCATATACTATCACCACCTCAGGTTACATCCAAAGGCATTTCAAGAGCATCAAAACATCCATCTAGCTTCATTTAAGGGACAAGGGATTGCATTTTTCTACATACACACATAGGAGGGGAAGTTCATTTTTCCACTGCTGGGGTCTGTTCAACTCCCCATTTGCATCTTTTTCTTTTTAGGATTTGATGTGTTTTGGGGTTTTATAGGAGGTTTTTTTTTGCAGGTAATAGGCAAACTCGGCGATCTCCTAGCAATGTATAGGTGATCAACAATGAATATTTTTGAACATCTTGCGACACTACAAAAATTAGTTTTTAAATTTTTTCGCAGTCATAGGCGCTCAGAACCAATCTCCAGCGCCTAAACACCCTTGACCCTGTCCAGGCGCCCTAGTCTCAACATTTCCGACAACTCTACAATTTTATAGGTTTGTTGTGATAGTTTACCTTCTTGTTTCATCTGTTTTCCAGCTCTATACATCTTCGGGATTATTACAAAATCAACTAATTACTTTATCCCTTCTCTTGCACCTAGGGTTTCATATTTATCTTGCTTATTGCTTAGGTCATATCTGTACTTCATTGATTATTTATCATCTGTTACACTGTAATTAGGGTTTTACAAAAAAATTATTATTATTTAAATCACCTTCCTTATTGGAGATAAGGTATGATTGTACTTGAGTAGAGAAAGGCTACAAGGAAAAGATAAGAAACTCAAGTCTCTTTGATATGGCCCATTTGAGATTCTAGAAAGTGGGTAAGAATGCATTTTGGTTGGATTTTCCTCTTCATATGAGGATCTACTCAGTTGTGAATTCTGAAAAATTGTCTTTTTTAGCCCTCCATGTTGGATGAGGAAGAACAGGGAGTGTTGCTACCATCTATTGAGGATCTTACTCTAGACACTCAACTAGAATTGGAAGAAGATGTGGTATTGCAGCGAAAAGAGATAACAACACATAAAGGAGTGAAATATAGGTGGTTGATTGGGTTGAAAGGCCAATTGCCTACCAAGGCCAAGTGATATTCCAAAGAAGATGTGGGGAAGAATTTTCCTTACCTCATCAGTCCTTGAAGCTTTTAGGGACTTAAAAGCCTCAAATTGGGGAGGTATGATTTAGAAATGGATTTGAAAAATACCTAATTCTATGGGTTGAAAGGGTAGTTACCTACCAATGCCTAGTTTTATTCCAAAGAAGATGTGGGGAAGAAATTTCCTTGCCTCATAAGTCCTTGAAGCTTTAAGGGACTTAAAAGCCTCAAATTGGGGAGGTATGATCCAAAAATGGATCTGAAAAATACCCAATTCTATGGGTTGAAAGGCCAATTGCCTACCAAGGCCAAGTGGTATTCCAAAGAAGACGTGGGTAAGATATTTCCTCACCTCATAAGTCCTTAAAGCTTTTAGGGACTTAAAAGCCTCAAATTGGGGAGGTATGATCTGGAAATGGATTTGAAAAATACCCAATTCTATGGGTTGTAAGGCCAATTGCCTACCAAGGCCAAGTGGTATTCCAAAGAAGATGTGGGGAAGAAATTTCCTCACCTCACTAATCCTTGAAGCTTTTAGGGACTTAAAAGCCTCAAATTGCGGAGGTATGATCTAGAAATGGATTTGAAAAATACCCAATTCTATGTATTCTCCATATTTGCATTCAAAGATATCTCTAAAATACATTGCCTCAATGACTTGCACACTGCACCCC
Organism: Taxus chinensis; assembly: GCA_019776745.2. NCBI lineage: Eukaryota > Viridiplantae > Streptophyta > Pinopsida > Cupressales > Taxaceae > Taxus > Taxus chinensis. The sequence goes on along the minus strand of CM034156.1, from coordinate 69,081,208 downwards.
CTTTATCCTTCAAACAATTGACAAAAATGGCATGTGCTTGTAGGAAAGAAGAGTTTCGTATTGGTTCCTTGCAGCATTTTCTCTGCCCTTGCACTTCTCCTCCCTCAAACCCCTTCTTCATCACCTCTCTTCTTCTTCTACTTTTTCGTTCCCTGCAACATTTTCTCCGCCCTTGCACTTCTCCTCACTCAAACCCCTTCTTCATCACCCCTCTTCTTCTTCTACTTTTTCGTTCCCTCCAGTTTCATTTTTTCAATCCATTCCCTTTTGACATTTCCATTACACATTCACATACGATTGTTAGTTTAGAAATGATTATAAAATACAAATCAATGCTTATGTTATTCTCTACATCAACAACCTACCATAGAAATATACAACTCCAAATTAATGTTTTAACAACTCTAACATTAATAAATGTCAAGCCACTTGACCACTTCACATTTTAAATTTTTTAAAAAGTAACTTAATAAAAGTGATTTTTTTTAATTCATCTAATTCCCACTAATCAAAATAGAAACAAATTATTTTATAAAAAATATATTCATATAAATATATCAATTAAATATTTATACATTAACAATCTTAACATCGTTACAAAAATTCTTGCACAAAAATGTCTCAATTATACTACCAATTGAATGTCAAAGTATGGTATTCCTTTCCACATAGGTATATATTAGCAATTGCACATGAGTTGCAATCTACGTCGGAGAGGATAACAATGTTAAGTCCGTTAGAGTTGTAATTTGTAGTGTAATGTATAAAATCTTAAAATTGTTTTGTGTGGTTGGGAGAAGCATAAAATGTAGCACAATTACACCATTCGACAAAAAATACTTCCTTTTATGAATCGATTGATATTCATAGCTTGTTGCAAAGCTCCCTTTTTCCGACGACCTACAAGTATGCTACTAAAGGCGAGCTAATCGGGTTGAATATCAATTTGTTACATTTGGTGAAACAATTTTGTAAATGATGGGAATATATTTTTAACAAACCTAGAATAATAATGCATATAACAAACCTTTAAATGCGAGTGAGTTGTGGGTCAAATAGCAAGTCTTGTAACATGATTTACTCGACAAAGTTCTTACAAGAAGTTCTCACTTTGCTAACACTCAATGAGAGTCAAATGTAGTAGGCATTGAGATGGTGTTAAGGAAGCTTCCCATGGCCCCATGTCATTGTTGGCATTCAACACACTCTCCTTCCACAAACCTCCTTAACACCATCAATGTATACTCATTTATGAACCCATACAATGTGGGTGGCAATTAAAGCTTTGATAACGAAACACATGACAACTTTGACACCAACATACAACGTTTGATCCAAGAACGAAGATAATGTATTGAAATAAATTTAGATTGCAAAGAAAATTGAGTACACAAACATATTAGTTCTCCTAAAAATATAAATGATACAAAATAAGTGAGCACTAAAAATGGTGAAGGTTTATGTAAAGAACTATCAACCACACAAACGTAATGATCAAATGTAGGTGTAAGTCTATAAGAGGCATGCATGCCATTGAAGTATTTACAACCCTAGTGCATAAAGAGCGTACATGATCAAAATTTGTTCCATGGAATCACATCTCTTTGAGACGTTTTATCAAACAATTAACTCACCTTGTATGTATGCTTCCACAATTTACATACATTTCAATCAAATTGTTCGCCTTATAATATTTTATTCTTAATATATATTTACGCTGAAGGCGTTCCCCCTATGGTAAAGGACCTCCAGACGTTTCTACAGCGATGTTAAATTTGACGGCCGTCTGGACATTTTTACATTTTCGAATTATTTTCAACGATTTTTTTATGCGCCATGGTTTGTAATTTTGGGGCTGCTTTCATGTGCCTGGGCCTGCATCTATTGGCATGTCTTTTCACACCTTGATATGCTTTTTGCGGCCACATTCAAATGCTCCTGGGCTTATTCTTCTACAGTCCTGTGGACCTGTGCATTCGGTCTTCTGTTTTGTATTCTGGGCGCGGTGATTCTCAGGGTTTTTACGTCTTTTTTGGGTGCCTTTTTCCCTACTTGCTAGGCGTGGTGTCTTGGGGGTTTTTTGCGTCCAATCTGGGCGCTGTTTTTCCCTGCATGGTGGACAGTTTTTGTGCCTTGGTTAAGCTGTTTTGGATTCTTTTCCTTGGCCCCCTTATTCTTGCCGTGGCTTCGTTTTTACATGCTGAGCGTGGTTTTTCTTCAGGGTTTTGTGTCTATTTTGGGCGTTTTTATTCCCTGCATGGCAGATTTGACGCCTTGGCCAAGTCGTTTTGGCTTCTTCTCTGCCTCGGCTGCTTCTTTCTTGCCACGGCTGCCTTCCATGCCTCCTTCAATCGTTGCTCCTCAAACGTTTCCTCAGATTGCGCCTTTGACCTATGCATATGCCATTCATACGGCCTCTTTGTTCGCTGTTGATTCGACGAAGCTTTGGGTGCAGTAGTTTGCATTATAGGCATGTGTTTGTATGGAGTAATCATTTTGGTTTTAGATGTCGAACAAAAATGTTTACAAGGTGAATTGATAGATAATTTCAGTTTGTCATCTGCTACAGTTTTTGTCTTTCCATCGATTTTTTAATTTCCCACTGATGTTGCAACTAAATCAGGTGATAAAGGTTGAATATATCTTCAACAAAAAATTGCAAATCCAATATGAGAAAGCAAAGGAGGAATTGAAAAGGGAGAAGAAAAGTGTGGCTGGATGAGTAAGTAAGCTATATGGTTTCTTTTTTTACACAGGGCATTAATCATTTTATAAAAAGAGGAAGCTTCAAACAACTATTGAATTCTACATTGAATGTTTTTGTGTTTGCACATTTTGCAGTTGGTATATGCAGTATTTTTTTTTATTACTTGGTTCTTATAAGTTGGATGTTGCACCTGTATAGTTGTTTACACTTTTTCTGAAATTACTTCTAGATATTAGTTATTATCACTTCAAAAGACCAATTGTGTTTGTTTACAAAAGAAGGAATGAAACTGGACCGATCTAGGCTACCCATTGAGGATGTTGGTTTAGATTTTGCTATTATACCAAACCTAGAAGATTTGAAAAATCAGATATCAGACTATCTCAAGTAGGTTTTCTATCTTTAAAACTTCAAATAAATTGTTATATTTATTAGCTTTTCCGGCACTTTGGTATATTGAAAAAATGATGCATTAGATTCATGGGTGCTAAGAAAAATTCTAGATATAGAATTCATTATGATAATTACTTATGCATCATATATTGTAAATGAAAACATAAAGATCATGCATAAGCGTTCTAATATTGGCAGGTAATACAACATTACAAATGAATCATATAAAATAATTAGTGCATTTACAGTCAAATACATTAACTATCACTAGCCAACATCTATTCATAACATATCAGATTGTAAAGTAGCGAGGTATTCAGAAGTAGAGATGTAAGTTGTTCCTAATGTCCACCAAAAGCTTGCAATGGGTTGCACTTTAGATACTGAAAGCACTCCAATGTTTTTCTCTTGAAGGAACTTGCGTAGGCGGTGTAATAAATGAAAAGGAAGTACAACTATTATTGTTTCAAACTTTATTTCATCGAACATGACATGCTTGTATGGTATGTAAGGTCTTTTGAGCCATTCAAGAAACTTTTTTGAGCCATTCATGACCCATTCAAGAAACCTTTTTTGGCTTCACGTTATAGAGTTAGTGGTTTTCTACATTGATAAGCTTACATGTCTTGCAATTATAATTGGTTTTTTATCAATAAAATGTATGACAAAAATTTTCAACGAAATTGGTGACTTATATTATTGTTCATTACACACTATTATAATCATGTAAATATAGAATCTAGAGATTGAAAATTGTTGCTTATAGAATCTATGTGTCATCCTCAGTTCAAAGAAAGCAGAAAGTAGTGCATACTCCTCCATAACCTTTACACAAGGATTTCCAACCCACATGTCCCTTAAAACATTACACCCTCACTCATCCCATTCTATACTTTGAACTATAATCATGTAAAAGCAAAGGAGGAATTGAAAAGGGAGAAGAAAAGTGTGGTTGGATGAGTAAGTAAGCTATATGGTTTCTTTTTTTATACAGGGCATTAATCATCTTACAAAAAGATGAAGCAACACTATATGATAGTGGCATCACAAGCAGCCCAAACACCTGGGACTTGATATCAAAATTTATAGGCATAGATCTATAGTAAGCCTAAAACAGCCCAAAAACCTGTTTCTGTGTGAATTTTTATATTTCACTGTGTGAGATAAGTTGTTTTCAGAATTATTCTCTTTTGCTTTAATGGAATAACATTTCTAACAAGGTTGGAATTGAATTGACTTAGGGATTTTATTTATTTTTAAATAATAATTTGAGTTAAAGGGTCACACAATTCAAAAGGAAGTTTGGATAGGATGCGACACTATTTGACAGTGGTATCACAAGTGGCCCAAAGACCTGGGACTTGATATCAAAATTTAATAACATCGACGTGAGAAGGCAGAAGAGATGAAGAGGCTGTAGATATAGACTGAACAATGGAAGAAGGTCGCTGATGCAGCTGCAACTGTTTTAGTTGCTGCCCACAACGGGGAACTTAATGGTAAAGTAGTGGAAAGATCAACCTCTCTGTTATCAGATTCTGATGTTCTTAACATGAGATTCTCATCTCCCATGAAGGATGATTTTGATAACTTTCCGAACTCCAAGAAGAAGAAAGCCATGATAGAGAAAATTGGGGATTTGTGGAAGAAATGGGGTCAGAAGTGAGGTTTCCAGTAATAGCCTTAGCAACTTTAGGCATGTCTGCATTTGATACATTCTTAAGCTAATGATCTTTTTGACAAGAGGTTGCTTACTTTCCTGCTTTAGGAGGGTATGTAATTTGATTGCGAAATTGAAACACTTAACAACCTTTAGTATGATGTACTACTTTTTTCTGGAAGCATCCCTTGATCTTTGCAGCACCATCAGCCTCTTCTCTAGAAGCATATGATCAATTTGGAACAAAATCCACCAATATCTCATCACCCGCGTGGTTCAGAATCTTGAAAACCTAAACACAATCCGATTCCAGATGATGCCTCCCATGGCTTTTTATCAGGTGGACTGGACTTGGATCCAGAACTATTTTTAGCGGCCGAGGGATGGAAAAGTACAGATAAAATGGATTAAGGCAAAGATGTTGTAGATGGAGGGTGAAACTTATGCAGTGTACCTCTGGAATAAACAAAGACAACACTTGCAGGTGGAAGAGGGCAGCATTATTCACCACATCTTCCATAAATGTTGCAGCATCTGCGACGAAAAACATTTTTTACAAATTACTCATTCTTTATAATTACAACTGAATTTTTCATTCTCCTCATAGATGTGAAACTCGCAGATGCTAAAGAAAAATGGAAAGAGATACTTTCTGTCTTTTGTTCAGATGGGGCAGTGGAATTAGAAAAACACTTTATTACAGAATGCAATGCTTATAATGACATTCTTTTAAAATTAACAAAAGAAAATCAAAAAAATCTGGTTGTACTGTCTCATAAACTATTTTAAACCTTTTAGATTTTACAAATTTTTTATTTCACTTCATTTCATTTGAATATCATGTGGATTTTCATTGAATCCCTATTATTTTGTAGTTTCTTTTATGTGATTGTAATATACCACACGTGTGTTTGTTTAATTCTTTGTTCCTTTCCAGGGATTCATGGTGCTCTACCACACTTCATTGTATTAAATAACGTAACTTAAAATTGATAGCACTGTATATATTTAAAATGGCGAAGAAGAAACGGTTTCTGAATTTCATTAATTTAGGTGGATAAAACGTAGCACCAATCAAAGTCTGGTTCTTCTTAATATCCATTATCATCATTCTAACTCAACCATTCTAAGAAACATAAAGTTAATTTTTCTTATAATATTAGTTAATTTTTTATATAATTATCATTCTAAGAAATGTACCATTTTCATAGTTATTATATGGACAATACTAAGCGAATAAAAACTGAAAGAAAATTGAAATTGCGGCTAGCAACAAAACAATCATTGTTTTGACTTATTTAATTAATAGGTTGAATATAATGAACTTTGACATTCTCATCTTGCCTTACAAAATGTTCAGAAGCTTCACAAATTATTTTTTTCAAGTATCATGTACAATAATACAAACTTGTTTGCTTGAAGTGAATATGGCATTGGAAGTCTTGCTTTGTTTGGTCACTAGTCACTCTCCACTTTGCAGCCACATGTACAAAATGTGTTCTTTACACTTTTCAAAATGAAGGTACTCCATTCTGCAACATGCGTCCCCTCCCACATTTATCGAATCCCAAAAAAACAAATAGGTAACTTATACCATTCGGCGTTCACATTGCATTGTATATATGCGATTGCTAGTTTATAAATAAATATATAAATTATTTTGATTATTACAATACATTTGTTAAATAACTAATTACTTCGTACCCCTCCCCGCTCCTTGTCGCCTATATAAGATTATGTGTGAATAAATAAAAAAATAATACAAGGTTTGAAAAAAACCAACGTCTGCACCTCTCGTGTTGACGGGGTGTTCCGCCGCAATTGCTACTTATTTCCCATCCCACTTTTTAATGTGCAGAAGGAAACTCTAAAGGCCGACTGTAATAAATCATGGACTCTCAAAATCTCGGCGCCGCTGCAGGAAACGGTGGCTCTCCTACAGATTTAAAGCCCGTGTTAGACCCAGTTTCGAAATCTATCCAGAGATCCTTGGGTATACTTCACCAGCTCCATTGCACAGTTTCATCGTTCAATATAAATTCTCAGCTCACTCTGTTAGAGCGCGTGTAAGTGTTTCAATTAGATTTCTTTTTTCATAAAGTTTAAACTAACACAGTTCATTATATCGTAGATTGTAATTAGGTTTTAATTTACCACAGTTCTATACGGTTTTATATACATAATTTTGTTTTAGTTTCTAGGGTTTAAGTCTATGTTTTAATTTATTTTCCTGAGTTTTGCTGCTGGTAGGTTAAGTGCTCAAGGAGAGAATATATGCAATTTTCTAATTTGAAGAAATCTTTCTAGGGTTTCATCGTCAAAGGACGCTGAATTTGATGCATGTGTTAAAAGATGTTGCAATTTGTAGAAACCTGTGTGTAATTTTACAAGGGGGGTCCCATATGCCAAACCTGCATCTTGACCCAACAACTACCTTAAGCTTTATCCCTTGACTCTTCCACAATTCATAGGCTCACCTTTTTTCTGGGACACGACCAGTGTCCAGTCCCTGAGCAGGCACTAGCTTATGCATAACCAAATACTTATTTACCACATTTACTGTTTACACCAGATTCACCCTGTGGATTTTGGGTGTACTCTGTTGTAGATCTCCTTAGCAAGCTGGGCTGTTCATATACAACCTGGAGGATAATTTATAGTCCTAGTAATAGCTTATACAAGGACATTCATCTGAACAAAATGGCGTAGCTATATGTGACTATTATTTTCATAACACTTAGTTTCAATGATGTTAATTTTTTTAATTATAGTGAAAAGATGCCTTGTGATATTAAATAGATGGCCGGTGCATGGTATTTTCTGAAGATACCCACCTAGAAGCCACAAAGTATAATATGTAGCTTAACTTATCAAATTTAATTCTGACCCGTTGTTAGAAGACGTATACAAGGAAGAAATAACGAGAAGGTGGATTGCACACATTCGAGATTGTGTGTCCATCTATTTATTATGAGCGATGTAGTTACATAACGGTTGAAGTGGTTACAACCGGTTACAACAAACTTGTAATGAGACACCTTCTAAATGAGCCTTATATTCTCATACCCCCCTTAAGGCTTATTCTACATAAAGCAAAAACAAACAATCTAACAAAATTAGAACAAAACAGAACTACACAATCTTCAAACATTTTCAATTTGAAACATAGTTACACGGGGACGTGTCCCCCCCCCTCCCCCCAAAAATCTTGAAGTCCGGGACATCTCGGACGTTTTGGGGATGCCGGGACAGGGGGAAATGTTTCCCCCACATTTCCGAAGAGGTAGGGGGCAGAGGAAACGTCCCCGAGACATTTGGTGAGCAGTGGAGACGTCTCGGGGACGTGGGGGACATTTCGGGGACGACGACGATGTCTGGAAGTCCCTGAAATGTTTCGGGGACTTTTGGTTTTTTTTTTGTAAATTAATTTGTTTATTGTTTTCTCTTTATAAATGTTTACCTGTTAACCATAACCTGACTGTATTGTATTACAAAGACATATTAAGAAACAAGAGTGATATATGAATACATAAATTTTTGAGCACAAATGCACATGGACTGTAACAACATGCTATGAAAACTAGCAGCATACATATTTGATATTAATATTAAAAGTTATATGGACATATAACATTAGTATAGCTATAAGTATGCTGCGAGTTTTTAATATGAACATTTGAATGTGGACTGTATGCACATGATGGACTGATATATAAATATGAATTGTTATTCATAAAATTTTAAAAATGTATCTGTATATTTTCAATATATATAATTTTATATATTATATTAATAGCCGTCCCCCTGCCGTTCCCCCGCCATCCCGAAATTTTGGAAATTTTTTGCCGTCCCGGAAACTTCGTCCCCGTGTCATGTCGTCCCGGAGTCTTAGATAACTATGCTTTGAAAGCAATGTTATGATAAGGTAGGGCTCCATCAAGTTGCTTTGTGACCTTCGTAAAGGTGTAGCTCTCGAGCTAAATTCCCAAGTTCCCGGATTCCACCTCCTCGAACTCCCGAATTATTGGACAACCATCCATACTAGGCCATCCATAAGCTCCATCAAGTTGTCTCATGACCCTCATGAGGGTATAATTCACAAGATCCAGTCTCTCGAACTATCTAAGCAACCATCCATACCGAGCTTCATTTACCCTATATCCTTACCTTCTTTCAAAGTTTAGAGCATCTTTATATTGCGTATTCGTCACTGTCTTTGCTACCTTCTGCATCTGGTGGGTCTTCAACCATTGCTATATTGCTTGTATTTGATATGCCTTTACCCTTGAGCACATCATTGGCTCGAACACGACAATCCCATGCTGTGTGACCTCTTTTCTTACTATAATGGAATTCAATCTCCCGTTTATCTTTATGTGATCTTCTATGAGAGTTTCTGGTTCTGGAATAGAATGCACTTTCTTGCTAAGAATGACCTTCTACATCTTCTGTAGTTCATTTTTCATTAGCTAGAAGAGATGCAATCATATCATCTAGAGATTGAGATTGAATTTGACTGAGAGTAAAAACTACATTGCTGTATTTTGAAGACAGACTATTTAATAGGATAGCTTTGGCATCATCATCCTCAATCGCAGCTTTGACTTCTGCTAGTTGTCTGATCAGGGATCTCAAATTATTGATGTGGCTTGACATAGAGACTCCCGTAATCCATTTTGAACCTATATAACTGAAGTTTTAGGGAAATTTTGGCATTAACTACTTTCGCTCCAAATAATTTATTTAGAGCATCCTAAATTTATTTAGATGATTTGTCTAGGTCTACATGATGAAGTTCAAAGTTGGAGAGAGCAAGGTCAATAATAGCTTTCATTCTATCATCTCTGCTTTGTCAATCTAACAATTTCGATGCATCGGTAGGTGTTGTCCTCTTTCCCGTTTACAATGCCCCACAAATTTTCATTCATAAGTTGCATTTGTATTTTCACTCTCCATGTATGAAAATTTAGACCAGAATATTTTTCTACAAGAATTCCTATTTTAATAAAATAGAGTAAATACAACTGCATAGTTTCTGAAATAAGTAGACATAAAAAATACTAGTTTGCATAGTTCCGTGCCCTAGTGCAGGTATTGTTTTTAGATTTCCGACTAGACAGGATTTCACGAACCTTATGACTGTATGTTATGCCCTCGGTAACTGTATTTTGTTTGTGTCTTTCTTGCTCTACGTCTAGGGAAAATGTTTGTGCCCTTGCAATTCGTGTTTGTTTTTGGCTTAAATACTGACTGTAATGGCTGATTGTAATGGCCTTCAAATGTTTGTGAATCGTGACTCTATTCGCGTCTTATTTCGCGCTCAAAAATACTGTTATTTTCTTGAAAAACGTGCCATTCCGCGACTTAGTTTTTGCTTCAGATTTGCGAGTCCTTGTATGACTGTGTCTGCAATCAAGTACTCGCGACTACGTTTTCTGCCTTCACGAAAAATGAGCGTGCCCTTGATTTCATTCACTATTTGTGACCACACGTTTTTTGCCTTCATGAAAACAAACTTGTTTACTTTGAGACTCAAAAATCTTCTTATGATTTCCTTCGAAAATCAAAACGAAAATGTCTTTATGTCTTTCTCCTTATATTTGCGACTGTGGCTTCGATTACCTTCGATTCAGACTTCTTCATCCTCAGATTCTTGATTATCTTGGATTCAGACTTCGTCAGCCTCGGATTCCATGCCCTAATGGGACTGATTTTCTGCCCTTCTCTCTTTCCTTACTTGGTCTCGCTCTGATACCAATGTTAAAATACGTTCGCAAGGAACAAATAAAGAGAAGGCGGATTGCACACATTTGAGATTGTGTGTCCTTTCATTTATTATAAATGAAGTAGTTACAAAAGGGTTGCTATAGTTACAACCAGTTATAACAAACTTGTAATTAGACACCTTATAAATATGCCTTATATTCTCATACTTTGAAGACATAATTTGAGATTGTGTGTCCGTCTATTTTATTATAAATGAAGTAGTTACAAAGCCGTTTGATATAGTTACAACCGGTTACAACAAACTTGTAATTAGATACCTTATAAATATGCCTTATATTCTCATACTCTGAAGACATAATTTGTAGCAGCATTATACCGATTTTAGCTCAAAAGTCAGATCAATTATTTATGTATCTGGGTCTTCTAAATTTTTTAACTTTAGTTGTAGAGTATGGCATCAAAATAACACCATACTACTGTGAGATGAATTGCTTTGAATCTTTAGTTGTAGAGTATGGCATCAAAATAACACCATACTACTGTGAGAAGAATTGCTTTGAATCCTGTACTTGCTGTTAGTAGTCAAAGCTGTACAGGAAATACTTCTAGATTTGAACATTATAACACCAAATGAACAGAATTTTTCTGTGTTTGTACCTCTAGTTGTTGAAGCCTGTGATGTTTCCAACTGTGTGTTTTCTTCCAGGGTGGCAACATTCTTACTGGTGGTTCAGTTATAGAACATGAAGGAAACTATGTGCAACCAACTATTGTGGAAATATCTCAGGATGCACCAGTCGTGAAAGAAGAGCTGTTTGCTCCTGTTCTTTATGTCCTGAAGTTTCAGGTATTGTAAAATGCTATGAAGAACTTCCATCATTTGGAAGTCAATGGTGCTGCATATAATGAAACATTCTATAAAAAAAAGTTGGCAAACATTCTCTTGAAGATTACATGGAATTTGTTTGTCCAGAAGAACTTTGATGCCAGTAGATTGAGATGTAAAGTTAAAGGAAATGACTTAACAATAATTGAACCGTTGAGATGCAAATTTAAAGAAAATGAATACAAGACAATCGAACTGAAAGCTAACATTGAGATGTAAAGTTAAGGAAATGACTTAACAATAATTGAACCGTTGACATGCAAATTTAAAGAAAATGAATACAAGACAATTGAACTGAAAGCTAACCTGAATCTGGAATTTTGACTGACATGAAATTCATATGTCTTGAAACTAAGCATTTTGTAATGCTTGTTTATAATGTAACTGCTCAAGGACTTTTTGCATTCAATTACTATATCTGATGGCTGATCATTTTGGACACTTTACAGACTTTGGAGGAAGCCATTGAACTAAACAATTCTGTTTCTCAAGGGCTAAGTAGTTCCATTTTCACTCGGAGCCCAGAAGCTATTTTCAAGTGGATTGGGTAAGCCATTGTTCTGGATATGAAATCTGACATGCCACTTTATGATCATGCATGGTATTATGCACTTGTGTTCTATGTATGCCTTTCTTGTGTTGCAATTCCCTAATTCCTCAATTCTCTTTTTTATTCATACTCTCTCACATAAACAGTTTGTTTCAAGTTTCACTATTTAGGTGCATCTTCTTGGAAGCATCGGCTATTTTACTAACAATGCACTGGTGATTTATTCATAAACATAACTAGAGCACAACATCAAGTGTCATAGCCAATAACAATGCACTGGTGATTTATTGATAAACATAACTAGAGCACAACATCAAGTGTCATAGCCAACAGAGTGTCTTTGATCCAATTTATCCTTTGCTTGGTTGCATTTTCCTTTCTCTCTGATTGCAAATCCCTCCCTCTCTCACTATTAATAGTTTATTCAGCTATTTATATCTACACATGTATGAATCCATGTACACAAGCATGCACACTCACAAAAATGATGGATATATAAAGGGCCCTTTCATATGGCCTGCAAATTTTGCTACTGTATACCTTTTAGGCCCTGCTTCAAGATAAACCATATTTTCCATTTTTAGATAAATGTGTTTTTAGATTCATAGTAGGGATTTAAGTTGTGCTTTTAAATATGATTATTATGGGGGTGATTGGCATAGAAAATGTTCAAAGGACCCATTTATAACTTGGACAATGTTTACCAAATCCAACAATAGTGAGGTTGGAAAACAAGAGACGATTTTGAAAGGAGTTAGGCTATGAGTATTTATTAGAGGGGGTACTTGGTTCTTGTCTTGAGCATGAATTATTGCTTCTAATTATTTTTGAGTTTGATAGTGGTAGCTCCTCTTCTAGGGGTCAATTATCCTCCTTAAGTTTATAAAAATATACATACTGTTAAAGTGTTCTATTTGTGGAATAATTTCATTTTACTTCTTATGATTAGAGTAATGCCTTTGGGGAATTGTTTGTGATAATATTTTCTTGAAAAAACATCCTACTGGAAGACTTGCTTAAAAACCAGTCTTTTGTAGAACGATTACTGTCTGCATTCTTGTACCAATGCTAGTGAACCAGTCTTTATCTTGAACACCAGAAAAGTAACTAAGAAACATGATATTTGCGTTGCCCATGTTAACTAGATCAGGTATAAGAGGCAAGATTTAATCCTGGATTTTTGAGTAGATCAAGCTTATCTTTAACATTTACTGTTGGGTAAGGCAAGATCTAATCTTGGATTTTTGAGTAGATCAAGCTGATCTTTAACATTATTGTTGTATAAGTACACTGGACAAAAATCCATTAACAATGTTTTGAGATGATTGTTTACCAATGCTAATTGAGAATGTGAGACCATCTGTTGCATTATAGTACATAGTGCTTGGTGAGAGATGCATTTCTGTTTTTGTTTGTTATTATTCTCATGATCTTAAGTTATAAGTAAAATTAACACCGTAAGCTGTACTTTACACCTTGTAGACATCCTACCGGAGCTTTTACTGTTTATTATGTCTTTCGATAGGTTTAATTTTTAAACAGTTGAAATCAGAAATACTGATTGTATTTAGAGGAAAGACAAGGGGAAAAGAACAAACGAGAAATAGGCAAGGACTTCTTGCTGTTTTAGTGCAGTAGTTTAGCATTGAACATTTTACATGCCGAAGTAATTGACTATTTAGAGCTTAGTTGAGTTCATGGAACTATATTGTTTTTGTTGTTAAAGTGCTCCAGTCAAGGTAGAGCTTTCATCCTCTTCCCTTCAAATCATACCCTTTAGAAATATTTGTTTGCAGTTGTTTATAAAATTTAGTATCAGCTTATATCTACTCAACAATAATCTTACTGTTGGTGCACTGGTTATAGAACTTGCGAAAGCAGCTTTTGGAGGAACTGGAACAAACTTTTCCTGAGGAAATTGAAGCTTACCGGGAATTACGTTCAGCTTCTGCTGCCGTAAGTAAATTGATATTTTAAACTAGAATATTCAATGTCATTGATTGGTGTGTTGTATATGAAACTCATGCTAATCTCATATTATATTCAAATATTCATATGCCATTTGAGAAAATTTATTCTTGGAGGGTCTATTTGTAGTTAAGCAAAAAGATATATGACACAATGGTTCACCGAATCCACTATGAGCCATCTGTGCGGATGATTCACAATACTTTGATCTGAAATGAAAATTTCAATGACATGTCTAAGCTTCTTGTAAACTGTGTTCCTTTTATATCTTGATACGATCTCTTTCAGTGTTTTCCATTTGTATACAGAGATTTAAGTACTTGTATATTATTTTTGAGCGCATGCTTCCAAGATCTTAGTTACTCATATTCTTTGGTTTTGGCTTACCCATTGAAGATTTAAGTACTTCCCATATGTTACCGTTGTCCCGCCCATCCAAGATTTAAGTATCTCCTATTTATTGTTTTTGTATTCCTCATCCAAGTTTATGTACTTGTTCTTTGCTTTTTCACACACCGTCACCAAAGAAGTGGCTAAGAGATCAGGATGATTGTCACAGGATAGAGCACTGGGACTTTTGCTAATTGTTGGGTTTCATCTGGAACTTAGTGATACACATCCGGGCTGATACTCTCTCTGTTGGAGAGTTCTATTTTATGTAGAAGAGATTGTGTCATGTAAGCTGCACTGGGACTTGCTAACTGTAGGGTTTCATTTGGCAGTTAGCAATATCTATCCTAGCTGATGCTCTTTCTGTTGGAGAGTGTTCTACGTTTTGTAGAAGAGATTGTGTCATGCAAGCTGCTCAGTTATTCTTTGTATACTTAGGGTTTGGCAGGATGAATGCGATGCAGAGGAAGGCCACATTATGATGAGCACCTTTAGTCTCAATTGTTTATAGGCCTGTTTAGACAAACTTTAAAGCCTCGCCGCGACCTGATTTCATATTTTAAATCCTTGTTGCTGAAGTAGTGAAATGTTTGCTTTTGCAGGAATTGAAAAAGCAATCGCAAGCACAAGCAAGCTTGCCGAATGGGGACATGAAAGTCAAGACTGAACACTAGTCTTCCAGACTATTTTACAGCTCTGCAGTAAAACACTGTCGAAAATAACTTATCAATGTTGTCACGATCTTCGCAACACAATATTTAACACGTCTTTTATTTTATGTCATCCTTAATCCGATACCTTTCTTTTGTAAATAAGGCATTTAACAACTCCAAAAAGTTAGATAATTTTGTTGGGATGTAGTTTGGTTAAAAGACAAAGGGCGAAACTATAATTATCAGCAGATACAATTGTGACATTTTACAATGTATTCTGGCTTATGTTTTTAACATATGCTTGAGTTCTCCTGGACAAACCAGGATTGACCTATCTTCTTCGTTGGCACACGATGCCTGGCCTTTTATGTGCTAAAGATTTCCTTGTGGGAATTTTAAGAAATTATTTTGTTAGCATATGCGGTATTATTGACCATTCTTACAAATTATGCAATGTCTAGGGTTGAACATTTGTTCTGTATTAGTATATACATTACTACTATTGGGAGCATGTTAAAAGTGTAATAAAGCCCATGTGATATTTATAGAAAACTTTCATTATGTCTCGTCATAGTAGCAATTGTTATCTTATTGCATATCGATGTTATAAATTAAGATGGTGCATGTTAAAATTTGTAAATTTCAATGGTTTTGATGGTACCGACAACAATCTGTTTTACTTGCTCATTCACATCCTCGCAAAGGTGAAGTAATATACAAATAACTAAACTTGAAAGGATAGTCTGGTAGAGGGAAGCGATGTGTTAAAGTAAAAAAATGAGCAAACTAATATAATATTATAATTGAATTCATATCACAAATTGTAGAAGTTTAAACGCCTTTTTTAAAATGGATTAGTGTGGGTTCTATTATGGGGTCTTTAACCTTCCAAAAATATAATTCATTGCATCTTTTACAGAAATGTCCATGAGATATGGCTGAGAGAACACGAAACCTGCCTGAAGGCAAATATACATTGCCATTAAGCTGCTGTTATGCCAAACACATATATTCAATGCATTTTTTACAGAAATATTCACGAGATATGGCTGAGAGAACATGAAACCAGCCTGAAGGCATATATACATTGCCATTAAGCTGCTGCTATGCGTGAAGGCTAAAACAAACCACCAACCAACCAAAAGCCTCAAGACAAATGATGCAGTAACTATTGATAGTCGCCTGGGAAATCCTCTTTTCAACTGACTCCAAAAGTATCAGAACCGAGGACGGTGAAAAGCTAAACATATTATTTCCCAGCCTGCAAAAACTATACTAAGGGCTGGCTAGTACTATTCTTCATCCAGTCTATCAGAGTCATCATCCCTTTTCCAATTAATAGTCGGGCTTTTGAAATGATCAATCTTAGTAGCAGAATTAGTAGACTAATCACCCTGCTGATCTAGGGCTTATAGCACTAGTACAGAGCTGATCCAACAAACAAGCATTCTCTTTGCTCTGTTGACTGCTGGTGACGATAGATTTTGAAATCCTTTGCGGAAGGTGCTGCAGTCAACCTGCCATTATGGCCGCAAAAGGACTTGTGAGTGATAAGAATATCTTGTGGCAAAACCAAATGTTACTAATGACACGAAGCATTCTACAATCAGGATTTTAGAGTTGTACAAGCGATTCTAAGATGCACCAGCATGTATTTAGAGGCAGTTTTTGGAGGATATTTTTGGATTTTTTTGAAGCCATTGAGGGGAGGGAAAGGAATTGGGAGAGGAATTTGGGGTGGATTGCAATGTTTGTGAGATGTTAACAATTTAATGTTACTTTAAATTTAATGTCCATTTGATCATCATGTGGCAGTTTCAATTGTAAAGTTGAAGTCCATTTGACCTTTATATGGAAGTTAAAATACTCATAATATCATGGGCATGTGGTGGTGATTGGAGTTCAATTTTTTTTGTCAATATATTTTTGAACTGAACACATTGGTGTAGCTAGATTTATTATTAAATGATAAATTTGTCGGTAACATAGTAGAGTCATTAATCAATGTAGTATATGACAAATCCAAGATAAAACATCCCTTATAAATGGCATGCTAAAAATCCTTGCGAATGTGATCATTAAAAGAATTGAGGAAGAATTGGGGGGAGAAGAAATTCTTCTCCAAAAGCGAGAGAGGCTTTAGAAAAGATGAAGAGTGTATTGGACGAGTTGCAGTGTTACATGAGATTGCTATAAGGCAAAGGGCCAAGCTCAAAAAGCCCTCCTATGTGGTTTTCATAGACTTCAAGAAGGCATATGATGTGGTTTAGCATGAGGTTTTTTAGGAAGTTTTGTGTAACCGGAGTGAAGGGGAAGGCCCTTCACATTATCCAAGAATTATACAATGGATCTTTAGTGCGAGTTAAGTATGAAAACCTTATGTTGTCCCGTCCTTGTTAAAAGAGTAGTAAGACAAGGGTGCCCGACATCCCTAACTCTCTTTAATATCTTCATAATTGATATTCTGAAAGATTTTGAAGGGATGTGTGTGTTGCAGAGATTATTGCCAAGTTGATGTTTGTTGATGACCTTATGGCAATGGCGAAGTCAGTAGAAGATTTGAAGTTGATGCTACAAAAGGTTCATATCCGGAGTGATAAGTCAAGAATGGAATCTGGGATCGACAAGTGCAAGGTTACGGAAATCTTTGGTGATCAAGGAAAATTGGACCAACATGAGTTTATGATTGGGGATAAGCGAGTTTGTGTTCGTGACAACTACAAATATCTTGGGATAGAAATTGACCCGCAATTGTCTAGTGAAAGAGTCATTAAGAAAGAGCAATAGTAGGTAGCAGGACTATTCATGGGGTTCAACACTTTTTGGCTTCTCGAATATTTCATACATGGTTGAAGATCTTAGCCTTCAAAGCATTAGTCTTCCCAACACTTACTTTTATTGCATAGGTGATAGGCATGTTTGATGTGGCCAAGCAGAATACCCTCTAAAGAGTGGTAGTGGAGGTTATCAAATGGATCTTTATGAAGTTGTCAACATCCAAAATGAGTGTGCAGGTGGTTATGCATCAAGAATTTAACATTTGCCCGATCCCAGTCTTCAATGCTGGCCAAAGGGCTTGGGCCTTGGAAAAGTATGGAGAGCTCAAAACATTTACTGTAGATTTAGTAAACAACCCCCCCACCAAGTAGGGTGGGAGAAATATGGACCTAGATCCAGATAACAACCAAGTGGCTTAAAAAAAACGTCCCCAAGGTGGATGGTAAGAGTTCTCTTGTGCAGAATGAGGCTTGGGATGTCTGAAATAATAACACCTATATAGTTTGAAGGGATGGCCCCAACAAAAGAATGTAAGGAACCAAGGTAGCTCCTATTAGCATTGAATGATATGTGTGTCCTGCATCAAGCTTAATATATCTCCAGAATGCGTGTGTGCAAACGAGTAGAAAATATATGCTATCCATCAAACCATAGTGACAAACAACATATATGATGTAGAGTGTTAATAATGCAAGCTATGTGTACAGTCTTGGTTTTGTAATTTTGTAAATATATGAATGTTTTTGTATTTATTGAATATAACTATGTACAAGGAGAGAGATAACACCAAAGCTACCTAATGAGAGCCTTGTGGGGAGGTGAGGTTGAGCCAGGAGAAATGAGAGGTGTAAGCCTTAGTTGTGCCAATGAAGAATGTTGACATGCAATTGGTGCAAAAGTAGTATCATGTAGGAGGAGAGGAAAGTATGTCTATGAGGACTTGAAGTGTGAGAGCTGCAAGAGATGAGATATGTAGGAGAAGATTTATGAAAAATCTGGGGAGGGCGATAGCCAGTAGATGTAACATGTGTGTGAGAAGGCCTATTTGGAGAGCTACGAGGGCTAGAGCTGCTAGATATAACATGTTTCCTAGAAGGCCTATAATGAGACCTAGGAGGGCTAGAGTTGCTAGATATAATGTGTGTGCTAAAAGGCTTATCAGGAGACCTAGGAGGAATTGTAGAAGCATGACGAGATATCATGGGAAGAGCGGTCTTCGAAGGATTATCTCGAATTGAGACAACTTAATACTGGTGAATGAACTTAACACATTGGTATAGAAAAGATGGGATAACCCTAAGAGCACACAACCAAGGGAGAACTAAACACATGACCCCTAGACCACGAGTGGAAGCAGTTGGGAATGAGACTTGTGTAGTAACATGGCCAATAGTGACAGGTAGAATATTATGTCCATAACAAGATATAGAATTGTGTGCAATGTGCCGTATAAAATAATTGAGGAAGTGAAGTAGCTTGAAAGTACATAGATTATCCTTATTATGTGGATCAACCGAAACATTATGGATATGAACTTGATTAATAGATGTGCGAATATACAAAGTATTAAAGACAATAGTATCATCTATATAAGAGCCATTAAAAGTAATAACCAGTGCAGAAGGTGGTGTAGGGCCAACAATGCCAATCATCACATCCAATGGGTAATCATAAGAAGGCGAAGGTGGTACCACACGATAAGTATTATGCACTTTGGTAGTAGATTGGTCAGTATTGTGACTAGGCAATGAATTATTAAACATTTTTCAACTTTTGATTATCATTGGTAGGGTTAGAGGATTCAGTGGGCTTATCCCATTTGATGACATTTGCATCATTAAGATCTTTTATTATGTGTCTCAGCTTGATACATCGATTAGTGAGGTGACCAATGCATTAATGATAGTCACAAAAAGCATTAACATAAAAAATCTTACTATGAGACTTGCTTGCATCAACCTCAAGTGGTGGAGGGAGAGACACAAGATTGCACTCAAGTAATTGGCTTAACATAATGTGCGGAAATAGGGTAAACACATAAATTATCTTCGTGTAGGTTGTAATTCTAGCTTAGTAGGTTCGGAGACAACATCAACAATGTCCTTAGTAGTAGCTTTATCATCAGTAGCCTTGCCTTTGAATGTAGATTTGCTTGGGAACTTGACATTAGGTGTAGGAGAAAAGCTAACATCATACTTAAGCTTATTCATATGTAGTAATTTGGCCTCACGTTCTTTGAGAGTATGACATAGATGATCAAATGAGGAAAATTTATCAAAGATAATGGAGTCTTGGAAGGGAGCAAGCAAGCTTTGTGTTAAGAGAGCTTGAAGTTCCTATCAACTAAGATATTATTCATTTGAGTAAAACATAGTCTTATAGCATAAAAAAGAATCATTGATGTGCTCATTAGATCCTTGATGAAATTTAAACATTTGAGCAAAGGAAACTGTGTCGCCAATGTTGATAGAGAACTGTGCAAGAAATTGATTTGCCAAAGTGGTGAAAGATTGCATATGGTGTGTTGGTAAATCATAGAACCATTGTAAGGAAAATTTCTTGATACTTCGAGGGAAAAACGTGGTGAGTAAGATGTTGTGAGATGCGTAGTTGAAAAAAGCCACATGAAATTATTAAAGATGTTTTGCACGGTCACTCTTGCCATCACACATAGGAAGCTTAGGAGAAACAAAACCAAGAGGCAAGGGATAAGAAGCCACTTCTGGGACAAGTAGATTATGAAGTAACTGAGTAGAATCCATAGTACAAGAAGTAACACATCCACCTTGTTGTAATTGTAAGATTTGAGCTTGTAAAGTATGGACAAGGGTTTAAAGGGTTTGCATGCTAGAAGAAGAAATATGTGAAGCACTATGATTACAATTAGTAACAACGGTTGATGTAGGAATAGACATAGAAACATTGTGCATTAGGGCACTTGGTGCCTGCGATGTAGACATGGTGGAAGTAGGAATATTATATGTCTCTAGATTAGATTGAGAAGTATGCTTAAGTTGCTCCTGGGAAACATATAGAAATATGTCAATATGAACAAGATTTTCTTATAAGAAATGTTCCATATGTTGCTCCTCATCCTCATGAAGGGCATGGAAATGATTCTCAGAGTTAGCATTAGACCCTTCACCTTGTACATGGTCAATGATGATAGTCAAAATAAAATTAGCAAAGATATCAACAATGTTATAAGAGCCAACTGTAGGGATTGTAAAACCATGTTGTATATTGACATAAGGGGAATAATATCTCATGGTAGCAAAAGATTGAGAATCCCTAGGCTTAAGGAAAAGATTGTAGAAGAGTTGAGGATTAATCATGATTATAGATAGAAAGACAAAAAGACCACTAAGAGAAAATAAGAAGAGCATATAAAGACGAACCCTATGGCAGCTAGGGTTTGAGCCATAAATATTTGATTAAGAAGTTAGGTTCACCAAAATGTTTACAATATTTTTAAGATTAATAGATTGTTATGTAGTGCACAACACTAAAAAGGAATGTACGGTTCGTTACATGGGTTATTCTGACTAATTAACTTCTAACATTAATTGTACAATATCGTAATAACACATTAATACAACCAACAAGTAAATATAAGCTCATATACACAAGAGAAAGATAAAATTAGCTATAAAAGAGTGTATAAGAGAGATTTGGGTATGATAATAATGGTATAGCTCTGATACCAAATGATAGAATAGAATAAGATTGCAATGACCAAAGAGGGACGGAAGCCTCACAAATATTATTGATCATGAAATCAGATTACATAACAATGCAAGAGCTATAATATTTATAGATATTAGACAACCTCATATGGATAGACATGACACCCTAGCAGGCACCAACTACAAGATGATAAGACCCATCTCACATGCACATGTAATTACTACTAATACCAATATTGAATGTTATCCAACATAACAATATTGAATGCAAGTCACTAGACTAGAGTGCACATGTTGCACATTATTAAATAAAAGACAATGCAATAAAATGCAATAAATATGCCTATGCTAAATTATGCTAACATTCCCCCCCTTAATTTTGCATAGTTTCCAATGAAGTGGAGAGGAACTCTCTGAACAGTGTGAATTTGTCACGTGCAAGTGACTTAGTGAAAACATCTGCCTTCTGTTCAGCTATAGGACAGAACTGGAGCTGTATGTTGTGCTTCAAGACATGCTCGTGTATGAAATGAACCTGTACTTCAATATGCTTGGTTCTCTCATGAAATACTGGATTGTGAACAAGCTTCAGAACTCCTTCATTATCAACATATACTGGAGTAGATTTCTGTTGTGGTAGACCAATTCCTTCCAGTATTCGGCGTAGCCATATTGCTTCACAAATAGCTTCACCTGCAGCTCGATACTCTACTTCTGTAGAAGAGCAGGAAACAAAGTTCTGTTTCTTGACTTCCCCATGATATCGGTCCAGATCCCATAAAGAAGACGAAGCCTGATGTTGACTTCCTATCATCCATGTTTCCTGCATGATCTGAATCTGAATATCCTGTCAAGAAGAAGTTGTCGTTCTTCTTGTACTCTAGACCAAGGTCAACTGTACCCTTTAGATATCTCAATATTCTCTTTGCTGCTTTCCAATGACATATTTTTGGTTCTTGCATGAAGCGTGATAAATAGATGACTGCAAAGCTGATATCTGGTCTAGTATATGTCAGGTAAATGAGACTCCCGATCAACTGCCGATAGAGAGTTGCATTCACCGGTGGTGATGGATCAGAACGAGATAACTGAAGTCTCGCTTCCATAGGTGTAGCAATAGGAGTGTAGTCCATCATCCTGAATTTCTTGAGCGTTGTCTTGGTGTATTTCAACTGTGACACAAAGATATGATTCTCTTTTTGCCATACTTCCAACCCAAGACAATAGTGCATGAGCCCGAGATCTGTCATGTCGAACGATCGATTAAAATCCTTCTTTGTTGCATCGATCATCTTTACAAAACTGCCTGTAATGACTAGATCATCGACATAAACAACCACAATGACAATCTCCCCCCCTTGCTTTTTGAGGTAGAGATTGGGGTCATAAGGATTCCTTTCGAATCCATGACTTATGAGATGCTCATCAATTTTGATGTACCATGCCCGGGGTGCCTGTTTTAGGCCATATAGAGATTTTATGAGTCTGCATACCATCATCTCTTTTCCTGGTATTACATAACCCTCTGGCTGAGTCATATAGACTTCTTCTTGCAAATCTCCATTAAGAAAGGCACTTTTCACATCCATTTGGTGGACTTTCCAACCAAATTGTGCAGCTAGAGCAAAGATCATCCTGATTGTCTTGATCTTGGCTGTGGGAGAAAATGTCTCCTCATAATCAATGCCTTCTTGTTGTGCATACCCCTTTTCTACAAGCCTTGCTTTATACTTGTCAATAGTCCCATCTGATTTGTACTTAGTCTTGAATATCCATCTACATCCAATGGGTTTCTTCCCTGGTGGAAGGTTGACAAGTTGCCATGTGTTGTTCTTCATCACTGACTGATACTCTGAATCCATGGCATCTTTCCAAGATTTTGATTGTAGGGCTTCCTGAACTGTAGATGGCTCAACTGTTTCAACAACTCTGCTCATTAGGGCATAATTGACCTCTTCACGAGCTTGACTGTGAGTTCTAGGTCTAGGATTGGATGATGTGCTAGGTGCTTCATCCAAATTTGCATCTCTTATTAATTGAGTATACCATTTAGGTAACTTCTTAGATATTCCATTGGCTTGTGGTGGATCCAAGTTTTCACCATCATCCAATTCATCACTGTCATCTTCAGTGGGAACATCAAATTCTATCTTCACAAGAGGTGTATTCTGCATGTTTGTTGAGTCGTTGAGTGGAGCATCTGCTTGTTTCTTCTCAAAGAACTCAACATCCCTACTTGTGTATACTTTCTTTGCTTTTGGATCCCATAATCTGTACCCAAGTGCTTCTTCACTGTATCTAATGAATATCAGTTTCTCAGCTTTCATATCCAACTTGTTCCTGTTCTTCTTGGGTATGTGCATGCTATCTTTACACCCAAATACTCTTAGGTGTGTAATTCTATGGTTTCTGATTTGACCATGCTTCTTGAGGTGTCACTCCTTCAAGAGCTACTGTGGGCACTTTGTTCAACAAATAGACTGCAGTTCTTGCAGCTTCTACCCAAAATGTCTTTGTTAAACCTGAGTCATCAATCATACATCGCACCATTTCCATGATAGTACGATTCCTTCTCTCAACTATACCATTCTGCTGTGGTGTGTGAGTAGGAGGCATTTGTCGACGAATCCCATGAGCTTCCAGGTAAGTCTTGAACTCATTGCTTGTGAATTCCCCCCCTCGATCTGAGCGGATAGTTTTGATCTTGCGACCAACTTCATTCTCAACAAGTGCTTTGAACTTCTGAAATGTCTCAAAGGCTTGACTCTTGTTTCTTAGACAATATATCCACATCTTTCTTGAGTAGTCATCAACACAAAGCATGAAGTATTGACATCCAGAATGACTTGGTTGCATGGGCCCGCAAAGATCGGTGTGCACCAAATCAAGCTTTCCCTTAGCTCTATATGTGTTCTTCTTGAAGGGTACTCTGTGTTGCTTTCCAGCTAGGCAATTGTGACACTTGTCAATGTTGTGCTTGAGTGTAGGCAATCCTTTCACCATGTTGCCCTTTTGAAGTGTTTGGAGATAGCCAAAACTGATGTGACCATATCTGCGATGCCATAGTTCTGCAGATTGTGTGTCTTTGGCCACTAGAGCTTGATCATCCTTGTGGGAAAAATTAAGTTGGAACATGTGTCCCACATTGGAGGCTCTTGCTACAATCTTGGAACCTCTTGACTTATCTCTTATCAAGCACACTTTTTCTCCATTATTGGACTGTCAAAATCCAACTTCAAGTTATGATTAAGGAGTTGACTAACTGATAGAAAATTCTTGGTCAACCCAGGTACATATAATACTTTATGTGATTCATTGCAGTCTTCTTGTTCCAAGAGGTAGTGAAATGTTTCCTATCCCCTTGACTCTGTATGATGAGTGATCACCTAATGACACATGGTTCATATTAGGTGAGTCATGCAGTGTGTGTACAACCAGATTCTTACGTCCAGTCAGGAGTCGAAGTTGCTCCCGAGTCAACATACCAGATATCTTGTATGGACTTGGTTTCTTCATCAAATTGATCAGAATACATGTGGTGTCCTTCATCTGAATCATCCTCATGTTCGGCAGATGTACCCTCAAAGTTTGGGTTTTCTTTGTCTCAAAAACCACTTTTCAACCTTCTCATTGTTGCTTGAACTTGAGAGTATGCCTTTAGTTGTGATAGTATTGTTGACCCTGATGGCATTCTTGAGTTCTTGAATTCCTTGATAGAACCCTATTTGCTAGGAACTTATCCCATACAATCCTTGATGCCGATGTGGCATCCTCTAATGCAAATGGGGTTGCACATCTTGGTCGTTGTCACGTTGACAAGATGATCAACTTGGGACTTCTTGTGATTGGACTGAAATTTCCCCTGTCCTTTATGATTGGAACTTAGTTGTCTTGCTCATCATCAATGATCTTTGTTGTTTTTCCATCTATAATTATCCATAGGTCTTCAAACTCAAGTAACATCTTGATCTTCGGTTTCCATGCATAGCATAGTTGTCTCCTCTAAGCAGTTGTGAATCTGGCAAGAAGACAACTTTGGTGCTTGTGCACCTATTTCTGCAATCTAAATTTCTGAAACTCTGAATTTCTGACAAAGGGTAAGGCTCTTATCACTCCAAGTTTATGGTCTCCCTCTCAATATACCGTCAGGCCGATATACCAAACATTTCTATATATGCTCCCTTACGATATACCCGATCGGTATGTGTAAGAAGATCACCCTTTCACTATACCCATCAGTACAGAAAGAGGTGTTAACGCATGTGAAAGAATTTAGTACGTGGTAAGTAGATAGTACGGAGAGGCGTTTTTGCAAGCACAAATGGATGGGAGGGCTCAAATGTGTGTGTATTGTGTCCTTATTACTCCCCCATCAATTTTATAGGGTCAATGCCTAGATGACATTTAGGCAGCTGTGTTAGGCATTAAGTGTAATAGTAGTCGCGCTGGCATCACCCGTAAGTGCTTCCCAAAGGCATCGTATATACCTAACGCTGCTATGAGATCAAAGATCTCATGTGATAGAACCAAACATAAAATAAAAAATTTTGCACTCTTTTTTTTTTTTCACTTTATGCACCAAGATTAGTACAAAATGCTCCAAAATTACATCAAAATGAAGTTTTTGTGTCCCCCCCTCTTTAGAAAAAAATGGTCTAGAATCACAAAATACATAATTTAGGCCAAAAATATTTTTTACCCACCAATAGGTGTTTTTTCCGCTAAATTTAGCGGTGGATCTAAATGTGTTTGGTGAGATTCTAAATTTGGAAATTTCCCAAAAATTATGGTAATTTCTCCAAATTTTCTAAAAAAATAATTTAATAAAAAATATGGAGAGAGTGGGAATTGAACCGCTGACCTGTTTGTTCCTAAGATCTAAACAAATAATCTGAATATTGTTTTCACCTTTTCTCATAAACCATGATATGGGTTTTTCTAAAATTTTTACAATAGTATCATATAATATTTTTCTTAAAATCCACAAAATTTTAGAAGAATTGGAATCTTTTTTTTTGAGATCTTACCAATTTACTAGCTAGATCTGATTTTTTTCAGAAAAAATGATCCGACTTGTACAGACTTTTCGTCATATGTAGAAGCTGAATCTAAAGATGATGTAAACTGTAAAGTTGTGTGCCTCCTTATATTTCTAGAAAAAAAATGGCACATCAATCTGACATTGTATGAAAAAATTACGTCCTTTTTTCTAAGAGTTATCTGCTAGAATTTTGTTGACGAGACTGCTTCAACCTTTGCTCCCAAATTCTTCACACCTCCAGTTTCAGATCTGATTTTTTTTTCACTCTTTTTTTTTAGATCTGTAATTTTTTTTCAAGATCTTTCTCCTTTTTTTTTTAAGATCTTTTTTTTTCACAAATTTTTTTTTTTTTTTTTTAGATCTGCAATTTTTTCCAAGATCTTTCTCCTTTTTTTTAAAGATCTCCAAATCTAAAATATTCCACCAATATGTTAGATCAATTGGCTATGCCAATGACTAATAAAAAAAATTTTACCTTCCAAATAAGTGGATAGGTCAAATTTTAGTTGATGGATGCTTGGGAGGAATGGAGGCTGCAGGATGCTTCAATGGCTCTCCTTTGATGCAGATCTTCTTCTCCAATGGATCCTCTCCAATAGTGCTCCTCTTCAACCTTGCTTGGATAGAACCTGCTCTGATACCAAATGATAATAATGGTATAGCTCTGATACCAAATGATAAAATAGAATAAGATTGCAATGACTAAAGAGGGACGGAAGCCTCACAAATATTATTGATCATGAAATCAGATTACATTACAATGCAAGAGCTGTAATATTTATAGATATTAGACAGCCTCATATGGATAGACATGACACCCTAGCAGACACCAACTACGAGATGATAAGACCCATCTCACATGCACATGTAATTACTACTAATACCAATATTGAATGTTATCCAACATAACAATATTGAATGCAAGTCACTAGACTAGAGTGCACATGTTGCACATTATTAAACAAAAGACAATGCAATAAAATGCAATAAATATGCCTATGCTAAATTATGCTAACAGGTGCTACGACTGGAGAATCTAGGAGTGCAAAGAATAGATATGCTTTGCTTTTGATACTGTGACTTGGAATTGTCTTGTTGCAGGATCGTAAAAATCGATTGGGATTTATAATCTAGTCCTACCCTTTTTGTATGGTCTTGGAAACCTTTGGAATTGAGTTTTGTAAATTTCTAGGTCATTCGATGGCTTGAAAAAGTACTTTGGTGTCAAACCATAGTTATCACACAGTCTCGAAACCATTTGCAATCACCTAAATCACACAAAAATCCTAAGCATGGGTAGGAGACCTTGTAAGAAGGTTAGTGTTTGGGTTAAATTTCAATCTGTGCACCACCTATGTCAACACTAATATGAATAGGCCACAAACCACATATACGTATCCAACTAGCATGTAATATCTACACGAATTCAACTAATTGGCAACTTGAAACGATTTAATCATGCTTGATAGGATTGTTCTTTTGCTAAGACTTTGGAGTGAGGAACTTGGTCTGTTTGGGAATGAGGGAAGCTAGACTCCTTGACCTGGTTTAGTGTTTCATAACTGTAGTAATGACTGCCCTAATGGATGTGCATCCACTTTAGGAATATTTAGGGAGCTTTGAGTGCCTTTTGTGAGTCTTGCAACTGAGTGTGCCAATAGAGTGCCAAGGTATCACCAGGTGACTAAATAAGGTGATGATAACTTGCTTATATAGGGTTCTAAAGGTAAATTATTATGATAAGATCAACATATGAAGATCAAAAGACATAAGATGAGCATAAATTTGTTTTTGGGAGGAATTGGGGCGATGGCATCCGAAGCAAAGCCAAAGAAAGGTCCGTGCCCTAACCCTACTCTTCGCAGAGATTCGTTCAAGGTGGCAGCATGATTTATATCGAGTGGGAATGGTTGTGCAAAGAACAAGAATTTAGTGGGAGGAGCTCTTGGTAGTCGGGGTGTTGCTCATCCCTCTCTGTTGCCTTCATTCAAGGATGCATTGGGTAAACATGACGGTTATGCTTCTGGCAACTAGGCATACCTGGTTGATTTGGCTGAAGACATCCCTTCGCTTGTGGTGGAAAACACAGAGATGGAGGATTATTTTCTGTCCTTATCTTGAGATGTTGTGATCAGTCATTTCAATGGCTTATGGCCTTCCTCTTCTGAACTCTTCCAGTGGGTTTTTGAACATTGGTCCAAAAGGTGCGAAATTTCTCTCTGTTATAGAGGATTTTTTACTGTGCATTTTAGAGATCCAGAGGACTATCAATGCTTCCTGTCACAGAAGGCCAATTGTTTTGGGGTAACGATGGTTTATTTTTGACTCCATGGTTTCCAAATTTTGACCCTAACTCTCTTTCGATTACTAAAAGACCTGTTTGGGTTAAGCTCCCTAACCTTCCCCTACATATTTGTATGCTTTGGACACGGGGGTTCACTTAGTAAAAGTATGGTATAACTCGTGCGTTCGAAGGGTATTAAAGAATACCCTTAATTC
Organism: Taxus chinensis; assembly: GCA_019776745.2. Classification (NCBI taxonomy): domain Eukaryota; kingdom Viridiplantae; phylum Streptophyta; class Pinopsida; order Cupressales; family Taxaceae; genus Taxus; species Taxus chinensis. The sequence goes on along the minus strand of CM034156.1, from coordinate 69,052,270 downwards.
TAGTTTTTACCTCTTATTATTCAATTTATAATACCCCCTCCCGTTATATTATTAGAATGAAAATACCCCATACTTTTTTTATGTACCTTACTTACCTATTTTTCCATGACAATTTTATTTACCCCTTTTTATTTCTACCCTAAAATATTAAACATAAAATATATCATGTTTCTCACTCAATTTTTTTAATATGCATTTCTCTTGAAAGATAGTTTGAAGTCATTCAAGACCTATTACCAATTACCTTATAAATGTTAAGCTTTATTCATTTATCAATAATTCTTCAAATAATTAAGATTGTGAAATGATATCACTTGTGTTGAAAAACATACTCAATCCTCTAGTTTTCTACAATCTTATTATTTCTTGGTTAAGAATATCTTAATTGAGATTTCTTTATTAAAAAAGAGATCATAATTTAACTTTATGACAACACTCCTTAAATTGCAACTTTAAGGTATTTAGTTTTAAAAACTAGGGTTCAAATGTTTTAGTTTTATATTAAAATTAAACCTCCCTTTCCTTTGGCCCACCTCTCTAACCTACCCCCACTACCTGATTCAAAATATTAATAAATTAAACCCTTTCACCCCCTCTTGTCTAGCGGTATATTGACTTTAATTTTATTTATTTTAATTGCCTCAATATGAACTCACGTGCTAGGATAATGCCTAGCTAATGAACCCCCGGTGATTTCACCCAACATATGTTTGAGAAATTTTATGCAGAAAGACACTGTCATTTTCAGTTGCTTACCCTTTTGTATTGATCCATCTAGTACAATTTATTCTTCAATCAATACACTCTCAGAAAATGAATTTGTTTTAGCCAAAGTCTCCAAGTGGCATTCAACAACTGCATTTTCATCTTCTATACCTATCATTAATTCTTTTAACCGAGTCAATGCTCGTTGCATATGTTCTAAGCTATCTTGTACTTCTTTGAATTGATTTGTCACTTGGTGGATGATTTGCTTTACCCATTCATCAATAGCCTTGACTTTATCACATACTTCTTTAACTTCTTTGATCAAATGATAACTTACGTGCTCTTGTACTAGTATTGGCTGAGAAGAAGGTTTAACAACCTTGGTGATAATTTCACATAGCTGGGAGATCTGCTCATGGAGTTTGGATTTCTTTGCTTTCTCCCTTTCTAGCTTGAGGAACAAAGTATCAATCAATGTCTAGGTATATTGTTTTAATCCCTTAGTGGTGACTTCCCCCAGTGGCACTTTGGTCAATGATATATCCACTGCCATCAGTTCTCCCTTTTTCTTTCCCTTAGCTGGAATTGATATTTCTACAAACTTTTGCCCTGATGACTCAACAACTAGCTTTGAAGTTACTTTACCAGCTTTTGGTTTTTTAACTCTTCCTCCAAGGCTTTTGAGTAGGTGTAAATCTTCTTCTTCCAGGTTTATTACTTCCCTAGCCTCTGGAAATATTTACAAAGCCAACCAAGATGAGAAGTTATTATTTGGGGAATGAGAAACATCAATATGTATCACCATTTCTTGCTCAGGCCCTGTCATGTCGTAATTTAACATTGTATGATGGCTCTCTCCTTCTGTGCCATCTAGGGAAAGTGCTCTTTCGAATTCTGCCATCTGTGCCATCTAGGGAAAGCGCTCTTTCGAATTTCTGCCATCTGTGCCCTCAATTCTTCTATAGGAGGAGGTGGAGAACTGGGTGGTGGAAGAGGAGGATTGTATGTGAATGATGTTGGCTTCAATGGCGGAATAACTATGATTTCCTGTGGTGTCGGAACTGCTGAAGTGTTATGAGTTGATATAGGAGAAGCTTTGTCAGTAAGCGGTACTTGTGTAACAAATGAAGACTTTCCTTTATCCAATGCTTGAGACCATTTGAGAACTTTTAACTTCTCTGGTCTTCTGCTGCTTTCACCATCATGTTTCCTTTTGCTGAAATTCCCCATTATCTGATGCATTAATGCTTCATCCAAATAGTATCCTCTTTGTAACAAACAATTTGAGGTATTAACAAGGACTACTGAAGACCTTTCCTCAATTATTTTGCTACCACCTATACCGGTTTAAAGAGAAGCTTTATCCCCTCCCATTTAATGCTATGCATCAAGTATCACATGCCCATCGTGAGGAAGGTCTGCAGGTATTCTTGCCAAATCAAAATCAAAAATTTGTCGAGCTGTCAATCTACTGAAATCTCTTTTCCCAACTTCAGTTTCATTCCTGCATTTCATCCATAAATCTTCCAATGAAGGGATGTACATGTATTCTAGGGAGACTATTTTCTTCTCTATTCCATTAGGATCAAAATTCATCGTGGCTTGGAAAGATTCCTGCTCATAGTAAAGAAACATTTCAGCTTGGATATTTCTGTCTTTGTAAATACTCTAACAACTATAGTGGTCAACTATGATTGGTCCAAGCTAATTGTTGGCACATGCTGTTTTGATTGTAAGTCCTGCAATTCCACAATCTACCTGTATAGCTCTATGATAATCCACTTATCATTGAGATATCTTGGTAGCTTGATTGGTGCACCTGAGAAGCCACTAACCCTAAGATAAGCGAAATCAACAAACTGAATGAAGACACAACCATACTGAGAGACAACTTCCCAAGCTTCCTTGCTCACTCTGTTTTCCTTCATATCACTATTTAGTCTGCAAATGACTTCATAAAATAAGCCATCATTTACTACCCTCTATTCCTTATAGTATTCAAGTATCACTAGTTGTGGGTAACACTCATAGATAGGATCCTTAGAAAGTATCCCTCTTCTATCCAGCTTGGAGAACACCCCTTCTGAGGCTGCAACATACACAAGATATGAAGTCATTTTGAAGTTGAGTGTCTGCCTAACCTTTTTGAGCTGCTCACCAATGTTGTTGCTTATGATTTTTTCTCAATTGATCATTGAATTAGCTCTGTTGATTTCAATTGTCCTGACGAAATAATACATCCATGAGTGGAAGTTCTTTGCGTTACTTTCTCCATTTATTCTACATAGATTTTGGGTGATGTCATCAACTTCCTGTATCATATTTGATCTAGGAAGGGTCCTTGAAAATTTAAATGGTTGCCTAGATTTCTTCATATAGCTCTTGTTCATAATGCCTACATAGTCCATCGTGTTTGTTGGTGCCATTTTTGAGCTTGCACCATTTTGCCCTAAATTTTTACTTCATTCTGCGTGCTCTTAAACATTTTTCTCTCAAATTGGTGATCTGCAACTTTTCCCTCCAGTCGAATGCCTTGAAATGCTCACAAACTTGTTGTTTTGCCCCAATTTGAAAGAAATCTGCATGTGTGCCCTATTTTGTGCTCTAATTTTTCCAAAATATGCGAGCTCTGCCATTTTTTCTTTTTGCTCGATTGTGGAAGTTTAAAATTGATCGATTTGCACTTGTATGCGATTGAAAATCCAATTCTATGATAAAAATGCTTTGAAAACATGTTTCAGTTGGTTCAATTTCGAGAAATTTTCCGTCCTTAGAGAAAAAATCGAATTCTAGGGCATCCCTGGTGTTTTCTGTGTTTTGACGGTTAGACAGACATCATTTGCCCATTAATTTCTTCTTCAGCATTCATCGGTAGCGTGGCTTGTTATAATTGGCTGAGGGACGATGGAAAATTGTTTTAACTTATCACTTTTTGCTTTTTTGGCAAAAGGGCGAATTTGGTCCCATGGCTCCGCTTTACTCTGATTGGTCCTAATGTGTTTACATGGCGTGTTTTGATTGGAGGAGTGGCGGGTCTTTTTGTGCCTTAAGGCATTTTGGAAAAAGAGTTAAAGAGCAAAGAAAATGCCTAGGGCTTGCAACGAATCAGAATGGAACACATGGTAGCTTCAGAGCCAAGGATGAAATTGTGGGTGGTTGGGTTCTTTTGAATTTTTTTGACTTTATTTGGTTAAAAAATTAAAGTCACAAAACAATTTGGAACTCCACAACGAAACACATGTGGACACGTGGTAGGATCCGGGCGGAGGGGGATGTGAAATGGCAGAAGACTTAGAGATTTTTTGTCTTTTTTGGTAAAAGATATGAAAATACAAGAATGAGCCGAAACCCCGCAACGAATCACAGAGGGACATGTGGCAAGGTCAGAAGTGAAACTTCGGGCCTCGGGGGAAAATTGAGATTTTTCCCATTTTTTTGGCATTAAAGTATGAAATTAAAAGGAGTAGCACAAGCCCACAACATATCAACAACCGACACGTGTCTGGGACAGAATCGGAGGTGCGGGCCCACAGAGATAAGTTGGAAAATTTTCCTTTTTCCAAAAAAGGTGGAAATGTGTAGAATTAAGCCGCGATTCCGTTGGGACCCACATTGGGACACGTGTCAAGCTCATTTTCAAAGTACGGAGGGGTGGAGAAAAATGTCAATTTTTTTACATTTTTCCAAAAGTGTTAAAATGTCAAAAAGTGATCCCAAGCCCATTTCCAATCACATTGTGACACGTGGAGGGCTTAGATTAAAGGATAAAGGAAGATCAACAGTAACTGTGCATTTTTGAGTTTGGCCGACATTTGAGCTCCAGGAAGCTTGGAGATGCGTTTTTTGTATCAATTTTCATCGAATTTTTGACAAATTCATGTCATTTGTGCCAGCAAGGACCAATGCAATCGATTTTGACAATCAATTTGAAGATCAGAGGTGTTTTTGAAATTAATTTTTTCCCTAACCCGTCCAAAAACGTGAAATATCAGATCCAAAAGTTACAGAGTCAATTTTTGGAGGGATAAGGATGAAATAATGAAAGGAAGGGGGTCTGCAAGCTTTGAAGATGAAAAACGTGCCTCCACAATGGATAATGATGCGAATTTTGCAATGATTCATCTCTTTTTGAGACAACTGGCAACTTTTTGGACATGTTCTGTTAAACGTCCCTGTCTGTGAATCATGAAGAATTTTTGTAACAAATTTGATCCTTTGACATATTCTTTTCTTGGGAAAGAAGGCTCGAAGGAGATTGAAAGCTATACATTGCATGAATTTGTCATGCAAAGGGTTGGAAGAGTTTAAAAAATCCTAGAAAACTAAAAATTTCACGGGAAAATCTGGGAAGAAGCCCATTCTCTGAGTGACCACTTGAGAAACTCATGTAACTCACTATGTATCAGATTTCAAATCATGTTAAGTTGGTTGCGTGGATATAAAAGGGAAGTGGATGCTTGCAAAGGATAAGACAAGGCTGTGAACATACATGATTTCCTTTAGAAGATTATGCTTTCTTTTTGAATGAAAAGCTACGTGCAAAATAGAAAGAAAAATCCTCAGACATCCATGCTTTGCTCTTGATTTGAAATCTGTGGGAATGCAATTACTCATAGTAGGAACAAGTCGATTTGCAATTAAAAACAATGGATGGCTTCTTCAAAACCCTAGGCTTTGGAAAAGGTCTGGCAAGAAGAATGAATAGGCTACGGGGATTGCCAGACGAAAAACGAAGAAAAACCAAAACACAGACAAAAAGAAATAAAAACAAAACCCGAAAGAAGTTGCGTGCAATTGCTCGAAAAATTTCTCCAATTAGCTAGTCTACAAAAAAAAAAAAACTTCACCCCAGGTGAATGTTCTGCAATAATAATGATGGGGTGAAGTGCTTTATATAACCTCAATCCTCCAATTTTAGCTCAATCTATTTTTAAAATAATTTTATTTATTTAATATAAAAATAAATAAAACGCTTTCAGACAAAGTATGGTGAAAGAATTGAGTGAGCTTTTGCATGTGGGTATTTGACGAACTTGGCTTAATAACTCCCTGGGGATACCTTTGAGCAACCGCAGGCAAAACAAAACACAAAAACGACCCATTACTTAAAAAGAACAAAAAAATTTAAAAAGAACAAAAAAATTTAAAAGGGGTAGTCCCAGATTTTAGGGTGAAATCTTGGGGACACCAAATTAACCAGGGACGGAAAAACTTGAGCAAGAGTCTTGACATAAAGTGGGGATGATGAAGAACTATAGTAGAGTTTTGGAGTCTTCGTGAAGAACTATAGTAGAGACAAAGGCTTTGCATTCAAGACATGTGTCTTTAACCATATTTAAGGATTTGTATCCGACTACTCTGCATGCATATTCTGATATATTAGATTATTTTCGAAGCAATTTAAAGTGTTATATATATATATATATATATATATATATATATATATATATATATATCACTAATCCATCCTTTAGCTACCAAATAAAGAACATTTGGTATTTTCCAATATTTGGATTCAGTTCTTGTGCAAACAGAGTTTGCGTACAATAACTCTATAAACAGGTGCATTGGGAAGTCACCTTTCCAGAAAGTTTTTCCAGAAAGTTTATGGACTTAGTCCACGAGGTGTTGCGGAATTGCATGACACCAAGGAAGAAAGAGGGAAGAGCGCAAAAGCATAATATTTTGTGTTGTACATGAAGGACGTGCACCAACAAGTGCGCACACAATTGGAGAAAAGTAACACACAATACAAACAACACGCAGATTTGAGAAGAGAACAAGTGTTTGAAGGAGACATCGTTCTTGTGCACCTATGCAAAGAGAGGTTCCTAGGAGGAACATGTGATATGCTGAAGTCAAAAAAGATTGGACACTGTAAAGTCTTGATGAAGTTTGAGGCAAATGCATATGAGATGGAGCTGTCAGATGGACATTTCATCTATCTTTAATGTTGGGGACTTACACCCCTATTATGAGGCACAAACAAGTGATAAAACAGACTGTGCCGAAGTAAATTGGAGGCACCAACTACTAGAGCAAGTGTGCAAAGAAATTATAAATTCATGTGTAACAAAGACAACACGCAGAAAGGAGTACAGAGAATATCTAATAAAATGGATAGGCAGAGAAATTGAGGATGAATCGTGCCTTAGCGCATTTGCTAAACTTGGCCAATCCATTGAAGGCCTCATAAAACACACATAAGCAGGGGGCTCATGTTTCTTCTTACTTGGGTTGTATGATGTAGGAGCATCCAAGTTCACTTGTTATCTTGCATCACCAAAAAGAGTTAGAATTAGAAGTATAAAAGCTTGCGCAATCTTGCGTAGCTTTGTGCGACCTTGCGCAATTTTGCACAGTGTTATTTGGAATAAGGACGAAATTGCTATGAACAGTTTGAAGTTTTTAGCAGCCTTTGAGTTGTGCTTTAGGAGCTTTTGCATGAAAAACTGTGTGCAAATTACAAATACATTTTGAACTTTTGTGCTCCGTGGATCTTGTGTTCTGGCACACACATCAACATCAAGCAAGTTGTTGCCTTAACACATAGGCCTTCATTTGTTTTCTTTGCAGCTGTATAGACGACTTGGTATGTTTTGATCAAATGAAAACGCCTCCGTGAGTGATTACCTACTAACAAGATGAGTTAAATCGACAGTAATCTGATCGAGTTAAGGAATCTTTGCGAAGGTATCTTTATTTTTGAAGGCAATCTTTACTTTTCCCACCAGATTCTCTAAATTGAGGGGAGCGATGCACATGTAAAGCGTCCAAAAGAGATCAATGGGGCAAGGGGAAATTGAGAAGTACGCAAGCGCCTATAGAAGCAACATCTGAGTAGCTTAGGTGAATCATGTCAAAGCTCCATTTAAAAGAGCCAAGTTTGGTTCAGTAGAATTCTTGTGTGTTTGCAGGCATAAGTAGGAGTAGGTCTTAGGAGTTGAAAATCCTTTTAGGGAGTTTTCTGCAGAGCCTTCATTGTAAGGCTAAAACACAAACGATTTGTGCCCAAGTCTATAATTTTCCTCATTTATTAATATAAGGATCTTTTATTGTTTCTTTCAATTTGCATAGTGATCATGCTACTGTGAGGTCATTTGACTGACAATCTATGAGCTGCATGGTCTAAGGCATCTCTTTGTTGAAAGACCCCTAACCGCGACTGCATCAGATGCAAACATACTCCTAGAGACTTTGATATGATGAATGCACCCAATCTTATCCTAAGATCAATGTTTTTTCTTGTTCTCAAGCAATCCCTTTCATAGTGGAACTCCTAATTATATTGAATAGCAACCAAGGGACTCCTAGCCATCCCTTGTGGCCAACAAGATACTTTTGGTTTTTCCCTATGTCAATTTGCACAAACTATTGAAAATAAAATAAGAAATTGCATGAAAGTAAAGGCTTAGGTGCCTTGACAACCCAAACATATGATTGTATCACAAAATCGCGCTTAATATAACTCTACTAGGGATAAAAAATGGAGTTGTCTTTTCGTGAGAGGCTATTGCTCAAATTTATCAGGTAATAGATATCTTAGAGACAGGATCAAAATCTATGCATAACCTCAAAAGGCACATTGTAATTTGCTAGTAGTACACTAAGTCAAAAAGATCCTAGCGCACTTGAAATAACATTGCAAAACAAAGTGTAGCCAGCAAAACATGTACATACATTCCGACTTCCCTAGCGCACTTGAAATAACATTGCAAAACAAAGTGTAGCCAGCAAAACATGTACATACATTCCGACTTCCATGAACCATATGATTTAAGGAATATGTATAGCTTGCCTGGTATTGTAAAGACAAAACCAGAAGAATAAAACATTCTATGAAACAAGAATCTTTGGCATTTCTATAACATTGTTAGATGTAATCTTTCTTTAATTATTTTTTGTACAGTAATTTTTTATGTCCTTTTGAAACATTCTTGGGCTCCTCCAAGCATCTAAGAAACTAGTCCCCCTGCATCTCCATCTCCTGCTCCAAGAAACTTGGTGTGTCCTTTCCCAATAACAATTTCCCTACAAATGGTCGATGCTTAAATGCACAACTAGTTGAGGAAATAATGTTGTCAAATCTGACAATGCATATACTGCAACAACAAACCAGTTTTCTGAGTTGAAATCATTCTTCAAGTTTCCATGTACTTGAATAGCAGGCTCAACTCAATCCGCACCATGGAACATTCATTCCTTATTTTCTTCTAAGATCTAAAGTACAAAGACATTAGAATACAAAGACATTGACATGACGCACATTAAAAGTTTCAGACACTGGAATTCTAGGGAATCAGAATTTTAAATAAATAAATGCATGCTTTATTGTCAGATCTGAAGTTAAACATCAAATGAAATGAAATCTGATATTATAGCATTTATCATGCCTCAAGTCCACAAAGTTGCAAACATTGTAACTGACTCATGGTTAAAGTATTTTACGCTTTTGTGGATGTGTAGATTCTAAAACAACAAGAAAATAAGATGTCAAGGTAATAAACCGCAACTCGAATTTCAAGTTATTTGGAAAACACATCACACCCTTCACTAGGATTGATGACTACCATATCTTTTTGTTCAGGGGATTTTGAAAACATCCATGGGTTTATCATATAAGGAATTATCAATGAATGGAAGGGCACTAAGTTGTAGGCCAGGTAACTCCCATTTAGAACTAAACAAGAAAGGGAAGAAATGGCGAAGATCCGAGGTGTTCGGGCTCAAAATAGTTCAGAACGAGTCCAAAAATTGGCTAAGTATGGAGGAGGCAGCTGAAATATCCCTAATGAGATACCACTTAAAAATGCATAAAATATTGAAAACTTGTAGCCAAATAAAATATTGTTTTATGCAGATTTCTACAGTAGGGACAACAAACTAAATAAAATCAATATCTCCAAAAATATTCATTCGAATTACTTGAAAACTTAAAGAGGTCTTGATATTATTATAAAGGACATAATAACACTATTTTTGGAGTTTTACATAAATTAAAATTCTGTCAGAAAAAGCACAGCATGCCCTAGACAGCTGGAGACTTTAGAGGCTCGTAACTCTCCAAATACTAGAGTAGAAATTAAGGGGCTTTGGTAATAACATTAGCAGAAAAGAGAAACAATATTTCCACCTTCAGATCTGAAATGGCCGACTAAAAAAACCCCCAAATAGAGGCTGCAGGTCGCCATGCTTTAGAGAAGGGGTTAGAAAATGATGGACACACCTTCAGCGTGCTATCACGCCCAACCCAAAAGGCTGCCATGAATCTGATCGGGGCCCCTTTTCTTGTCTTCCCCAAACGCCCCCAAAACCTGTGAAATCCTTCATGAGATGCCTTCAATGATCGGCCACTCTCTATCCAAATGGATGTCGTGGATTTGATCTGCTACCATGAATTTGATCTATAAGTCCATTGTTTATCCTCTCCCAATGTCGCCAAATATCTACGAAATCATTTATTTGAGACCTCTGATATTGTCTTTAGCACACAACCCTGAAAACGGATCTGGAATGATAGACTAGGGTAGATCAATCACTACTGAAGAATGTCTTACTAGCTAGGGACAAGTCTCTCACCACCGAAGCTAGGGTCCCTATGGGATTTTACTCCATAAGTTTTAGATGCGCGATAGCAACAACTGCACGAGAAGGGGTCAATAAAAATGTATGCAAAAGTCCCTTTTCTTCCTCCCCCGGATCCTTATATACTTATCCTCATAAAACAAGCCCCATAACCCTAGGCACATTTCATTCCAAGGAGGGGCCAATAAAATAAGAGTAACTATAATTACTTTTTCCCTTTTTGAGTCACCTTGTCCAAAAGTGACCCCAATGCAAACTGGGATATTAAAACCACGGTCCCCCTTCCCAAAATCTTCCAGTGTCCATGACCCCCTAGGTTTGACCATGGCTAGGACTCAACCTAGCCCTTAGGACTTTGGCATAGGAAAAGGGGACATTATAGTCCTCCCTTCCTAAGAAATGCTTGACACCAAGAATTATCCTGTCCTACTACATCAACTGAATACCATGCCATAAGTTTCTCCATCTCACCCTGCCATCCACCAAGGATCCATGTAATCCAAAGTAGCCAAAAAACCCCACGCAGTCATCATGACCTCCATATGGTACTGAGAGCAATGTGATCTGTGAAGCAGGATGATACCAAAACTAACTCTCCACTGGTACTTGCACCAAAATTTCCAATTGGTATAATCCCTGCCAATGCAAGGCTATCATCATGGAATCACCCATGGCCTCTCCAATCAACCCTTGGGTATGAAAGTTCACTCTGAATCCTATAGAATCCCCCATATCATCCTGTGAAACAACCTATTTACACACAAATGGTGCTAACTCTCCCACTTGACCTGCACTTGTGTGAGAGCTAGGATCCTCATGTTGTATCTCGATGTGCCCCATGGAGGAAAAGTCCCAAGACTCCAGTAGACAGTCAACCGACAATATCAACACCAAATAGTCCACTTCCTGCGTTGAATGTGAACCGAATGAACAACCATGGGTCACTTTCATCTCTCCACTGACTAACACGTGGGTGAAGTGCTCACCAGGCATAGAAGTAACAAAAAGCATAGGAGTGTTGTCCCATGTTGATTCAACAAATGTTGAACCCATAAGCTTTGAATTATCATAGTGACAAACCGTATATGCCTGTATTAAGTTGGGGATATCCTCCCTCAACCAGTGCCATATGAACCTCTTAGAAATGAACCTATAGGTCTCATCACAGCTCAAATACCCTGTCACAGAAGGACAATGCACATGTCGCAGTATCTCCATCCACAACGATGAATCTGACACAAGGCTCAATCTTCCCTGATAGAGGAGCATCTCATCCTCCAACCTATAGCTATTATCCTATATGTGACCATCTAGAATCTCGCAAGTGTGTTGTTCCTTGGAGTACTCAATAAGAAAATGAGGAATCCAGTCTACTGAAACTTCAGATAACCAACATAGTGATAAGCTCAGATGATTTGAACCTGTAATCCTAATCTCAGTAACAGCCTCATGTGTAACATTGCTGGCCACACCCACATCCATCATACTCCACATCGATCCGCAATAATACAACTCCTCACCATGTTGGATTGTCCTCTCCTTCCCCTCAGTTATAACCACCCTTGGTGCTCCTACAGATACTCCCCTCAGAAAAAAATTCCTACCCTCAGACTTAAACTTTGGCTCTATCATCTGAAATTTATTCTAAGACTCACCAAGAGAGTGAAGCCACTACACTCTCGAGTGCTATGTTGGTCACTCCCATACCAACAATGTGGAAATCATTGGTAATTGTATAGTTACCCATCGTGATGCTCACTTGGGGAACCCACCGTGTGCACCTCAAAGACTTTCCATTGGCTACAACCCCATTGAGGCCCTTGAAATCCTTTGTCTATAGTCCTCACCTCTCAAATAGTGAGGCACCACTATAAATGAGTACCCTAACTCCCTGACCTTACATAACTCCTCTAATCCTAAATACCTTATACATCAGAGTACTAGATAATGTGGCTATATTTTTATGAGGAAAATTCTCCTCCTCATGCCCCACATCATCACTGTCCAATGCAACCCCATCTCCATCATCCATCTTGCGAGTCTCTATCTCCCCACCTTTATTACCCTTATTCTCCTCATAAGTCATCATGGTGTGCTTTGTGTCTACAGTAAATAACCCATTTCAGAATAGGAGTCATCAAATATCCCACTTGTCTCATACCTTGTGATGCCAGCATGAACCACAAGAGGCCACGTTCCTTCACAATTTGACCGCTGCAATGACATGCTTCTTTCTTCACCAATCACATCTTTTGTGATCTGCCCTTGTATACCCTAAAATCTGATTTCTTTGTTTTCCTTGAAAATTTTTAGTTTATCCACATGAGGGATGAATGCAAATTTCCCAAAATATGGAAGCCAATACGTCCAATGAATGATTCCAAATTCAAGTAACCCAAATGTACAAACACATTCAAGTACTTCACATCTCTTATTGACAATAAAGAAATAAGTTACATTCTTTGTGCAAGATATATATTTCCATGGACATAACCCATCAATTCCTTGTATGTTGGGAATACACATGGCTTCTCCCTCATCATACTTTATTCTCTTTCCCCATATTTTCATTTCACCGTAAATTCAAGAGAAAGGGAAATCAATATTAGAACTCATGCATCCATAAAATTTATCATAAGGAACTCCATACCCTTTGTTGTACCCATTGATTCTCGTCTTGAGAGAAGATAACACATTGAAAATAGCATAATTGGGGCTGCTCATCATGCCTTTACAACTCAAAATTTCTGATATAGGATCAACATCTTCATTCTCCTTTGATTTTTCAACCCATGCATCATCATTTTCCTTAACATCATGCAACCATGGCATCCCAAAAATAGCTTTACTTCTGGAAATTTTAACCACAATAAATACACCACATACCTCATGTCCTTTCAATATCATGGGCCCTTACATTATTTTCTTTGCCAACATATGCTTATTGGCTGAATCAAGAGCAATGTGAATGGAAGATGTGTTTATTCCATCTAGCATACCTTGAAACGTGATTATCAAATAGTCTTCCTCAATCATCCAAGCATGTAAATGTTGTCCCAAATAATAGAAACATGACAAAAACATAGAAGAACTCAACAAGATAGGAAGATGGTAACCATTCTCATACCTTAAGATGCTAAAGTCATGAATGCAAGTCTTGAATTAAACTCTTCTTTTTTAAAAGCAAAGTACACCTTGATTCTTTGAGCACTTTGAGGACCAAATCCCCCCACAAACCCTTCCAAGGGTTCCACCATGTAGTTGGTATTAAAATCAGTCATGGACTCTATTAATAAAACATTTTCTCCTCTCTTTATGACTATTGTTATACACAGTTCAGCAGGATGAAGATAATTAAAAAATATTCTCTTACCCTTTTTAGCAATCAGAAAACCAACACTCTGGTACCTTGAGAGTTACTCTCCCTTCTTGAACTGGAGTCCCCAGTGAAGGAATCATGCTTGCCAACACAAGACACATTTGAATTCCTTCTTTTACTTATGAACTCCATCACAAATTTTTCAAAATTAGAATTGATATTTTTTGATAATGGCCACATATTACCAGGACCCCATAACTTATAATGCCCATGAGCCCTTGTATCTGTTAAGTGAGCTACAACTTGCCACCATATATCATTCTCAAGATGCTCATATACACATAGTTGGAGCAATGGTCCAAAAAACTCCATGATGAATACTTCATCATCTACCTTATCATGCATCTCATGATGGAAATAAATTGGAATAGGAAACAATAAATAGGAAACATTAATGCTGCCCTTCGTACCTTTCAAGGTTATTAATGTCCTCCGTGTGTTCAAGATAGACATATGTTGAGCTGTCCCCAACATTGTTTGCTTGAGTTCCTGTTGAAAGTATCAGAAAGATGATCAAAATTTGCTGGTTTGGAAATTACAGTAGGTTGAAATTTTACACCAGTGTCCATGTGAGGCTCCTCCTCATGTTCCATCTACTCCATAGAGTCTTATTTCGTGGGTGTTGGCTTCCTTGCATCATTTTCCCACATCTTTTCCTTGAACTCTTGTAAGTGTTGTCTTTCTTGAGTCACTATCAACCTAGTAACTCTAGCTCTACTATTCCTTTCCTCACACATTTTAAGAGTTTCCATTACATCCTTCCTTGCTTGCATAGAAAAATTTCTTCTCCTGAGCTGGAATACTTTCTCTAACAAGCAAAGTTTCACTAATGCAATTATTTTGCTCAATGGAAATCATACCCTTTTGTCTAGAAGCTTCTTCTACACATGAGTTATTTTGTAATTTAGGTTCTGACATATGATGATCTTGCTTGGGCTTGTTACCAATCTTCATCATGCAATAATTTGGAAATGACATATTATCTCTAAAACACTTACTCAAAGATTGGTATTTCCTCCAACAAGAATCCTCATCAATCACCTCTATTGGCTCGCCCTTTATCACTATTCTCACCATGTTCCTTATTATCCCTAGATCTACTTTGTTTCAAATTCTGAGTGAGATGACTTAAATACATGTTAGTGGCTTCCTATTGTTTCACCATGTTGGTGAACATTTCCTTCATAAAATCAACATTGAGATCTTTCCAAACTACCATATTTAACCCAAATAGGCTAGAGGAGCAACAAATCTGATACCACTGAAATATCCCTAATGGGATACCACTTAAAAATGCATAAAATATTGAAAACTTACAGCCAAATAAAATACTCTTTTATGCAGATTTCTATAGTAGGGACAACGAACTAAATAAAATCAATATCTCCCAAAATATTTATTCAAATTACTTGAAAACTTAAAGAGGGCTTGATATTATTATAAAAGAAATAATAACACTATTTTTGGAGTTTTACATAAATTAAAATGCTACCAGAAAAAGCACATAGTGTGCCCTAGACAACAGGAGACTTCAGAGGCTCGTAACTCTCCAAATAGCGGAGCAAAAATTAAGGGTCTTTGGTAATAACATTAACAGAAAAGGGAAACAATATTTCCACCTTCAGATCTGAAACAGACTGACTGGAAAAAACTCCCAAATAGAGGCTACAAGTCACCGTGCTTTGGAGAAGGGGTCAGAAAATTATGGACACTCTTTCAGCATGCTACCACGCCCAACCCAAAAAGCTACCTTGAATCTGATTGGGGCCCCTCTGCTTGTCTTCCCTGAATTCCCCCAAAACCCGCATGAAATCCTTCATGAGATGCCTTCAATGAGTGGACACGCTTTGTCCAAATGGATACTGTGGATTTGATCTACTACCGTGATTCTGGTCGGGAAGCCCACTATTTATCCTCTCCCAATGCCACCAAATATCTATAAAAATCCTTTCTCAGAGACCTCTGATATTATCTCTGCCACACAACCCTAAAAACGGATCCGTAATGACAAACTAGGGTAGATATCTCACTACTGAAGAATGTCATGCTAGCTAGGGACGTGTCTCTCACCACCGAAGCTAGGGTCCCTATGGTATTTGACTCCACAATCTATAGATACGCTGATAATAGCAGCTGCATGAGAACGGGTCAATAACAATGTATACAAAAGTCCCTTTTCTTCCTCTCCTTGGATCCTTATATACTTATCCTCGGCAAACGAGCCCCATAACCCTAGGTGCATTTCATTCCAAGGAGGGGCCGATAAAATAAGAGTAACTATAGTTAATTTTTCCCTTTTTGAGTTGCCTTATCCAAAAGTGACCGCCAACACAAAACTGGGATATTAAAACCACAGGGCCCCTTCCCAAAAGTTTCCAGTGTCCACGGCCCCCTCGGTTTGACCACGACTAGGACTCCACTTGGCCCTTAAGCCTTTGACGCAGGAAAAGGGGACATTACAGTAGTAGAGAGAGCCACGTGTCGGAATGACACTTCTCTAAAGTTGAATCCAAGAAAGGAAGTTCAAATGAGCACCATGATTCCACGCGTCCAGAGCCCCAAAAGTTGTATGGCCGTTGAAAAGTCTTCGGCTAGGCAAGAAGGTGCCAAGTGTCAGCTCAGCACAAATCCAAGATGGGAGCCCAAGGAGAAGACTCAAACTCACACCAACCCTCCACGTAGCAAATGGTCAATAGAGGTCAAAAGGAAGACATGGCGGGCCTCAAAAAAGGCTAAGTATAGGAGTACTGATGGGGACTGCCACGTGTCCAAGCGGCGCATTTCCAAAGATAGATCCAAAAGTGAAGGCTTGAACAAACACCAATTCGCCACGTAGCCCAAGGCCCAAAAAGGAAAGAAAGAGGTCATTGAAAAGTCCAAAGACCTGCGGAGGCTTCCAAGTGTCAATTCAATGCTCCTTCAAGGGAGAATCTTGATCAGGAGTTTTAGCGAGCGCAACCCCTCCACGCGTCCAACCTCTTTGAAGGGGACAGGGTCGGGTTGAATAATCAATGCACAGTGGTAGGCTGGCAAGGAGTGCTAAGTGTCCAAATGATGCTAACTCAAGGGTCGAATAGAGATAGGGTTCTCAAACAAGCGCCAGGCCGCCGCATGTCCCCAATCAAGAAATATGACCCCGCCAAGCAAAGGAATTAGAAGAGAAACAAAGAAATTGAGTAGGCCAGAGGAGGAAGCCACGTGTCAGCCTCGCGCCATTCCAAGAGAAAAATACAGAGGCTACCCTCAGACATGCACCAACCAACCACGTGTCCCAGCCTAAAAAAAGGGTCTATTTTTTGAACTGGTTTTCCCGCCCTCTTGTAAGGACTCGAAACAAACTTAGAAGGGGCATATATTTCGACTCAGGGCTCGAAATATTGCAAACCTGACACTTCTGGAAAGATCTCGGCCTAGTCCGCGCCATGCAGATCTGAAACTTTAAGTTTGGGGAGGTTAGGTGGGAGAAAAATGGAGAAAAGTCTTGAGGGCCATTAATGCAGGATTTATTTTTACCCCAACAACCAGATCAGATTCGATCTGCTCCACCGTTTCCTCCTCCATCGAGGCGCCAAACCAGTGGTTGATGCAGTCAAGGTAGATTTGGGAGGCAGATTTTGTAGGAGGCATTAATAGCAGTGGTTGAGCTTCAACCTGCTTTTACCGCTTCTCTCTCTTTCTTTCTTCTCTCTGATTGAATCTATAAATGCAGGGTCAGGACTCATTGTAAAGGGTTGGACATTCTTCTATTTTGCAGGCTCCCTTTTCCTTCTAGCAAAGGAACTTATGGAGTTTCATACCTCCCCTCAGAATTGTAATACTTTTCTTTCCTTTCTGGCCGCTTGTAATGCATTGTATCAATCTGCAGAGCAATAAAATATGATCGTGATTGATTTTAGATCCTTTCCTATCTCATTTTCTCTCATCTGGTCTTTCATTATAAATTTGGTTATCTGTGCTTGATTATCATATGTATTTTGTTGGTTTGTGTCTATCAACAAAACTAATGTTCATCATTCCTTTGGTGCATCACCTTACAACTTAGTTTGATTTCCTGCATCCCTTTTATCCCTGCCTCCGTGGTAAAACTTAGATTAGGTTTAGTAATAGGCCCTTTGCAAGTTTTCACGCATGCACCTAAACAGAGGAATAGGAACCAACCTTCAATATGGAGAGTTTTTCCCATCTGCAAAGTCCCACACTTTGGGAACAACTCAATGTTATGCGAATCATACCAAATGAATCTACCTTAGAAAAGCAGATCTGACGACTCATTTTGGGGTGTTGTGATTTTGCACTAACAGTATTGACCAGATTATACTTTAAAAAACTCTCTCCTAAACCATGACTCATGGAGTTGTGAGACTAATTCCATAAGGTGCAGAGTGACCCTAATTTCTTATATTTACATAAATAAATTTAAAGTATAAGTTTTTCATTTATTATTATTTATACTTAAAATATAAGTATAAGTATAAGTAAAAATAAATGAAAAAATTATACTTATACATTTATTTATGTAATAGAAGCATGCCAAAACCATACATAATGTTTATACTACACAGAACGCGTACGCGTTTTATATTTTCCCTTTTTCCAAGCCATGCCTCAAGGCTTGGGATCCGGTTTGGATCCCCAAGCCTGAGGCATGGACCTGTACAAACACAACAAACAACACGTTTTGCAAGAAAATGTAAAAATGCCACTTCCTCCATGAAAATCAAAATAAAAAAATCGATCCATTTAAAAAAAATTATACCACGACGTAGAGCAGAGTTTCTTCTTTCTAAAAATATATTTTTTCAAATTTTCTGACTAATATAAGGTTTCCATATTATTTATTTTCTAACTATGCCTTTTTATAGTTATTTTTTGAAGTGTAAATATGTCTATCTTTCATGGTGTATCTTTTTTTTGGGTTATCAAAATTTTTAAAAAATTATACTAGCCCAGACTAGGCATAATTCTATACATATTCAAAAAAAAAAAAAATAATTTTCGATATTTTTTGGGGTAGTTAGAGGGGGGGCACGGTCGGAGCTCCATTATTTTTCAAAACATAAAATTTATGTACTAGAAAAATCATAAATAAAAAAATATGAGCTAAAAAAAAATGGAGCCCAAACTAGATGCTCCTAGCTATCTTTCTACCAAAGGGTTTTTAAAAATACTAAATGGTGCTAAAAAAATAGTGGGGGGCACGAAAGTCACTCTATTATGTTTTTTAACAAAAACATGAGCATCTGTTGATATTTTAGTTGTTTGACCCACTTAAACTTATTCGTTTTCAATAAAATTTAGTATCTTAGAAACTAGACTCAAAATGCTACGATTCATATTTCTACAACATCTTCCAATTTTGAGTGTAACTATTTTGAAAAACTCGTACAAGTTGAAGTTTTTTTTTCTTCAGAAAAATGCGTCCACTTAAGACCCCCTTTTGGCCCCCCAACTTGGTGCACTTACCCAAAAGCAAAAACATGACTCTTCGTTAAAAAAGATCAAAAAATTTAAAAAGGGGTAGTCCCAGATTCTTGGGTGAAATCCTGGGGACACCAAAACCCAGATATTAAAACCCTTCTCTGCCCATCAATAACTATAAATTTTCTATCATATGTGACATTTACACTAGAAATGTGTTGTAGTTGATAAAAACAGATTAAACAATAGTGTTAGAAATGGGTGCACTCATTACTAGACTTGCACATTTCCCCAACAGTTACGTTCTAGTGGTACAAGTGCACGTCGAAAGCATTGCATGTATCTCTAAGGAAAAATGAAGAGAGCAACTTGCGCTCAGAATCCCTTCCTCCCCATCTCCAAAACATATAAACATATTAATATATAGATATTTCCTTCTCTTATGTTTGTTTAGATTTTTGGAATCATTCCATATAAATTTGTCATCACCCAACCTTATCACATGCCCATTACAATGACAACTTAACCAAAAAGATTTCATATCACATGTTATATGACATTACATTTCCCAAAAAACATTGCAGTTGAATCCTATAGGGTGTTTCTCTTACTGACATTTTTACCTGTATAATACATACATATTTCCCTATTTATTGCCTTGTTTGTTTTTCTTGTTTTTATATTTTTTCATATTTAGTGGCTATTTTTATCGGCATTAGATAATTTAGTATTTTAGATTTGACTTTTGGTGATGTATTCCCATGTTGCATTTAGATAAGGATTCACATTGCATTCACATAAATTTTGTATACTTGATTGGTTGTCGTTGTAAAAAAATTAATGCCATTCAATGCATTCAACCATAGGCATCGTTATTGTTTGTGTATAAAATAATATGCATACAACAAAAAAACACCATTAACAAATCACTTGCAACAATTGAAACAAGATAATCTAAAATGCCCTTGATAGGAGCATCAGACAACAAATGCCAGAGGTAATTTCATCCCAACACATACAATCTGCATTTGTTTTTTAGTTATGTCTTTGGTTGTGGGTGATCGACAAGACGCTGATTTAGTGAAAAAAAACAACAAAGGTAATCTAATGTTTTTTGGTGTTTTTTGTGTAACCAACAAGTTGTACTTTGTTACTAGACTATATCTACTTTGCCTTGCAACATGCATAAGATTGGGTTCTATTTAAGCCTAACTAGTTTTTAGTCTTGGATTCAACTCATATTTTCATGTCAGCGCGGAAGAGTAAGACCATAAATACTCGCCTCACAGTCCTATAGTTGTTAAAAAGTGATTTACAAGTTCTCCCCATTGCTCAATCTATAAAATAAATGGATTGTTGGAACAAATATGTTCTCGAAAGGCCATAAAATTGAAAAACATGAATTCTAAAAAATTACATTCCCAAATTAGTAGGCACGCAAAATGTGAATGGATTTATACCATTTTGGGTTCATTAATAGACTTGTATATCTCCCTAGAATTTACATTTAGGTGATACAAATGCATGTCTAGGGATTTACATATATCTACAAGAAAGAACAAGACAAACGTTCCTTCCATACAACATTTTAAATTTAGTTCCATTTTTTCATTCTCATATGCAATCATCAAACCACTTTATATTACACAAAAATATAATGCCGCTACTTTCAATATTTTGTTTCCCTGCAACATAATGGAGAAAATTTATGGAAACATTATATTTGCATCCCCTCCCACGTTTCTTAGACCTCAAATGAAATTGTAATTAGAACGAAAGACGTGTATACAGGTAGAAGGCTATGGCCCCATATCAAAGACATAATATTTTTTATGTTCCCCATCATACTGCCATCGCATATTGATGAGCTCTGCCTGCATGGCAGCCAACAAGGATTCCAAGTCAATTCTAATACCAAGGTCAACTTCTTCTCTGAGATTGCTGGTAAGACAAAATTATCATATACAGTCAATGGATAATAAACAATTGCTTCCCTAACATTTAGAGCCGAAGAAGCCACAAAACTCTTCCAGAAATCTATAAGATGGACCAAATTCCTATCATTTTTATCTCCCTTAAAAGCACTGAGAGGGATCACATTCTCACACTGGTAAGAATGATAAGGCTTGTCATTGACTAACATCACCATGCTTAAATCCATGCCAAGTATTATCAGATCTTTAATGTATATCGGAACGAGATGCTTAACTTCACAAGATTCAAAGTATAGGAGGTGCGTCATGGGGATAACAAAGCATCTTAAAGCTCTTACCCTCTTCCGTATACACCACGATTTCATAAATGGCGGAGAGTTCTTGTAGCAGTTGGTCTACTCCATGGCTTTTTGTAACGTGAATATTTTCCAATTGCCCTTGAAATTTAAATTCAACTATAAGATCCTTGCAGAAGAGGGTTTCGACTGATAAGAACAATTGTTTCCCTTAGGTCCAATGCTAACGTCTTCATGCTCTTTTGCAAGTCCATGGTGGGCAATTTCTTCTTACCATCCATTGCCATTTCACTATTTAACGGTAGGCCGTGCATGGTGATATAATTTCATTGTTGTTCTCTTCAACTTAATATCGATTTGGTCAAATTTCTATTTGCTAGTCCATGCTTGGTTTCCTGTGAACATATTTACAGTCACCTGCCTTTTATTTTCTGTAAATCTATATTGGCATGTGATTCTGGATTATAAATCGCTGAACTCTGAATAGCTTTTCCTACTTCCGATTTCGTTTTGAATGGATTTTTTTATGTAGTCTTTTAAATACCACTTTAGTTAATAATTTTCAGAGAATGAAAATTATGACCTCTACTATTAAATACTTTAGTTATTAATAGCTTTGTCTTTTAAACAGGTTAGTTATTGATGGTTAAATGTAGCGTTTGATCTCGTAGCTCGAGAGAAGTAATAGTGATAATAAAGGAGCACAATCATAATAGGTTGCAGCGTTTGTATCAGATGTTGGAGAGGCAGACAAGGTATCAATCGTATATTTCTCAACCACAACTCCATTGCACACCCAAAAAAGATTTCCATTTTTGTTAGCATGGCAGATAGCAACGACCTTCAAATGAAAGTCATTGCAACGCTAATAAAAGGTGCACAACTATTACATAAAATATTGTCTTACGAGTTTATGCAGACTGATTAATTTCCTTCATGGGGAAATGGAAGGCTCTGGTTCCAGTTATGAGATATTGAATGTGGTGGATAAAAGTTATCAAGTTGTTGGGTATTGGGCATAGAAATCTAGCACGTTGTTTAAAACACTTGCATCAATGGGGAATGAGGGGCTTGGACCTGTGACTTGTCTTGGTAGGTCTACTAAGGTTCCATGCGGTTGTAAAATACTTACTAATGGTAAGACACTGAGGATCGTAGTACCTAGAGTAGTAGGTTGGGAAGAATTTGTGAAGGTCACATTTTTACCCAGATCGTAATGAAAGCATAGTCACCAGGTTATGCATTTGTGTATTCAATATTGCTATGAAATTGCTTGACTATGTATTTTCGTATGCTTTCTTTCTTTTCTTGGATGGCACCAATACAAATTTCACTTATGTTGATTTGGTCAAATTTCTATTGTTGGCCCATGCTTGCTTTCCTATGAGCATTTTGTCAAATAGTTAACAAGAATCCTCCTTTCTTGGCTTTTGGTCAATTATTGTGAGAACAAATCACTCTCTACGCACTTCTAGAAAATTTTGACCCTAGTGTGTTTTGCATGTGATCCTTTATGTCCGATAAAAATTTCACTTTTTCAGTTGCACATGTAAAGTTGTCTCCCTTGTGGTGGTTGAAGTTATAGAGTTATTTGCCAAAAGACCTCCCATTATTAGCAATGAATTGGGGTTGGAGGATTTTTACCAAATGTTGAGACATTTTAAAGTCATTTCAGACATCAAAATACACCAACTTAAAACCTAGAAATTGCACATGAGTTACAAGGAATGTCATGAGGGATTTCATTGTCAAAGCCATCATAGGTGAATGATTCATGATTTCATTGCCACATACCTATTTCTTATCAAATATTTGCCTGGTTTGTTTTGTAAGGCGTACGTTATGCAATGAATGGTGTTTTTTTTTGCACGTATCGACTGATTGTTCACGGCAATGAGTGGTGAGAGGTTTTCTCGGGTGATGTATCCACTCCAAGTAAGAAATGCTAGTAGGAAATTATCATAACTATAAGAGTGTGGACCGTAATGATTACTTTGTTCATAAAATGATTATTTGATAACATTTTTCCATAGGTTGCATATTCATTCATGAGAGGCTATTAGAGTTGAAGGCGTATTTTTAATTAATGGATAAATTAAATCCCTTAAGCCCTTATCACCACACATCATGTCATGTTATCGGTATTGTTTCAGTTGATAAAAGTAGATGTGGAAGCATCAAAAATGGTGTTTTATTCTGACTCAACAACCCCTTCAAAATGACATCTCCCTCATTGACTTTTCCAATGCCCTCGCAACACATTCTTCCACCATCACCGTTGATTGAGATCATCCGTCCTGCAACACATTTTTTTTATATTTTAAGAAGCCTTATATGCATGTAAAATTATCTTCCCAATTTTTTCACCTCTCGTTTTCTTTTATTGAATTAAACTAATCCATCAAATTTGGTATATTAAATTCCATAATAATATTTATTTGTTGCAACCCTCAAACATATTGGACTTTTGTCATTTTTTTTAGTTTGGCCACTTTAAGCATGATTTCACTCGTATGCATAATGCGACCAAGGTTGAGACGATATAGTGAATAAAATATAATAGAATTTATTTGGGTGGTAACAATATAATCCGTGGAATAGGTGTGGGACATGCATGGTTTTAATTCCCACATTTTTATTTTCATCTTTTATTTTCATGTCGTCGCATTATCTAGCAAAATAAATGTTGTGCACTCAAAATTTTGACAACATAAAAAATTAAAATATAAAAATATAAAATCTCGACTTTATGCAAATATTCCTAGGCCTAAGTATCTTCCACAATTTTCCGCCTCTCGAAGATAAAAATAAAACATAAAAATTAGAAAATTATGATAAGTACCAGAGTGTGGACCTCAATGATTCCGTTGGTCATTGAATCGTGACTTAATCACATTCGTCCACAGGTTGCATATTCATTCGCAAAATATTGTTAGAGATGGAGACGTGTTTTCAATTGACAGGATTAATAAAAGCCTTGATCACCTCACATGATGTCATGTTGTTGTCTTTGTTGCATATGACAGAAGTGGATGCAGAAGCGTCGAAAATGGAATTGCACTCTGACTACACTATCCCTCCAAAATTTCATCTTCATCGATGTCTTTGCCAATGTCCCTGTAACACATTCTTCCATTGTCACCTCTTATTGAGCTCATTCATGCCACAACGCATTTATTTTTAATACTCCTTACATGCATATAAAAATATCTTCCCAAATTTTTCACCTCTACTTTTCTTTTATCGAATTAAACCGATCTATCAAATTTAGTATATTAAATTCCATTTTAAAAAGTGTTGGTTTCAGCCCTCAAACATATTATACTTTCGGCATGTTTTTGTCTCCATTTTAAGTGTAATTTCACTCATGTGGATAATCTGACCAAGGTTGAGGCGATACAGTGGAACATGTATATATTAGATGTTATTTGGGTGGGAATAATATGAGTTATGGAATATGTGTAGTATATGCATGGTTTTAATTCCCACCTTTTTATTTCCCACTTTTTGATCATGGCTTTTCCTTATCTAGCAAAATAAATGTCGTGCACTCAAAAAAAATTACGCCATTTGAATAGTAAATTATAAAATATAAATCCCCAATCGATGAATACAATATTCCTTTCATTCATATGTCCATTCCCTTAAGGAGCTCAGTTATCTTTGAGTGTTCTACATCGCTTTCTTTTCCCCCTTTAAGATCACATTTCACTCATATGAATAATGCACACACAAGCTTGAGACAATTAAGTGGACCATAGATAGTAGACATTATTTGGGTAGGAACAATCTACAGATGTTATTTGGGTGGGAACAATATGAGCCATGGAATAGGTGCAGGACATGCAAGGTTTTGTTTGCCACCTTTTTATTTCTGACTTTCCGTTCATGCCTTCGCCATAAAAAGTAATATAGTAAGATAGAAAAGCTCAATCACTGACCTGGAGAAACCATTATCCTGAAAATATGTATAATCGCTACCTTTTGATGCTCCAACCACTACACATGTCCCTGTCTATGTTGTGTCCCATGAAACATGCACTTAATTTCCCCTTACATTTACGTGATTTATAACTAACGAATATATGCAAGAGCTAGAATTGCAAACAAATTTCCATTTGATCAGTATTCTTCGTTCAATCTTTACATTCTAAGATATCTCCACAAACATTTGCATCCACGTCCTCCATAAAACACATTTTCTACTTCAAATGATTAACAAAATCTTATGTGGTGGTTGGAGTGTGGAGTTCCAGATTGCTTCCCCATTCCGATTTCCCCACCCTTGCACTTCCCCACCCTCAAACCCTTTCTTCTTTGCCCCTCTTCCTCTCCCATTGCTCTCTTCATCCACTTTCACTTCTTGAGAGGATACCTTTCAGCGTTTCCATCCTACAATACCTAGACACACAACCCAATTTTGTCAAGCGTTACAAACCACAAACCTCCTAAAGGATTACATTCAAATTATTATTATTCAAAACCCGAGAAAGAACACAGGCTCGGACGCACACCATGGCGCTGGCCATAACCATGACGACCATTCCCACCCGTTTCAATGTCCAGTGTTCGAGTCCCTCAAACTTACGAATTCCTCGCCTCTTACCTGCATATTGGCCCTGGGAAACTGTATGTCACTTCTTTTTAACCCTTTCTCTGTCTGTTACTTTTTACAATGTACACACGGA
This sequence comes from Taxus chinensis, assembly GCA_019776745.2. Taxonomy (NCBI): domain Eukaryota; kingdom Viridiplantae; phylum Streptophyta; class Pinopsida; order Cupressales; family Taxaceae; genus Taxus; species Taxus chinensis. The sequence continues at coordinate 69,026,262 of CM034156.1, read as the reverse complement.
ACGAGATGAGCTCTTGTTTTGCCCTGCTCTGTTTTTAATATTTACATTGCAAAGAGGAACTTGATCAGCTTTTGTTTTTCTCCTGCTCTGTTTTAAAAATTGTTTACAGCTTACAGAGGCAACGAAATTTATTTCGACGGGATTTAACAAAGGAACGCAGTTAGGCGGTCTTGAAACAAATATCAAAATGATAATGTAAATTAGGGAACTGAATTAGCTATGTATAATTAGATATTTCAACAATCTATGACATCTTTAAGAAGATTTGCAGAAATAAATTGCAATTTTATGAAATGAATTGAAAATTAAAGGAAGATTGGCTTGCGGAATTCGTTATGTATAAATGACATAATACAATTTCATTTCTGTGAAATAGCGAATTCAACGAAAGTAATTGTATGTTTACTTATATTTATTGTAATATAAGGGAATAGTTGCTTGCCTATTTCATGTCTGAGATATGAAACGTAACTAACCAGACTAAATTAGGCTAGCCTTGGGTAAATTGAGGGCTAAAAATATGGAGTTAATTTACCAAATGACAGAACAAAATTTCCTACCTGTTTTAAGGACATAGGGAAACCTTATAAATTAGAGAAAAGTAGGCTAGTCGGGGGTAAATTGAGGGCCACTTTGCACTGGGCCTCTATGTTCCATCTAGTCCCGAGAAAGAGGAAATGCAGAAACGTGACAAGTGGGGACTGGGAGCTGAGGACACTGGTCATGTTTAAATCTGGAACTACCCCTGTTTAAATTTTTCGTTCTTTTTAAGTGAAGGGTCATGTTTTTGTTTGTTCTGCAGTTGCTCGCATTGCTCAAAGGTATCTCCAAGAAGTCATAAAGTCTCATCCGTCAAATACTCACATGCTAAAACTCATTCATTCCTTTCCCAGCCCGAAAGCGTTTTATTTGTTTTAATATTAAATAAATAAAATTCTTTTAAAAATAGGTTGAGCTAAAACTAAGAAATTTGGGTTATATAAAGCACTTCACCCCGTCATTATTACCACAAAACATTCACCTGGGGAAGAGTTTTTACAGACTAGCTAATTGGCGAGTTATTTTCGAGCAATTGTCTGCAACTTCTGTCAGGTATTTCGTTTTTATTTATTTCTTTTGTGTTTGGTTTTGGTTTTTCTCTGTAATCTTTCTGGCAGTTCCCCTAGCCTTGTTTTTCTTCCTACGACTAGGATTTTGAAGAGCTTTCCATTGATTCTATTGCAAATTGACTTGTCTGCCAGCTGCAATTAAATGAATCCCCGCAAATATTCAGAAGTTTTCTTTAATCCAAATTGTGGTTTTTAGGAGCAAGTCGGGGTTTTTCAAACCTGCCTACATCCTTCGGAATTCACGCAACTTTAAAAGTAATTCTTAACTAAGGGGTTTTCATGCAATTATTAAAAGAAATTTGCTTGTGTAAGTTGTTGTTTTTGCTGCATTCCTCTTCAAGTTTCCACGCAGGTATTAAAGGGAGTTGCCAAAGTCAAAACTTATTTTTTAAAAGCTGCCTGGTGCCTCTATCTTTTACGCTGCCTCCCACTTGTAATTTATATGCAAAGTCAAAGTAAATCACTTTGCAAGTCGTGTATATTGAAGCTGCCTTCCAAGTCTATCTTTCACGCTGCCATGACTTCATGCTTTTCAAGCAAATATTAGAGGAAAAGCTTATGCAAGTCGCTGATATTCAAGCTGCTTGTTCTTTCCAATTTCCATGCCAAACATAAGTGCAAAGCGTGATTTTTGAAGCTGCCCTTCACTTCTAATTTTTACGCTACCTTCCTCTTCATGTTTTCACGCCAAACTTAAGTGGAAATTTGCAATACAAGTCGTGCAAATCAACCTTCCCACGCCAACTTTTTCACAAAACTCAAGTTCAATAAGCTGCCTTCCATGTCTTGTTTTTACGCTGCCATGACTTATGAAGTTTCTCGCAATTATTAAAAGAAATTCGCAATGCAAGTTGTTGATTATAAACTGCTCCCTTCCTTCAACTTTCACGCTGCCTTCCTTCATGGACTTCTATGCAATTTTTAATGAAAAGCTGAGTTTAGATTTGTCATGAGCAAGTCGTGGTTTTTGGAGTTATTGTCTTCCAACTTCAAGCTGCTGCCTTCCTTTCATTTTCACACTGCTGCCCTCTTTAATTTTCAACGCAAGTTTTTCCCTCAGAAAGCCAAAACACAGCCCATGTGAAACACTCCAAAATTGCATGCAAGGTCTCTCGGTTAATTCCTGTAAAAGTCCATGCATGTTGTCTAAAATCTTCCAGTTGAAGCCCACATTGAGTCTACTTATATTTGCCTTCACCCGGAGTGCTTTCCATGATTCAAAATTGCTCATATGCAATTAAAAATAAAAGGGTGATGAGTTTTGTCTGAATTGTTTATGACAAACATTTCACTAGTGCACAAACTTGGGAAGAACTGCAAAAGCTTCAAGGATAAAAAGAGAAGACAGGTCAGAGGCAACACCCGCAAGCTAATCACAGTCAGCTGCTCAGAAGAAATAGATTCGGACAAAGAAGTTGGTAAGAATCTACGATGATACCAACTCCATTTTGGTGAGAATCAAAGGAAAAGAATAAACCATGTGGGAGAAAGAGTTTCTGGGTTCAGGACAAGCTATCATTCATATCATTCATTGCTAAAGTAGATGAAGTAGAAGTACAATGCATGTTGGATCAGCATGCATAGTATGAAAGAAGAACAAAACGGAGAGTGTTGCAATTGGAATAACTCCTTTTCTTTCTTCTTCTTTCTCTTATTTTCTCTGACAAAGAAATTGAGTAATCAATTAAAATTGTAAAACTTAAGTAATTGGCTTTAAAAGCCGTTACTTCAAGTTACTGGAAGAAGTCAATTGCTTGGAAATAGTTGGCAAACATGCAGAATAGAAGGTTCTATTTTCAGTTGTAAATCATGCATGTCATGCAAAGAGGAATTCTAGGGGAAATACTGCCAACTGTTTCCTTTACGGCTTCCACATGTGGGAATTCATAGAAACTTCCTATTTGTAATTGCCCTCTATACACTATAAATAGAGGAAGAGTCTACAGGTTAAATGATCACAACTTGTTCATCAGAACTTGTTTAGCAATGGTTTTTGTAGCTAAAACATTCTCGAGTTTTCAGACTTTGTGTTGGATCCTTTGATGTAATTTCTGTGAAAGCTGGGGATTGAATAAAAGGTGGATTTCAGGAGAACTTTGTGTCTACGGTGCTTTGTTGATCACTTCTATTTAAGGTTTTAGATAAATTTTGTGTTATCTTAGATCTAGGTTAGAAGCTGTTTCTTTCCCTTACTGCGGAATGTTGTGATTTTTCTCTGTTTATTTAATTTGTGAGGATGAGACCAACTCTGATAACTATTGGTTAAGTCAGCACATCTTCCTTTCTTCTTTCCCTACTTCTATTTTTCCCCCTTCTGCAAATATCCCATCATACCTGCTTACTTGCTGCCAAATTACCTCGCTGTGGTTCACGAGTTGAGGGAATTAAAGTAAAACCCCTGAAAGTAGTTATTAGGATTCACCCCTGCAAAATAAGTAAACATCTTACATGGGAGCCTCACCATTAAATGAGGGAGATTTATCTCATGACTGCCTAGGTTTTACGCTGTGCATAAAATCTAGCCAACAGACACATCCCTAAGGAACATAGACATTGGCTTGAATGTATTTTCCCTCATCCTGGAACACAATCGGGGGACACTGGTTGGTATGTTGTTTTTTTGATTGATTAAATTTAGATGAGGTTTGGTGGTACCTCACCATGGAACACAAAAAGGGCCCCAATCTCCAGCGATGCTGTTGAACGGGCTTTGGATACCAGATTTATTGTGAAATCACTTTGCATGACTCAATGGGGCAGTACTCTTTTTTCGCTCCTAAGCAAATGTTGAACCACAGCCCACATGTGCACTGGCTGGTATGTTAGGGTTGAATACATAAAATGAATTTCCTGTCTGAAACAGATATGAAACATTATGTTGTGCATGACTTTAGAAGTATTTTATAACATACCGATTACAGAATAGAATTGTATCTTTTCTGAAAGTAATCTAAAGTAAGGGAATATATGCTTGCCAAATTCATTACTGAGATGTGAAATCAATTGTGTCAATGACACAACAAAATTTTCTGTCTGTTTCAACAACACAGGAAAACATAATAAATTAGAGAAGATTAGGCAATCCTTTGATAAATTGAGGGCCATTTTGGACTGGATAATATACTAGGGTAAAGTAACTTAAATGATGCATGTTATGATGCTTGAAATGAATTTATTGTTTGTTTTAAAGACGTAACATATACAAGAAACATTATGGTGTATGCGACTTTATATCCATTTTCATATGAATTGCAGATGCAAATTTTGAATTATCTAAAGTTAATAAGCATATTTGAGTGACAATTTTGTTACTGAGATATGAAATAAATTATTTAAATGCAACAGTATTTCCTGAATATTTTAAGGACAAAGCAAAACATAGTAAATTAGAAAAACTTTGGGAATCCTGGGGTAAATTGAGACCCCCTTTGCAGTGGTTGGTATTTTTTCTAACTGATGGGTAAATCGAAAAGGGCTCAACAGTGTCCCAGCTACACATAGAAAGAAGCAATCATATTACACTCATGGGATGCCTTCCTTCTGTCAAATTCATGTGAACTACAACACTCCTAATTCACAATCGGGAAATTTATGAATTGTTAGGAATATTGAAAATTCACATAGAAGCCAATTTGGGTAAAACTGCTTTCTTCTATCCATTGGCATCACATAACAGTCTTACATCAACAATCTTATAATGAAGTATTTAACTCCTAAGCTTGTAAGCTGTCAAAAGAAAACTAGGACAGCAAGCAAGCCTAGTATTTTAAACTTCTTGTGTTGCTGATAATCAGAGGTTCGACAGCATAAGAGAACAATGTATCTTTTCATCCCATGCTTCACCATCGAGGAAATAGGCTCTCAAAACAGACGGATCATCCTCCATTCTGCATAGATAACCTGAAAATAGTCCTCTGTGAAAGAATCTGTCCTGGCAGTAGACACCATCCAATCATTATTGAGAATCCCAAAGCAAAACAGGAGTAAGCTATGCGAGACTAAAAAATTCTTGAAATCTCTCTCTTACCAAACTTATGGTCTTGAAGGACCTGAGGAACAGAAACAACAGAGGAAACTGAAACAGAGAATTAATCTATTAGTCTTGACAAACCCTGCTTCAGCTTCATTTTCTGGCACAGAGCAAAAACAACACAACTGCAGAAGCGCCATACAGGCATCCTCCATAAATTTTATTCTATATAATATCTGAAGCTGTGCCACCTTTTTTCAGACAAAGTAATGCAACTATAAGAGTATAATCGAAGCTTCCATCAGAAAACTGACATGACATAACACTAATATTTTCAAGCACGGTTTCCATATTGCAGCCATGTAAGGAATAAGAGGCCAAGTGAAAACTCAGATTATCAAAAAGGGAGCTAGTGTCAAAATAGCTCAAAAAATCCTATTTTCCATGGAGTTTTCTGTAAGGAGGGACAGGTTTCCAGTATGGCAAAAATTTTGCTTGGATTTTGGGGATGATTTTCATCTTGTTGTCCGAAAATTTTAAACTCGTCAAAATTTTAAGATTTTTCTCCAATGCCAATATTTCGATCTAACCTTTGTGTTAACTTCATTGGTTCCCGAGGCATCAATTGCCACCAACAAAGCTAACAATGCAAAATGTCGGGCTTTGGTGGCAGTTCCGGAACTGACTCAGGCTCCCCACGGCTCTGTCTCACCTGATGAGGGGTGTCTCTCATTGTAATCTAGAATGTCACAAGGACGCATCCCATGCCTGCCTTGAGTTAAAACATCCATTTTTTCTGAGACTGAGTTTTGGGCCTTCCAAAGCCAGCATCCACTTGAGATCGTCCCATCACCCTTTGGAAAGTTCGCTGGAACTATTCAAGAGTTCCTTGTGTCCCACATCGATCCATGGAGCTCAACTCAGCTTTGATAAGATCAGCTCCTTGTTACGGCAGCAGACCCAATCCGCTCTTGCTTTCCAAATGGAATAAAGCTCTAAGATGAAGCAAGTTATGGTAGCACCAGGCTTCAGTCTTATGAATTCCAAGGCACTGAAAACCTCAAAAGAAGGTTCCATCAAGAGTTTCTCCAGGAACGACTTTCCCACAGGTGCAGTCTTACTTCCCATGTGATTGGCATGCCTGACAGATACAAATGACTTACGGAGTGGACATTGAAGAACATACAAACATTTTCTCCTCATTTGTTATCATTATTTGCCTGTGCGGAAGTCTTTTCATGTATTTAGCCGAGCTGAGGAGATGGGAAGATTTGTAGTGGTTGCAAGCTTGCACATTTTTGTTATTGCCAACACCAGGTCAATCATTAGAAATCTGGCCACGTGCAGAGTGAATTTCGAAGATGAGAACTTGGAATGGGAGATGGATAAAGACAGAATGGTGTCTTGTAGTTATGAATTGACATCAAAGGTCTGGAATAAAAGTGCAAGACTGTGAAATCAGTGTTCACGTGGCGCAGGTTTTCTTCATCAGCATATAGAGCCTGATCTGGCATTGACAGGTTTATGTCTTGGCATGAGGCCTGACTCAATCTCACAATAAAACAATGGTTCCAAGATGGCCATCTTTTCCATTATAGACCCCACCAGAAACAGTTATCCTCCCCGCCCATGTCAGGGCCAAGCCCGAGCTTATCAGCTAAGCCGGTGAGAAACTATGGCAAAGAAAATAAATCAAAGCAGTAGGATGAGAATTGAGTAGCTGAGCCGAGGAGATTGCAAGAAAAAGAGGAGCAAAATTTGGGGAAAATGCCATGACAAGGAGCTGTTCACAGGATTCAAGTTCGTTTGTGGGAACTTATGACGATCTTGGAAATCATGCAAAACACGATCATTCACTAGCTTGGTCACAAGAAATGGACCCTGATCGTCAGCGAAACTGGTGGGGATTGAAGCTCAATACAACATGCTATGCTGAATATACAATATAAAGGCAGTGTTACGCGGGGACGCGTGCCCCATCCCCAAACCATCTCTGACATCCGGGATGCCTTAAGTGGTTGGGGACGTGGACAAAATGTCCCCCTTACGCACCCCCCAAATGTAAAAATGAAGGGGATGTCTTGGGGACGTTCCTTGAGTTTAGGGAACACACTTGGTGTTAGAAAAATAAGCAGTGTAGAGAGAAACAATCACAGTGCAAGCAATAAGAAATAAACAGGTTCAAAACACATATACAACTATTACATGGAAAATCCGGTAATGTGCTAGGTAAAAAACCATGGGCAAAGATCTCACAGTATTTTATTGCTCAAGAATAAATCTGTTACATCAATGGTAGTCACCACACACTAGCTCTAACGATTACAAGCTTGTACAATCATACAACTTTACTATTCATGGAGCCCTTTTATAGAAAGAACTCGTAGTACAATATTGTGTGTAGTACAAACCACGTACCATATTGTATAGACTTCCCAAAAACGTGTTGTACGAACACCAATTTTTTTCCAATTTGGCCTAATGGCCTCGTTGTGGTAAGGGGGCTACAACCAGCCCCCCTATGACCCCCTGGCAATTAGGCCTTTGGTCACGCCCGACGCATGTGATTCAAAGGAACTTTGTACACTCGAGTCAACTTGCCAACTTGCCAACTTGGTCGCTACCTACTCACTCAATGCTAACTTCACATACCAACACCTGGGACATCCAGGGTGCTTCGAGGATTTGGCGACTCTAACAGGGATGCCATGACGTCCTTGAGACGGCTAGGGGATGTCCCAAAGTCCCCGAAGACCCCAAAGTCCTCGGAGTTCCCCAAAGCCCAACAAAATTTTAAAATAGTCTAGGATGCCCCGGGTGCTTGGGGACGGAGACGAAACATCCCCTTGCACACCCCCCAAATGCAAAAATGAAGGGGACGTCCCAGGGACGTTTCCTAATTTTAGGTAACGCACCCGGGACATCTGGGGTGCTTCAAGACTTCGGGGACTTCAACGGGGATGTCATGACGTCCCCGAGACGCTTAGGACGTTTCGAAGTCCCAATATTTTTAAAAATATATAAAAAAACATAAAATATTATGACTTTGAAAAGAGGAAAATGGAAACTTGTACTTTATGCAATGATACTAGATGTAAATCATTTTCCCATGCAAAGTTACCTTCCCAAGAAATGGACTTAGGTTGTTTTATGTAGGTTCCAAAAGAAGATATTCGAATGAGAGGTTGCTGCTATTTTACATTTTTAAGCCTTTCTTATGCACAACAATAGCATCTATAAATTCACATGCATATTTTAAAGGATTTTTTTAATTTCAAAATTTTGTTGTGCAAGTCTTTCTGTCTCTTTTTGTATGATAATGGAGGCTTTACCAATATATTAGGATGTTCTAGAGGCCAACTTTGTATTTAAATTTTTAGTGTTTTTCGGTTACCTTAGTGGCTTTTCTCTATGGATGGCTATTCATGTAGTTTGCATGGCCTCTACTGTTCCAAAAAGCTATATTTTAAACTCAAGAATATAATCATATAAGTGAAATGATAAAGAGATATTGCATGCCCTTTGGTAACATTGCTGGCTATGGTATGAAAATTATAATCTTTCATGCTTTTTCCATGGTTAGGGGACGCATTGTATAATTTTTAATAGTTATGTATTCTTTTAATTGCTGCCTCTTGTTGTTTCCAAAATTGAGGAAATTTTTTGCTGTCCCGGAAACCCTGACCCTACGTCTTGACGTCCCCCCGTCCCAGGGTCTGAGGTTACACTATGTATAAAGGTGTGTTCTATGATGTCGGTCGAGGTTCGACCCAATCCCATATAGGCTTGTTCTAAGCTAACGTCGTTCTATCGCACCAATAGGGGAATTATGGAACTGCTCCCAGGTTCCATTAGTTCCTCGATAGGGCAATAGGACTGGTCGAGAAGGACGGTTGTTCTACACCTGCACATGAAGCACAACTCAAGCGAGGATATATTTGGTGGTCACAAGAATATTAAAATCAATGACATGTTGAAGCATTTTCAAACTCAAAAGACACCTTGTCAAGTAGCTTACGAACATTATAAGGGATGTTATGGCTCCTCTTTATTGGATAGGTACCAACTACGAAGCAAGCATCCATAGTCATACAAAAGCTCCAGATCACTTCTTTAAAGCTATTAAAAGTCCTCCTGCGACAATTGTCCAGTGACACAATTTACAATTGACAATTGGTACTATGGCACTTCAGGTGCAAAATGCATTCCTAAGGAATTTTTGAGACTAAAGTGTTAGAAGGTGATCACCAATTGTTTGACAAAATGCTTGAAAAGAATATTATATCACACAATTCATTATCCATGGTTCCCATGAAGTTGTTGTCAATTGTTCTGCCCATTCTGTAATGCAGGCTTAAAGTGCAAGTCGAATAATGCGGGCATTTGCTTGGAGGATGTGTAGTGATCAACTCAATTGAAGCCATAAAATATAATTAATTTATTAATTAATTTATTGCATTAATTAAATATTTCAATAAGTAATAGCTATAACTCAAGTTGAGTCAACTTGAAATCATAAGGTAGGTTAGAGTTGAAAGTAGTTATTTAACTACTTTTGGGAGAAAATGCCTATATAAGCCTGGAAATAAATTGTAATGGGATCTCTTTTTCTCTCAATCCTAAGGAGAGTTTTCTGCAACTTTGTGTGTACATACCTCTTATTGTTCCATGATTAAAATAATGCAAGAACATGAGATGATTTTCACCCCATGGTGTGAATGCTTTTGAATCATAAAATTGTGCTTCACTATTTATAGTTGGATGATGTCATTAATACCTCTATCCTTTTCCATTGCATGCAATACTCCGATATTGTAGGATTTGTGCTGCATATCTCTGTGAGTGGACTTTGTGCCATACACACACAATTAGGGAGCAATGAAGGTGCTTCTAGTTCTTATTCTCTGCGACAATTGTTGTATTCTGCCTTTCATGTGAGAGAGAGGTTTCTATTTTGTGTTCACCTTGAGATATACTAGTAGTTTTCTGTGTTTATTCTGCTGTAGGCTTTTCTCTTCCTCCTCCTTGCTCCCCTTTCTCCTTCCCATTTTTGTTCACTTTGTGCTCTCAGGTTAAAAGCACCAAAAATACAAAACACCCCATTAGGAGGGAACTGCCCCTCTCAAAACTTAGAGGAAGATTACCCCGTCAATAGGTGATTTTCCCTACTGTTGTAGGTTTTATGCCGCTTTTGTTGGGTGAGTCATTGAAACAACTGAAATCATGCACAATGACATAAAAAACTGCCAATGCAATTGTGACAATGAAAATTGAATTGAAAATCCAATCACAGATACATAATATCTGATTGTTAAATGATGAGAAACTTAAATGTAACAACACTCTAAACCTCATATGACAAAATGGAAATAAAATAATTATATTTGAGCCATGGTACAACGCCAACCTCCAAATATTGATTAAAAAGCTCAATAATTATAGTCTGCATTAGACACATCTGTCATGAGCCTGAATAGCTCCTCATCTGTGCTCTATGAGTCTGAGTTGTGTGCCTCTTCCAACGAGACCCTAACCGATCCCGGCTGCACCTCATGATCCTCATCTACTTGTCACGATTCCTTAGGCTCTACATCCCATTGTTCTATTGGAATCTCTTAATACTCACTCATCTTCCTGTTCTAGAGGCACAAGGCATGTGTACAACAAGTAGCTTTTCGTCTCTTTGATTCTTTTGGTGTTTCTTGATATAGTGAATGAAGCTATAGCAAGACCAATTCCTCCTAGCAACATAGGAACTAGCAACTTGAAAAAGGAGGCGAGTGACAAGTGTTTATAACATCCTCACATCTCCATGTAGCTACCATCATCCTCGTTCTCTTGTTCTAGAGCGAGTCTATCTTCTCTAGCAGCTCTCTTGTAGCTTGTGAGACTGGCAAGTGCCACCCAATAACCCTGAAGTTTTTGCAGCCTCCTTTGGGGTAAATTTTCTTAAGGGCCTTAGAGAAGCCCTTCTTCACCTCCTCATCATTGATGGGAGTTGTTCTCCTAGGCCTCTACGCGTTGGGAGGTGAATTCCTTGATGCGATTGGAGAAGAGAAGTTTCCTTGTGTTCCACAACTTTCTCATTTTAGCTCTCTTCTTAAGTGTTTATTTCAACATTGCAACACCTAACACCACAACCTGGTATGTGAAAATGTGTGCATTAACCCTGGGGAGCCTCCTAGTTGGATTGAAGGGTAACTTTTTATAGAGCCCTTCAATTACGAAGGGCTAAAAAATATGCCGCCCTTATAATGGAATGGAAAAATAAATACTAGCTTTCATTTTTTAATCTTCTTGGATGGAAAATTGTTTTTTACCTAATATTTAAATGAATTTATTTATAATAGGTATTAGTAATAACTTGATTTTGTTAGATATATACAGATTTGTATCTTCACTTACTTTCAAGCATGTGGGAACTCTGAGACGGGTGTCTCCATTCACATATAAATGATGTTTTACAGAGTTCTGTCTCTCTTTTTGAGCTTACAATTTGTTCACGTCAAATCTTTCTGGTTGCTCTATCCATGCTTCTTATTAGGGCTGCGTTCCTTAAAGGACAACATACTTAACTACTTTACCACTCTCCCCATTTATGCCACTTAGATTTTATCTATGTTTCTTTGAGTTTCCGGTACAAGGGGATGCGTTTTAGGGATGGCAAAAAATTTCCCTAGACATCCCTTCCAAGATGTCTCTTTCTAACAAAATTTTTAACACTAATCTTCTTGATAGGATAGAGGTTTGGGGCTGTAGTTTAGGATCTCTTGTTTAGGTGCATATTACAAGACTATTATGCTATAATGTATGATTCATTATAACGGACAGTTTCTCAATGCGTCATCAAAGCCAAATTTGTTGTCCAACCTCTTCATCTCAAGAGTTTGTTTAGACTCATTTTCTATCTTCACTAATTTAGGTCCCTAAGTGATTTGGCCTTAGGTGGACAGGTGTCAATATTGCCCTTTGTTCTTTAGAGAGGGTTGCCTCGTTTGGGCTCCCCAGACATTGATATTGTTTGTATTACGGGACTGTCTTGCTTCATCAGTCTATCAACATCTCCATGAACCAACTTCCTCCATTGAGATATTCATTGGACGTCCAGCCTCTCACCTTCTTTGCACAAAGGATATGACCAATGGAATTGTTAGGGAGGACATATATTAACCATATATTTAGGTCACTTGGACCTCACCCCCGCAGCCGAAAATGTGAAGATTGCTTTCTATGCTGAACAATTCTTGTAAGTCGCTGGTGGCACCATCATCCGACTCGACTATCTCCACCATCACTTGTTCCAAGGATTGACGATTCTACTTGGCCAAATCAGGTTTTGTTCCCACTAGTCAGAGTTGAGACAAGCTACCTTGTTACATGAGATGATATGATTTTCTTCCTTTGTTCTCTCTAGGAAGAAGAGACCGAGTAGTGTTTTATTTGTGGGTGTCTTGTATACTATGAGATTCAAGCGAGGTATCATTGCTTGTAGAGAGACTCAGGAGGTTACCTTAGCACCTTATTTTGTTGTGCCGAACAAAGGTGCTTGGAATTATAGGAGACTTCTAGGAATCCTAGACTGATTATATCCTTTCAGCCTATCCTAATTGTTGGAGGTGTCAAGCACTCTATGGATACTACAATTTCGCTCATAGATGGAAATAGGATAGTGAGACGACATTTTTGTTCATGTGTTGCCATTAGGGTACCCCAATCCTTTTTTTCTTGCATCAAGCATGGTGGATCAATTACACTTCAACTTTGAGAGCCACCTAGTTCCTCTCATCCAAAATCCAGTTTGTGGGAACATGCCAACAATACCAGTTTCCTATCTACTTTTGGAGGACTGTTGGCCATGGATGTTAAAAGAGGTTCTATTGGGAGCATCTTGCTTTCTCTTAGGATTGTTCATTGGATCCTTCTTTGGTCATAGTCATGTCTTGTATTGAATCTTTCATTGTGAGTGATGATGAAGGTTTTGGTTCTTCTATTACAGTCTTTAATATAAACTAGAGCTAGCTTTGATCTCCAACATCGGTCTCTAGCTTCGGTCTCACTCCCTTGACTTGTTTTCTTTAGGGGATTCCCTTTCATATGGTTATTTGTATTTGTATTTGGATCATATGGCTTTATCCTATTGGACTTGTCTAGGGTTTACTGTCTTTCAGTTCTGCCCCGCTAGTTATGTTTTTCCTTGTTTTATTCGTAGTTATTCATTTTTTATAAGTTCTTTTTAACGCTTCTACACACTATTGTAGCTTAATGTGCTTTTGAACCCCATCGACCTACTTTGGTTATTTGTGGACATCAATGAAATTGATTTCTTTCTTACCTTCCTTATATAAGAGTGTTTATGTCAATGTGGACTTATTATATGTTGTAACCTTAGTCAAACTAAAGAAATGGGTACCACCACAAGTTGTGGATGATTTGTTTGTGTCAAGTATTTAAGTTGGTGTTTGTCATTGTGGAAATTCGTAGAGGTGTGAAGATGTCACAAATGTTTTTGAAATAAAAGGATACACTTTTGGTTTATATTGAAAGAGTTCGTCGAGGAGTGAAAACATCTTAAGAGGTATGATGAACCAGGAGATATGTTGAAATTTGGGAAAAATATTCTTAGGTTAAAGTAGCAGTTGTTAATGCACTGAAATGTCTGATCTAAAGCTACCCACAGTTGAAGTATAACATGGAATGTACTAAATTGGGGGACATTTATCCCAAGTACAATATCTACTCTAAAATGTTATGGGAAAATGAAAGAGAAAAGAAACACATAAGGGGTGATTCACAAGATATTTTAATCCTTTCCTCTACTTGATCACAACACAAGAAAACTAAAACATGCAGAAACACAAGAAAACTAAAACATGCAGAAATTAGTATTTAATTGACACAATGAGATAACAGAGCAAAGGTAAGATCTAACGTTGAATAAGAAAATGGAGCATGATAACATGAGAAGAAAGACGAAGGAAATTCACCACAACACCTTTTATCAATTACACCAAATACACGATTGCTTTCTATTAAATTAAAACTACTGGACATTGTTCTGCATGAATTTGAAACCTAGGGTATAATACTGCTAAAATAAAAACTGGAATTGAAGCGAATTCAAGGCTCTCTTTATTTATTCCAAATCTAGAAGAAGATAAGGAGAAGAAGTAGAAGTAGCGTGCTAATAGGGGCTAGCTTGGAAATTCCATAATCATCCTTAGATAATAATATCCATCCTTATCCTAACTAAAATATTCATTAAATTCGTCACTCAAGTTCCTTTGAAAATTTTAATATAATATCTAAAATAGCTTTTAAATCCACCAAAATATGATAAAAAAATCCTTTAATTATTCTTTTAGTGCTTTTATCTTCACGTGGATATTCCAAAAATAGCTTTTAGTGCTTCCATTGTCTGACTTTTTAAATATTGAATGCTTTAAATACGTTTTTTAAATTTGAAATTGGTGCATATCCAAATATATTAAAAGTTTAGAAAAGCTTTTAATTTAATTAATTAATGAAAACAAAAAGCTCTTATTAATTCCCATCCACTTGTTGCATTCTCTTAATTCTTTCAAATAAAATAAATGGGCACATTATTTCATTGCAACATATGAATTAAATAAAGAAGTAATTCATAACTAATATATATGCAATATTTAAATTGTATGACCCATATAATAAATTACGGCTTTTAATTTGAGAATGAAAAGGTTGAGAAATCAAGATAAGATAAGATAATAATATTAATGTCCAACAAATGACCACAAAAGTAGGTCAAAGGGACTGCAAAGTACAAATGTGTCCATACAAAGCGAGAAACCAAAAGATTTCCAAAAGAACTATAAAGTAAGAGAAGAGGTCACAGACCAAAAGTGAAGCGAAGCGGGAAACCAAAAGGTTTCCAAAGAAATACAAAACATGAGAAGGGAAGAAGAGACCCAGGTCAAGCAATAGGGAATGTCTATCTAGGAATGGTAAATCCATCTCTCCTAACTTCTGAGGCCGATTGGAAGAAACTTGGAATAGTGTGATGATCAGAAGAAGAGGAAGAGGAGGTGAGATGCCGAGACCTCCCCCTGTGCTGTGGTCTGTTGAAAGTAGTATGTCTCAAGGACATGGTGGATTTGGTCCTCCCAATGGAGCTGGAACTGGTATAATAGTTCCTGGGAGATACTGGGGGGTTACATATGCACCCCCTGAACTATACTGATCTGGAGTGTGACGTTGTATTGGTATCAATCTGGCGCTTAGTGCCTCTCTCCAAGGGTAGTGTCAGAAAGAAAGAAGTGATCCTTTGGGGAGAGTCTGCTCTGTTATGTGTTTGAATAGTGTGATCCCGAAGCCTAAGAGCCTACTGCATGTATAAAGCCAAGCACTTTTGATTGACATATCTGAAAAAGTCACTAAGTTCACGGGTCCCTCTAAAAAGACAATGGAACCTCCCCCTAATCTCGTAGTAGATGGGACAACGGAAGATGAAGTGTGTTTTCGTCTCGACCTTTTGAAGGCTACACAACTAGCAAGTCTTGTCTGACCGATCGATCTGGTGGTCTGTCTCACTCCAAAGCCTATGAGAACCCACTCTAAATTGACCAAGGGGATGCGAAGAGTGTGCATCCAATGGCGAAGGGTATACTTAGGACGGATAATAAGTCCGTCACTCAACTCCAAGAAGTGCTTCGTGTAAAAAGCCATCATCGGGCGTAACCCACCATGAGGATTCACCCAAGTGGTGTGGATGAATTGTCTATAAATATCCTCTCTAATGATCTTGTTTAGCTCTTGTCTAGAAGGAAGAGGACGAGCCGGTGTGTCCAAGGAGTATAAAAAGGAGGAAGATGATCCATCCTAATGCCCACTAACTCTAAGAGAGCAAAAACCCCAACATACCAACAACGAGAACGACCAGGAGAATCGAAAAGGGCAATGCTCTTTGAGGAACAATATGCCAAATACGAGTGTTTGTCTCTCCCCTCCATAGAGTCAGCAAAGTTCCGGATACGGTGCTAGAAGGAAACCAGATCAAAAAATGGTTTCCTTCCTGAAAGGACGGGCCCCAAACTCCACAAGAATGATGTGATGGGGAGTGGAATGCTTGCACCTGATGAAGCGACGAAGGAGAAGTGTCTGGACTCTCTCGGCTGAAGCCCAATACGAATCGAGTAAAGAAAGCCCCCACACCACAAAGCCATAAAGAACAGTGGGTATGATAAGGGAATCCATGAGGGACATCTTGGAGGAGATGTCCTAAAAATGGTGCCAGAAGCACTGTCGCTCGAGGAGAGCTAAGGAACCGTACCCCTTATTGACATGTGGTTGGAGGGCTTGTCTCAAATTGAGGACTAGAGAACTCTACACCCAAGTAAGTGTAGGTACCGGTAATTTCAATCTCCTCCCCCCTGAAGTAGAAATGGAGGTGTGAGGTCTTCAACCCGTTGAAGACCATAACCTTAGTTTTACCTAGGTTGACCGTCAATTGTCGGAGATCACAAAACAACCCTAAGGCATCCATCTGTCTTTGTAGTCCCTCAGGAGATGAGGCTAGGAGGCTCATGTCATCAACAAACAAAAGGATAGATATCAAAACCTGGTGGAGGAGGTACATGTCACCGTCCTAGATATGCTCATGAAGAAAGGTCTCAAGCTCATCAATGTAGATCTCAAACAAAATGGGCGACAAGGAAAGCCCTGTTTAACCCCAACGGTACTCTTGATGAAATTTGATATCCCATGAATAGTATGGAGACGACCAAGAACAATCTCATATAAGCGCATGATGGTAGTCAAAAGGATCTCGGAAATGCCAATGTCTTTGAATTTGGTTCTATTACAATATTATTTCAGATTTACCATTTTGAAGACATAAAAACATACAACAAACTTGCTGCCCTACCATCAAAAATCAGACAACACATCTTCCACAATCAAATTTGTAGACAAACACTTTTCTTTCTTGTAAAACCAAACCGCTTTCTCCCACAATCAACTTTCACAACATTGCTGTAATTTCTGATTTACTCACACCAAAACCAACAAGCACTCCATTTATAAAACATTTTCAAATCAACGTTTCGACAATTTCTGCTCAAGCTAAAACATCTTCATAGCTCCTGGACAAGCTACGACTAACTAGCTCCCGATCTAGTTAGTGCAACTATAGAATTGCCCCTCACACCCCTTTAAATGACACTTGACAACCAAGTATATCCAGGCAGGGTAGGGAAATTCCCGCGTGTTCCCGCTCCAGTCGAGTGCGACAACATACAAGATGACATTAACTCCGAGCTTAGATGTGAGGTCTTTCGCTCCACCACTACATCCAACCTCATCGTTGAACAATTCCGCTCACTAGACACACAAGCCTTACCAACACGTGAACAACTCTGCCAACAGATCCGTGACCTCAGACAATTGCAGGCTAACCTTAAGAGTTGAGTTATTTCTTCATCCTCGGGTCTAGCCTCGTCCTATTCCCTTTTCATTCCCTTGTTCGTATGACCATCCTTGGGCAAGACCAGCCTGAAAGAAACAAACAGATTTCATGAGTGATCCAACCCAACCTTGCTCCATTTCCAGAAACCAACATTGACAGGAACTACAATACTTGGCACTTGTTGAGACCAACTATTGTAGGACTTGCATGCTTAGCCAGTTCATTGCTTTGGACAAACAATTCAGGACAACAAAACGTATTTGGTATAGGTTGGAGCATCCTTCTAGGCACACACATCAACCATGTTTAGATCACTAGCCACTTACACCACATCATCCTCACGTTGGCTGTCTCGGCCTGGCCTTGAGAAGTCGAGTATGCCTGGAAAACTCTTGTGCTTTTCTAGTGTGTACAATCACTCCATGTTTTTTGCTTGCAGGCCATTTTTTAGGATAACAAAGCATACTCTGCATTGTGAAGGTTATGGAGTGTGGTGAGGTGTCTAAAGAATCGGAGGACATATTTGAATTGGGTTTTTGGTTTGATTTAAGAATCCACCCTTAAAAATAGAATAACATTTTGTTTCATAGTGAATTTTAATTGTTCAATTTGAGGCTGTGTTTGACAAAATGCCAAATTCTTGCTTCCTTGCTGTCTAGTCTTGTGTGAAGGCCGAAAAGAATTGTTTATTGGTTGTTTGGATACTTGTATGTTTGGAGAATACTAATGGATCAATTTAGAGCCCGTTCAATATGTTTTAGCTTTCATTTAAGCCTTGTTGTGTGCTCTAAATGGGTGGAAACAGTCCCAATTTGCCAATAAAGATTAAGTACTTTCAAGGGTATGTCCTGTGAACTGAACATGATCACTCATGGCTATTTGTAAGCAAGTACTTTCCTTTTATTGATTCTGAGTATTGCAAAACAGCGTTGGTCTCTTTTTTATGCTATTTATTCACTTGAAAAGGTGGGATAATGTGTGAATTTTGGCGAGTGAAAGCCTTTGTGTGTAATGAAACCTTCAAAGGGATGGGTTGATCTTCTGTTTGAATGCTTTCAGTATACTTCATCTCAATTGCTGTGGGTGATAAGACTGAAATCGGTTTCTTGCTGCAAGGACAAGGTTGTAATTACCCTTTCCTCGACTGCATCAAAACAACAAGCGACACCCTTACCTAACTATTCTGATCCAGCAGTTTAGAGTATTGAAGGAAATAACGTTGGTCTTGAGTGCAGATTAGATTGAAGATGATCCCCCCATGGAATACCAGTACTTGGGGAAAGTAGGATTATGAGTGGAATGGGTTCCAAATACAATCAGCGGTAATAGAATGATATCATCATGCTTTTCATTCTCTCTGTTGCTGCAATATTCTCACACGGGAAACAGCCACTCAAATTTAGCCCTATCTGTGTGAAAAACCCTCCTTGCACCTCTAGGGTTTTCATTTAAGGGTATCAAGTTATGGGTATAAGGAAAAGCCCGAGACTTAGTTCTAAGGCTATAAATACCTCAACCCCAGCACACAAATGTTTACTACATTGGTGAAATACACTCAATCAAAGTCCATCAAAAAGGGCAAAAAAGATAAAGAGCATTATGGCAGCAAAACAATGATGGGTGTCTAATTGATGAGGATGAACCAACCAGGCCAGAACTTGCAGATCTGGCCACTCAAGTGAACTCCATTCAAACTTTACATCTATTTCCTGGTGGATCTCAGGTTTATGCCAAATAAACTCTCTGAATATCGTTGATGAATTTCAAAACCTAGCTAAAATGAAATACCCCCACTTTACCCAATTGGGGTCTACACCGTAGATGATTTGCAGCTTTTCAACACTCCTCTAACTATGCCAAACACCGCCCATATCGAACCTTTCTCGCACACTTTTAATAAGCAGAAGGATCCATTTACCACTCCCACTGCTACTGCATGATCTTCATACATGCAACTTGTCAATAGGACCAATGCAAAGCATTTTTCTGATTATGTCCATAATCAAGAAACTCTACATCAGGCATCCACCAGCCAAGGTCTAAACAACTCATTGAACCCCTCCACTAACCCCACACTACCTCCCAAAGAAGCACTATTATCAAAAAAAACCACACCCTTTGATTTGTCATGAATGAGCAATCAATGTTTTTAGGTGACATGGGATTGTCCCCAAGTGTGGGACCTTGCTGCTTGAGGCAAACCTCCAGAGAAGTCCTAATGCTAAAACTACTCCTACTACTGGAAATGCAGCTACCTAATCTTAATCTAACATTCACATGGACCAAGGAAAGAGAGATGCATGAAAATGGAAATCCTAAGCTAACAGAGGTGATAGTACCAAAAAAAGGGGGAAAGACACTCTCAATGAGGGAAAAATGGGAGGAAATGATGTTGAAGAGGGCAGACATGAGTGCTACAAATCAAAGCAACATCTCACCTTCCATTTCCATGCAAAACACAACAAAAATAGATCCCACAAAGTGGAGAAACATACACAACACACCTGCAATGGAGGAAGAGGCAAGAAGATTCAACAAAACACAAACTAGGGAAGAGAATAGGCCACAAAACGTGATTTTTATTGCCTTAAAAGGATGCACAGTCCATTACATTGAAGGAGGAAGGCATAAACACATTGCAAAAGACCAGATTTGAGATTTGTAGCTCAAAAACACTTGTGCAACACTTCAAAATGACGCTCCTGTATTCTGAGAGGGTCTAATCTTTACAAATGAGCATCAATGCCAAATATATAGAAAACTGGGAGAGTAAGAGGAGGGAAAAGAGAGGGAACCTTGGGTTTTTTCCTTTAACCAACAACAACATGCATTAAATCACTGAAAACAAGCATGGACACCCTTGCAAGACCATTCCCCATGTCCTTTTACTTGTAGGAGAAGGTATGGGCACCATACTTCATCAATTCTGGTGGTTGAGCTACTTGGAAATGCACTTTCAATTATGTACCTGTCTTTTCCCCTTTTTCTCCCACCAAACTGCATTAATTTCTGAATCTCATGCCAAATTGAAGTGCATGACAAAACCTTTCCAACAAGACCGATTTTGTTAAATTTGGAGTTACAGGGATGAAGTTATGGCCAAGCGGATTTCTGGAGCTCGAGAGGAAGACGATAGAGTTCCTTGCGGGTCGTGACACGTTTTGGCCTCTGAGTGGCTATGGGTGTTAGGCTGTTTGTCACGTGGCAGCTTTTGATTCATTGTGGGGTTCAGACCTTTGACTACAGTTTGCAGTTTGTAAGGGGCATTAACTTACCGTAAAATTTTGGTTATTTTGGCACATTCTAATTCGCTGTGGGGGCCAAACATGGAATTGCAATTATATTTTGGTTATTCCGTGGACTTGGAGTCCGCAAAACATTATTGCTTGAGAAGCCCGTGGAAAGATGCCACGTGTTTCATTTTCTAGCTCCGCAGATTCTGTCCTTAGCCGATTTTCAAACTTTTCGTGAGCATAAAAAAACCCATGATGCTCTGACTTGCCTTTGACTCACGAGACTGATTTGGTGCTGCAAAGGTCTATCTGCATCAAAATCCGCTTGAGTCCCGAACTGATGCTCCTTTGTTCCATGGGTTAGGAGAACCCGTGCCGAACACTAAGTTCCCGCACTCTACGGATGAATAACTTAGTCTCCCGCGGCTTTCTTTGAGCAAAAATGGCTAAGTTGATTTTTGATGAGTTGTTAAAAAATACAAGGGGGGGTAACTTTGGACAACAAACACCAAAAGAGAAGGCCACACATAACCCTTTAAAACTTTTACCGGCTGATGTTGCCAAAATCTATGAGGCTCTTTAAAGATCATTCTGAATGATAAGTTAGATGCATTAGGAAACAAGCTGAGTGATCATGGGGCTTTGTCCCCTCCTTGGAGACCTCACCACATTGTAGTCACAACAAGCTGCCTTCCAAGCCCAACAAGCTGAACACATTGAACTATTGCAAAAAAATATTGAATTTCAACAGCTTTTGGTCCAGAATATGGAGCAAATTCATCTATTTGAGCCCTTGAAAAATCTTATCGAAGGGTTCATCATTGGAACCACAGTGACCAGCAGATCCATTATGAGAGGAAAATACAATGCCAGCCTATCCTCCTCAACCCACCAAGCTCAACTCCAACAGTTTAGAACCGAGTCAAGGAATGGGGCTTCTGCTGCTGTAAAAAATATTGCAAGAAAGGATAATGTACGAATGTAGACTTGGAGCTGAGCTTAGACCAACCTATTACAAGAAATATCAATGTAAAGCTCAAATTTTGTAAACATGCTGTGAATAGATCTAGGAAAAATTTCATGGCTTACTTCTTAGTGATAGTCATAGATTATAATTTATAATAATATTTTGAATCCTGTTCGTGGAACTGCATTTACAAATTTCAAAGCAATGGGGATGAATCTCATAATTATGGTCAAAGTTGTTACGTCTCATTACTATGCATCTCATAGTTCTGTTTTGTGACTTCTATGCTTTTCGACAGCCAAACTATCTTGGGCTAAGTCTATCAGCCCTTTTTACTTCTCTCTTGATGATGGTTGTTGCAACTTATGAAAAGTTGTAACATAGTTTGATGTTGAAATTTGTGTAACATTAATCCTATAGATATATACATCTTTTATTAAAAAAAGGAATTTTGAATTTGAATAAATGAAGTTGTAGTAAGTTTTGATAAATTGAGAGGAAAACACATTTGTTCAGTGCAGAAATAAACCATGATGATCACGTGTATCTTATTGTCTCTCCTCCACTGTTTTTGTGCTGGTATTATGTATATATCATTGTATATAACTAATGTTTTACTGTGTTGAATGCATTTTGGTCTTAGATTTTAGCTATGCACCTAGTGCTTTTTGTAATTTTGGAAGCCAAAACTCATATGAAAATTAGTAGATGGTTTAATATTTTTTCTATCTTATGATCAAGTATATGCCGACTAACGATAAAGCCTTGTGCATATGTCATGGATGAGAAAGAATTATAATTCTTTAAATATTATGTTGATAGTTGGCATGCTCAACGAGTACTTGCCGCTTGTTTACCAACCAAGTAAACTCTTGGAAACACGCTGCGTCCTGCAGGCGAGTTTTCCATCAATACTTGCGAGTACTTGCCGCTTATCACCCAAAACTCGGCAATTTTCCCCTGTAGACTTGCTAGACATAACTGAGACGCAGAAAAAATGCTTCAAAAACACTTTATTTTGTCTTTAAAAAGTCCCACACCTCTCCACACTTTGTAAGCACACAAATTTTGAGCATCCTAATTTGAAGGGATTTAATAACGAATTCGAAGAGCAAAGTTGAAGAATTTCATTTGGAGGTTAGTTATCCCCCCCCCACCCCCCCTCCCGTCCCCCCTCCCTCTTTTTAAGTACGTAAAGTTTTCTATATTATTAAAATTAACTTTCTAAACATGATTTGCGAATTTGCATGCATTCCAGTCAATTCCCATTAATTTTAATTTTGATTTATGCCAATTTATCATCAATAATGAGTGAAATTGCTAGAATGTATTTTTTAAATGTTGTTTTTTAATTTTTTGTCTTTATTCTTGTTTGTAGGGTTTACAATTGCAATTTTACAATTACAATTTCGTAGGGTTTTCTTGTACTTAAATCAAATGTTGTTTTCTAATTTTTTTAACAATCAAATTACAAATTTACGGTTTTTTAATGTTTTTTTATTTTTTTGGTATTTGAATGTGTTGCAAGTCAAAACTTATCATATAATGGCTTTCGAATTTGCATTAGGTTCAACCGTTCAACATCAACAACAAGAAGTGTTTCTGTTAATGCTTGTACTGTTGCTTGGATGTATGTTGTCTTTGGAGTGGGTGAGGGGACTGTGGTTTATAATTTTTGCGGGAAGACGATTACTAGAAGCATTGGTCGCTTCAAGTACCATCTTGCATGCATTGTTCACCGCAACCTCACGACATGTCCCACTGTTATGGAAAAGGCACAATGAGAGATGAGGGCAGGGCTTGCATTGCTGGATGAGAAGAAACTAGAGAGGTCAAGGGTGCAAGCAACCATGCAAGCAACTATTAGACTTGAAATGGAAGCAGAAATAGAGGGAAATGCGACAATGATTGTGGGCTCTAGTCATGGTACAAGGATATGAGCCACATCCACTTTATCGAGTTCGAGAAAAGGCCAAATACATAGTTTTTTTGTACCTATAAACATATTTGGGGCACAATATTTGTGGCAAGGTACAAGTTGGAACAAGGAGATGCACGAGGAAATCGATAAGGCTCGTGCAATTTTTGGTATTACGACCTTCCTTTCAATGTGGTGAAGAGCCCGTAGTGGGAGTATGTGTTGATGACATTGACAATTGCAAGGAGGGGTACAGCGCACCCTCTCCAAAAGACTTAAGTGGGAGGTCGTTCCAAGGTGTAGTTGTAGAGGCAAAGTCAATTGTGGAAGATCAAAAAAAGAAGTGGTAGAAGTTTGGGTGCACAATTTTTTTAGATGGGTGGATGGATGGAAGGAACCACACCCTCATCAATTTTTTGACGGCTTCAAATGTTTGGATGGTTTTTTTGAAGTCAATTGATGCTTTTAATATAGTAAAGAATGCTGAAAATTTGAGTCTTATGGTAGAGGAAGTTCCCTTAGAGGTGGGTATGAAAAATGTTGTGCAAGTTGTTACTGCCAACGCAACAACATATGTGGCGGCAGGGAGACTACTTCAAGAGAGACATCTATCACTCTTTTGGATCTCTTGTGCGGCTCATTGCCTTGACTTTCTTTTGGAGGACAGGCAAAATTGGTTGGGTGAGACTGATTGTAAAAGATGTGAGAAATATAATAAAATACATATATAATCACCCCTGGTTCTCAATTTGATGAGATAACACACCAAGGGGAAAGAGCTTGTGCAAGCGGTTGTCACGAGGTTTGCAACTAACTTCCTAACATAGAAAAGTTTTTGTAGTTAGTTGACATCGTTATAGCAAATGTTTGCGATTTAAGTATGATCACCATATTCAAAGAAAGTTGATGAAAAGAGGACGTCAAAGACAATTTTTGATGATTTCTTTGCGAAGAGAGCTGCGGAAATCATCAAGGTAACTTCAAAGTTTAATTTAAATTTCAAGTCGATTCCTTTATTTTTATTTTTTGTTTGTATTTCTATTTATTTTATTTGTAAGTTTTTAATTTTAAAGTTTAAATTGTTTGTAGGTGTCAGAGCCGTTGGTGAGGATTTTGTCCCTGGTTGATGGGGAGAAAAACTCAATGAGATACATTTATGTGGCCATGTATAGGGCTAAAGAGGCTATCTAAACCTCTTATAGGGGGATATAGCCATATTTGGTACCTTTTGGGTGCCAATTGATCGAAGGTGGAATAATCAACTCCACTGACCCATTCATGCAACATGGTACTACCTCAACCTAGGTTTTTCTTTGACGACTTTACAGATGTTAATAAAGAGGTTATGGAGGGACTCTCAACATGTATTGAGAGGATGATACCAAAGGTTGAGGTGAGAGACCTCATTATTTTAGAGTTGCAAAATTACAAACATGTTAGGAGGAGCCTGTAAGATACACCCATGTGGGATCCAAACACGACCAAAATTACTAGGATATATATATTTGACCTTCATTTACTTGATACAACTATGCGACACCATACATGCCACAAGGAGATGTGTTGTTATGGGAAGCACGGTTGCTGGGTATTCACTAAATGGGTTGTTTGAATAGGCTTTGGATACCTTTAAGCAAACTACAGTTGGTATCAGAGAGAAGGTTCATACTCTTAAACCTCTGGGACAGTTGGATCTTGTGATGGTTTATGCATGATGGTGGAGTTGGAGGAGTAATGTGTTATTTTTTTTGTTATGTGACAAATGTGGTACTTGTGATTATATGAATGCACCTGTTGTGCATACCACTTGGTGTGGATTTGTTATGATGTTGATGTATTTCTCGATGGGAGTAATTTCTCTCTCTCTCTCTAGTGAATTCAATGTGAAATTCATGTGTATTACCACCTTGTTGTGTGAAGGGAATGTTTTGTGAGCCACAAAAGTCTTGCGATGTTTCATTTTCTAGTGATATTGTATATGTGGAACAACGTGTTGCATGACAAAGTGCTTCATAGTGAAATATGCCGTATCAAGTAAAATGAAAGTAAAATTTTTTTTTTAGTATGTTTGATCTTGTGTTTGGGTCCCACATGGGTGGGCACTACAGAGGCTCATTTCTTCGGCATTAGTTGTTTGAGGGAGATCCAACCAGCCACTAGGTAACAAATATTAGAGTATATACTTATATGTTACAAGTTTTAAATTTAAAATTTTCAATTACGTACAAGCTTTTGATTATCTTGTTTGTAGGTTTTTAGTGGAAAGATTGAGGTGAAAATACCCCAAATCTTCAAAAGTTAGTGCTCTGAATATCATCTCACTCTCGTAGCGTATTTAGATGTGAGCGCAACTTAATTTTGTTTGAGACCATGCACACGAAGAAGCACAACTTGAGTCAATGACGCCTCGATGACCTAGTTTTTGTGCAATACAATCTTCGGCTGCGCAGAAGAAAAGTGGATAGATCATAGGAGCCTATTGATTTGGATGAGATTGATCCATAAAGCAACTGAACTACGCAAGAAGAGGAGATCCACATGTTCCAAGATGCTGAGATCTTGCTTTTGAGAAGGAAGCTATGGAGGGTGATGCAGAATCAGGGGAGATTGGATTGGATGACATCTTTGGAGATGATGTCGAACTTGCAGTAGAGGAGTCACTGCCATCTATTATTAGGTTGGAGCCACAGTCGTAGTCTTCTAGGAGGAACTAACATGAAATGTCCCTCTTTCCGGAATAACGTCTTGGAATACCCTTGACCTATTTTCTCTACTTGACGGCTAAGGGGGGTTTTATAAGGGTGACTTAAGTCATTTTTAAATTATTATAAAATGCCATTAGTAAAAAATTATATATCTAGCACTTATAATAATTTATATGACTTAATAAATATTTTAATGATGCCAATGTAATTTTTTTTATTCATCCTAGGAGCATTGGCGACTTGCCTTAGAGGGTAAATGGGGAAATTAGAAGGAATAAAATAAAATTATAATTTTTATATTCCCTCTAGAAGAATTGTGACTTGGGTTGGGATGTAGTTTGGGTGCTTAGTGCATAAAAATCACACCATTTGCTGATTGGGTGTGTTGGAGGTAATTTTTGGTTCACTTCCTTCTTATATTGGAATGGGTCGACTTGTTTGGGATCATTCTATCACTTTACATTTTGCTATTTTGGCTTTGAGCTGAAGAATCACTGCTGTGATTTTTTGAGGAGGAAAACCCTCAAGGAAATCAAGAGGAAGAACGAAAACTCTTCCTATTTTGGCGTGTTGTAAGTCCAGCTTTAAATCTGATTCATAGATCAATTTTATTGCAGCTGGAGCTACCCAGTTTTGGGTGTTTTTTCATCCATTCAAGGGTTGGAAAATTCTATTTTTGTATCAGCTATTGCAAGAGCATTTCTAGAAAATTATTGCAACATTTTCAAGTGTTTTGTAGAGGGTTTCAAGCCTACTTTTCACTGCTGCAAGCACAGGTCAGATCTAAAGTTGTTCATCATTTGAAATCTGATTTTTGGCCTTAGTTGTTGGTGCTTTCATTTGCATTATATTTATAAAAATTAGTTCTTCCATAAAAATTAGAAAATATCATATTTTTGGTGTGCTTTGTGGCTAAGTCACAAGGTTCGAGTTCGCATTCATGTTCGATGAGGATAAAGTTCAGTTCAAGTTCGCCAAGGGATAAAGTTTGAGGAAAAAAATGACTTTGAGTTCGAACATTTTTTTTTGGAACAAAATGCATAAATATGTCAAGAGGATGGAGTGGAGAGAGCTTTATATCCACTACTTTCAGTCAGTGTATATATATATATATATATATAAACATTTGTAAAATAATGTGAAATCGTGTCAAAAACTTCCCATGTAAAAGTAATGGATAAAGTTCGAGTTCATGTTCGACAAGAATAAAGTTCGGCAAAATTCAAACTTTTTCGATAAAATTCGCCTAACCTTGTGATATAGCTTTGTGGTATTTTCCCTCTCCATCCAAATTGCATTTTCCAGCATAAATCAGGTCTACAGTGTTTGCCTTTAGTTTTTGTATTATTTCAGGTGGGATTCCATTCTTGTTCATTGAAGATTCAATCAGATCATGGAAGGGACATTACATGGTATCAAAGCAAGTTTTCCTCCCATCTTGTGAGGGAAATCTTCAGAAATCAGATCTGAATGCAATTAACAAAAGATCACATAGTATATCACAGAAGGAACACTCTTAGAAAGGGCACAATGGAAGAACAAGATCAAAGGGATCCTCCCAATGATACTTTCAGTGATGTGAATGAAGCTATTACCAGAGTTCAAAGAGAGTTGCAACAATCAATGAGGGAAAATCAAATAGAAATGCGTGATGCATTTACTAGTTCGATTCGTGATTTGGCTATGGCTCTACAAGGGAATGTTGTAGCTAACAGTCATGTAGCAACCGATGTGGGAGAAGGAAGTTCAATCGGTCCAACTAGAAATACTTCCAATGGTACACATCCTACCTTCAAAGCCAAGTTTCTCCAAAGAGAAGAACCAGTTGAAGAAGTGGCTCAAAATGATGTGGATGATGTAGAAGTCTGCGGTGATGAGTACATGCAACTCATCCTTAGGGTAAGTGATATGCTACCTTTCAGGGACTTTTGCCAGTTAAAAAATAACAAGGGTGCAGGGAGGAATAGAAGAGCTCATCAAGAGGCACCAAGAAGAGACATCCAACAGAGGTTAGGAAAGGTAACTCTTCCTTCATTTGATGGTATTGAAAAATGTTCTGCTAGAGCTTGGTTGCAAAAGCTTGATACATATCTCTCTCTAAATCCTATGTATGAAGAGGAAGGCCTCAAATTTGCAAATTTGCATTTAGAGGGGATGGCACATGAGTGGTGGTACCATGGGTTGATTACCCAAGGTCATGGTTCCATTACTACTATTGGGGATTTCAGTTCGTGTTTGATTGAGAGGTTTGATAGGACAAATCCAGATATGTACTTCAAGGAGCTAGCACAACTTAAGCAAGAAGGGTCACTAGAAAATTATATTTCTGAATTTGAAAGAATTTCAGTTATGGTACCGGATATCAGCAAAAAGAGGTTAGTAATGTTATTTATGGAAGGTTTAGAAGAGCAACTAAAAGGTCTTGTGAAAGCATCCAGCCCTTCCTCTTTACAAGGTGCCATTAGGAAAGCATTTGACTTGGAAAAAGCGGTACCAAAGGGTAAAAATCTGCCGCAAAAATCAGCAACGTTTGGGCAGCCAAGGTCCTCTTCGTCAAGTGGGCCAAAGACACCAAACTATGGGCAGCAAGGTAAGTCATTTCAAATTAAATCACATGTTAAAGATTGGAATAAAAACATCAAGGAAATAGAGTCAAGAAATGAGCTTAGAAGAAAGAAGTTATGTTTTCATTGTAGAGATCCTTGGACTCCTAATCATCATTGTCTTCCAAAGGGGGCAGTCCACTATATTGAGATTATTTCAGATGACGATGAAGAAGAAGAGAGAGTTGATCATGGGAAAGTAGAAGAACAAACAAAAGAGGAAAATGAAGGTCTCAAGGATGGAACATTGGCCATCTTATCCGGAGCACCAAGGTACCACGCCTTCCATATCAAAGGTGTACTTCATGGGCAAAGAATCATAACCTTGATTGATAGTGGAGCTACTCACAATTTTATTGATGAGGGCTTAGTGACAAGAATGGGGTTGAAAGTAGAAGATTTCAAGGATTCAATGTAACCGTGGCAGATGGATACACTCTTGTATGCACAAAGAAAATTCCTCAACTTGAGATCACATTGGGAAGACACAAGGAATGTGATGATTTTTATGTCATTGGAATTGGTGAAACTAATGTTGTTTTGGGAGTTCAATGGCTACAATCTTTGGGTGAGTTCACTCAAAACTATCAAACCATGGAACTGAAATTTAAGTCCCAAGGCAAGGAAATAACATTGCAAGGCTTGAGGAGTGGAGTTCCTCAAGTGGTGACTGCCAAAAGCATGGAGAGATCTTTCACTAGAGGGCAGATTGCATGGGCTGCACATTGCGTGGTAAGTGTTACTTCTGATTTTTCATCGTAGTCATCATATCATGTGGATATTCAATCTATTTTAGATAGACATAGCAAGGTTTTTTTAGATTTACCTCATGGTTTGCCCCCAGATAGAGGATTTCAGCATATTATAGAGTTGGAACCCGGTTCCACTCTGGTTATATCTTCTCCTTACCATCACCCAAGAGCTTTCAAGGAAGAAATAGAAAAGGTGATTAAGGAATTGTTGGATATGGGTCACATAAGACCAAGTTCTAGCCCATTTGCTTCTTCAGTTGTGTTGGTAAAGAAGAAGGATGGAACCATGAGAATGTGTGTGGACTACAAGTTGTTGAACAAAAAGACTATCAAAAACAAGTACCTAATACCAAGGATTGATGAGTTGCATGAGACTATTTTCTTCTCAAAAATTGATCTAAGATCCAGCTACCACCAAATCAAGGTAAGAGATGAAGATGTGCATAAGACGACTTTTAGGTGTCATTTTGGTCATTTTGAATTTTTAGTGATGCTATTTGGATTGACCAATGCTCCTACTACTTTCCAATCATGCATGAATCACATTTTTAGGGAGCATTTGAGAAAGTTTGTTTTGGTATTTCTTGATGACATTTTGGTGTATAGCGAATCATGGGAAGAGCATTTGAGACATTTGGATATGGTTCTAAGCATTTTGGAGAAGCAATCTCTCTTTGCAAAGTTATCCAAATGTGAGTTTGGCATGGAAGAAATCTTATATCTAGGACATGTCATCAATGCAAAGGGGGTACATGTGGACCAACAAAAGATTCAAACCAATTTGGATTGGCCTACTCCCACTACCTTGACTCACTAAGAGGATTCTTTGGTCTTTGTAGTTATTATCGTAGATTTGTAAAGGGATTTTCGCAACTTTTAGCCCTCCTAACAAATTTGACAAAGCAAGGAGCCTTCACATGGTCACAATCAACTCAACAAGCATTTGATTACCTCAAAAAGGTAATGAGTTCATGCCCAGTACTCGCTGTTCCAAATTTTTCAAAGCCTTTTGTAGTGGAATGTGATGCATCCGGTGATGGGATTAGGGTCGTTTTGATGCAAAATAAACATCCCATAGCATTTGAAAGTAGAAAACTTAAAGATGTGGAGAAGGGATATTCTATTTATGACAAAGAAATGTTGGCCATCATGCATGCTCTAGTGAAGTCTAGACAATATCTTGTTTGTGGCAAATTTGTTGTCAAAACGGATCATAACATTTTGAGGTATTTTCTTAACCAAACTGATTTAAATGATAGACAACAAAAATGGGTAAGCAAAGTGCAATCTTTTGACTTTGAAATTGAGTTTGTGAAGGGGAAAAAGAACATAGTTGCAGATGCTTTATCAAGGAAGCCATACTGCTGTTCCATGAGTGAAATTGCAGCAGATTGGAGGGCTGATATAACAACAGAGTACGCCAAAAACCAGCTTGCTTGTGATATATTTGATGGGAAAATTGATGATGACAGGTACCAAGTGATTGATGGCCTCATCCTCTATAAAAATAGAGTCTTTTTGGTGCCCGAATCTAAGGTAAAACACAGAATTTTAGCAGCCATGCATGACTCACCCTTAGCTGATCACCAAGGGTATTTTAAAACATATAAACATGTAAGAGAGAAGTTCATATGGAAGGGGTTGAAGGAGGTATTGCAACACATTAGGGAGTGCCTTATATGCCAACAAAGCAAGGCACAACAGGAAATTCCAGCAGGACTTTTGCAGCCCCTACCTATTCCAAATTAGAAATGGGAGAGCATTTCTATGGACTTCATCATTGGTCTTCCTTCGGTTCAAGATAAGAGTGTTATCTATGTTGTGGTGGATTGATTGACCAAGTATGCTCATTTTTTCCTTCTTCCCACTAAGTTTGACGTGCCTTTAGTGGCAGACATAATATTTAAGGAAGTTTTTAGACTTCATGGGCTGCTTAAGAATATTGTGAGTGATAGGGACAACATATTATTAAGCTCCGTTTGGCAAGAGCTCTTTCATCTTGCAAGCACGGAACTAACTCCAAGCACAAGTTACCATACACAAACGGATGGACAAACAAAGATTGTAAACAAGTGGATAGAGGGGTATTTGAGATGCTTTGTTACAGGGAAGCAATCAACATGGATTAAGTGGCTCTATTTGGGAGAGTTTTGATAAAACACTTCCTATCACATGTCCATTGGTATGTCTCCATTTAAGGCACTTTATGGTTATGATGCATTCTCATTTATTGATGCAGTTCTTCCGGATAGTAGAGTGCCGGGTGCTAAAGATTTGGTACAAAAGAGCCAAAATATCATGAAAGCATTCAAGGATAACCTTGTACATGCCCAAAATCAACAGAAGTTGTATGCAGATCAACAAAGAATAGAGAGGTCTTTTGAGGTGGGAGACATGGTTTTCCTAAGGTTACAACCTTATAGACAATCTTCCCTCAAAGGGAAGGTTTTAGAAAAGTTAAAACCAAGGTTTTATGGTCCCTACAAGGTCATACAGAAGATGGGAAATGTTGCATACGAGCTTGAACTTCCAGCTCAAAGCAAAATACATAATGTGTTTCATGTATCTTGCTTGAAAAAGGCATTGGGGCAGCATATTGTTCCCTCCATAGAGTTGCCTCCTCTTGATGATGAAGGCAAATTTGTCTTGGAATTGGAAGCCATTTTAGAGGTACGTGAAAAAAGGTTCAGGAATAAAGTCATCTGGGAATATTTGATTCAATGGAAAGGGCTACCTATTGAATATGCAATGTGGGAAGGTGCAGAATTTTTGGAGCATCCAAATCTACAATTGCTTGTGGGCAAGCAATTTGAGGAAGGGAGGACTGAAATGTCCCTCTTTCCAGAATAACATCATGGAAGACCCTTGGCCTATTTTGTCTACCCGACGGCTAAGGGGGGGTTTTATAAGGGTGATTTAAGTCATTTTTAAATTATTATAAAATGCCATTAGTAAAAAAATAAATATCTAGCACTTATAATAATTTATATGACTTATTAAGTATTTTAATGATGCCAATGCAATTTTTTATTCATCCTAGGAGCATTGGTGACTTGCCTTAGAGGGTAAATGGGGAAATTAGAAGGAATAAAATAAAATTATAATTTTTATATTCCCTTTAGGAGAATTGCGACTTGGGTTGGGATGTAGTTTGGCTGCTTAGTGCATAGAAATCACACCATTTGCTGATTGGGTGTGTTGGAGGTAATTTTGGGTCACTTCCTTCTTATATTGGAATGGGTCGACTTGTTTGGGATCATTCTATCACTTTACATTTTGCTATTTTAGCTTTGAGCTGAAGAATCACTGCTGTGATTTTATGAGGAAAACCCTCAAGGAAATGAAGAGGAAGAACGAAAACTCTTCCTATTTTGGTGTGTTGTAAGTCTAACTTTAAATCTGATCCATAGATCAATTTTATTGCAGCTAGAGCGACCCAATTTTGGGTGTTTTCTCATCCATTCAAGGGCTGGAAAATTCTATTTTTGTACCAGCTGTTGCAAGAGCATTTCTATAAAATTATTGCAATATTTTCAAGTGTTTTGTAGAGGGTTTCAAGTCAATGTTTCACTGCTGCAAGTACAGGTCAGATCTGAAGTTGTTCATCATTGGAAATCTGATTTTTGGCCTCAGTTGGTGGTGCTTTCATTTGCATTATATTTATAAAAATTAGTTCTTCCATAAAAATCAGAAAAGATCATATTTTTGGTGTGCTTTGTGGTATTTTCCCTCTCCATGCAAATTGCATTTTCGAGCATAAATCAGGTCTGCAGTGTTTGCCTTTAGTTTTTGCATTATTTCAGGTGGGATTCCATTCTTGTTCGTAGAAGATTCAATCAGATCTTGGAAGGGGCATTACATAGCAGTCACAACTGAGTGGGGACTAGTAGAGGCACTAGACCCTCTTCCCAATATTTCACTAGAATGGGGAAGAGGAAATTGTAAATTATTGTAATTTGGAACTTGTATAAATTGTAGGAATAAATGAATAAGACTTCCCCTTTTTATAATTGTTTTGTATGGTTATGCGGTTGTAACCGCTAACTAGTTTTGTAACCGTCTTTGCATAATAAATACCCGGACACACAACCCATTTGTACAGTGTGCATTCCGGTTTCTCTTCATTCCATCTTTGTACATTCTATTCTTTCTTTTTCCTTTCTCTCTCCGCATATTCTAACATAAATATGCAATTTATGATGATAATTTTTAATGACAATCATCATAAATTCATAAGACTTATTAGCTGACTGTTGTATTCGCATGATGATGGGATTTTGTACTCTATTTTTATTCAAATCTAATAGAAAACACTTCCCCACTATTTTACAGATTCATTTGATACATTTTGTAACTATATTTTGCATAAAATTTATGTTTGTTTAAGAAATTTAAGTATTTCTTAAGATGACAAGTCAATTGTTTTTTGGTTTGCCGAGTATTGGCCAAGTATGAGTATGCGAACTATGATTTTGTCAACCATGAAATACACCAATTACACTGATATAAACCTTATTAAACATAGTGATTATTTCCTTGTTTGTTTAACAAAAAAGTGATATTTTTAATTGTCTTCTCGCTAAATTTGTTAGTAATATAGATGTCAAGTAATCGAAAGCTTCCACATGGATTTCTATATAGAGTTTAAAATTTTTGTGGGATTTGACTTGTCTAATTTTATGTCATTTCAAGATGACCTCCATGAGTAGTCATTACACTAATGACATTCTTTTCATGTATGCGGGAAATTTTACATGGTAAGGGGACCACTTAGAACACAAGCACCTTTAGGCATTTGTTAGTTGGGGGGAGGAACAATAGATGCAATCCATTTTTTTGGACTTCTCACCTTTTGGCATCATTTGACATTTTCCCTCATGTAGGTAATAATTACAAGGTAACGGGACCGCTTAGCACAACATTTGTTAGTAGGGTGGAGGAATGGTAAATGTAATCCCATTGTTTCAAGCTTTTCACTGGCTAGCCTCTAACTTATGAGGAAAGAGTCCAGAGGGTGAAAAACCCAAAGTAGTGGATTATAGTTACGGTTCTCCCCTACTAACAAATGCTTAAAGATTCTTGTGTGTTGAGTTGGCCCTATACGGGAAAAACTGTCACAAACGTAATGACTACTCATGGAGGTCATCTTGTGATAATGACTTAAAATCACATGTGTCAAATCATCCAAAGATTAAAAAATTTAAATATAGATGTCATGTAAATCAAATCTACATTATTTGTTTCTGCTGACTGATATTTAATGTTTAGCAATTGTTTAGTACTTGAGGTGGTTGTCAACATTTCTGGGTAAGGAGTAACAGGTTCGGTTCACTTTGCAGGTTAAGGTTGGCAAATTGACTGTATCACCAATGGGTTTTGGTACTTGGGCATGGGGTAACCAATTATTGTGGGGATATCAAGAATCGATGGATGATGAACTGCAGGCTATATTTAATTTGGCTGTTAAGAATGGAATTAATCTTTTTGATACAGCAGATTCCTATGGAACTGGTAAATTGAATGGCCGCAGTGAACAGCTGCTTGGTAAATTTATCCGTGAATTTCCAGGTGATTCAGCTATACCAATTAGGAAACTGATGGTTAATGTTCTTGCCAATAGTTTTATTTACTATTTTGCTTTTGAAATGCCAAGTCTTACTTTATTTACATGCCTTCTTGACAAACAAACAAATATTGATAGCTTCTTTAACACAATTAGTTTGCGCCAATAGTGCTAATCTTAATGAATCTGTATAGTTTATCATTGTGGTATTTTATCGAAGTAATCTTTATCTCATATCTTCATATTGCTTGAAGCACTCCGTTGTGAAGATGTTATAGTAGAGACAAAGTTGGATTCTTTGGCATCTCATTGGCATGAATTATAGACCACCTTGAGACATAATTAGGATAAAATGACATATTCTTTGGCTGTATGGGGATTGAATTTGAAGTAATTGTCTAACTTATAAACTACATGATACATTTTCTTTGTATCTCCATAGGTCTTTGGTACAGCAATTTAGCCTATTACAAACTTATTATTGCTTAACTATTTTCTATATTTCCCAATTATGTATCAGATGATATTTAGATGGTTGAAATTTTGATTGATTTCCAAAATCTGTAGTCTGAAAATGTACGTATTTTCTGTACATCTTGATTGCAACTTGCAAAAGATGTTTTGTTAACAAAAACTACAAATAGGTTCAAAAAGTCTGTTATCTCTTAGAAATGTTTTTGAAATGATTGTGTCTACAATAAAATTCCTTGTATAATTTAGATTTTGAGTTGGTGAGGACCAAAGGCTCAAATGCAAGCCCGTGCTTATTAGCAGCCCAAGTTTGAAGTGTGGCTGTTGTAGGATCTCTTTAACACAACATACACATCAGTTGCCGTCAACAAGTGATCCTTGTGACTTGGGGATTACTTGTATGGATATGGAAATTTTCATTTAAATTTTAGCTATGTGCAAAGAGAATTTGTTAACTTTTATTGGCCCAAATCAACATGAAAAAGATAAAACAAAAATGGAGACTAAGCAGCAACACAACTCTAATTCATTGATGTTAAAGTATTTTATAATACAATAAATTTATGATTCCCACAACCACTCTTGAACATATTCAATATTGGAATATAAATGTACATTTATATATTTTTTGTCTATACTAGGTTTATATTACTTATATTTAAAAAAAACCTATAAAATATTATTTCATGAGAAAAATATTTGTACAATTTCGACTATGCCAGGCATGGAAACTGTTAGTCCAATCCCGAGCATTATGAAACAAAATAAACTTAATGAACATCACGAAAGATTATCAAGTTTCAGAATAGCTTTCATATCTGTCCGATCTCGTTGAGGCCACCACAGAGGGGGATCTCCATAACATCTGATGTCATGATTATCCAAAGCCCAGTTAGTTAGAGCATCAACCACCTGATTTTTCTGTCTAGAGATATGACTGATTTGCAGCGACTAAAAATTAGCCTGCAAGCCTTTGATTTTCCTTTTTTCTCGTTCAATCCGCCAATTTGAACTCCCTAGATTCTTTGAAGAAGTCAACATCCTAACAATAATCTTGGAGTCTGATTCCACTTGCACTTGAGTCCAACCACACTTAATAGCCTCTTGTAAATCTCTATAGATAGCTCTAATCTCAGCAACATTGTTGGTAGTAGTTCCCAGATTTTCAGCAAAGAAGAAAGTAGCTCTCCCATCATGCATTCTTCTGATACCCCCCATTGCCGCCTTTCCCGGATTTCCCCTGGAAGCCCCATCCGTATTCAATTTACCTACTTGCAGAGGAGGAACCCATTTTTGTTGTTTATTTTCTCTTTTTTTATCGTAAAAGCGGGAAGCCAGGAACTAGTAGGTTGAAAAGATAGCAGAATATATATATCTCCATTCCGGGGTAAGAGAAGAGGGAAGGGATACTTTCTGCTTGATAGTTTCTACCATATTAATTATTTTCTTCTACCAAACGTACCCCTTTTTTGTGACCCCTTGCTTGAAAATTCTTTTATTTCGTTCCTTCCATATATTCCAAATTAACAAAGAGATACATATCCATAAGGCAGGAAGTAAGTTTTGTCCTTTTGGGATACCTTCTTGCCATTCCTTCATCAGTTGCTCAAGAGAATGAAGTCCTTGGTAATGTATACCAAACATATTTGCAAGAGATTTCCATAAAGGAATAACCCACAGACAAAGGAAGAAGAGATGATGTCGAGTTTCCTCTTCATTCCAACATAGTGTACATTTGAAAGGCCCATAAAAACCTCTCTCCATAAGTCTATCTCCTGTGAGAACTCTGCCATGTGCCAAGAGCCAAAGAAAAAATTAACCTTGGGCCATATAGCAGGCTGCCATATTTGTTTAAACATAGCTGAGAGGGAATGAGGATTACCTCTAATTAACTCTTAATATCCAAAGTGTACTGTATATTCTCTTCCTGATGAGTTCCCCCATCTGATTTGATCAGGTTCATTAGAAAAGGAGAGTGAATATCTTTTCAGGATTTGGTTGATCAAAGCTTATTCTGGCTGTTGTAAAGAAATAGGCCATTCATGAGGAGATATCCAACATCTACCCATTTCCAAATGTCGAGACATCTGTTTAGTATAATGCATAACTCTTGTCCATCCTTTTTGGTGCATTGCTTCCATCACATTACTTAGATGAGGAAATTGATGGATTAAAGGAGGTTGAGCATCCCATGAATCCAACCAAAAATATGAATGATTCCCCTTATTCACTATCCAAAATAACTTTGTTTTGGTCATACTTTCTCCCATTTTAAGAACTGCTAGAATCGGAGATCCTTTTGTTGGAAGGAAACATCTAATAATATGATTCGGTGGTTGATTTTCCAGGTATTTGCCTCTGTTATTAATAGCCCATAAATCATTTGGAGAAGTGATTAGCCTCCAATAAATTTTACTAGCTAGGGCCTGAGCCTGTTTAGCAGCAGATCTAAAACCTAGTCCACCTTCCTTTTTGAGGGACAAAGAGTTTCCCAATTTACTAATGACCATTTTTTATGATTTTGTGTCCCACTCCACAAAAAGACTTGACAAATAGAATCAATTTTTTTCAAAATTGATTTAGGAATATTGAGGATAGATGAAGCATAAACTGGAACCGCCTGAAGGACAACCTTGACCAGAGTCATCCTACCCGCCTTAGATAACCATTTATTGGTCCATTTTTGTATCTTACCATTTATCTTCGCTATTAGCCACTCCCAATCTTTTCTCTGCTTTGAATAAAGCGGAACTCCCAAATACTTGATAGGAAGAGAACCTTTTTTGAAATGGAAAATATTGAGAAGTTTCTCTTCCTATTGTAAGGAGCAATGGAAGAAAATAATACTAGATTTGGCTTCATTGATCAATTGACCTGTGGCAGAAGAAAAGACTTGAAGAATTTTAGCCAATTGCTTAGCTTCCACTGTGGTAGCCTTCCCCACCAAGGTAGAGTCATCAACAAACTGAAGGTGAGAGAGAGGCTTAATAGAAGTAGCAAGTTGCACACCTTGTATTCTCTTATCCTGACAGGATTTGTTCACTAATCTTCCCAAACATTCAGCCAAAATAATAAATAGAAAAGAGGACAACGGATCTCCCTATCTAATACCCCTAGAAGCTCCAAAAAGTTTGGTAGGTTCTCCGTTAAGTAACACAGAGAAAGAGATTGAGGTTAAACAAGCCTCTATCCATTGAATCCATTCCTCAGAAAAGCCATTATTAGCTAGAACCTAGCTGAGAAACTTCCAATCTACTCTATCATATGCTTTGGATAAATCTAATCTAATAAACATTGACGTTGATTTCTGGAGTTCCATAAAATGCAAGAGTTCCTGGGCCAAAACAATTTCATCATGAATCTGACGACCCGAAACAAATCCACCTTATTCGGGGGAGATAATCTTGTACAAAAGAGGTTTAAGCCTTTCTGCAATAACTTTTGTAATAATTGTATACAAAACATTGCATAGTGCTATAGGCTTGAATCCCGAAATCTGTGTTACATCCTCAGATTTCAGAATGAGAGAGATAAATGTTTTGTTTATTTCCTTACGCATAGTTTTTGAAAGTATTGCCTCTTCCACAACACCAGGTAAATCTTGCTTTATTGTATCCCATAAAGTCTGATAAAATTCAATTGGGAAACCATCTGGCCCAAGAGTTTTTCCTTTTCCCATGCTAAAAACAGCAGTATATAATTCTTGCTCAGTAAGTAGCTGAATAAGCTTATCATTTTCCTCTTGGGAAATCAGCCTAGGCAACACCTCTAAAACTTTTTGTTGACTCTGTAGATTGAGAGGTTGAGCTGTAAACAAGTCAGTAAAAAAACAAAACAAGTCTTGTTTCATTCCTTCAAGGGAATAGGTCTGTTATACCCCTTGTGTCGTCAAAGAAGAAATATAATCATGCTCCCTTCTATGAAGTAATGATTTATGGAAAAATGCAGAATTTTTATCCCCTTCATTTAACCATTAAATTCTAGATTTTTGCTTCCACATTATTTCCTCTTTGATTTCCAATTCTGTCAATTTTGCTGTTAGCTTTTAGCAGCTGTTCTTTCTGAATAAGCTCACCTGTATTGCCTGTATGACGTATTTCAGAATCAATCTCTTCCAGTTATTGGAGAATACCTATTTTCTTTCTGAAATTAAGATAGTCCCATACTCATCACATCAGAAAGGAGATATTTTCATGTATGTCTCATGCCTGTATGATTGTAAGATTTCAGAATCAATCTCTTCCAGTTATTGGAGAATACCTATTTTCTTAGCCTTAATGTCTCCAAACTTAGTTGTATTTCTTCTACTGGTACTTTTCTCCAGGTCGTTGGATCTCAGTCATCCATTTTCATGTTTATTCGTATTACTTTTGATTCCTTCGCATTTAAGAAGTCCTAATCCCCTTTTCAGCTTATGTTTAGTTGTCCATTAGCAGTGTGAAAAATGACGACCATAAAGAATGCAATAAGTTTTGGTCAACTCATATAAGCAGTTAAATCCCAACCCCTAAGGGTCGAATAGGTTCAGAAAGAATAAAAGCAGGATTACCATTGTATGGAGATACCTAATTCGAAATCGAAGAACTTCTATAGTGTTACCATTGGCCATCTTCAAATGTGTATGATAAATAGGAAAAACCCCTGGTGAATAAAGAATGCAATAGTTAACTCAAAGTTAAATGAAAGGTTGATGCAGTCCGATGGATTTCTGATTGAGTTCTACCAGACATTTTGGGGGGTTATCAAGAGGGATCTTTTACAGGTGACTGAGGAGGTAAGAAATGCCAAAACTATGCTCAAGCAAATAAATAAAATGTTCATTACTCTTATCCCAAAAGGTAATGAGGTAGAGGATTTTTCAGGTTATCATCCT
Source organism: Taxus chinensis (assembly GCA_019776745.2). Classification (NCBI taxonomy): domain Eukaryota; kingdom Viridiplantae; phylum Streptophyta; class Pinopsida; order Cupressales; family Taxaceae; genus Taxus; species Taxus chinensis. The sequence goes on along the minus strand of CM034156.1, from coordinate 68,985,659 downwards.
ATACCCTTATGTAATGTTCTATACAAAATAATCACTAAGACTATGACGGCATGACTAAAACCCCTATTGCACAAGATTATCTCCCCTGAAAAAGGGAGTTTTGTGCCAGTATGACATATTCATGATGAAATTGTTCTAGCCCAAGAAATCCTCCACTCTATGGACGTATAGAAAAATCCGGCCACATTTATCAGACTAGATTTATCTAAAGCATATGACAGGGTTGATTGGGGTTTCATGTGCAAAGTTCTGGGCTAGTTTGGATTTTCTACATAATGGATTCAATGAATAAGTGCTTGTATCTCTTCTGTCTCCTGTGGTTTTACTTAATGGCTCTTCTTCAGAATTTTTCGCTGCCTCTAGAGGTATAAGGCGAGGAGACCCTTTATCACCTTTCTTATTCATCATTTTGGTGGAAGGCTTAATCAGACTTGCAAAGAAAGCATGCCAGGAGAAGGAAATTCATGGTATTCAATTGGCTAAAAATATTCTAGCTATTTCTCATCTCCAGTTTGTTGATGACTCTACGATGCTTGGAAAAACTATTTCTATGGAAGCGAAACAAATTCATAAAGTTCTTCATACCTTTTCGCAAGCCACTTGTGAGCTGATTAACCAAGGAAAATTCAACATTTTTTTCTTTCATTGCTCTAGACAACAAGAGGACCAAATTTTAAATATTCTTCAATTCAAGAAGGGGGAGCTTCCTTTACGATACTTGGATGTCCCTTTAGCGGCTCACAAGTTAAAAGAATGGCACTGGTTAATTCACAGGTATGAGTTAAAACTTCAAAAGTGGATTAACAGATGGCTTTCTTCAGGAGGCAAGATGATATGGGTCAAATTGGTTCTCCAAGCTATGCCCATATACATTGCATCTATGGTAAATATTCCTGGCAAGACGTTGAAACAAGTGGACTACATCTGCCAAAAATTCTTATGGAGTGGAATCCAGGATAAAATGAAATGGTCCTTAGTCAAATGGAAAACTCTTTGTCGGCCAAAAAAAGGTGGTTTGGAATTTAGATCCTCGCCTAGCCAGATGAAAGCCTTAGCTGCAAAACTGTAGTGGAGGATGCTGGTATACCCTTACGACCTTTGGGCTTCGGTTATGAGAGCCAAGTATGCTGGCGGGGACCCCTCGGAAGAAATTGTGCGTTCTTCCCTTCCTACTAAGGGCTCTCCTATCCTACAGGTTATGAAAATGGGCGAGGACATTATTAAACAATAATTGTTTTGGATAGTCAATAATAGGCAGTCTGCCAACTTCTGGACTAACTCATGGGATGGAGAGCCTTCTCTTATTTTACAATATCCTCAACTTATTCCTATAATGAAGAAATTGCACGATATTGGGTGGAGGAAGGTTTCCCAATATGGAAGATTGTCATCCAATCGCTGGGAAGGTGAAAAAGAACGGATTCCGCTCTCTGAATGGCCACTTATCATTCAACATGAACACCAAATTTTGCTGCAAAGTCTTTTCAACAATCGTCCTCTTTCCTCATCTCCATTTCCTGACAAATTGGGATGGGGACCAGATCCATCAGGATATTATATTGTTTCTTCAGGTTATGCATCCTTGGTGATTGACAATCCTCACCCTCTAAAGCTCCTCTTCAAGAACCTATGGCACTCGCGGATGTGGCCTAAAGTGAGTTTTTTTATGTGGCTTCTCATTCATTGGAGGGTTTTAACAGGAGATCAACTTATCAAGAAAGGATTTTATGGACCTTTTAGATGTGTTATGTGCTTACAGGATGAGGAATCTTTTACTCAGCTATTTTTCCTATGCCCTTGGGTTTTTCATATCTGGAGACAATTTGCGACTCTCTTCAAGCTGAGGTGGCATAACTTTGATTCTCTTGAATAGGTTATCAAAGAGTGGTAGAGGATGCTTCCTATAGGACAAAGACTTCTTTCAGCACTGTGGAGTGGGATTTCTCTTCTTCTTTGGAATACCTGGAAAGAAAGAAATAACCAAAATTTTCAACAAAGTAGCAAAGATGGCTCCTATATCTGGGAAAAAACAAAAATAAATATAGTTAAAACTCTCAAGCATAAGATCCCCTTACCTAACAATTTATCTCTAGAATGAGAATATATTTGTAATCAACTTTCTTTGGATCCAACAGAAGCCACTTTACCCCGGTTTCATATTAAGAAGGAAAGAAAGAAGGATAGTCAAGTCAAGGCCCTTCCCTTGGGATATGGATAGTTGAACATGGACGAAGCTTCCAGAGGTAATCCAGGTAGAGCTGCTATGGGAGGCATTGGTAGACACCATGAGGGTGATGTGCAGTTGTTTTTTGCTATTAATCTCAGTGTTACTACCAACAATGTAGCAGAGATGAAAGCAATCTATAAAGGTATGCAAGAGGCGGCAAAGTGTGGTTGGCTGAAATTTCAAGTTAGATCTGACTCTCAATTGGCCATCAAGATATTATCTCGTAGAAAAGCCACTCTCCCACCAAATTGACGTATTTCTAAAGAAGTCTGGAAGATGAAAAAATTGCAGGAAAATTTTATGGAAGTGCAATTTGTTCATATTCCCCGGGATAGAAATAAGATTGCAGATGGTTTGGCTAATTGGGCTCTTGATAATCAAGCTCTCCTTTCCTACAACTCAACCCCTTTATGGTGGTCTAACCAACTACAAGATGATATCAGATACATTTTCAACCTGGAATTCTCTCTATGATGATTGCAATTGCCTTTTTGTTGTATAATGTTAGGGCTTGGACCAAAAGTTTTTATGCTTGGCATACCCATATGTGTAAATTTGGATTTCATCTAATATAAAATATTTGCTGTTTTTTTTAAAATTAGGTATAACCATCAATTAGTTACTTACCTAGCACCAAAACATGTACAAATATAACATCACTACATCAATTTCTCATCATTTGTGCCTCCTTTTATTGATGTCCATTCTCTTCTATTTAGTGCATAAATCTGATAGGGTATCAGAGCTGATGGTGGGTAGGTAAGGATCTTATGCAAGGAAGCTGAATTCAGAGTATTAGAGTCTAGAGCGAAGGGAATCACATGTTCAAACATTCAAAAGAGATTGTGGGCCAGAGATAAGTATTACAATTGGATTTGTTTACAGGCCTAGATATAACAATCTTTCCATGACAATCCAAAAAATATACAATGAAATAAATAATACGAAAGGATAATATCATTATTATTATTGTTCATGTGAGTGTAGGAATAAGTGAAGAAATGATAGAAACATGATAGAATATTATTGCTAAAGTGGAGGGCATGGCCAAAGTGTTGAATAAACGTGAAAAAGTTTGTATTTGATATGGAAGTGTATGACAATGTATTAGCAAAGATCATTATAAGACTGGAGAATAAAATTGAATCAAATACGTGGAAGGCGTGACATATGGAATTGTGCAGACATTAAAACAGGGTGTTGGTTGTGACTATAGCATTGCCTGGGAGAGGCAAAGTTGCAGTGCTCAGATTGTAGATTCTCACGAGTAGCAGATTTTGTGAAATGTAAAAAGTCTGACAGAATGGAGACAAAGATCGAACACTTATGTTGGCTGGTATAACAGTTATATTTTTGCTTGTTTCTGAGGAAGAAAGGTTTGTATGTAGTTGTATAGTAGCAGTTTCAGCCCCCCTGGATGGTTAGGTGCAATTCTGGACAGCATAGAAGTTCAAACTAAACCAGGTTTTGAAAATATCAGTTTCTGTTTTTCCTGAAACAGAATTTTATTCCTTTGTCAGCAAGTTTGGTCATCTAGTAGTCTGATTCAAATTTCTGGTAGAGATTTGTTTTTCTTTGCCAAAAACAGAAAATTAGAAACAAAAATGTTAGATCTTTAGTCTTTCTGCAAGAAGTCTTTCAGAAAGAAAACCTATTTAACAGAAGTAGAGAACAACAGTTCTGAAAATTACAAGAATAAATCCAAGAAAGAGTGGGGTTCAATTCTATTATCAATTGGCGACTATCACATTCAATGCCCCCCACGTGACCCGTTGTATTTGTCAAACCTAATTCTAAGGATGCGAACTTCAATCATCTTGCATCACACTATGATTACCTTGCTTTTTGGGGATGGGGAATGGATCACAGGTGTTGATCTGAAACGTCCTTTTGTCAGTAGAAGAATGGCATACTTTTTTATCCAAAAGCTTTATATCTCAAACCCAAGAAAGTCTGTTTTTATTTCTGTGAACAGCAGGATATAGGCTTACGAAGGTGAAATCAATAATTGAATTCTTAGAACTGCATAATAAGATGAGCAAAGATAGAAGGAACTTGACTAAAGCAACAGCAATATTTCCCTCAACATTGGGTCTTTGACTGAAATGGTAAACAGTATAGTGATGTAGACGCTTCATAGGGAAGCTCAAGTGAAGAGCCTTTAACTTTTGGTTAGACTCTCGCAGCCCTCAATGAAATCTCGCATAAAAAACATAGATAAGATCTTAATGAACAATCACATAGTCTTAGACATTCATGTACTGTAACAATAAAATAAAATCAACAAATATGACTGCTTATTCAGGGGTATAACTTATAGAGGAATATCACACACAGACCGAAAACAGTTTGATGAAGTCAAGATCACTTGACAATCACAAACTCCGCTTGTGTGTAACTAAGTGATGTAGATGCGAATAAGGCGCTCAATGAAGAGCCGCCCTTAGACTTCACAGCCCTCAGAATTTTGCATAGAAAACATACATAGATAAATGAAACAAAAATTTGAATTCAACAACAAAAAAACACATCAACAAGCTTTATTCTCTTAATGATCTCCTTCTGCAAAAAGTAACAGAATCGTAAGACCACTTATTGCTAAAACATGTATTCTACAGTGACCTTCTGTAGACGCGAATAACCTTGCTTGTACGATTGGAAACTTTAGATGAACAATTGAGTCGTAAGTGTGAATGCCTACATGCAACTCTATCCTCGCACCCGACCTGGGTCCGAGGTTGTGCCGAGAGCATGCCGGTGGGTATGGAATATGTATGGGATAGCAGACAGGCTAGTGTAGGCAATCGTAATATCTTCAAGTACGTACTAAAAAGATTTTGCAGAATCTAAGGCAAAGAAGTTGCCCTTCTAACCTGAACTTTTTTGGTGTGATAGATCGCTCGGCAAGGATGACTGCTCGAAGGCTCCAATCAATATCGAGCTCTGGGCGTACCCCCATACATTCGAAGTGGGTCTATAGGTCCCTGTATGACGGAATACGTGGAAAATGCGACCGTGGGAATCTACAAGTTTCGTCTTCCTTGCTCCTGACCTCCCGAGGTCGTTCCGGGACAGCCGGTGGTGGATGGTAATATGTATAGGATGCAGAAAAACTATTTAGGTATCTAATGTCTCTGGCACTAGTCCAGAACTCTCTAGCGAATGTAATAGCTGGCCCTCCTAACTAGTAACTGGTGTGAACTGTTCGATGATGCATAGGATGGAAGTGCTTGAAGGCTCTAAAATATCTAGCTGTGGTGTGATTCGACCTATGGGTTGTGGAATATGTGGAAAATGACTTACGGATAGTCGTTCGTGTATGTCTCGGGATTTGTGGATCGCAACCGTCTAGACTCTTGGTTGTGGATTAAATATAATCGACTCTATGGACGATTCTCTGACCTAGTCCAGAACTCTCTAGCTTTGTTAGCTGCTATATCTAGTACGGATAACTGTTCGATGATGATAGGTGGAAGTGGAGTAGATCTGAATACTAGTGTGCGTAGGCTAATGTCCTATGTTTGATTGACTTACGGATTCGTTGGGTTACAGGATTTTTCTATCGCAACCGTAGACTCTTGGTTGTTGCGGTCCTGCTATGGTCATGCGTAGTGATATTTCCTAATCCCTAACACCCAATAATTGTATTCATTCTCAACCTCTATATTCAAAACTAATAGTTGTGCGATCTTCTCAGAGTGCTTCACAGGCGTTCTTGCAACCTGAATTCTTAGGCTGGTATCTATATCTGTAAGAGTGTCTCCTGCGTCTGGCTGTGGGACCAAAGGATCGCAACCAAAGTTTTGTTCTCTTTCAACCCCTTCTACCGTCATATGAATGTTACCTAGGGTAATCTGTAGTTTGGTTGATTCGACCAAAATGTGTGCGCTTGGTTGTCTTCTATGTTTAATCTGCTCAACTGGGAATTGATTTGTTGCAAGCTTACCGTTGTTCGGAAGACTTGGATCCTAAGATTCTGATCTATGAATCAGTTATTGCTGTGATGAGATTGGGCTGGGGCACGATTGGCTCGAATACGTATTCCCTGGGCTCCCTAGGTCCCGTGATTGTCATAAATTGGGCTGGGGCATGATTGGCTTGAATACATATTCCCTGGGCTCCCCAGGTCTCGTGATTGTCATACTAAAGTAATAATATAAATTAATTACTGCAAAGTGAAATTTAACTATTTTGAATATATCCATAGCATATATGATTTCTCTATTTTTTGTATTTTCTGATGAACTATTCGAATGAATTTAAGCAACTAGCTATTTAATACATCTAGAAATTGACAGCTAAGATAACAACTTAAAACAAACAAGATAACCGAGTATAGCTATTTGTCTGTGCAATTTGTAGATCTACTCTAAACAATGAAATAACTGTATCTAATCTATTTGCAAGACTCTCGATCCTACCTCAGAAGTGAGGAATGAATCATAGTCTCTCATTAACTATCAATCCCACACAACTTCCCTAGCAATATCGAGAGTAAAATTAACTGAAATAAAGCAATTAACTACTTTATTTGATATGATTCTAATTTAGAACTTTGAAAGCTAGAACCTAGATTCTGCAGAACAGTGGCGAATCCGATGGTGTGTGTGATCTTGTCCCCTCAGTGTGATCTCCTCATTCCTTCATGTTCACGTGGATCCAGAAAAGCATGTAATGCTAGCATCAACAGAAGTAGATATTGGGATAAAGGCAGCTCAAGATACAGACTGAATACAATGCGAGTAGGAGAGGGATAGCGCAAGAGTACAGAGCTTGGCTTATGCAATTCCTAGCGGGATTTATTGCGAGTCATGCAACATGAAACATCCAGAACCTGAAACTATCCTGTTTGAGGAGAAAAACCTGCAACTTTAATGGCTTCCTATTGATAAACAGACTATCCTATTCCAATGGATTGGATGAAATAACAACAGCACTTGCACAAGATGGATATGTGGCTTACTAACAGTAAAACAATGCTAACTAAGCATGCAATAAAAGAAACTAAGCACTCTAAGCAAAATGAAAACTAAATCTATTGCAAAGAGAAATCAGAGGCAAATTTGAGGGGCCATTTGCTTGAGCACAAGCCATCTATTTATAGCATTTGCATTTACCCAAGGTAAAAACCAAATAGAACTCTTAAACTATAAACAATGGCAAAACACTATTCCAGGGAACCAGAATCATAAATGCAAGCTTATGGCGGTGAAAGAAAGCTGGTAAAACATTGAAATTACGTGAGTCATGTTAAAAGAGCTTTCTGGAAAACATGTAAAGGACCGCCGCCTTGAGCAGGGCGGCGGTTACAGGACCGCCGCCTTGTTCAGGGCAGCGGTTTCGTCACTGAAGAGAAAAAGGCCAAGAAAAGAGGGGAAAAGGGAAAAACAAAGCACGCGGGGGCTAAGCGGGGCATGCGGGATGTTAACGCACACTTGGAGATCTTTTCTGGATCCCGAACACCTTGCGAGGAGACCTGTATCATCATTGGGGCACATGTCACGTTATTTTGGCAGTACAGTACCTTACAATTTTGGGTACGTACATATTGCCCCCTCGGAGAAGCGTTTTAGCCATGAAGAGGCGTAAAACGGTGGGTCCGAGTATGGCGGTCCCGAAATGGGAAGTTAAAAGTTATACCTGATACGTCCGTGTGTTGATATGACGCCATCCAAAATTCCCGCTACCTACAAAATGAAAAGAGAACTCAAGTGCAGATAGACACAATAGTTTGGAAAATAAACGCTAAAACAATAGGAAATGAGAACGTACCATTTGTGCGGGGATAAGAACTTACCTCCGTCGGCGCTCCAAACCTGTGAAAAAGGCATTTAAAATGAATCAGGGTGCTATATATATGAAAGTGGGCCCATTTTCCTATTCATTTGCGCGAGTTGATTCGATTGATTTTGAGCTCTGGAACCCACGGTGACAGTTTCTTGCGTGAGTAGAGTCAAAACGTCCGTGACGGGATAGTGATCATGCCTCCACAAGCGGAACATCGACCCACGAGATCACAGGTTAGTTTTCTTCAATTTATCCCTTTTACCCCCTTAATTTTGAAATGCTAAAATCTTTGTCGTGGGGGGGTAATTTTTGAAAATGTTAGTGTTAAAAGGTTCATCTAGGGGGGGCGCCTACTGGGTAGGCCTTGTTTTTAGTTAAAATGGTCTTTTTTTGTCATTTTTTTAGGCTTTTTAGGTTTAAAAACCCGCGTGGGTTTTCGGACCACGACCGCCGCCCTGCCCAGGGCGGCGGTTACACGACCGCCGCCCTGTTCAGGGCGGCGGTTACAAAACCACCTCCCTGCTCAGGGCGGCGGTTTTGCACAGAATGCAAAAGGATCATCTGTTTGAAATTGCTTTTGCATTTTTAGCATTTCTACGTGTTTTCATGATTTTTCCAGTATTATTCGGATGCTAACTTGCTCTGTTTTGTGTGTTTTTGGGTGTATGCAGGCGAGAGAGGAGTATATCCGGTGGAGCCGAGAGAGGGAGTGTGACTGGCTCCCAGGAGTATTAGATGCCCTTTCACAGGATGAGGAGGACACTCTTCAGCGGGTTGGTATACTACGTATATCACACGTGCCCCATGTTGCACCTTCTAGTCACATTCTTTGTGACTTGTTCTCATATTGGGATGCTAATTGGAACACCTTCCGATTACCAAGGGTCCGCGGTGAGTGGACTATTACTTTGGAGGATGTCTATCATATTCTGGGGGTCCCGATTATTGGGAGACGTCTCACCCTTGAGACAGCAGGTTCGCGGGCCCAGATAGCACAGTGGGCCACATACATGGGAGATGCAGTCATCTCCACGGGGTCGAAGAAGGGGGTTAGAGTTCGATCCATTCCTAGTTTGCCCATCCCCTTACTTCGCCAGGCCATCATGGGGATCCTTGCCTCGAGACTGATCGGGGACAAGGGAGGAGATACATTGTTATACTGCTGGTCCCCCATTATTGCACAGATAGAGGGACATGGCCGGATATATGCCTGGGGAGCAGACATACTTGGGACCACCTACCATGATCTATACAGGGTAGTCCGTTTACAGGGGCAGTCCTTGAGCCACCCGACCCTAGTCATGAGTTGGGTCTATGAGCACTTCATCCCCTACGGCAGAGGTGTAGAGGTGGCAGATCCCGGAGCTGTGAGGGCAGCTAGATGGACAGACATGTCGGTGCTCCGAGCACCTCATCAGCCAGTTGCTTCTCTGACTACTGCCGACATGGAGGCCACACCATACCAGACTATGGCAGGTATATGGGGCGAGGAGGCTCTTACTTTGATCTCCTGCTCCACGACAGGGCAGCTTATTGATAGAGTGGGGCGAGTGGAGATGCACCCCTTTGGCCGAGTTCCTCAGCAGTTTGGCCTACCATACATGGGTATGCTTCCCCCAGTAGCGCCAGTATACAGATCAGTCCGAGAGGCCAGAGGGGGGCCTAGAGGCCGGGGTTGGACAGTGGTTACTCCTGGCATTCCTATTGCGGCCAGGAGGATAGTACGTGCCAGAGGGAGAGCCGGTGCGCCTCAGGCACCCTTGCTTCAGATTGCCGCGGGTCCTGCCCATAGCAGCGATGACCCCATTGACATAGACTCCGAGTCTGAGGAGTTTACAGGGGGAGAGACAGAGGAGGACACCGAGGAGGACAGTGATCCTGAGTGGCATGACACTCAGGATATCATGCAGGCAGAGAGGGCTGAGCAGAGTGCAGAGAGAGTGACTCTGGTTTCAGAGGAGCCACTCTCCCAGGGCCATGGCGGGGAGGATGAGTCTGTTGCGGGGCGCTACGTTGCTCCAGCCACAGGAGCAGCCCCTCAGTCAGCAGCGGCATCCGTGGCAGGTGCTGATCCTATAGATCCATCCTGGAGGCCTGGTGATCCGAGTAAGTTACCCTCTCTCCTTTTAATGTTTGTTTTTAGTTAGGATCTCCTTAGTTACTATCTCTCCTTTTGTTTATCTTGTATTTCTAATCTCTTGTTTGGTTTCTAATTTGTTTTCTCCTTTGTTTGCAGAGACTGCCGATGAGTGGCGGGACTTGATTCGTAGGGTATGTACTGATACCCTGATGATCCCCATGGAGAGGACCCGCACAGAGCTATCCGTAGATGCTGGGGAGCCCTCAGCAGCTGGTAGGCACACTGACGTCTTTGCCCCAGTCTGGCATGTGGCCAGGATGGTATCGACTCTCCGCACGGAGCTAGCGGGGTATAGGACGGCCGAGCGCTTGATGAGGAGCCATTCTCGTGGTGAGACTGCGGCTGCCCCTCGGATCCTGAGCCCTCCGTGCACTCAGAGCGCCGGCGTAGCCGGAGTCCTAGGCGTGGGCGTACGCCTTCAGAGGGGTCTCGTAGGGATTGAGAAGCCACTTGGCTCTCCTAGATTTTGTATGATACATTCTTTTGTATATCCCGGGCTCTTTGAGCGTTTTGACCATGCTTAGTGCATGATGGCATTGTACAGAAACGTTGATCATTTATATATATATATATATATATATATTCTTTTTGGATCAAACCTTTGGCATTTATGGCTCTGCTTCTTTTCTAGTTTCCTCATGTAAATTATGATGTATGTATGCATGCTCTTTTAGAATGTATGTAATGGAGAACAAATGATGCAAGTGTTTATTTTCCTTTTGTATTTCATGATGCTGATATATGATAATGTAGATATAATGTGATTTTGAATCTTAGTTTCTGTAAGCAATTTTGAACACTTTATATTTGTTTTGGCAAAGTGATGAATATAAACCGGTATGATGAACATATAAACTTGCCCCTACTCCCAACTCCACGCAACTAGTAAGAGGCGAGGGCTCATCACCGAGGGTTGGAAAGGGCACAAGTTATGAGATGTGTTTGAAATGATATTGATGAAAGATAGACAAAGCTTTGGTGGAACCAAATTGGGAAGCTACAAGCTTACTCTACCCGAGTGACTTCATAGTTTAGAATGCTACTTACTTTGCGGTTTATCCAGACTTAGATCCTTAGATGGCCACATAGTAGACAAAATCTGGGTTTTTAGGATTTTAACTCTTTTGGAATTTTGGACATCTGATTCATTTGTTTTTGACTCAAAGACTTCGAGATTTGAATTGTTTGCTTATGACCTTTTGCATTTGTTTGTCAAGAGGACCCCCTACACTTTGCCCCATGCTACCAGTAAGAAGCGTGGGTTTATCACCGTGGACAAAGCATAGGCGAGTAAGGGCATTTCCATCCTTTCCCAACCCTACGTCACTAGTAAGAGACGCAAGCTCATCACCAAAGGTTGGTGGGGCAAGGAAATGTGTAAAATTAAAATTTTCTGTTTTGATTAATATTTGACTTGTTTTCTTGAGTAAAATGTCAGTATGTGCTTATTTCCAAAGAGATATACATATGGGATAGATGTGACACCATGAAGCTTCTAGAACAGACCATAGGCAAGACACCTATCCTAAGAAGAAACCAAAAGTGAGAACAAGCCCGCAGATCTTGGTATGGTTACCGTTTAAGACTTTGTCATATCTAGCTTTATTTGATGACATGATTCCGAGATAATTTGATGATATCATGAAAATGGAGAGGTATGATTAGAAAGTTTATGCCAACAACATCATGAGTTTGTAATGAATTGCTTTGAGAACAAAATTCCTTGATCACAATTTGTGTACGAAACAAGCGGACAAAATGATCTTAATCTATATGAAGATGCAATGTAAATATAATTATAAATAGTGCTAGTTGCTTACGCGTAGAACCGCTTGAGGTGTAGGGAATTGACCGTTTCACCAAATTCCTCACCTTCCAGCGTACATAAGAGGTATGCACCATTTCCATAGTCCTTCATGACTCGGTATGGGCCCAACCATTTAGGCCGGAATTTCCTTCCTTCGCCGGTCTTTTTGTCGATACGGCTGTCTAGCCTTAGAACTAGATCACCTTCATATATGTCGCGTTCATAGACTTTCTTGTTGTACTGCCGGCACATCCGGTCAGCATAGGCTCTGTGTCGCTGTTCAGCATCTAACCTAGCTTCATCTAGGCTTTCTAATTGGGAGAGACGTGCTTCCCTGTAAGCATCTTCATCCAGAATCCCTTGTAATGAAATACGGAGACTGGGTATTTCAACCTCAAGTGGGAGAACTGCCTCTGCCCCGAATACTAGTGAGAAAGGAGTTGCTCCCGTTGGTGTTCTTATTGAGGTTCGGTGGGCCCATAAGGCCGGATATAACTTCAAGTGCCAATCTCGTTTGTTTTCTTTCACCGTTTTAAGGAGAATGGCTTTTAGTGTTTTATTTGTTGCTTCAGCCTGTCCGTTGGCTTGTGGGTAATACAAGGAAGCCGTATGATGGCTTATTTTAAATTTATTGCACAATTCGTGAACTTCATCATTCTTAAAAGAAGTCCCATTATCTGAGATAATGACTTGCGGGACACCGTACCTGCAAATGATTTGGTTCAAAATGAATTTGGCGATTACAGAACCCGGTACAGTAGTAAGAGGCATAGCCTCTACCCACTTGGTGAAATATTCGGTGGCCGTGATTATAAAATTATGGCCATCTGTAGACGAGGGAGAGAATTTCCCTATCAAGTCGAGACCCCACGTAGAAAAGGGCCATGGAGTAGCAATTGGTTGTAGAGCTTGTGCTGGCATGTGGATCTCATGGGAGAACTCTTGGCACTTATGACACCTGCGTACAAACTCTACTGCGTCGTGTTCTAGAGTGGGCCAGAAATAGCCCATTCGATGTATTTTGCGAGCGGTGGCATGGCCACCGAAGTGGCCTCCACACATTCCACTGTGAGATTCATGGAGAATCTTCTTGGATTCTTCTGTGTCGACACATCTTAGGAGCATTCCATCGAACGCTTTTCGATAGAGCACTTGCTCTATAATGACGTATTTGGCTGCAATAATGCGTAACCGCCTTCTTTGTTGCGGTGTAGCCCTTTCTGGATACGTATGGTCCATGATATAATTAATGATATCAGTGTACCAGGGACACTCAGAGATAGGAGGTCTGGTTTCAATGTAGTATACGCACTCATCGGGAAAGTCTAGATTTACTAGATCGCCTCCGTCTAATGGGTTATCAGCTAACCAATCCGCGATGATTTGTCCTTTAACCGACTTCTGATTTACAAATGTTAATTTGAATTCCCCCATTAAGGTTATAAAACGTCCAGCCTTCTTAGACAAGGACCCTTGTGTGAGGAAAGTTCGTAAATGGTCCGTTTTTACCATGACCCTTGTTTCTTGATTCAGCATATAGTGTCTTAAGCGTTTGGTTGCAAAGACTATGGCGAGGCATTCTCGTTCTGCTTGTGTATAACGTGTTTCATAGTCGAGCAACGTTCGGCTAATGAAATAAATCGCGCGCTCTCTCTTGTCATCGTCCTCTTGGGCCAACATATAGGCCAGCGAGACATCGGTAGCTCGTGAATATAAAATTAACGGGCGGTCTAGCTTAGGTGGCATTAGCGTAGGTGGTGATAACAGGAAACGCTTAACTGCGTCAAAAGCTTCATTGCAATCTTCAGTCCAATCAATACTATAATCTTTCTTGAGCAGATTGTTGATTGGATGGATGGCGAAACTTAAGTCCGGGATGAATCTCCGGATTGCACCAAGTTTTCCGAGAAATGACCTGATTCCAGATTCATTCGAAGGTGGGACCATTTCGAGGACAGCCCGAATTTTGGTTGGATCAACATCTATCCCTCGTGACGATATGATGTAACCTAGGAGCTTTCCTCCTGTTACACCAAAGACGCATTTCTCTGGATTTAGTGTGACTCCGTATTCTATTAGACGTGAAAGAATGATGCGGAGCACCTCCGGGTGGTCACAGCGCTTCTTGGCCTTAGCCAACAAGTCATCTACGTAGGACTCCACAATTTTATGAATTAGATCGTGAAATATATATGTCATAGCTCGCTGGTATGTAGCACCAGCGTTCTTGAGACCGAATGGCATAACAACGTAGCAATAGGTTCCCCAAGGAGTTATAAATGTGGTTTTAGCTTGGTCTTGTTCAGATATTCTGATTTGATTGTATCCCGAGAATCCATCCATGAGAGACAAAAGTTCAAACCCAGCTGTTGCATCAACAATGACATCTATGGATGGTAATGGGAAGTCATCCTTAGGACATGCTTTGTTAATGTCTCGGAAATCTATGCAAATGCGTATCTTCCCATTCTTTTTGAGAACGGGAACGATATTAGATACCCATTGAGAGTAATCGACTGGTTTGATGAATCCTACTTGGAGGAGTTTTATTACTTCCTCTTTCACCATGAGAGCTACCTTAGGTTTCATGGGTCTTGATTTTTGTTTAACTGGCTTTGCATCAGATTTAGTGACGAGGTTGTGCACCGCAATGTGGGGTGCAACTCCTGTCATTTCCTTATAATTAAATGCGAAAGCCTTCTGATGTTCCTTGAGGATTCGAGTGTGTATTTCTACTTCTTCTAGGGTTAGTGAGGATCCTAGTTTCAAGATCTTTGGTTCATCCTCCGTTCCAATGTTAACATCAATTGTCTCTTCGATTAAGGAGGCATTACCTTCTTCAAACTCAGGTGGGGCTGGAGGTAAATCCAAATCGTCCCTATTTTCTACTGTGTATACGCTAGGTTCCATTTCCGAGGGAAGATCCATCATGGGATTTCTGAAGTAGGAAGACGAATGTGGGATTAAGGACAAATCTATCATATGATAGGAGAGATGTAATGCCGCATAGGCATTTAAGTAATTCAGAGTGGCCATATCACTATCAATGTGGTCTAGGATAGTAGATTCATTTCCGTTTAAAAGAGAATTTGTCATTGTTTTTATCAATGGTTCATCACGAAGGGATACCATGAAACGGGTATCCTCTAACTTACTGTTTGGAGTAAAGCGTGATGCCGAGGTTGCTATAGAATCAGCGAGAAGATTGTGTTCTCGCGGGATTGCTTCAATTGATATGAAGTCAAACTCCTTGCTTAAATCTAATACAGCTGTTTTGTAAAGCTGTAAGTGCTCGGCTTTGGTTTCATATATCTCAGAGACTTGGTTTGCTACCAATTGTGAGTCTCCTAACACCCTGATGTTATTAACACCGATCCTTTTGGCTAAAATGAGGCCAAGGAGGAGGGCTTCGTACTCAGCGCCGTTGTTTGTACATTCAAAATTTAGTTTGAAGGCGAAAGGTAAGACTTTTCCTTCAGGGGAAGTAAAGATTACACCTGCCCCCGCTCCGTAACGGCATCTAGCTCCATCAAAATGGAGTGTCCAATATTTAGCTGGGAATATGGACGCTGGGATATCTGTTGTGTTTGCGCATTCTACTTCCACCATACAGAGATCCTCTGCTGGAAGAGAGCCAATACCTAGGGAACATCCCATGCCTGCAGAGTCAAATGGTAAGAACATTGGTAGATCTTGTTCTAGCAATTCAACAATTTTTGTAGTAGTTCCTAATGATACCGTTTCTACAGTGTTAGCCTCATCTTTGGGGGTTGGGGTTGCCTTGGCTAGGCTCATAGCTTCAAGATCTGTCATAGGTATTAACTTTTCTTTTGGTTTTGCATCAGTAGGTTTATTAAGTTGGTTTGTTGGGAGTTCAAACTCCGAGTGCACGCCTGGTCTTTTCTTTAAGTCAGCTAGGTGTACATCGAATGGTTTTGGATCACCTTTGGCTACAAATATCTTCCCTAAGTGTAAAAACCTTACTTCTTGAAATAGCGTAGAAGGGATTGCCTTCATGCGGTGTATCCAGGGTCGGCAGAGGATCATATTATAGTTAGTTTCCCGATCTATAATATAAAACTCAGTCAAGATGGTTTTGGGTCCTAAGGTGACCGGTAATATTATAGTTCCAACCGAGGTGGCTTTAAGACTATCATAGCCTCTTAGTGTATTTCGAGTCGTGGAACAATTTGTTTCCCCATATCCAAGTTTTTGAAGGAAAGAGAAGGGGACTATGTTAACTGCCGCCCCATCGTCAACCATTGCTCGCTTTCACATAGTTATTATAAACCCATACTTGTAAGTGTAAGGCTGGATCACCTCGGCGTGCGATCTCAGCATCTGTCGGCATTTTGTTTATCTCGAATATGAATTCGACATCCCTATCTGCCTGCCCTGGAGGATGAACATCGAAGTCTATATGATTTACCTGTGTTTCAGGAGGTGGAGTGATGTTAATTAAATGGCCCAAACCTAATGCCTCTAAAAGAGCAGCCCTGTGAGCAGGGGAATTTTTTAATAAATCCAAAAAGGAGATGTGCGAGAAGGTTTTTGTTAGGTCATTAATTAAATCATAGGCACCCACAGGTTTCACTACGATTTGTTGGATGTTATCCGTCTCTGGCAGGTGGTTTGGACTTGGCTGAGAGAAATACTCTCGTGTCCTTGTTACAACTTCGATGGGTAGTTCGGCGTCTAATTCTACTAAACCGACTATCTTGGGTCTTGGCTGACTTCCTAATTGTGGCGCAACTGATGGATTTAATGAAGTCGAGGCTTCATGATCATTGTTTCCCGTCATTATGCTTTTGTTTGTCCCATTTGGACTTAGCCTATTGTTATCGTGATTTGGGAGTGGATCATTAAAGATCTTGAGGGGAGCATTCTGAGGGGAAACTGCCCCTGCGAAGGTATTTGATGCTGGTGACGTAGGATCTGCCAAGAACATATCCATGAAAAGTTGTCTTTGTTCATCTGGCAAGCGTTGCATGAATTTGTTGTAGTCACGGCACGTTCTAGTGTCATGGCCCCGAATTTTGTGGAAACCACAATACGAATTAGGATTGTAATTCCTAGTTTGTTGGTTTGGTGCGTATTGTGGTCCAAAATTTTGATCAAACCGTTGTCTACTAGGATTAAAATTTTGCGTTTGTTGTCTTTGGTTTGAATTCTGGTTTTGGTATCTAGTTGAATTTTGGCTTGGACCCTCTGTGGGATTTCGCCGTTGTTGTTGTTGTTGTTGTTGTGGATGGTTAAAATCCACTGTATTGATTGTTGGGGTAAAGTTGTTGTTTCGTTGATTGTTCATTGGTGGTGAAGTATTCACATTATTTACCTTTTTAGGCTGATCGGTTACTCCATCTGTTGTTACACCCCGATTTTTATTAAGGATTTTAGGTCCTTGATTGACGTTCGTGGTAGTAGGATAAGCTGTAGTGTTCTGGTTGGAGGTGACTAACCTCCCATTTGCTCCATATGTTTTGCGACCACTATCAATTGCTGCTTGATCTATTCGAAGAGCACTCTCAAGTACTTCATCGTAAGTTCTTAATGGGAACTTCTGGACTTCTTCCTTCACCTCTCTGCTAAGAGAATGAAGGAATAAATCACATAGTTCCATCTGATCCATGTTCGGAGCACTTGCCGAAGAATAAAGAACTGTACGCCACCTTTGGATGAAATGGGCGACAGATTCATTGTGTTCTTGTTTAATGTGCAAGAATTCCCTGATTCCTGTCCTTAATAGTTTATTCATGTCAAAGGCCTTAATGAACTCTGAAACGAGTTGTTTGAACGAATGGATGGAAGCCTCAGGTATTCTATAATACCAGTCGAGAGCGATACCCTCCAAAGTTTTGGGGAATATTTTAGCAACAACCCCATCCCAAGGGAGTAATTCTCGAATGGCTGTAGCGTAAGCTTTGATATGTGCGTTTGGATCTCCCTCACCTTTGTATTTGGGCAAATCGGGAAGAGGTCTTGGAAGCATGACGCTTCGTATGGTGAAATCTAAGGGCTCTTTCAAGTATTCTGAATATGTCCCTATCGCATAGGTTTCGACCATTGATGGTGCCTGCTGAGGGAGCGGTGGTGGAATGGGTTGTTGATATGGCGTTGCATATGCATTGGTAGGGGCGTAAGGAAACCCCTGTGGTTGAGTAAAAATACCGGGAGAGGAGAACATATCCCCTTGTGGTGATTTGGAGTACATGTTTAAGTATGAAGGGGTATTGTCCAAGAATGGATTATTTTGTACTAGACTGGGAGGAACAACGTTAGAAATGGTGGGTCTAGTTGGCATTTGTTGTGAATACTGAGGAGTCATGCCTAACGTGCCTACTCCTGTGAGGAGGTCTATTTGGCTAGGAGGATTAGAATTTTCTGTTTGTATGAATTGAGAATGATGATTTGCTTGAGCAAGTTCTAACCCTCTCACTTTTTCTACTAACGTTGAAATGACTTCATTTGGTGAAGTCACGGTGTTTTGCCGTAGTGGCGTTTGTTGTATATCATGGTGTTGTATAGGCATGTGATATCCCGCTATGAACTGATCGCTGCCCTGCCAAGTTTCCCCGAGGGCATTTCCTATATGTAGTGGCATGGAGGTATTTTCTTGAAAAGAGACCTCGGGTTGTGTTTGTAAACCTCCTATAGGTGGGTACATACTTCGAGAACGTTGGTCGTTCCTGGCATAACGTACCGAATATTCATCGTCTAAACCTCGGTATGAGTCTGATTGTCTACTAATTTGTGGTCTAAGCAGCACCTGAGGAGATGAACCAGATTCTCCGGTGAACGTCATGTTATTCGAGCCTGAAGGCTCTGTTTGTTGCGTTTGAGCGAGCTGATCTAACTCCTCAGTTTGAAAAGATGAGTTATATCTGATCCTTGGAGTTTGTGTTGACAACTGGTTAGTTGAGTAGTTGTCACCCCATACTGAGAGTGAGGGTGATGATTGTCTATTTTGTTGGGCGTAGTATGCCTCAAGGCCCAAGAGGGGCCTGCCATATGCATCGAATCCCGACATATTCGGGGGGTATATGAATACCCGCAGAATAATCGGAAGGAGCGAAGGTGATGGTGAAAGCTAATGAGGCGGAAAAGATGAAAAGTATACTAATTTTGAAGAACAAATAATATGACTCCAAACTAGAAAGTAGGAAGTTCACGTCGGGTTCACCAATTTTGTACGATGGAAAAGTGACAAGCGAGCGTGGGAATCTACAAGCAACTCTTCCTCGCACCCGACCTCCCGAGGTCGTGCCGAGACAGCCGGTGGGGATGGAATATGTATGGGATGCAGACAGACTAGTTAGGCAATCTAATATCTTCAATACGTACTAGTGGATTTTGTGAATCTAAGGCAAAGAAGGCCCTTCTAACCTGAACTGGTGTGATAGATCGATCAGCAAGGATGACTGCTCGAAGGCTCCAATCAATATCGAGCTCTGGCGTGATTCGATCTATGGGTTGTGGAATACATGGAAAATGACCTGGGATAGTTTCGTGTATGTCTCCAGATAAGGTCATATGGTGGATGGTAAATATAGTTGACTCTATGGACGATTCTCTGGCCTAGTCCAGAACTCTCTAGCTTTGTTAGCTGTTGTATCTAGTAAGGATAACTGTTCGATGATGATAGGTGGAAGTGGAGTGGATCTGAATACTAGTGTGCGTAGGCCAGTGTCTATGTCTGATTGACTTACGGATTCGTTGGGTTGCGGGATTTGTGGATCGCAACCGTAGACTCTTGGTTGTTGCGGTCCTGCTATGGTCATGCGTAGAGTTAGTTCCTAATCCCTAACACCCAGTAATCATATGCTTTCTCAGCCTCTATATTCAAAACTAATAGCTGTGCGATCTTCTCAGAGTGCCTCACAGGCGTTCTTGCAACCTGAATTCTTAGGCTGGTATCTATATCTGTAAGAGTGTCTCCTGCGTCTGGCTGTGGGACCAAAGGATCACAACCAAAGGTTTGTTCTCTTTCAACCCCTTCTACAGTCATATGGATGTTACCTAGGGTAATCTGTAGTTTGGTTGATTCGACCAAAATGTGTGTGCTTGGTCGTCTTCTATGTTTAATCCCGCTCAACTGGGAATTGATTTGTTGCAAGCTTACCGTTGTTCGGAAGACTTGGATCCTAAGATTTTGATCTATATCAGTTATTGCTGTGATGAGATTGGGCTGGGGCATGATTGGCTCGAATACGTATTCCCTGGGCTCCCTAGGTCCCGTGATTGTCATACAAAAGTAATAATGTAAATTAACTACGGCAAAGTGAAATTTAACTATTTTGAATATATCTATAGCATATATGATTTCTCTATTTTTTTGTATTTTCTGATGAACTATTCGAATGAATTTAGCAACTAATTTAATACATCTAGAAATTGACAGCTAAGATAACAATTTAAAACAAACAAGATAACCGAGTATAGCTATTTGTCTGTGCAATTTGTAGATCTACTCTAAACAATGAAATAACTGTTCTAATCTATTTGCAAGACTCTCGATCCTACCTCAGAAGTGAGGAATGAATCATAGTCTCTCAGAAACTATCAATCCCCACAACTTCCCTGGCAATATCGAAAGTAAAATTAACTGAAATAAAGCAATTAACTACTCTATTTGATATGATTCTAATTTAGAACTTTGAAAGCTAGAACCTGGATTCTGCAGAACAGTGGCGAATCCGACGGTGTGTGTGATCTTGTCCCCTCAGTGTGATCTCCTCGTTCCTTCGTGTTCACGTGGATCCAGAAAAGCGTGTAATGCTAGCATCAACAGAAGTAGATATTGGGACGTAGGCAGCTCAAGATACAGACTGAATACAATGCGAGTAGGAGAGGGATAGCGCAAGAGTACAGAGCTTGGCTTATGCAATTCCTAGCGGGATTTATTGCGAGTCATGCAACATGAAACGTCCAGAACCTGAAACTATCCTGTTTGAGGAACAAAACCTGCAACTTTAATGGCTTCCTATTGATAAACAAACTATCCTATTCCAATGGATTGGATGAAATAACAACAGCACTTGCACAAGATGGATATGTGGCTTACTAACAGTAAAACAATGCTAACTAAGCATGCAATGAAAGAAACTAAGCACTCTAAGAAAAATGAAAACTAAATCTATTGCAAAGAGAAATCAGAGGCAAATTAGAGGGGCCATTTGCTTGAGCACAAGCCATCTATTTATAGCATTTGCATTTACCCAAGGTAAAAACCAAATAGAACTCTTAAACTATAAACAATGGCAAAACACTATTCCAGGGAACCAGAATCATAAATGCAAGCTTATGGCGGTGAAAGAAAGCTGGTAAAACGTTGAAATTACGTGAGTCGTGTTAAAAGAGCTTTCTGGAAAACGTGTAAAGGACCGCCACCCTGAGCAGGGCGGCGGTTACAGGACCGCCGCCCTGTTCAGGGCGGCGGTCACGAGACCGCCGCCCAGGCAGGGCGGCGGTTTCGTCACTGAAGAGAAAAAGGCCAAGAAAAGAGGGGAAAAGGGAAAAACAAAGCACGCGGGGGCTAAGCGGGGCATGCGGGATGTTAACGCACACTTGGAGATCTTTTCTGGATCCCGAACACCTTGCGAGGAGACCTGTATCATCATTGGGGCACATGTCACGTTATTTAAAGGAAAACTAAGTCCTAATAATTTAATTTTAAAGTGCATAATGAAATTTTATTATAAGCACTTAAATTAATTATTAATGACAAAAAAAGGAAAAGAAAAGAGTTATTTTATGTTTTATTTTACCTTAGAGGAAAAATGCAATCCATATGGGGATGAAAATAAGGAAAGGCAAAATATTAAATGAGGTAAAGTGAGCTGATTGGTTGTTTTGGGTGGCTAATAGGCCAAGACAAGTTATAAAAGCAAGTTGCCATGCATGGAGAAGACCATCTTTTTGCATATCATAGTTTCTGAAAATTGCTATAAGCTTGCATGCTTTCCATTTTTACTTCAAAGGACGAAAACCCTTTATAGTTTTGTTTTAGGGGACGAAACCCCTGTTTAGCCTTAGAAGAAGAATGAAAACTCTTCTTCCCTTGTGTTTTCCATTGAATTCCAACAGTGTTGAAGGTCAGAGTTGCAGATTTCTATTTGTTCCAGCTAGGGTTTGAAGGTGGAAGCTTGTTGCTGATTTTTACCCTTCATTTTCAACTCTTCAATAGTGGAGCGACCTACCTTGTGGATATTTCTAAGTGTAGGGAAAATTTGGACCGAATTTGATTTTTAGTTCCATAATCAAATTTTTAGAAGCCAAGATCAACTAGTTTGCATAATTTTTGGGCTGGGGAAACTCCAATTTCATCTAATTCTGTAACTGTCATTCTGCAGATTTTGTAATAAAATTCCAGCCCTCTTATTGGTTCCAAGTCTGGTAATTTTTCTGATGTTATTTCATTAATAAAAATTGCTGATTTGTTTTGGTAGAGAATTGGGTGATTTTACTTCAGTTTTGTGGATTTACAACTCCTAGGGCAAGTCACATTTTCCTTAAATAATTCAAATCTGTAGTATTTGGTCAAATATATATTCTATAAATTGTTGTTTTAGATCAAAATTGTGGCTATTCCATTTAGGGGCATAAATTGTCCATTTGGGGACATTCCAGTGGTATCAGAGCGGTGATTCTCCGAGCATGTGAAGGAGAAAATCAGATTTGAATGCAAATAGGAAAATCACCTTTAGTTTATCAAAGAAGGAATCCAACTCCAAAGAAAGGGACGATGGATGAGCATGATCAAAGAGCTCCTCCTACATATTCAACTCATGCAAGAAGGATCATTGGACAAGTATATTTCAAAATTTCACTGGATATCAGTGAAAGAAGACTTGTACCGCTGTTTATTGAAGGTCTAACGGAGCCACTTTGAGGCCTAGTCAAATCCTTCAACCCTCCATCTCTACAAGAAGTTATTAAGAAGTCTTTGGACTTGGAAAGTTTAGTCCCTAAAGGCAAAAATCTGCAGTTTGGACAACAACGAACTATACCTTATAGACAGCAAAGGACAACACCTTTTGGGCAGCCAAAGGGGTTTTTTGGATAGCCAGTAACTACTTCAAACAATGAGCAAAAGACACCAAATTTTGGGCAGCAAGGTCAGCCTTTTCAAAGAAAATATGATGCAAAAGAGCGGATGAAAAACAACAAGGAAATTGAGGCAAGAAATGAGTTGAGAAGAAAAAAGTTATGTTTCACATGTAAGGATCCTTGGATACCAAACTATCGTTGCCCATTATATTGAAATAGTTTCAGATGAAGAAGAAGAAGAAGAAGAAGAGAGTGCTGATCCTGAAGAAGATGAAGAGCAAGCAAAGAATGAGGAAGTGGTTCCCATGGATGGAACACTAGCTACTTTATCTGGAGCACCTAGATACCATGCTTTTCATGTGAGACGTGTTCTTCATGGACAAAGGATCACTGTATTGATAGATAGTGGAGCTACTCACAACTTCATTGATGAGAGCTTGGTGACAAGAATGGGATTGAAGATGGAAGATTTCCAAGGTTTCAATGTGACAGTAGTAGATGGATATTCTCTTTTATGCACAAAGAATATTCCACATCTCGAGATCACTCTTAGAAGGCATAAGGTACGTGATGAATTTTATGTCATTGGTACTGGTGAAACAAATGTAGTCCTTGGTGTACAATGGATGCAACCTTTGGGTGAATTCACCCAAAATTATCAGACTATGGAGTTGAAATTCAAACTGCAAAACAAGGAAGTGATTTGTAATATCCCCTTTTGGGATATTATCTAAATATACAAATTTATTTATTGAATCGACTCTAGAAGGACTAAACCCTCCTAGTTGGACCTCAAATAATCCAATGTTAGCTTCAATACAACCCAAATAGGGTTGGAGTGAGCCAAGGTGGTGGATTAGATGGGAGAACTAGTTAGGAAATCAATCACTTCAAATCTGAAATTAATTACAACAGTAATTAATTAATATATGCACTAGACTGTTGCAAACTTCAAAAATTAATAACTCCTTCACCGTCTAATATTTTTTTATCAAACCAATGCCAAAAGGTTCTTCATATTTTTAGCTTTCCAACAAACTATAGATCACAATTTTTGAATAAGTAGAAGACATGCAAATCAACCCACAAAATCTGAAACTGTGTAGTTGAAACCCTGAAATAGACAACTGAAACTTGGAAAATTCATAACTTGCTCAATACTTAATCTTTTGCTGTGAAATAAAATGCAGACTAATCTATAATTCAAGAGCTTTCCAAAGATATTAAAATATGAATTTTTAGATCACCGAAGACCCTCCAAGACAGCCCCCAAAATCCCCAAACCAATCGCTAGGGTTAGCATAAAACATGTAAATTATTTCCAGCTCTTAGAACCCTTCAAAATATTCAATAACAAGCAGATTTTACCCTCAATAAAATAAGCCAATACCTTAGACAAGTCACAAAAGCTAGAGAGAGAATATCATGCATAAACACCTCAACACAAGAGAGCAAAATGGAAAGAACAATGGAGTCTTCAATAATCTTCAATAATGGATCCAAATAAGAGAGCAAAATGCAAGAACTAGGGCATACATCCCAATTCTCCAAGCATGGAGTGAAATCAATAATTCCTCAACATAACCCTCTAAAGAAATGCGACCTCCCTTTTATAGAACTAAGGGGGGCAATATTCAATAAAGACCGACCTTTCCCTTTTGGAGGGAAAACATAAACTCTCATTAAAATATTTAATACAAGACTATGTGCACGTTATTTATTTTTTAATTAAATAAATAAAAGTAACTAACCTATGTGCACATTAAACTAACTAAAGAGACTCCCACTTGTAGCGCTAGGCATGCCAAGGGGTTACAATGCAAATGAAAAATAAATATTAATAATGTCTCGAAAAAGGGGACATTACATGATTCTACAAGGTATGAAGAATGGTGCTCCCCAAGTTGTGACCGCCAAAAGATGAAAAGATCCTTCAAAAGAGGACAGATTGCATGGGCTACACATTGTCTAGTAAGAAATACAACCTCTTTTTCATCACAACAATCTTATCATATTGACATTCAGCCTATTCTAGATAAGCATGCTAAGGTATTCAATGATTTACCTCATGGATTGCCTTCGGATAGAGGATTTCAGCATATCATTGAGTTAGAACCGGGTTCTACTCCGGTAATATCTTCTCCTTCCGCCATCCAAGGGCTTTCAAGGAAGAGATAGAGAAAGTAATCAAATATTTGTTGGATATGGGTCTCATAAGACCAAGTTCTAGTCTTTTTGCTTCTTCGGTTGTATTTATGAAGGATGAAACTTTGAGGATGTGTGCTGATTACAGGTTGTTGAACAAGAAGACAATAAAAAATGGGTACCCCATACCACAAATTGATGAGTTGCATGAAGCAACGTTCTTTGCCAAGATTGATCTAAGGTCCGAATATTATCAAATTAAAGTAATGGATGAAGATGTCCACAAAACAACATTTAGATGTTATTTTGGTCATTTTGAATTCCTAGTAATGGCTTTTGGGTTAACCAATGCCTCCACTTCATTTCAATCATGTATGAATCATGTTTTTAGGGAGCAGTTGAGGAAATTTGTATTGGTATTCTTTGATGACATTCTGGTTTATAGTAAGTCATGGGAAGAGCATTTGAAGCATTTCGACATGGTATTAAGCATATTGGGACAACAATTTCTCTTTGCCAAATTATCAAAATGTGAATTTGGAATGAAAGAAATTTTATATTTGGGGCATGTCATCAATGCTAAAGGAGTACAAGTGGATCAACAAAAGATCCAAGCTATTATGGATTGGCCTCCTTCTACCACATTGATTCAATTAAGGGGATTCTTGGGTCTTTGTAGCTACTACAGAAGATTCGTGAAAGGATTTTCACAACTTTTAGCCCCCTTGACAAATTTGAGAAAGCATGGAGCTTTTAGCTGGTCATCTTCAGCCCAACAAGCATTTGATAAGCTCAAAAAGGTAATGAGTTCATGCCCGGTACTTGTTGTTCCATATTTTTCAATTCCTTTTGTTGTTAAGTGTGATGCATCCGATGATGGTATTGGGTCTGTTTTGATGCAAAATAAGCATCCAATTGCATTTGAGATCAGAAAGCTCAAAGATATTGAGAAAAAATACTCTATTTATGATAAGGAAATGTTGGCAATCATGCATGTCTTGGTAAAATTCTGGCAATATTTATTTTGTTGTAGATTTGTAGTGAAGATGGATCACAATAGCTTGAGGTATTTTCTCAACCAAACTGATTTGAACGAAAGACAATAGAAATGGGTGAGTAAAATTAAGTCTTTCGACTTTGATATTGAATTCATGAAAGACAAATAATATATTCGCTAATGCATTGTCAAGGAAGCCATATTACGTGTTCTATGACAAAAATTGCAATAGATTGGAGGGCTCTTATAACAATGGAATATGCAAAAAATCAGTTTGCTAGTGCTGTCCTAGAAGGGTAAATTGATGATGAAAGGAACAAGGTGGTCGATGGCATTATACTTTATAAGAATAAAGTCTATTCGACTCCGGAATCCAAGGTAAAACATAAGATTTTAGAGGCTATTCATGATTCTCCCATGGCTGGTCATCCGGGGTACTTTAAAACATACAAACAAATTATGGAGAAATTTGTTTGGAAAAGACTCAAGGGAGAAGTTCTTCAACACATAAGGTAATGACTCACATGTCAACAAAGTAAAGTCGAACATGAATTTCCAGAAGTCTTTTGCAGCATTTACCAATTCCAAATAAAAAATGAGAGTATTTCTATGGATTTCATCACCAGTCTTCCCATGGTTCAAGGTAAGAGTGTTATTTATGTTGTGGTGGATAGACTTACTAAGTATGCACATTTTTTTCCTCTTCCCACTAAGTTTGATGGACCACTAGTGGCTGGGATATTTTTTAAAGAAGTTTTTCAGACTTCATGGGCTGCCAAAGAACATTGTGAGTGACAGGGACACTAGGGTTATGAGTTTTTTTTGACAAGAACTCTTTCATCTTTCAGGTACAAAATTGACACCTAGTACAAGCTATAATCCCCAAATGGATGGGCAAACAAAAATTGTCAACAAATAGATAGAAGGGTACTTAAGGAGTTTTGTCATAGGTCAAAAATCAGCTTGGATCAAGTGGTTGTATTTGGGGGAGTTTTGCTACAGTACTTCCTATCACATGTCTATTGGTATGTCACCCTTTAAAGCTTTGTATGGTTATAATGCTTTTTCTTTTGTGGATGTTGTCATTCCGGATAGTAGAGTTCCAGGGGCTAAAGATTTGGTACAACAGAGTCAAGACATCAGGAAAACACTCAAAGACAACTTCCTACATGCCCAAACTCAACAAAAAATGTATGTAAATCAGAAAAGAGTTGAAAGGTCATTTGAGGTACGACATATGTTTTTTTTGAGGTTTCAGCCTTATAGACTATCTTCCCTCAAAGGGAAGGGAGTTGAAAAGTTAAAACCAAGGTTTTATGGTCCTTTCAAGATCAAAAGGAAGGTGGGGAATGTTGTATATGAACTAGGGCTTCCGGCACAAAGTAAAATTCACAATGTTTTTCATGTTTCATGCCTTAGCAAGGCATTAGGACAACTTATCACTCCTATTGAGCTGCCCCCTCTTGATGATGAGGGCAAATAGATTCTAGAACTAGAAGCCATAATAGATGTTCGTGAAAAGAAATTGAGGAACAAGATCATAAGGGAGTATTTGGTACGATGGAAAGGTCTACCTCTTGAAGATGCTACATCGGAAGGTGCAACGATTTTGGAACATCCAAGCTTGCAATTGCTTGAGGGAAAGCAATTTGGGGAAGGGAGGACTGAAATATTCCCTTTTCAAAAATAACAGGTCGAAAACCCTTAGCCTATTTTTTGTTTCCTGATGGCTAAGGGATGAGAAAAAAGGAAACTAAATCCTAATAATTTAATTTCAAAGTGCATAATGAAATTTGATTATAAGCACTAAAATTATTTATTAGTGACAAAATAAAAAAGGAAGAGAAAAGAGTTACTTTATTTTTTATTTTCCCCTAGAGGAAAAATGCTACCCATATGGGGATGAAAATAAGCGAAGGGATAGTATTAAATGAGGTAAATTGAGCTGATTGGTTGTTTTGGGTGGCTAATAGGCTTAGACAAGTTATTAAAGCAAGTCGCTATGCATGGAGAAGACCATCTTTTTGCAGATCTTAATTTTTTAAAATTGGTATAAGCTTGCATGCTTTCCATTTTTACTTCAGAGGATGAAAACCCTTTGTAGTTTTTCTTTAGAGGATGAAACCCCTCTTTAGCTTTGGAAGAAGAATGAAAACTCTTCTTTCCTTGTGTTTTCCATTGAATTCCAATTGCGTTGAAGGTCAGAGTTGCAAATTTCTATTTGTTCCAACCATAGTAGGAAAACTCGCCAAAAAAAAGCAAAACAAGTAAACCGCTGAAAGACTCGCCAAAATAGGCAAAAAAAACTCGCCGAGCATAGTTGGAATACTCGCCAAAACTCGCCGAGTTATGGTTGGAAAACTCGCCGAGCATAGTTGGAAAACTTGCCAAAGACAACATTTCTTTCCTTTTTTGGATTTTTGGTGAAGAAAACACAAGAATAGAATAAAATTTGCCATTTTTGGAAAGGGTCTGAGAAGATGTAGTAGCAAAAACTTGCATGTGCCATAACTTTCATTTTGTGGCTCCGTTTCAGGTGTCGTTTTTTCTAAAAGTGAATATTTTCTCAAGCTCTACTTATTGATGACAATATTTTTCTTATTTTCATAAAATCCATTTTTGCACCTTTTGGACCAAGCAACTTCTTGCAATCTTCTGAAAGAATCATGAGCATTGATTGCCTGTAGACAGATTAGTAATTAAAATACTGGATAGCTTTCCAAAACTCAGCGAGTACTCGCCAAAACTCGGCAAGTATTCTCCCGTGCTCGAACTAATCGTTCCACCTGCCAGCTTGGTCGCAACTTGCTTATTCAAATGTTGACTTCACATATCAACAAATGCGTAGGTTTTTTTTTGCTATTTTAAGAGTTTTTTTGTGTCAATGATAATCACTCCAATTTGCGCATCAAATTGACTCAGACACAAGACTGAATGACTATCGTAAAGGTCCCAAAAAAAAAGAAAGCATTAATAGCAATGAAAGAAAACGCTGAGGCAACATACACGAGTTTTGAGCTGCAAATTTATGTTTTTTTAGATAGATCCATACATTGAGTGGATTTTTTAAGTTGCCGAGTACCCTGGCCGAATCATTGCGGACGAGATTGCTTGTTTTAAGAGGGAGTCTGCCGAGTATTTGCCGAATGCGAAGTATTCCAACTATGGTACTATATACGATGAGCAAACTATGCATATTTTGGGTGTAATCTGTTGGAATCATGGTTTCTAATCTTTCAAATATATTGTTTTCTTTAAAAATGTACCATTTTCTATGTGTTCTTTAGATAAAGCCAAATTCATAGAGTTCTGAACCGGTCTGGTTCCGGTTCCGAGATCCGGTTCCGTTTTTTAAAACTATTGGTGTGCACTAGACCCTCTCCCCAATAGCTATATCTTTAGATTGGGGAAGAGGAACAATGTAACTCAACTGTATAGTTGTCCAACTGTGTACTAAATCCTGAGAATGGTATGTTGACAACTTTCAATGAGTAATGACAATCATCATAAATTCATAACACTCATCAGCTGGCTGTTTTATTCGCATGATGATGCGATTTTGTATTGCATTTGTATTCAAATCTAATAGATAACACGAACTCCAACATTTTATGCAAACTAATTTTATACCTTTTGTAGCTATGTTTTGCATAAAATTTATATTTTTAAAAGAAATTTGTAGTATTTTTTAAGTTGCCGAGTATTGGCCGAGATTTTGCCAAGTTTTTCCGGAGTTTTTTTTGGTTTGGGGCTAGCGAATATTTGCCAAATATGGCGAGTATGCGAACTATGATTCAAACTAGGGTTCAAAGGTGGAAGCTAAAATCCAAAATCATATGCTTCACTAATAACTCTTCTGATAGTGGAGCAACCTACCTTTAAAATCAATTCTGAGAGATCTAATAAAGACTTGGACCATATCAATAATTTTAAGTTGAAGAAAAAAATTTTTAGAATCCGAAAATCTAAATGGTTTGCATAATTTTTGGGCTTGGGAAACTCCAATATCAGCTAAGTCTGCATCTATCATATAGGGAGTAAGGTTATAATGAGACTCAAGCAATCTATGATATAGGGTACAATATTTTTTACAAATAATAACATAAATAAAAATTGCTAACTACATTTGGTACAGACCTAAGTGATTTTACTAAAGGTTTGTAAATAAATACTAATTACATAATAAAAGTCACATTACTGATTAATTAAATAAATGCTAGATCTACAGTAAATGATTAAAGTATATATTCTAAACATATAGCTGTTTTAGATCCCAGACCTAAAGTTCATAACTTAATAAGAAAAACTTTCATCCATAAAACCTAAGCTAAAGCCAATACTTATAAGTTCATACTATCCTACCATGGCAGGGATGGTGGACGGCGATGGTGCTTGAGCCTTTTCTTAGTGGCATTAGAAATGTACACGTCTCAATATTGACAAACATGATACTAAAGCTAAATTGAGAATTGTCCATGGCCCCTCCTTGAGCTTTTCAGTAGTCCTCAAGCTTTTTTGAGCTTCTCACGCACTTAACAGAAAGATACTTAGCAGTTAGTCAATAGGGCACACAACATTGCTTTTTCATCGGCACCCTCGATTCTGTTGATGGGGATTATGTCAGAATTGAAGTCCTCTGCCAATCAAATTATTGCTGCAATTTCTTTAGTTGTGATCAATTTAATTTGCACAGCTGCCAGATAATAGTGTGGATAGGCACACCATTATTGGATACACTAATTTAAAATTCATCATAATTCTATGAGCCAAATTCAACATCTTTATAAGTTGGAAGCCCTAACCCTGACATCTTCTTGCAACAATTTTCGAATGGTTTTAATTTCAAAAAAATTATTGGTACAAATTACCCATATTCTCCGACAATGTTTTAATGATACCTCTCCTTGCCTTCAAATTGACACTCGGCTAATTCTATGGCTATAGGCTGTAAGTGTCCCTGGATCTAAAGTTATTAGGCACCATTTCTGTATTAAGCTTTACCATGATACATTAGTTATATTCCTTAGTTCACATATTTCATATTTTCCTATTTGTATAAATTAGGAACATAGAAAAGCGCATGCACCTACCATGTTCATCCTTACCATATGTAAGGTGAGTCATGTTTCTATATATTTTAACCAATCTGGTTAGTTCGCCACACTTCAGCAAGGAACCAATTTCGGAGATCTTCTATGCTTAAGCTCCTCTCCCATCCAATCTTGGAGATTTGAATACTTTCCCAGCACCCATACATCTGCTCTTCCTCTTGCTAATTTGAAGAAATATTGTTCAATGGAAGTTGATGTTCTTTCAACCTGTTCCATAGCAGAAGGCCACCTTCATCAACATTCTTCACACTAGTTGGGATCAGATTTTGTCCTTTCACTGTGGCTTCCTTAGCATTTGGTACCTGAAGGAATTTGTCCTTTGGTGGTCCATTACTAAGTCATCCATCTCATTAATTATGTTGTACATGGCTACATGATCAGGCCTACTTTTTGGGACCCATACTAGAGGTAGCAGCCTCCTCTTTGTATGCAGTCCCTAAGTAGTACTTAAAGGGATGCTTGGCATAAGATTTTATTACACTCATATTTTTTGCAAAGCTTGCTTACATCTAAATGGGCCTCTATATTCCTCTAGGTCTGGAGCATATCACTTGTTACATATTTTCCTATTTTGTTGAATTAGGAACGTAAGGAAGAAGGCTTACCTTGCGCCATATCGCATGCTGCCACCTATACTTGAACAATATGTTAGGTGGATGCATTGGTGCTATAAATTAAGAAATGCATACCCTCAAGACATTTGAGTCTGTCCCCTGACAGGTAATAGCATCCATAACCTGAGCTTGTAAGATGTGGTTTCGAGGACAAACAAACTTGATCACTCAGAATTTGTAGAATAATAGAATTGTGTTGTTCATTTGTATTCTCTTGTATGCTTTTCAGTAGCCTTCGAATGCAATAGTTATCAGTTCCCCAAGGATGTACTTTTATGGTTTTATCCATAGTTTTGATCTTTGTTTTATGAGCAGGATCTTGAGGTTTTCCTGCATAGCTTTCCACATGTATCAATTCAAGCTAAGGAAAGAGTGTTGCATGAGCTGGAGGTGGTCCATCCCATGAGCTATGCGGCCAAAATTTTGGCATAGATATGGCTTTTGGTGAACAATAGCGGCAAAGTTGTATTTTTACGAAGATCTAAAGTTACTAAGGGTAATCCCCATTGTGTGCTTGTGAACATTAGTGACAGGGGTGGAGCCATATAATAATCGGTTCCAGATAAGAGGTTGAAAAACTTAAATTGTGCTAATCTAGGGGCTTCCTTGAAAGTTTTTATTCGCCAAAATTATTTTCATAATGGTACAATTTCACATAGCCCATAAGATTTCAAAAGAGATCTTTTATATTGTGTCGATCAGTTTCATACAGCCAGATTATGTGTTTTGAAACATTATTCTCTGCTTGTATTTTCTCTGTCATATTTTCACTCTCGTCTGTTAAAAAAGTAAGTTGGCATGCACCCACAACGCTAGTATGCGAAGTTCACAATTGTTGCATGTGCAGTTCTGAAGGATCCTGAATCTCAGGAGTTGACGTCCGATAAGGCATATTTAGGCTTTCCTCTATAAAGGCATAAGAAACTCTCTGCCTAAATTTTAAGAAAGATGAAGCATAATCCACTTGGAAAAAACCTATAATTAAGGAACAGTATGAAGTTAAGGCCCAAAGGACCCATTATAGACTCAGTTGGCCTTCCTAAAACTTTCGCGGCTTCAAATGATAATCCTTCAGTGCTTCATGGCTTTGAAACAACTTATAGTCTTCTGTGGCTTCAGATAGTTCTTTGTGGCATCAAATTCAAATTTATAGTATTGCACGACCCACCCCCTTAGGCTTTTGTGGCTTTCTTAGTGTTCCGTGGCTTCTGATATACTTGTGCAGCTTCTTTAGTGTTCTATGGTTCCTGATATATTTGCATGGCTTCCTTAGGTTCTGTGGCATCCACTAATGTTTGTAAGAGCTCTATAGATTTTTGTGGCTTGCACAAAGACTCCAATAACACGTAATGCAAAACAAAATGCAACACAACTCTGTGGTTCCTACCTCTGACACATAAATGCAATAGAATGCAACACAAACCGACTCTAACTGTTGAATCTGCTTTTGGTTGATACTAGATAGCTTGTGAACCCGGATGCTCCTGCATCATATGCCTTGAGTAATTTTTGAAAACTTGAGCTCCTGCTCAAGGAATTAGAATGCCATGTTTCGCGACATCCACGACACTCAGCCATGTTGCATCTTCAATATTTTCCCCTTTCGACTTGACCAAATACTCCATATACTCCTTACTGCGTATATGCTTGATCTTGATGTCAACTACTCTTTCTGCCTCTTCACACCTTTTATATGGCGTCTGTTCTCTCCAATCCACCTCACCATCTCATGCATTTGAATTTTCAACACTTTGATGGATCCAAATGCATTACAGACGTCGGGGCGGGAATCATTTTCATGACACCCCGTGGTGAAATCACGCCCTTTGCATATTGCCTTGGTTTTTCATGCACAAATAATATTGCCAAATATGAGGCTTTAATTTTAGGTCTCTACACTGCACAAACACTAGAAATTCGCCACATACGCATCTTTGGAGATTCATAGTTAATTGTTCATCAAGTGCAAGATGTTTATCACACAAAATAGGATCATTTAGTTTTGTATAACCACTGGGTTAAACAATTACTATCTACCTTTGAATCATACTCTATTTCTAATATTTTATGAAGGGATAATCGGCATGTGGATGCCATGGTTAGTGCAGCTTCGCTTGTTCCTCTTGATATAGCAGATGATTGTGCCACCTTCATAATTCGACAACTACATAATGCTTCAATTACCACTGATACTATTAATATTCTTCATTTTTTGGCTATTACATGCAGCGCCAACAACCTTGAATATTGACATTTACAATTTCCTTTGTTGACAAATACTGCCCGTAAATGCGTCACCAACAGAGGGTTGTCGACTATGACATGAAGCCATATGTTACACATTTATTAGTGGCTCTTTATTCAAACGATTCTTGGATGTACAATTATTACGATGTTTAGGAGCTGATGATGCACAATTAGCTATTTCTCAAACACATGATAACGAATGTGGCAGTCACTTCTGCGGCAAGGCCTTGTCTCAAAAGCTACTTCACCAAGGTTACTATTGACCTACCATGGAACAAGAATGTCATGAATATGCCAAACGATGTGATCAATGCCAAAAACATGGTAATCTCAATCATGCTCTGTCCCATACATCACAACCTATTGTTTCCCGATGGCCATTCTCATTATGGGGCTTCGACCTTGTTGGTAAGATAAATTTGGAATCTGCTCAAGGCCATAAATTCATTATTATCGCCATAAAATATTTCACTAAATGGGTTGAGGCAATCTTTTCAGAGTCAACTAAGGGCGAGGATATTTGCAACTTCCTACTCACAAATATTATCACATGTTTTGGAGTGCCTTCCGCAATTATTACTGATAACGGGTCTTCCTCTAAAAATAGGATGGTTAAGAAGTTTTATGCTAGGTTCAAAATCAAGCATACATTTTCCACTCCCTACTACCCACAGGGAAATGGTCAATCTAAGGCTACTAATAAAACCATTGTCAAGATTCTATGCAAGGCTGTTATGAAGTATGACACCAATTGGCATAATCAAATCATCTATGCCCTTTGGACTTATCGCACTAGTGTTCGCACACCCACAAATGCTACCCCTTTTACTTTAGTCTGTTGGGCAGAAGCTGTTCTCTTGCTTGAACTTGAAATTCCCTTGCAATGAGTCTCACTTAAAGATATTGTTAAGGAAAATGATTACGAGAGAAGCAATTGCGCAAACTCGAACTGCTTGATTCTAGACAAGTAAAAGCCCTTGAACATCTCCACATGTACCGAGAGCGCACTAAGTGTGCATACAACAAGAAAGTCCGTGCTTGGGAGTTCAACGTTGATGATCTTGTCCTTGAAGAAAATCAGAAAAATACAAACATAGAGACGTCTCTCAAAGGTAAGTTCTTTGCCCTTATGTGGTTACTGGAAAATTCGTCTCTGGTGTTTATCACTTTGGCTCTTTTGAAGGAAAAACCTGTTAAAAACCCCATGAATATCACACACTTAAAACAATATTACACTTGAACCCCTTTCTTGTACATAGCTGTTTTCAAAACAACTCAAACATTCAAATAATCACATAATACAAAAACATGCAAATATGTGCAAAAATACAAAACCAAGACATGATTATGGTTTGATTGGATAACTTGTTATTTTATTGTAATGCCCCTTTTTTCCATTTGAGAGATATTAATTGGTCTTCTTGCCATTCCTTCTCCATGGCCAAGAAGTGAAGAAGACGGAGGAGAACCTTGAGCTTCTATTTGCATCGTTTTTCTAATATTTTCTATTCTCTTTTAGAGTTTTCCCCTTTTAATGAGGTCGGTTGGGTTTAGTGCCTTTAATGAGGCTTAATGAAAGATTATGATGACTCATTAAAGGTCGGCTTTTCCTTTATGAGCCTTGGCGCCAAAAGGAGGATATCAAAGGAGAGCTAAGGAGTCATTTCAGATCTAGAGTTGGCGTATTTTATTCTACTTGGGCATTGTGAGCTTGTTGCTTCATGTTCTTGCGCTTGGGGACGAAAACCCTCATGTGTATTTGCCTAGAAGGACGAAAACCCTTCTAGAGGCTGAGGGAAGGACAAAAATCCTTCACCTTGGCTTGGGATTGGTGTTTGAGGATGATTTAGAGAGATATCTTTCATTTTCAGCTTGTTATTGATTTGTTATGAGTGGAGCGACCTATCTTGGGTAGGGTTTGGAACATTTCATAAACTAATTGGGCAATTTGAATTGATAATCTGATTTGTTATATTTTCTAAGGCCAGAATCTAGTGTTTGGTGATTTTTGGGGGTTTCTATGCCCTAGATCTATCATTTTCTTGTGGCTGCAATAATTAGTTCATAATTAATTTCCAACAGTGAGTTCTTCATTGTTTCTTTGTGATTTTGACTCTTGTTATTGCATAAAAAATATATAAAATTGTGGCGAGTTGATTTAAGGTGTTTCGTGGTATTTTTGGCATATTTTGTGGAAGATATAGTTTGCTGGTTTGCACTAACAGTTTGCTGCAATTAAAAATCAGATGTGCATATTTGTGTGATTGGCTAAATTCTTGTGTGTGGATAAAAGTCTTGAAAGGGTCATTACAGTGGTATCGAAGCATAAGATCTGAGGCAAGGGTTTGTGGATTAGCCATGGAATCAAAGCTTGGCAAATTGGTAGAAGGACAAGAGAGGTTGATGGACTCCATTGGATTGCTAGCTCGTGTTTTACACAATGCACTAGGAGGTAAAATTGGTGAAAAGGGTGCTTCTGGTGAGAAATACTTAAGGTGGCCATAGAGAATCCAAAGTGAAGCTCCCACTCGCTCTTTCCATCCTTCTTTCCTACCTAAGAGAGAAGCCCTGCATGAGGAGGAAGCAGGGCAGCCGTTGGGGCAACACATTGCTTCATGTTTTGAAGAGTACAAAGCTCTTCCGGAGGAGATTCGAAACTCCTTGACTCTTGTTGAGTTCTTGGGAGTGAAGAAAGGCAGGATTAAGCCTCACACGAAGTTCAAGGAAAAAGAAAGTGCTCCTTAGTCAAGTGGGAAACTCTATGGTTAGGTTGAGCAGCCCTAAGGAAGGTGGATAGAGGATTTATATCCCTCTTGTCAAAGCAGAATAAAGCCCTTGACTGCTAAACTCTATTGGAGAATGTTAGTCTATCCTTGAAGATACGAGAGTGGGCTGCTAAATATGGAGCAAGGACTGAAATATGCAAGAGGAATCATGGATCTTGCTGATCCCAATTTTTCGATTATCCCTTCCGATGTTGGATAGGTTATTAGTGCCTAATGATTGTTTTGCATTGTCCTTAAAGTGGGAGAAGAAATCAGAGGAAGAAGACAACTTTTCCAAGGATTGTGAATAATGGGCAGACAGGCAAAATTTTGGACTGCATGGCTTGGAACGGAGTATAAAGCCCTTTCATCTAGGATCCATGATACCCTATCAGCTTTGACAAAGTTCATGGAGGCTATGCATCATATAAGATGGATAAAGTGGTAACTTCATTATGGATGAGAACTCTCATGTGTACTCATGCCTAGAAGGAAGAAAACCCTGGTAGAGTGTTGGATTCCGAAGGATCAAAATGGCCCATTTCACATTAGGCAGGAGGAATAAATACCGATTGAATACTGATTCTAAAGAGAATATCCTTCATTTTCAGCTTGTTATTGACTTTGTTATGCAGCTGGAGCGATGCTCAGATTGGGTAGGAGTTCTCGTACATGCCTTTATACTACTATCCTCTGGGCATATGCGTCCTTGACTAATCTGCACCCCTCATATTTTCTTAAGGCCGGAATCTAGTGTTTGGTGCATATATGGTAGCCTACTCTATGCCCTAGGGTCTAGTCATCTTTCTTGTGGCTGCAATAATCAGTTCATAATTAATTTCCAACAGTGAGTTCTTCATTGTTTCCTTGTGATTTTGACTCTTGTTATTGCATAAAAAATATATAAATTGTGGCGAGTTGATTTAAGGTGTTTCGTGGTATTTTTGGCATATTTTGTGGAAGATATAGTTTGCTAGTTTGCACTAACAGTCTGCTGCAATTAAAAATCAGATGTGCATATTTGTGTGATTGGCTAAATTCTCGTGTGTGGATAAAACCCTTGAAAGGGTCATTACATTTATATATATTGTTTTCCCCATTGGTTTGATAGATATGTGTATCTACTCTTTACACATATATTTACATGGTACGTTGAGCTTGATGTAGAACATACACATGTTGATATATGATGATAGGGGCCTGCTTGGTTCCTTAAACTACTCATTTGGGGGCTTCCCCATGTTATACAAGTGCTTTTGTTTCATTACAATTACTTTACACCTTTCTCATCGAGCTTGATTATATAAGTAGTGTTTATTGCTATCTTTTGAGCTAACAAAACTAACATGTGTCTTGTGCAACGCTAACCTATCTGGCTATCTTTGTTTTTCCTATTATTGTTATCTACACTTGCTTCACATACTATTGGTACTACTTGCTTATACAAATTACTTCCTTGATTGATTACTGTGTGGTTTGACTTGATTGTCTTGTTTGTTTAGAATGCTATGATTATTTGTTTTATACGGCTTAAGTGTCATGATTGTTTTGTGACACTGTGGGTGTCCCATGTTTGTAGCTCTATTCCTATTTTGTGTGTATGCACTTGTTTGTTTGAATATGGCACATCATGCCTTCTATTGCGATTGTTTTGTAACACCATGGGTGTCCCATCTTTGCGGCTCTAGGCCTACATATGACTATGTTTCTATCATAGTTACCTGGGACAGGGTGATGGGGGGACGGCGGGACGGGGTTTCCGGGACGGCAAAAAATTTCTAAATTTTGGGGACGGCGGGGGATGGCTGATTAAAAAATATATAAATATTTAAAATAAAAAGATATAGTGACTAAATTATATAAATAAGCTGAAATAAAACCATTTGAGATTTAAATAAGATAAAACTTGAACTCGAACATCAAATACATTCCTTAATACTATAATATCAATATGTTAATGTCATAAATTGAAAATTCATAGTACATATTTGAATTTTGAATATGAGACAAGCTGAAATTTGAAATTTGAAATATATTAATATTACAAAATATAAAAGTAAAACCATTCTAAATTACGATTGATTAAGTGACAATAGATAATATTCATATCATTAATCTCATAGCCAAATACACCAACAATTGCCTATTGTCAATATTACAAAAAAAGAGGACAACTACAAGTATCAGCCTAAAAATCAGAATTTGCATCTAAAGCAATATCCATGAACTCCTCCTCGCTGGTACTAGCATCCTCGTCCTCAAAGGTAAGCCCAATCAATCCCCGCTGCACAGTATTGTCCTCTTCAACCTGTCTCGGCTCCTCGGGATCTACATCCCACCGTAATGCTAGAGTCTGTTTGTACTCAGGTGTCTTGCGATCTATAAGACGCAAAGCACTCTGTACAGCTACAAGCTTCTCCGCTCTCGCAGAGGTAAGCCTATTCCTCTTAACAGAGTGTATCCAACCATACGTAGACCAGTTCCTCTCAGAGGCAGAGGAGCTAGAAACTTGGGAAAGGAGGCGAATGGCAAGTGGTCGCAACAGTCTTGGAAGCCCATACAGTCGCCACCAACTCACTGGCTTCTCCTATGCTAATGTTACCCTGTCTGCCTTTGCTGATGTTTTGTACCCATCAAGTTCAGTGAAGTCGAGCCACTCCATTCTGATCTGTGAAGCCTCTTGTGGAGTGTACATTTTTTTAAAGGCCTTCATAAGGCCCC
This sequence comes from Taxus chinensis, assembly GCA_019776745.2. Classification (NCBI taxonomy): domain Eukaryota; kingdom Viridiplantae; phylum Streptophyta; class Pinopsida; order Cupressales; family Taxaceae; genus Taxus; species Taxus chinensis. Next base: position 68,946,052 of record CM034156.1, on the reverse strand, counting down.
TCTTCACCTCATTATCATCCAATGGGATAACTCTGCCTGGCCTTTCCACATACCATTTGGGATTCAGTGCATATGCAACCATATGAAGAGGAGTGTTCAACTTCTCCCATCTTCGCTGAATAATGGGCTGTATATGTTCATTATAGAACTCCAAAGTGGGGTCCTTCACCCGAATAGCTACCTTCATTTGCCCAAGCATGTTGTCAATGCACTCGTAGATCTCACCAAGATTGGGGCTGTTAGAATCCCCATATTTGATAACACTAAAAACTGGAGCTATAATTGATATGATGTATTTCATATCAACCCAAAATGTTTCCTGCAACACCACTTCCTTCACTCTTTTCCCTTGATCTGTCTTGGACTCATGCCACCTAGTCCAATCCTGTGTCATAATCATAATTTGCAGGGGCTCTTGCAACTCAGACATCCTCTCCAACAAAATAAAATAGGATGCAAAGCGGGTGTCAACTGGTTTCAAAAATTCCTTCTTCAAAAAATTTCGAAAAAGTGCCAATGATGTGTGGTGATTGCATATGAACTTCTGCACATCTCTGGCATCGGTCACTATTTGGTTAACCCACTGAATCTTCCCTATGTCTTTCAGTGCATTGTTCATGGCATGCACACAACATGGAGTCCAATAAATATGCCTATATTCCTGCTCCACTAGCTTGCCTGCTGCTCTGCACACATAAGCTGCATCTGTGACAACCTGTACAACGTTTGAAGGTCCAACCTCCTCAATGGCATCCTTCAAAATCTGATATTGAAACTCAACATCTTTCCGCTTCTCAGAACAATCAATTGCTCTCAAGAAGTACGGTCCATCTTTGTAAGAGACAATGATATTGATGAGAGGATGGTGTCTAATATCCGTCCACCCATCCATGATAATGCTACATGTAACGCCGCAAAAAAAAGACGGACGACGCTCACGAAGAACTTGCTCCCCCAAACATTCAACCCGAAAATGCGACAATTTAAAAAAAAATAAAAAATTATTTAACTTCGTTTCCATGATTCACGTCATGCATTCATTAGAGGAAGGTTTGCTAAACGTCTTTAGCGTCATATCTTAAGTCTCGTCATAATACAATTGTTCTATATTCTTATACGATGGCCCGCTCGCAAATGAATTCTTTCAAGATATTGTATTAGTACATGCGCTTGACAGGCATCAACTAGTTTTATATTTTACATTTTAGGTTTAGTCCTTATTTAGAATACATAAATACTATATATACATTTAAAATCTCAAAATGAGATATATATATACCGCCAAGTTTATGCGTTTATAAACCAAAAGACATTATTTTAACTTAATCATATTCCACTTTGCAATTAAACGAAACTATACTTCGAGTTGTTTTCACATACTTCGGTGAATTTAGTTTATATATATATACCGCCAATCAATGTTATATATAGGTCGATCCACTCCAAGCGAGCTATTCAAATATATGCTATTGCCACCCTTCAAATGCCCATGTATATATTTTCCAAGGTTCAAGGTTAAGCCAATGTGCAACTTGGCAAGTCGACGATAACCGACTCAACAATTACTACAGTTGTAGCCACTACGTGGCATTCAAATTCAATGCAAACAGGTCAGGCGAGCCGTTTAACGAGAGCTCTATTGCAAATCAACGTGGGCATTAAAACAAACGTTATACACATGTGGCCTCAGCCACTACGCGGAGACACATTAAAAAGATTTAGGTTGGAAATTATGTTTGGGGGGCGTTGTGGGTTTCCACTTATGTCAAATTCGCACCGGGCTTGGCTGTGACCTGATAAACAACCTTGACTTAGCTTTATATTCAAAATGGAAAAAGAATCCACCCAAATACAGGTGGCGTCCAACTGTCCGGATTACAGAGATAGCTATGCAGCCAGAATTGACCTGGCCTAGCAAGCACAAGAGATCAGAGTTCTTAAATAATTATGCCACGAGTTGTTCATTTTTTTTAACACACAATCTCCGAACTGAGGATCATCGGAGCACTCTCGTGCATGTCATGTTTCTAACTCATACCCACGACCTCTTCATTCCCACTAAACATGCCTACCAACTGGTCTGCGCACACGTTTGAAATACATAATGATCCATCTGTTTTATGTTGACTTGCGTCGAAATTAGAACCTGCCTGAGGATAAGCTTTCCTGTTGATACGGGCTGTGAGCACTATCAAAAAGTCTGGTAGATGACAATTAGTCGTTGATTAGTATCTAAACTTGTTATTTGAAGCTATCCCCTTGCGTGTTGACTAACTCCTGGGCCGCATCTGTCATTTATTCGCTGCAAAAAGGATTCGCAAATCTTATGCCTCCCCTTCCCTTGTTTTACTTGCCCACCGTTTTATTTGGCCTGGCCGCGCATTAAAAAAAAATGGTTATAGGTGAAGCTACAGCTGGGGACAGGCGTGTTGACTGATTTGAACGGAGGATGGTGTAGAAGAAGCTACAGGTGCGAGTGGAAGAAAAGCTCATGGAGGTGGATCTGTTTCATATCAGAATATACATGAAGCGCGGTTTGCTTGCAAAATAGTGCGAAAAACTGTAAACGCCTGTACAGGTTGCAATTGTACAGCTATCTTGTTTATGATTTCCATACTTTCAAATATCTTTCTTTAACAGGGTCCTCAGCAGCGGCCTGTATAGTATGGCAGCAGCCCCCCCCCCCGTTTTTTTTTGAAGCGCTTAAAACAAGTAGGTTGCCAACTATGTTGTTATCTGTTCAGAATCGAATGCATCCACAAACTCGGGATTTGCCTTCAAGGTATTTTATCAAAACCGATCAAGGGATACAGTTTGCTTTGCCTTTAAAAAAAAACATCTCCTACATGGCTTTGTCCATGAGGTAAACCCTTTGCGCATGTAGAATACTAAATGGCCCGAGTGGTAAGGGATTGTGTGGTGGAATATTAATTTGTCCCTACATATTAGAACATTGGTTGCTTAAATATTAGAACATAGATCACGTAGTGAATGCAATGTCACCATATTGGTGAGTGTATTGATATTGATATAACTTGATAATAATAGATTCATTTATTTTAGCATTACTTTAATATGAGTAATATTTAAACTATATATTTCCTTCTTAAACAATGAGGACATGTGGTTAATGGACTTGCTAAGTTAGAGCTTTTACCTTAAAATTCCTTTCTACACAATCTAATAGGCATTGAACGAGATTTCAAGTGGGTTTGATTTCATTTCCTTTTACAATTTGCAAATAGATTTACAATGGATTCTTAAATGAAGAAAAGCATAATAGAGCTAGAGCATAGATTACTTCATGGGTATATTGAAGGCTATTTAAAAACTTAAGTCCTTTCATCAACAATACAAGAAGAGAAAGAGCACTAACATTCCAACTTTTCCAATACATCTCTTAAGTAATAAAATGAAATTCAATATATATATATATTTTGTAAATTTCCCAACATTCTTCAAGAGGTTTTCAACAATATTTTCATTAAGTTTTAAAACAAGAACTACTAACATTTCAACAAGATCAACACATTCATAAGAGGTTCCAAGCCAAGTGAAAGGAGAATAAATAGATAATCTTTCTTTCAACTTTTAATTCCATCCACATTACAACCTTACTAATGAAGTTCAAAGCAACTTTCCTTCAAAAACTTGTTACAACATTTTCTACTTAATGTGGGAACAAAATTTACAATGATGGAAGCTAAAATACAAAGCAATATTACATTTTTCCTCCACTCAAGGTGGGTAAGAATACATGGTGGTTTCACATTGTCATCAACAAGGTTCCAATGCTCCAAATATCAACAAGGTGGCTCCTCCATAGTTTGCTTGATTCACAACAAAGTAAGGGGAGTGGCAACGCTCTCCTCCCAACCAAAATACCCAATGGAGAAGAGAAGCCATCCTCTCCATTAGCCCCCGAGCCCCAACCACATCACAATGGGAGAAAATCCAACTCATGGCAACTACTAACTTCCACATACTAAACATAACATTTCACATGCATTCCATAATCCTTCAAAAACAAAAGAATCAACAACTCAACAAGAGGGAAACCATCAAAACAACAAATTCACAAGGCTTATCAAGAAAGCCATAAGAGTAAGACATATGGGGAGGCCACTTATGCCTCCCAATGGGAATGGGTGCCACCTAAAAGCCTCCAATGCAAAACACAATACCCCAAACAACTCTTATGCCTCCCTCAAGTACCCTTATCCCTCCATCCACTCTTATGCCTCCCTCAACTCTTATGGCTCCCTCAAGTAAAAACAAGAAGAAAATGCAAGCATTTCTCTTACTAGGTGGGCACCCAACCCAAACTCCCTCCTCAAGCAAATGATCTCTTATGCCTCCCTCAATTAAACTCCCCATAGTCTCCTCCCACTCCCAACTTAGGCATTCTACCCATTCCCAACAAGCATCTCAAACAACAATATTCAATACAACATATATATACATTCACATAACAAAAAGAAACATAATGCAAACAAATGTGAAGCTCCTACCTTTCCATGGTAGAGCTTGCTCCAAGTATGAAGTCTAAATCCCTCCAAAGATCAAGCAAGCATCCACAAGCTCCAACCAAATTCCCACAAGTATCAACAAGTTCCAAAATTCCACAAACTCCTTCCAATTCCTCTTCTCTCTAAAATACACAAGACTAAAAATGAAACTTCCAACCCCCAAAACAAACAAGAGGCTCAAATAAATAGAGAGAAAAGAGGGAGGGATGATGTGGCTCCAAGTAGGATGCCACCTCCTTTTCCCTCCACTCCACATCATTTGGTCAACATCAAATTCCAATGCACAATTAATAAGTGGTTGAAAGAAAGGCAAACACTTTACACACTCCAACTAAGCCCACTCCCTCAAAGGACAAAATTAAATTTTGAAAGAAAGTGCAATTAATATTTTTACCCTTTTATCCCCCCAAAACACCTAAAAGACCCTAAATTTGGCCTTCCAACCCATAGGTAGGGTTGGCATGGGGTTTTAAGAGGTGTGGGACAAGTTTGACTTGTCCCACAAGCTTTGAAATTTGGCCTCCAAGGCCAAATTCGAGTTTCCCATGAGGGGTAGAGTGTGCTACACTCAAACTCAAACACACATCAATCCACACAAAATCCCAAGTAAATCAAATCCTAATAAATGAACTCTCTTAGGTCACATCTTTTAATTAGTTTAGGACAATTTCAAGTTAACTTAATTAACCCACTACAACCCATGGCTAACAAAGGGGTAAACTCCAATCCAAAGAATATGAATAATAACACAAGTAAAATTTCACTTACTAAGAGCAACACATACTAACATAATAAAAGGGAAAAAATTAAAACAAAACAACACATGATCCCTAGGTCACAATTTTCCCTTTACCAGATAATTCTAACACACACACAATTACTTGTTGCCATGGTGACCTTAGCTGGATTCTTCTCGAATTCCGATGTGGTTGGTCTCCACTCCCCAATATTGTTGTGAATATATTATACCTGCAGAGCAGAAAATACCTCCTTCGGCCTGTTGGCCGCATTAAAACATTCATGCCAAATATACAATATAATCTAAAATAAACGACACCTGATTTACTATCATCTATGCAAGTATGATATCACTAACACTTCCTAGCACATTTCTATTCCACATATCATTTATATCAAAACGATCATCACATTAGTCCAATTATCAAGTTCTACTCAATATGATTAAACATATCACATGTCATAATTAAAGATAAATAACCCTGCCAAAAGTATACAAATATCGTCATCAAATGTCCACCAGTAAACCATATGCATCATATAAAGATCAAATCAATAACAGTCCAATGTCTATGATATCTACTAGCATGCTAAATCAAGAAGCCATAATAATCCATAAGTGAAGTAATCAGTCTCGAAAACAACAAAACAAAATGGTGTCGAAGGGAAGTGGGCACTACACTGCATCCATGTGACACCCATGTCACCTTCATCTCCTCCATCAATAGATTAACCTTGGAATAGTTTCTATCCAAGATTGTTGTCCTGAGTTTTGTGTCTCCAGGAGGCACATAACTTGTACCTGCTTTTGCAACCTTAGCCATAGCCTCCTTGTAATAAGGAGAGTGAGCGACATTAAATGGAATCCCAACAGCATAGAAAAATTTCCCAATAGCATCATTTGCCTCTTCCCTTGCCTTTGAATCAAACATGTCAATAACTGGATTTGGGGCTGCCCCCACGGCCTTTCTCTTCCCTCAGCTTTTCACTTCTGACACTTCAAAACTAGAACCAGCCAGAGTATTAGTAAGTTTGTCAGTCCTATGAGCGCTCAATGGAGTATTAGCCGTAGAACCACGAACTTCTGGCACTTTGTCCGTGGTATTTCCATTGAAGATTCTCACCATCTCAACTCTCTGCTCTAGTGAAAGACCCTTACAAGTGCCAACCCCCCCTTCCTGTAAGATGCAACAAGTGTGCATTGGTCCTAGTGATACTACCATGCCAAGTCAGTGCACATATGTTGCACTTCCATACTTTGCTCCCCCCTCCAGACTTGGGGTTATCAATTATTTGGGCAAATTGGTGCAATGGCTTCTTCTTATCAAATTGTCCAATGGCAAATTTGGACAACATTTGAGAGGGGCAAATTGGTAACACTATCAGCTGAACTACCAGTTGCCGCTGCCACTACATTTTGTGTCCCTTCTTCACTCTCCCCCATTGTGGCATCACCAACTCTTCCACGGCCACCTATCTCAACTTCCCGTTCAACCCTCTCCTGCTCTGATTCATACTCATACTCAAAAGAAGAACTCATGGTGATGATTGCTGCAATGAATTAAAAACAACCATAACTATATGATTGATTGATTATGTAATGAATTAATTTAAAAAAGAAGTAGCCAATATGCATTTTTTAAATCGTACAAACTATATGCGTGATTATATTGTGAATGTAGATGCAAATGCTAAAAAACAACCCCTAAAAAATGCAAAATATAATATAAATTTTAAACTAGAAATAAAATGTAATTAAAAAAAAACATAACCATTTAAATTTTAAATTTTACAACCAAACCCTATGCAAGATGCATTTTTTTAAAATCCCACAAACTATATGCATGATTGCATTATGAATGTAGATGCAAATGCTAAAAAACAACCCCTAAAAAATGCAAAAATAATATAAATTTTAAACTAGAAATAAAAATGTAATTAAAAAAAAAAACATAACCATTTACATTGTAGTTTGTATAACCAAACCCTATGCAATATGCATTTTTTTTTTAATCCTACAAACTATATGCATGATTACATTGTGAATGTAGATGCAAATGCTAAAAAACAGCCCCTAACAAATGCAAATATAATCTAAATTTTAAAAAAAAAAAAACTTTAACATGTATTGTGCGCAAATAAAATTATAAATACCTCTTGCTCCCTCTTGTTCTTGTTCTTGCTCGTGCTCTTGCTCTTCCTCTTTCTCTTCCTCTTACCCTTGCTCTCACTCTTGCTTTTCCTCTTGCTCTTACTCTCACTCTTGCTCTTGCTCTTGCTTGGTGTGAATATGAAATGAGCCCATATTGTAAATTTATAACATAAAATAACACTTTTAGGGTTAGGGTTAGGTTAGGAATGTTACTTTTATGCTATTAGTCATATACAATAAAAAAAAAAGTGTTTTTGTGTATTAAAAGTCTTTTTTTTTATTGGAAAATGTCGTAGCAGCCGTAGGGGACGGCGGGGACATCTGGACGTCCCTGCCGTCCCCCCCCATGTCCCCAACGTCCCCGGGACGTTTCCTGCCACCCTCCAACCGTCCCCAGGGCGTTTCACGCCACGTGTGCAAAGTAGGAAACGTGGGGGAAACGTTTCCCCCACGTTCCTGTGTCCCCAGGATGTTCGGGACGTGTTAAAAACGGGGGGGACGCGTCCCCGCGTAACACTGGTTTCTATATACTACTGCTTACTTGTCTTTACATTGTTGTTTCTATAGCTATATTATCACTACTTTGGTTGATGATACATTTGATTTATACTGAGATATTTCTACTGTGGTTTATGACATTTGATTGATACTATGACATTTCTATACTAGTACTAGTTTGGATTATGACATGATTGACCCTTTTCTCTGCTATTTTTATTGTCGTACACATGTATTCTTTCTTGTTGCGTGTTGCATGTTGCTTTCTCACCGCACCATGGGTTCCACCATGCGCAACCCCTTTTGCAGGTACATGTTCCATACGGTGGCCACTTTTCTAGCCTTTTATGTGATCCTACGCAGATTATCAGATTTATTACACATAGGTTCACATCTATTCTTTTGAGTTGTGTGTTCAAATGATTTATCACACGCGCCTCAAAAAGAGGGGGCATTCATCGTATTTTCTACATCTACAAATAGTTTACAAAATATAGGAACAAATTTTTACAATGCTCAGATCCTCAGAAAAAGACACAGATACTAAAATGTGGCAGATAATAAAGGTCAAAACCATACACTACATTTAAGACCTTGGTACGGTCTTGACCATGATAGACGTTCCCGGGTAGGGAGCACATTCTCAGAAATTTTTTAGTTTTCTCAAATTTTATTAGCTATACACCGAATTTCTATACCATCACAGATACAGATGACTCAATTCACAACATGATACAGGGGGCATGAGTACTTCATTCCTTCTCCACTACACTATTCAGACTCAATTGCAAGAATGTAACATCCCCTTTTCTTTTTAAGTTGGGCCGGTCATTTCCAAATCTTGAGTAACTTAATAATATCATTAAAATAAAAGGTATTTTTAAATACTTAAAGTATTTATAGCCCGGATGTGATGTCCCCTTTTTGGACAAGCTAGGGAATAGCATAAATTTGATCACACACAGCTGAAAACGATTAATACTCAAACCCTATACTGCTACAATTTTCAAAAATTCATATCTTCCTCAAAACCACACCGATTTGGGCAAATGAGGTATGCCCAAACTCGAAAAAATACAAGGAACAAGATGATCCAAACCAAATTAGAACAATAGTTACCAAACTCCCAAAACAACCAAAATAGCAAGTTGTCTAGGGCAAAATAAATTGCTGTTTTGCTCATAAATTAGTTCCGGCACTTGCATCACTCCCAAAACCCCTAGATTTGGTCACACATACTCACAAAATTATGTTGAATCAGATAAATATATTTTTGGGACATCAAATCATGCGTAAACCACCCTTTCTCCAAGTCGCCAGGGCTGGTATGAAACAACAGATATATGTGAGATTAAACCAGCAAGAAAACACTCCAAGAGGAAGCCAAATCAACAAGAACACACCCCAAAATGAGGCGCTAGGGTTAGAATGACCTTCCTATGCAAATCGCCACAATAGGGAAGTTTCAAGCATGCATAATATTCACCAACCAACTCCCAAACCAAGCGCTAGGGTTAGGAAGAAATATAGACCAGCATCAAGCACAAAAGTCCTTCAACGAGTCTTCAAAATCAGATCTACTTCAATTCCAAATCGATTGAGAGAGAGCACAATGAAAAGCTAGGGCATACATCCCATTTCTCCAAGCATGGAGAGACATAAATGATCGAATCAACATACCAAAATGATGGCCATGCAACCTCCTTTTATAAGATAAGGGGTGCAACATTCAAATGGCTGACCTATCCCTTTGTGGAGGGAAAACATAAAACTTGATTAAAATACTTAAAAGGCTCACTTATTGTGCACTTTATTTAATTTCTTAATTTAATAAATAAAGAGTAACTATATGCCTATGTGTACTTTTTAAGACTAAATGAGACTCCCACTTGTAGCGCTAGGCATGCCAAGGGGTTACAATGCAAATAATAAACAATAGACATCTCAAAACAATCCCCTAGCTTCATCCTTGAACCCACGGGGAGAGAAAATGGGTTAAAGGTCTTCAATTCTTCGTCTTCGTAAATGTCCCAGAAAAGGGGACATTACCAAATCTTGAGTAACTTAATAATATCATTAAAATAAAAGATATTTTTAAATACCTAAAAGTATTTATAGTCTGCACGGGTGGCGTAGCAGCGTGAGCTTTGGGTTTGCTTCCCAAGGTCTTGGGTTCGATTCTGGCACCCGGAATGAACCGATGCATGTTGTTTGCGGGCGGTGGAGTGCATCCCAGGGGACTAGTCTCACCCCAACTCGCCCGTTCCTATCCCCAACTTGGCAATAAGCAAGACCAAGGTAAGGGTGGGTTCGGTCACTGGGCTGGGCTGTGAGGATACCCTTGTGCAATAAAAAAAATACTTAAAGTATCTAGCCTATTCATTATTATATGTCGCCTAAAGGGATGAAAACGAAAGGGCTTTATGGAATAAAATGAAAACATAAAAAGGAGAAAAATATTAAAAGATTAATTTATTTCAAATGCTAAAGTGGTCGACCCAAGGTGAAGAAATAAATTGGAGAGAAAAGGCAATAATTAAATCAAATTAATTCTCCAAGTGGGGCGACCCCTTTTGGAGATTGTTCTAGAGGTTTGTGCCATCATCTGTGTATAAAAGGAGGTCACTTGGCTTGTTTGAGGATAATCTATTCCTTATCATAATTTTCATGAGGTTTTTAGGTTGTTGCTCATTCCTTTCCACTTGAGGACGAAAACTCTCTCGCGGGGTTGCAAGTGAGGACAAAAGCCCTCCTTGTTCCCTAATTGAAGGATGAAAACCCTTTAATCCTTGAGGATTATCCATTCAGGGGTTTCCATTGGGCTTCAATAAATTGATTCAATGATTTCAACGAGGGTTCTTGTGATAAAGGACTGCTAGAGCATTTTTGGGAGTTTTCACACCCTCTCCTATGGTGGCGACCCTTTTTGGGGTGAAGTTTGTTGGCTTCTAGGGCACGACAACTCACTTTCTATCGGCAATTGTGTTTCTCATATTTTTAGAGGCTGATTGCACTTTCTGGACTTGTATTTGGGCTTTGGAATCATTATTTCGACCCATATTTTTGAAGTGTATTTGCTGCTGTCATTCATTTATTCCAACTGGTCCAAAAATACAAAAAAAATATTTTTCCTTTAGGCCTTGTACTTATAGACCTGTAACTGACCAGCTTGGCTATGAATAAGAGGTATTTTGAAGGGTCAATAGACTCATGAAAACACAGTTGAAATATGTCTGTGAGCTGTCATAACTGTATATAAAAATCTAGTTTGCAAACCTAGGGTCTTACTCATTCCTATTTAAAGTTATGCTCTCTTTTTGGACTTCTACAAATTCAGTATCTTTCTAAGCTTGAGCCCGAAGAGGTCTGACAGTACAGGAGTTTTGGCATTATATGGTTTCTGGGCATGGGTCACCTTCTCAGACCGTGAAATGACTTTCTCAAAACCTCATAAATTTAGTCTTCCACAACGTTCTACAAAAGCCTTCAAGAAGTTTGGATTCATGCAGAAAAACACATGTCATGTATATCTTTCATGGTGTAGGATCTTACTCTAGGCAGTGACAACCAATACACATTAGTTGACAAACATGCTAGGTCCAACTACAGTACAAAATTTCATGGACTTTTGATGGAAGTTGTTTGAAAGTGGCTCCACTTTTTCCAGGTTGACCTCTAAACCCTCACTAAAGCCTTCAAAAGTGGACAGGCCTCGAAGTTGACTTGTATGCTCGGCAATATCTCTTTCTATGGAGTCTCCAAAAGGGGCACTAAAATTCCTCTGTAAAAACTCTCTCCGTTGTTGGGGTGCTCTCAAGATGCTCATAAAGTCTCTCCCTTGGAACAAATTGGGGACAGATGGAAACTCCAAATATCACTCTTACATCTTAGTATTCAAATTTTAAGACTTTAAGGCCAACGACAGGACATCAACAGCTCCTCCCTCTGTTTTACTTTATTTTTGTTTTCTTGACTCAAAAATCTTCCCAAATCCTCTTTGCTTTCTTCTGAACATGCCTCACAACATTCTCTAACATATCCCATCATTTATCTTCAGCCCAAAACCTTTTTAATTCCTCCATTACCAGTCAGAACATTGTCATAAACAAGGTGTTGCAAGCAAACACCATTATAGCAACTGCACCTCCAGGTACATCAGAGAACCACTGTCGAGCGAATCCACATGATCTAGGTGCACACTCATGCCATGCTTCTCTCTCCTTGGGAGCACTGGTACATACTTCCAAAAGCCTGCAATAAGCTTGAAAGACTGCAAAACCAAGTTTTGTCACACTAAAATCGAGAAGATCTTGTCCTTCAATACTAAGTTTGACTATACTCACCTTTTGTCATCAGAACAGATGATCAAACCTATTATCAGAGATCCAATTAGTCTCATCTCTCTAGCTCTTACGTGACTTGTTTATCTTTACACTTATGCTCTATCAAAACATTTAGAGGGATATTATCAAGACTAGAGCCAGTGAACTAGACCTCAATAAGGATCATGGTCAGGGCAACTTCTCGGTTTATATTGCATCTTCATTGACCACAGGCAAAAGATAAGGCTGAGTAACCGTGAGGTCCAGTGACCCACTCAATTGTGTATGATCCTGTCGCAACACAGTCATCCGACTCTGTAGTTGATGTGAATATCGTGACATTAGCTCATTTCATCTTCCTAAGGAGAAAAGATGACTTATCAAAATATTGGGGAAAGCAGATAAAAAGCAAGATATGCTCAGCCTAATAGGTGTCGGCTTCCTATAGATTCACTTGTTTACTCTGTGCGAGCTGGTTACCACAAATATCAGTTTGGAACACTCAAGGGTGTGGCTTAAATACCATGCACCTAAGGTCAAGATACAAGATCATTCCTAGAGATAGGGTCAATGCTAGCAAGATTTGATGCACTCAAATAGGCCAGAGTATAACATATCTTATGTAGTTGTGCTTGCACTGCGAATAGCTCATGATAGCTCAAGAATGCAGGGAAACAGAAAAGTCATGAAAAATCATTGGGAACGCAGAGGCTAGGTTCGAGGAGCAAAGGGTTCCGTCATTTAATTTAGGCACTCCACATTACATTACAAAAACGTAAGGTACATAAAATGAATGTATACTATACTAATTAAACTGCAAAGTCAAATGTTTAGAGACATGAGGGCACCCCTAGTAGGTTAAACCATTAGTTTGCATTAAAACTTGCACATATTTCACTCATGAAAACTAATTTAGGATAAAACAAACAACGACTAAATGTAATGCATACATGTTGTTTTTGGATTTTAAAAAATTGGGATGCTAAAATCGCCAAGGGTAGTTTGTAATGTCCCTTTTTTGGGGGAACTTAGGAAATGACCAAAATATGAAGATAAAACACTTTTTAGATTTTTAGTGAGCTTTTAGTGAGTGAAATAAATGTATAAAACCCTTCATTGCTGCTAGCCAACACCTTTTTAGGGTAGCGACCTAATTTGGGGTTTCACAACCCCACTTTAATGGTTTCAAAACCTTTCAAATTAGCTTCTATTTAATCCTCTATAAATTGTTGATATATCACCAACAATGATCTCATGTAAAAAAACTAATTTTTAATGCTCTAAATTTGGAGATATGAATTTCAATAAAACCCTTGTCTTGCAGCATTATATTTAAAAATTTACAACTCAACTTAGGAAGCTCCAAAATTCATGAAACTCGGAGATATTGGGTTTATAAAATATAAAGAATAAGAGGGTAATAATCAGAATTTGCCAAAAAATGCACCTCACACATACCAAATTACCTATCACCAATGTAGGTTGCTCCACTTGAAATAATTATATATTTTGCACCGAAGAAGACAACACTTTGCAAGAGAAAAATATTTTATTCCTTTTCAAAACCAACTTGCATAATCAAATAACCTTATGAAGGGTTTTTCGTTCTTCACAAGTTTCCCCAAGCAAGGGTTTTCGTCCTTGGAAGAGATCCTCAACCCAAGGGGTTTCATCCTTGAGAGAGTAAAAGGGTTAAACTAGCCAACTTTCACCAAAATAAGAATAATCTCCAAAACATGTCCTAAACTAATGCCAACAACCTCTATTTATAATAAGAGGGTGGCGCCAAGTCTTGGGGCTCTCAAATGAGGCCGACCACAATTTAGACTCGCTTTATTTTGTCTTTTTACTTTTTGGAGCCTACATGCTCACCATTATATTTTTATTTCTAATTTATTATTGGGTGTTAGGCTCACCAACAAATCAATGCCAATTAAAGAAATAAACTTGAAATTAAGCACATGATGACATTTTGGGCTTCCTCTAGCTTGTTCGCTTGGACCCATAAGGAAGAAAAATGGGTCAAGGTCTTCAAATGGATTTATCTCGAAAAAGGGACATGACATAGTCCAACCTCACCACACATATGTTTTCTTCTTTTGGTTTGCTAATGCTCTGATAAAGGGTGCTACTAGTTTCTAGGGTTTCCATTTTGTTGTAGGTGATTACAGGTCATCCTGAAGTTGTGTGAGCAAGAGCGACATACATCGAAGGTCATTTCTAGGAAAGTGAAGCACATAGGAAGTTCCAGACTAGATTGCTTAAGGGTCAAAGACCATACAGATCCAGGTTAGGACTGTACAGTTCGAGTCTGAACCGTGCAATAGTTGTACTATCCTGCCCTTGTTTAGTTTCTGGTTCCAGAATCTGGACCAAAGCATTTCTTGTCTCTGATCTGCCTGTTTGATTGTTTTGTACCTCCAAATCCTCTTTGTTCTGATCTGTACAACTAAGTCTTCTTTTCCTCTTATGCATTTGAGTTATTAATTATCATTTTATCAATCATTGCAAGTGTTAATGTATTATTTTGGTTGTGAATGGTTAATGTTAGAAGTTAATTAATCAGAATAATCCACTATACAAACCCTTACATCCTTTTTATTGTTGTGCACTCCCATAACACTAGAATTTAATTAGGGTGTATTTAGTTTGTCATCTCCATGTTTAGCATAAAAATAGCATGTTTTATTTTGTGAATACTAAAGAAGCAACATTATTGAAGCTTCACCATGTCATCAAATCAGACATGTCTAGAAGAATTAGGAGATTATCAATTGCCTAAAGCAACATGTGAACCAAGAATCTAACATCATGAACAAAAGTATGTCTATCATCTGCAAGCTTAGCATAAAAAAAGTGTGTTTTAGCCTGTAAATACTATAGAAACAAGTTGCAACAATATTGAATGTCATCGAATTGGACAGGTCTAGAAGAATCAAGAGCTTATTGACTGTCTAAAGCAACATGGGAACTAAGATCTTAATGTATATATACAAATTAACAATGATTTGAGAAGTTGTGTTCGTAAAGAAGTTGAAGCATTTGGTAACAACAATAAGGCTTATGTTGAGAAACATGCCTTGCAAACATGTACTACAACAGTTCATGTTCTATCACCAGATTCCTATTTAGATGTCAAATAGATGACCATTTCAAAAGAAAACCCATGTGAAAGTTTCCACAAATGACTACACCATCCCCTCAATAATGAAGTGTCATGTATACTCAACAAAGGACCATGTTGAAAACCTTCAAGAGTGAAAGTTTCCACAAATGACTACACCATCCCCTCAATAATGAAGTGTCATGTATACTCAGTGATGGATTCAAGAGTTGAAGAGGGCATAGAGCGTCCGAATCACCATCTTCTTGAGATTGTATTTTACAGTTGTCTAGAGAAGGTTTCAATTATGAATGCGCTGAGTAATCTTTACCAGGGTTTTGAAAATATTATTTGCTGAAAAACATAAAAAGAGCAACCAAGTTTTTCTGGCTAGGTACATTATGGATGTCTTTCTCCTTAGTAAATCTATATAGCAGTGTATGCATCTGAGATGATCAAGTCTGAGAAGAAAAAATGATCATCATTACCATTTTGCAGATTCTAGCGATACTTTAAGGACAAAGTGGTTTGAGGACGAGAGATTTGTTATATACCCATATGATAATATTAAGTATTATTCAATATGTATAAGTGACATGTCTGCTGTACAGATCCTCATTTGTACCTTTTGATCCGCATATATATCCATCTTGTGGATAGACTATATATCATCCTTCCATTATTCAATGTAAAATATATTCTATCATTATGAATATTGTCTAAATATCATCAATTGGTGCATATCAAACAAATAGACGAAGCTGCATATCTGCTTGTAAATTTGTAATAACCATTAATTATTAAATATAGACCGATCATGTTTTAAAAGAAATTTTCTTCTCCTAAAATTATGTAGTACTCAGTAAACATCTACGTAAAACTTCTGAACGTGTTCCTTGCACACATTGCTAAGAAGGCAGTATGCTCTTGCATAACTTGATTTGAGGATATCATATAGTCATTTCATTGGGTATTGAGTGATATTATTAAGTACAAGAAATGAAAACCGTAACAAGCAATCATACTTTTTCTCTTCAAACCAACTTATATCCTTCTGTGGGATTGAATTGTATAAGTTGAGATGATATTCCAAATAAGTAGAGGGCAGGCCACAACAAAGAATACTTGTACACATTATCAAGTTTGTTCTCCTGGAATGTAAATTTATGAATGTCTTAACACAGAACCAGAGGACATTACAGAAGCATTGGAGAAACCTCAACGAGAAGCAGTAATAATATTGAAAAAATTTGAACAGAGCACATTGGTATTTGATTATATGTTAAAGCTAGGCCTTTCTTGACCAAAATTACATTTGGACTTCTTAGCAAAAAATGTTCTCTTTCACATTGGATGTGCTCACATGTCCAAGCATGGGTTTGGCTTGAGAATCATTATGGAATGTTGTTATCTTGGCAGATATTTGGTACAAGTTTATACTAGTGTAATTAAATAGTCTGAAAATGCATTTTTTCTGAGTAGTTCTTGAAAATTTCACTGAAATATCATAATGCCTCTTCTTTCTTGTCTTGCTCATTTCTTATTTTTACAATTCAGTTGCGAGCTGTTCCAAGTGACAAGTGCATCCAACCATTTACTGGACGTATCACATTATACTTCATTATTAATCCTCTATGTACTGGAGCTAAACTGACGACAAAACAAAAACCATATGTATAATCCTTCAACTCAGGTATTGAAAATAAAAGAAAAGAATATGTAAGATCAGCCATCTTATAAGAAAAAAACATATGGTTTTCACTGGAAGAGTTGCATGGAGGTTTGAGACTGCCCATCCCAAAGTAAAAAATTAGCTTCATACAATGTCCACAACATGAAAAATAGTTACAAACTGGTCCACTTGGTCTGCTGAACGTAAAGCATAGTACTCAAGTTCCTAAACGAGCCCTAATGTTCTGGTCTCTTTTATATAGTAGCTTAGCTAAAATGTTCTATGCATGGCATCATCTCACTTTAAGAGTGCTGTACTAGAACTAGGTAATGTATTTTGTTGCTCCACGTCATATTTATCATTAATGTTGAGTGTGTTATTTCAATTTTGGTTCTGATATCTTTAGATAAAGAAACTTACTGCAGTGTTGGGGCTTATGTTCTCAGTTATAACATTTGATATTTGATGCCTGCAATCACTTCTTGACCAAACCCACTTCATATCTCTCAAAGAAATTAGGAATATGATAGCATTGCCATCTTAATCATGCACTTATCCTACTAACAAAACTATGTTCACATCAACCTCATAGAGTATGATATATACTTTCATTTTTAAACAATTTTTCCAATGGCACTGTACCATCAGGCACCGCTGGTGAGTGCAATATATTGCCTAGAAGGCTAGATATTCATGATTCAGTATGGATGCTTCCTGCTTGGACACATGGAAGACCACTTGCAAAACAAGGTAGAATAACCTTGTTACCGGCTTCTTTCATACCATGTCTTACATCTTAACCTTAAGTCTGATGAGATATATTATTGTAGCAGTAGAGAAAATCCCTCTTCCTTAGTCAATGGAACACATGCTCCTAGGTCAAAGCCATGTAAATTTGAGCCTTTGATGAATCAATCCTAATCATTTGGGTTGGGTACTTAAGACCAGTCTAGGAGTACAAATCAAGCAATATATGCTTTTAGTGGTGATTGTAATGTCCCTTTCCTGGATCTATCTGAAAACAAAGGGAAGTTGCACAAACCCCAACAGAAAGTAAACTGAAAATTATTGCAGCCAACTGAAAATTAGGACAGCAAGGTACAGAAATCTGATTTTTATAACAGCAGCAAGAAATATGCAATATCTCTTCAAAAATACATCATTCACACCATCCAAAGCATCTAGGGAAACTTAGAAATATTTTAAAACAAATTTAGCCAAGAAATCAGCCTTCAAACCCCAGCTGGAATTTATTTAATTAAATAAAATAACAATAGTGAACACCCTTACAAAAGTGGCTGGAAATGAAGGATTCCAAGCCCAAAAATGAAGTCCAAATGTAGATTCCGGCTGCTAAAAATATGAGAAACACAATGATGGCTGAATTGGATGTTGCCATGCCCTAGAAACCCCCAAATGCCACCTTAGGGCAAGTCGCCACCCTAGGAGAGGGCCTGCAAATATCTGCATAAACCTAGCAGTCCTTTGACCAAACCCTAGCTGAAAATCTGCAAAATCAATTTTTTTGAAGCTCCCTAGAAACCCCGGGATGGAGAATCCTCAATGGAATGAAGAGTTTTCATTCTTCAATCAAACAAGGAAGGTTTTTGTCCTCACTTGTTGGCCACACAAGAGGGTTTTTGTCCTCAAGTGGAAGTAGTTGAGCAATCATCCCAAAAACCATGCAAAGTTATTAGTAGACAAGATGATGCGCGAAGGAGCCAAGTGACTCCTTGTACATGGTTGTGGCGCCAAAACCAATTAACGTCTTCTTAGGAAGACCAACCTCCTTGGGAGGGAATTAATAATTCCTTTTTCCTTCTATTCTTCCATTGGCTTTTCATCTTCCCCAACTGACCTGACTAAATATAGAAAACTACTAAAGAAGAGTGCAATGCTCACAAAAATAACTGAAAAACATGACAATTACTTCCCTTGCTCATTTCTTTCTTGCCCATGGGAAGTGGAGTGGGCTCAAAGTCTTCAAATCAAATTAACTTGGAAAAGGGAACCTTACAGTGATTCTATATGGGAATCCATTCAAAAATTCATGTGTTCTCCTAATAATTGACAATGGTCAGAAAGCCACACTAGTTGGCCCACTCCCGACCATCACAAAGGCTTCTGTCATTTTACCACCAATGGGCCTCACTGTGCAGCTTTTGAATGAATATTTCTAGGATAGAGTTAGTTTATTTAAATGTTCTTGTATCTTGTTCTTGTTTATGATGCACTTAGCTGTCCCATTGCTCTTTGTTGATCATCCCTACTTGATTATTATTTGTTGATAAGTTTCAATCTTTTGAGTGTCTTGAAAGTTGAAATAGATTGTATTTTCTTTTCCAGGACCTAAGAGAGTGCGGAGTAACATCAATATAGCCACAAAATTTGCAGCATATCCCTGGCGCTTGACATCTGGGCAGTTTGTACAAGCTTGCAAGTATATCTTCTGGATGCTGTGTTTTTCAAATATAACATAACTTCACATCCTGCAGCATCCTATGATATATAGTGGTTTTTCTCGTAATTTGTCTTCTGAAGAATGTATGCTTTATAATTTAGTTATGCAATATTATTATATTTATTCTTTTTTGAATAAATAACCAAGATTAATGTATAATGATCTGAATCTTTTCTTTGCTTCCAGTTAGTTTTTTCTTTTGAACTGTTATATCACACAGTAGTGGAATCCTCTGCAGGTCTTCTTTAGGACGGTTACAAATTGAACAACTTGCAATAGGCCAATTACATTGGAGCACTGCAAATTATGCTCCTTTACAGGAAAAGGCCCTATGGAATGGTCTTGCAGAAATGTATGAAAAGGTGAAATTATTCTCTGCTGTCCATTCCTTAGAATTCGTATTAGTTTCACTGTAATTGCATAGGCTTCTTTGCTGTATGAGAAGACCTAAACTTCATGCTATGATACTATGATTACTTGTTAATGTACATTGTAGAGGCATAAAAAATGTGCAATAAGTGCTTTATAATAGGGGCTTTGATTTAGTTTCAGAGTTGAGCAGCAACTTCTTAGATAAACTGAAAACTGTCAGGGTTTAGTTCGGGCTGTTGGAGTCAGCAACTATGGGCCACAGCAGCTGATTAAAATTTATGAATATCTTAAATCTCGAGGTGTTCCTTTAAGCTCCGCACAGGTGTGGTACGTTTGGAGGCCACTCTAATTCAATATCTAGTGATAACATTCTATTATGTCTGGTAAGCATTTTGATTTGGCTGCCAGCATTTTCTCTTTACAAACTCCCCTAACTGCAGGTGCAGTTTTCCTTGTTGAGTATGGGCAAAGATCAAATGGAACTAAAGAATTTATGTGACTCACTTGGAATTCAACTTATATCGTACAGCCCGCTTGGGTTGGGTATGCTTACTGGAAAGTATTCAACTTCCAGACTTCCGCAAGGACCTCGGTAAATAGAAGTGTCCTGCTTCCCTTTATCCAGATGGACATTAAAATCTTGTTGCTATGCATTTTTCGCTGATACAAAATTTCTTGAAATTAAGATATGCCCTTTAGCATTTCAAATACAAGTTAGTATTTACTTTTTAAAATTAGTATGTATCAAATGCCATGCTCATGACTTGGGCTCCAATATTTCTTCGAAGGATTACGTAATGAATTCTATGTATTGCTAAGTATGTTATTGGTTATCTTAGTGACTACATTTTTTGATTATGCCCATTCTACTCAATTAAGACATCCACCTTTGTTGATGCTGCAGTCGCATACTTTTCGGCCAAATTTTACCAGGTCTGGAGCCTTTGCTAATGTCTCTAAGAGGCATTGCAAGCAAGAGAGGTAAAACGGTTTCACAGGTACTACTTTCCTTCCAAATGTTTTTCCCAGTCCGCTGTTGTGTGCATCATCTCAATATTAGCTGTCTACTGGATAAGCTTCTCTTTAAGATTCTAAGTTGGAAGTTCTACGGTTGCCGGTCTCTGTATGAACAGATACTTTTCTTTTCTGCGTGTTTCAAGCTGTTATGTGTTATGTAAAAGAGCAGTTTCTTGTGCTAAGGAAAATATTCTTATGCCAGGATCTTTTATTTGTTTATTAGTTTCATTGTGGCAAACTAGTGTCAATTACTTCAGCGTATCAGGGTATTGAGTTGATACTGTATTGTCTAATTAGTTACATCTGGAAGTTCCTTTTCAACTGTGAAGTTCGTTTATAGTGTATATGTTTATCCCTCTTTTTGGACTCCTAACTTGTAAATTTCCACTATTCCCAGCTACTAGAACATAATGACTGGCAAGAAACAAATACTCCAGAAATAGCATTGAACATCAACGTTCAGTGGTTGCATAAAATCAGATACATTACATATGTGATAAATACTTTATCTTCTCTCCTATGGGCAGATTGAATTATCTTCTACACGATAAGCATCTTATTATAAAAGGCACTTTTGCAGTAACAATTTTCTATCTAACTGGATCATGCTGGATACTCCTATCCTTTCTCAAGACTACAAAAGACTGAATCTGCAAGGAACTTTAAGTTGCCCATAGGTGAAGAATAGTGTGTTTTATACAAGACCAAATACAGGATATTCCTTTGTACAATATGGGAATGTATGTGAGGAACCCAACAATTTTGATCGTGAAAAGCCTCAATGTAGTTGCCCCAAATATATTGCCAATTTTCATGACAATGTTTTCCATCCAAAAACATATCTCAATCTTGAGATTATTGCTTGACACCAAAGTGGAATGCCACTCCTACCTAGTCTTTGCTGCTTTGCACTCTAATGTCCCATGATCTTAACCCTCCCAGGGCCAATGGTTAAATCTTGTGGTTCCTCTTCCTCTTTATCAAATATGTATTATTATTTTTAGATCACACCTTGCATGCCAAATCAAGAGAGGTCAAATACAATCAAGATGGTGTAGAGTAGACATAATATTTCCAGAGAAACACACAAAACTAAATTAAAATTGTTAAGACCTACTTCAGCAGTGACACATCCATAGCACATAAGTTGGCCTCGTTTGAGGAAGGTCAATCATAGCTAGGAACTAGTACTATTGACATAGGATTTGCATTGATGCGGTAGCATCTGGGTTCACGAGCAATCTTGCATCAACCAAAAACATAAGTAGTGAAACAATAAGTAGCAATAAACAATGTACGCAGGCTTTGATGTTTGAATTGACCGTGGTACTCAAGAAGCACCTCAGAGGTCCGAGGTATCTTCTCGATCGTCAATCCAATATCATTAGATGCCTCACTTTTCCTCAGTGGTGCGACATCTTAAAACATGACGTGCAGCTGTAATTCTACACGTATCTCTAAAATGTGCTACAATGCACCACACTATCTTGAGGCATGTATGCAACATATAAACAGCCTCAGCAAATGGCGATGCATTTAAAAACATGATGTGTAGCTGTACTTCAAGACGGAGCTCTAAAACACACTACAGTGCTCTGTGCAACCTTGCAGCATGCATGCATACTCTAGACAGTCTCAGGAAGTGCCTCATCTTTTCAGAACATGCCTCGGAGTTATGCTTTTACAAAAAATGCAAAGATGCTACAGTGTACTGCGTCATCTCACGACATGTGTACGTACTGTGGACAACCTCAGGAAGTGACCTGTTGCTTCAGATCATGGAACACAGTTATGCTTTTACACAGAAATGAAAGACATGTTACACTGCACTGTACCATGTTGTGCCATGTGTGCACTCTCTAGACAGCCTCAGCAAGTACCCAGTCACTTCAGAACATGGCCCACAGTTACACTTCAACGTAGAGCTCTGAAAACCTGCAGCTGCCACATGGACACTTCATGTTAGGATGTGCCATACCTAGTGTCAGATCTGGGGCCTGTGTTATGAAAACATACTTGTCAGAGTGCTGCACACTTGCTAAAGATGCGTCATAACCTATGGAAAGCTTAAAAGTAACATTGGGAAGGTGAAACATCTTGCAGATAGAAGTCGAAGCATTTTGACTTTCGCAACGATTCTTGGGCCACACCTTGATAAGAAAAGAAGATCCATTTGAGAGGGGTTTCAACTCAGCTAGCTACGAGAGTTGGCTCAACAGCTAGAGGTTGGTGGAGATAGAGTTATTCTCCAGGCAGTTAGAGTTCTGCATGCAGAGACTTGCTAAAGAGTGTGCAGATCTGAGCCGAGATGTAGGAGTGAACCATGTCCAGGAAGGGACTGGTATTGTAATACTGCATGTTTTGTAGTCTGTAATAAACTAGAACTATGCTGTAGGTGTGTGCAATCTCTGTATACCTGCAAGCAAGATAAATAAAAGAAGTTTTACTTTTCACTTTCTAGTCTCAATTAGAGTGTGTGGGGTTGAAGGCTGCAAGGACAAGGCTGTCTTTCATCGGACCCCTATCCTTTACTGCATCAGGTATGCACACGTAAAGTAAGGTGGCTTATAGGGGGTTTTAGTTACATAATTGTATATATAGAGAAGTCACGATGTAGATGACATAATTTAGTTCAGTGCTTTTACATCAAGTTGGGTCTGCCCTCCTAAATCTAATATCCCGGTTCAGTATAAAAACGAGCCTCAACTCTTTGATATGCACTTTGCTAAATCTTTATCTTAGAAATGAAGTATTTTTTTGAATAAATTTGTAGTTATGCATCTATTATAGATCGATCCATCCTTCACCTAGAACATAGAGCTGAAAAAAAAAGAATATTTGGATTGGTATGGGTGCATATACACTTGAGAAATAGGGGATGATAAGAGTATTGACTATTTATCGATACTGACATAAATCATACAATCCTCCTACGGACAGGTTATATGGCTAGCTCAAACCTTTACTGTGTCCCTCCTCCATGAATCCATGCCATGCAGCTATTGTACAAATTGTTTTCAACCCAGTTACACATGACAACTTGCACGACTCCACATACAGTATTAGTTGTATGTATAGTCATGCAATATTGGTGTCCCCAGATTTCACCCTGAAATCTGAGACTACCCCATGTTAAAATTTTTCGTTCTTTTAAAATAACAGGTCGTTTTGTGTTTTTATTGCCAGAAAATGTCAGTATTACATCAAGGTATTCGCAGAGAGTCATATAAGCCAATTTTGATAAATACCCAGATGCCCAAACTCGTTATATTCTGTCGTTAGGGTTTGCCTGCGGGAAATTTTTATTTAATTATTTTGAGGCCCGTTTGAGGCAAATTGTGCTCCGGTTTAACCCTGTTGTGGTCTTACATGTCAATATTCCCATATACCAGTAGGGTTTTAACCAGGAATGAATCCTGGGCTTTATCTGTGACTTCTGGCAACGTTTTGCGTTTTTGGTGTTTTTCCGTTTTGTTTTCTGTGAAATTTCTCTAGGTCAATTCTTTTACCAGTTCAGTCTATTTTCTTGCTTGGAGTATCTGGAGATCATCTACAGACATCATACCAGAAGGAATTTGTCACAAGGGGTCTGGTTCTCTCTAAAAAGATGAAGTTGTGCACAAAAAAAAGCCTCTCCCTGGCAAGTCGCATTTTTCGGAATAAATGGATTTTATGGAAATAAGAAAAATATTGCCATCAATGTGTAGAGCTCGAGAAGATATGCACTTTTAGAGAAAACGACACCTAAAACGGAGCCACAGAATGAAAGTTACGGCACATGCAA
Source organism: Taxus chinensis (assembly GCA_019776745.2). NCBI lineage: Eukaryota > Viridiplantae > Streptophyta > Pinopsida > Cupressales > Taxaceae > Taxus > Taxus chinensis. The sequence goes on along the minus strand of CM034156.1, from coordinate 68,921,404 downwards.
GTTTTTGCTGCTACATCTTCCTGGACCCTTTCCAAAAATGGCAAATTTTATTCCTTGTGTTTTCTTCACCAAAAATCCAAAAAAAGAAAGAAACGATGTTTTTATGCCCGTCACAATTTTCAAGGCTGCCTTCCGTGTCCAATTTCCACGCTGCCCTAAGTGATGAATTCTCACGCAATTTTAAAGGCATAAGTCACAATGCAAGTCGCACTTTTGGAAAAGAGCTATCTTTCATGCAAGTCGCACTTTTTTGAAGGAAGACTTTAAGCTGCCAGAGGGAATTTTGGCAGTGGCAGGAAGGCGGGAATTTCTTACCTGCCTTGCAGGGTAATTTTTCCCATGAAGTCAAAGTCACTTAAGCTGCAATGAGAATATTAGATGTGATAGACAAGTGGGAATTTCTTACCTGCCTTGCAGGGTAAAAATTCCCATTATAAAAGAAAATCACTTAAAGCACCGTCGAGAATTTCTTACCTGCCTTACATGGTAAAAATTCCCATGATGAAAGTCAAATCACTTAAGTGGAAGAAGGGATTTTTAGAGCTGCAGTGCAGGGTGAAAATTCCCATCAGAAGTTGACTTCTTATTTTTAGAATTCACCCTTGCCAAAAAGTGTGACCCACCTTGGGTGAATAATCAATGCATTTAATAATATTTATTAATGTTTATTCACCCAATTTTGGCGCCATAAATAGAAGGAAAGTCAATGCATGAAGACAACCCAAAGTGAACTGAATGTGGCATGCTAAAATTAAAAAAAATTAATTTATTTAATGGCAGCCATGAGCATGCACAAAATAGGTGCCCAAATTGAAGAGAAAAGCATGTTAATTAATTAATTAATTGCCAGGGATAGGAGGGGAAATAATTAATTATAGAATGATGAAGGTTATATAAGCATGGGCTGCCATAAGGATGAATTAATTAATTCTTTAGCAAGGAAGTGCAACCCAGACAATTTTGGTGCCCAATTAAGGAGGAATTTTGCTCAGAAGGTGTTTTCATTGCCAGAAAGCTTCAAAGTTTGGCGCCTAGGTTTGAAGGAGCTTGATTTGTGTTTGATTAATTGTCTGCATAGTGGTACAGGTGCTCAGGTGAAGTTGACAAAATTTATGTTTGCTTTGCATGCAAACAAAACCTCAAATTTTGGGGCAGCAGGCTTGATATATGCAGATTTTTATGATTAAAAATCAAGTGTTCATGCTCCGGATTCCGTCTTTGTCTGAATTAATTGTAGGTATTCATTACAAGTTCTTATATAATTGAAAGGGAGCTTAAATCAATGTCCAATACATTGAACATATCCTCCGAATCTGAAGAAATCTCTAGATCTACACCGGTTGTAAAGAATTCCGGCTAAATAAAAAGAAAAAGAATTGCTTAGACAAAGATCGCTCCAGCCATGACAAAGCGGGATGAACGAGAAAGATCAGCAGAATCATGCATAGATCCATATCCAGATCCACAATTGCAAAGGCTTCATCATTTTGTTTCGAATGTAGCTCGTGAAGAAGTTAGTGCATGGAGAATTCCTTCCAGGACCTTGTGTATGTTCTTCCAATCTTCCAGTTGAAGCCTTTATTGAATTTGCATTCACTCGGAGTGCTTTCCAGAATTTTTAATTGCTCATATGCAATTAAAAATAAAAATGATGAGTTATTTATGGCAAACATTACACTGATGCATGTACTGGAGAAGAACTGCAAAAGCTTCAAGGATAAGAGGGAAGACATGTCAACGGCAATACCCGCAAGCAAATCACAGTCACTTGCTTCCAGATCCAGCTGCTTCCAAATCCAGCTTGGTGAGAATCAAAGGCAAAAGAATCAACTGCATGCAGAATATGAAGGACAAGACTGTAGCTTTCCTCTTTCTTCTGCTTTCTCTTATTTCCTCCGACAAAGTAATTGAGTGATCAATTAAATTATAAAACTTAAGTGATTGGTTTAAAAGCCATTACTTGAAGTAGTCAACTACTTGGAAATAGGTGGCAGACATGCAAAATAGAAGGTTCTATCTTTATTTACAAATCATGCATGTCATGCAAAGAAGAATTCCAGGAGGGAGATTGCTAGTTGTTTCCTTTCCGACTTCCACATGTGCCAGTTCAACTAAAAGCTTTCTATTTGTAATTTCCCCTCTACATGCTATAAGTAGAGGAAGAACCTACAGGTTAAAGGATCAGAATTTGTAAGCAACATTCTTGTGTTCCAGACTTTGTGCTGAAATCCCTGATAGCTATTTGAAGCAAAGGAATATAAAGGAGCAGATTTCTTGAGAACTTTGTGTCACGGTGCATTTTCTTTCTAACTTTTTATCTCAGATCTACTTATAAACTTTGGGTTATTTTAGATCTAGATCTGAAGTTGCCTTTGCTTATAATTCTGTGTGTTAATATTTATTGGTCATGTCTATGTGCATGCAATAAACTCTGTAATCTATTGATTGGGTTGCACATTTTCCCTATTTCTTTCCAGTGTTTTATTATTTCTTTCTTCTTTAGATATCTCCTTTCTTTAACAGCTGCTTACTTGTTGCAAAACTATACAGCTATGGTTCATGAGTTGCATGGTTAAAGTAAAACCCCTAAATAGATACTAGCATATTTTATGGACAAATCTTACACGGGAGCCTCACCGGTAAATGAGGGAGATTTATCTCATGACTGCCTAGGTTTTTCAGCTATGTAGAAAATCTAGCCAACAAATATATTATAGCTATGCAGTATTATTTTGAATAAATTTGTAGTTATGCATCTGTTATAGATCGATCCATCCTTCACCTAGAACATAGAGCTGAAAAAAAAGAATATTTGCATTGGTATGGATGCATATATACTTCAGAAATAGGGGATGGTAAGAGTATTGACTATTTATCGATACTGATATAAATCATACAATCCTCCTAGGGACAGGTTATATGGCTAGCTCAAACCTTTACTGTGTCTCTCCTCCATGAATCCATGCCATGCAGCTATTGTACAAATTGCTTTCAGCCCAGTTACACATGACAACTTGCATGACTCTACATATAGTATTAGATAAATAAAAGAAGTTTTACTGTTCACTTTCTAGTCTCAATTAGAGTGTGTGGTTGAAGGCTGCAAGGACAAGGCTGTCTTTCATCGGACCCCTATCCTTTACTGCATCAGGTATGCACACGTAAAGTAAGGTGGCTTATAGGGGGTTTTAGTTACATAATTGTATATAGAGAGAAGTCACGATGTAGATGACATAATTTAGTTCAGTGCTTTTTCATCAAGTTGGGTCTGCCCTCCTAAATCTAATATCCCGGTTCAGTATAAAAATGAGCCTCGACTCTTTGATATGGACTTTGCTAAATCTTTATCTTAGAAATGAAGTATTTTTTTGCATAAGTTTGTAGTTATGCATCTATTATAGATCGATCCATCCTTCACCTAGAACATAGAGCTGAAAAAAAAAATTTAGATTGTTATGGATGCATATATACTTGAGAAATAGGGGATGGTAAGAGTATTGACTATTTATCGATACTGACATAAATCATACAATCCTCCTAGGGACAGGTTATATGGCTAGCTCAAACCTTTACTGTGTCCCTCCTCCATGAATCCATGCCATGCAGCTATTCTACAAATTGCTTTCAGCCCAGTTACAAATGACAACTTGCATGACTCCACATACAATATTAGGTGTGAAAATCACAGTTACACTTGACTGTTACCAACACCACGTGTATATGTTTTCGTCTAAATAACAAAGTTGTAGCATTAAATTCCTGTTATTCTTGGGTTTCTGTCTGCACGAGTGTTTTCACCTTGGTCTTCTTAGTCTCACCCTCATTACTGGTATTAAAGCAATAATATGTCTATTTATATGGCTCCACTCTATGTACTTTAGATAATGAACATGCATAATTCCTTTCGATGTGGCCGGTTTTCTTCTTTTGGGTCTTTGAGTTCCGACATTTCTTCATGTCATGACCTTTTCGTTGCATTATGCTGCAATTCTAAATGTGTGACGGGTGGTTGTTTTTGGGATGGAGACTAAGAAGAGAAGAGGTTCCCTGCCTGCCATCCACCATCTTATACTGAAACTTACAATCAGTATGCTCTATGTGATGTCCTTTCCTTACAAGGCATGTTATTAAGCTCTTCATGGAGTTGCCTGTGTAGTCAAAGACATGTATAATCCCAACATGGTGGTTCGATTCTTCACGTATCAAGCTTGGCCCTTTACCTGTATTTTCTGGCAAAAAAATGGAAAGAAAAGCATTGTTATATTGGGGAGATCTTTGGAATCATGGTCTGCAACAATGGTACGTTTGATGCTATTGAAATCAAGCTCAAAGGCTAAATGGAGCCGAAAAACCACCCCGTCAGGAACTTTGTAAATTATCCCTGAAATACAAGATGATTAATGAGATGGTCAGCACATACCGAGAAAGTGTAGTGAGAGCCTCATCCCACTACTATTGGTTTGTAATTTATCGGTGTGGCTCAGTCCAACCAGAGGAGTAGTGGTTTAGGTGTGGCTGATACAACCTGAGGATGTTGCTGATGTGGACAACAGGATGTGCTCTTGTTCACATACAAGAGAGTATGGACTAGACTGTGTATCCTACTCCATTATTTGTTGGTGTTTATTGAACAATGTGTTTGTCCTCGTTAAAAAATTGTTTGTTTAGATTAGCAAGACTGTTGCTCGCCTAGTAGGTGTAGTGAGGCCATTCCCACTACAGGTGTATTTGTAAGTATGTTGAACTATGAGAGGGTTTGAGTTCACACATAGGTTTGATTCTCTCCCAGTGCTGGAATTATTTGTAATAAGGGGGGGAAAGTTGGGAATTTAGCTGAGGTTAGAGCTATTATTACATTTAGTTGGGATAGGTTTAATTTATTAAACCTGTAATTAAGTCCTATTTGCTATAGTAAGTTTTTTGGAGGGTTATGTGTGGTTGTGAGAACACCCATAGATAAGTGAATGGTTGAGATATTCTAGGTGCAAGTAGATAGGATCATATCTTAATTTGTAGGATGTGGACATTGTATATATTTGTTATTGTTTAATGTCAGTCCATTCTGGTACGAACATATCAAAAATATCATATCTATAACAATATTAGAAAATGCTTTTTGTTTTTAAATGCGAAAGAATTTATATTATGGAAAGATCAAAAATACATATTCTATTGTGCCAGGCATAAAAGCTATTAGCCCATGTCTAGGCAGTATAAACATAAGCTAGCATAGGCAACATAATCATTGGTACAAACCTAACTCGAAAATCTGTCGTAGATCTTGTTGAAGCTTGGCGGACCACCACAATGGTGGAGGACCAAAAGAGATTGAGGTAACTGGACTTTGTTCTTTATGGATTCAGCTATATTCAGCTCGATCTTCTCCCACACCCAAGAGCCATCTCTACTCTCCTGTTGAAATAGTCGTCTGTTTCTTTCTTTTCGATGATTCCATAACAATAGAGTAATACTGCTCCATAAGGCTTGTCCAAGATTATGACTATCTTTAATATATTTTCCCCACTCCTGAAAAGGTTGTTCAATAGCTTGCACACCAGTTCAAGGAATTCCAAACAACTTGGTTAGATGCTGCTACAATCTGCTCACAAATGGACAATGAATAAAAAGGTGAGGAATAGTTTCTTTGGAACCCAAGCTCTTGACACACCTGAAAGGTCCATAAAATCCGCTTTTCATAAGCCTGTCACCTGTAAGTATTCGTTTGTTCAATAACACCCAAACAAAGAAATTAACTTTGGGCCATAAGGCTCCCTGCCAAAGGTGAAGAAAAATATCCCTTAAAGGGTGGGGAGTTACTATGAAAAGAGAATCATAACCAGTTGAAATTGTATATAAGCCTGTGGACTCTTTCCCCCAAGCCATTGAGTCCATCCGTGGTGAAGTTGAAAGCTGTCTTGACTAAAGAATATTCACAACCACCTGTTCTTGTTGCTCTCCTAGTTGAACTGGCCATCTATGAGGAGGAGTCCAACTTTTACACATCTTCCAATGGTGTATGGTAGGTTGGCAATAGCGATCAACCTTTATCCATCCCTTTCCATGGAGACTTTCCATAACTTGATAAAACTCAGGATATTGGGTAATAACAGGAGGATGGCCATCCCAAGAGTTAGTCCAAAAATTAGTAATTTGACCATTATTGACTATCCAAAAAAAATGTTGTTTGATGATAGCTTCTTCTATTCTCAAAATAGATAGAATAAGAGATCCTTTAGAAGGGAGGCCCAAGCGAATGATCTTCTCAAGAGGATTATTCTCGACATATTTGGCTCTGAGATTGACAGCCCACAACTCATTAGGATCAGCCAGAAGTCTCCAATACAGCTTTGCTGCTAAGGCCTTATTATGCTTAACTATGGAGTGAAAGCCTAAGCCTCCTATTTTAGGTGATTCTTGGATATTGGATTGGGCCCTTGAATTTGTGACTAGTTCGAACCATGCACTAGAGTGAATTCTTGATGTCAACGCTAAAGCCATTTACTGATTTTCGAATAGGGTTTCTTCCTATAAAATTCGGAACTTGTTAATATATTTGCCTCCCTTAAAAATCTCATATCATTGAGCAGATCCAGTGGTGAATATGAAAACAACACTTGCAGGTCTTAAGGTAGGTTTTTTTTTATCAAGGTGCACGACTTGTCACCGACGTTATTAACACTGTATGGCGCTTCCAATAGGTTGTTCAACTATTTAGAAGGTTGCCTATGTTTAAGGGTGTGGCATTTGGTAGAGGGAGGGCGTTCAAGAGGGGTAAGGCGTTCAAGGGGTGTTCATCCAGATAGAGGCGTTCAATTAAAATGGGGGCAAATAGGCCATATGGGGCTGCAAGTTCATATGATGAGCATATGAGGGCATGAGAGTGTGCACCATGGTGTATGTAAGCAAGCCGTATGGCGCATGGGAGGCTTTTGGGAGAAGGTTGAATGCTAGGTAGGACGTTCGAAGGCAGACTCTTCGGAGATTGAACATTTAGAGGGAAGCATGCGATAACTATAGTGATTAGGGAAAAAGCATTCAATTATAGAAGAGTGCGTTTGGGTTAGATTTAAAGAAGGTCATTTAGGATATATTTGTAATGCGGGGTGTTTGGGATATTTATTTTAAAGTAGTGTGTTCGGTATGTGTGGGGATCAAGTTGAGTGGGGTCGAGGTGGGACTTAGTGGGCCATAAGTACTCTACTGTATTTTATACTCTTTTCATAAACTTTACCCACGCCTTTATTTGTCACTTTTTCTTTATCGCTCGACCTAGAAGTTCGATGTTAATATCCATGACAATGCTATTCGTCCTAGATTGATGCACTTTTAACTTTGAACCGTTCATCTTATCCTTGACCATAGTCGCAGTCAAGTTTTCAATCCTGATTGTCCCATTTTCTAAAATCTCCATAATTTTAAATGGTCCTAGCCACATCACTCTAAACTTGTTGGGTATTATTTCATGCCTCCCATTATATTTAAGGGCTAAGGCTCCGAATTTTTGGTTCATCCGTCTGAGATGTTTTTCATGTTAGTCCTTCCTCCTTGTTTGCATGATCCCCATTGTCCTCTGGGCCATCAATTGTTGCTTATCTATTTCATTCAAGAGGGTGAGTCGTTCCTTAAGACTCTCCTTATCGCCAAGTTTGCTTTCCACTATCACCCTTAAACTTGGCATGGTGCATTCCATTAAAATTATTGCCTCGTGCCCATACATTAGTTGACATGGTGCATTCCATTAAAATTATTGCCTCGTGCCCATACATTAGTTGAAATGGTGTATGGCTTGTGTTACCTTATGGGCTATCCAATAAGCCCACAATACTGCTGGTAAGCATTCTTCCCAATTTCCACCTTCTAGTCCACACAACTTTTGGAGTACTGAGATTAACACTTTGTAATATCCCTCTTTTTAAATCTGAATTATATAAATTGAAAACTCCACAAAAATTGAATTCTAAAATGATGTCAAACTACCAATACAAACAAAATTGAACAGTAGACTGAAAATAGCTTTTATTGATGCAAATAATCACTTTCCCAGATAACCACAAGACCAAAAATGATGATTTGGGGTCTAAGAACAAATTACAAGTGAAATCTGAATTTTTCTACACTTGTATGAATTTACAAAAATAAATCAAGGGCTGAAACAATGTAGAAAATAACAACAGTGATTATTATCAAAATTGTTCAAATAAAGGGCTGGAAAATGATGTTAAAATTGCCTTTAGTGATGCCAAAGAGTCTCCCATCACCCACAGACCGAACAACAATGAAATACACTTCCAAAAGGGGTCACATCACTCTCCGAAGGGGTCACTTTTGGCCTAAACTTGCCCAGATTTGTTCCAGCTGCAAATGAATTGAATATAATCAAAAGGTTTGGCTGGTCCAAACCTCACAAATTCAGATATACTTTTGAAGCTCATCTGAGATAGAGTGAAAACTGCCCACAAAGTGTCCTAGATCTGAAATATAACCTTCGAATAACTGCAAATCTGAAGTGTAGCACAATGGTAAATCCTAGGTGAATTCACCTCACAAAGTTGAGGAGTTTTCATTCCCCAACCTTCAAACCTTGGAGGTTTTTGTCCTCAAAGTTCCTTCTCCTTAAGGGTTTACATCCTTAGAAGCATAATTCAAAAAATCGTTACCGGCGATTAATTGGCATGCCAAATTTTGAATCGGAAATCGGGAATCGGCAAGTTATCGACATTAATCGGCAACTTTATCGCTACTTTTAAAAACATTTAAATTCATAAAGTATACTTAAATTCATAAAGTATACTTAAATTAAATGTAAAACAATGTTAAATGATGCAAGAAGTGACTCTATAGAATGCCATAGGCCCATATGCATATTTTCGATTAAGTTTTGACCAAAAAAGAGAGTACAAAGTTTGCAAACAAAAATGCTCATAGAGTCATGTCACATGTGACTTTTGAAGTATCACTATTAAATATCAATAATATTCTATTTCATCAAGCACGTCTAAAAGAAGTCTGTTGCACTTGTGGCTGCCTCGTGGAAGTGGAAGGTAAATATTCATCCTCTGTAACAACAACATTATCATCTGGATCATCACCAACTTCTAATGTCCCTGATGGTATTGCTTCTTCAGTCTCCCTCTACAAAGTTGTTGCCTCCTTTGTAGTAAACATCCGCATCATTAGGCTCAACAATCCAGTCATCATATGGATCAATGTCAGCCAAGTCAATTTCATCATAACTCTGTGTCCCCTCCACTTGTCTCACAGGAAGACGAAGATTGTATCACACGAAGACAAGGTCATTGAGGCGTGTTGTCAACCTGTTGCGCTTCTTTGTGTGAACAACTTCGAACATGCTCCAATTACGTTCGCATCCAGAAGCACTGCATGGCTGACACAAAATGCGGATGGCTAGCTTTTGAAGATTTGATGTTTTTGCACCATAATCTTCCCACCACAAATATGCAAATAAAACATTTATAAAATTGTAAGTTAATTAGGCTTGAATAAATAAAAGAATTCTGAACTTCTAGTATCTAGTTTTATGTGTAAAGAAACTAAATACAAATGACTCAATTTGTTTTTACCTGGGTGAGAAGTGTTTCTACTTTTCACACATAGAGCCGAAGAAAAGAGCCTCCTCTCTGTAGTCTTGTAAATCTGCAGCTCATCAACAATTACATCTCTAATATCTTCGTTAGGTACCATCCTCTCTATGCATGTATTAATGCCATCCATAACCTCCTCATCAACCTTAAATGATAGGGAAAATAAAAAATTTGGGTTTAGGTAGTACGCCGCTGCATGTATATGTCGATGGAGTGTCTTGTTTCATCTCCTATCGATTATGCACCAAATGGGTTCATATTTTTGCTGATTGTGCCCATAATATTTAGCTATGGCCTCCTTGGCAACATCCACAGCCTCATACAAATAACCCATTGGGTTTTTCTCCCCATCCACCATCCGTAGAACTTGAACCAAAGGCTCTGACACCTAAAACAAAATAACCTATAAATTTAAAATCAAAATTAATAAAAAAATATATAACAAACAAACGATAAATAAACAAATATTCAAGTTTAGTTTACCTTCATGATTTCTTCCATTTGCTTTGCAAAAATATCATCAAAAATGGTCTTCACGACCCTTTCCCCTTCGGTCTTCCTGGCATAGGGAGACTCCAACCATCACGTGCTCACAAACATCTGCTTAAGGGATGTTAATGAGGCTGCAATGCTCTGCAATGTAATGAAGTTTGTGGCAAATCGTGTGACCCCTGATCGCACAAGCTCCTTTCCATTCGTGTGCTCTCTCATCAAGTTTAGCACCCAAGTGTGATTGTAGATGAACTTTGTAATATTTCTTGCGTCTTCAACCACATTTTTCACCCATGAGAGTTTTCCTATGTCCTCTAATAAGAGATCCAAACAATGGGCTGCACAAGGGGTCTAAAACAGTGTAGGGTGCCTCTCCTCAAGAAGTCTCTCTGCTGCTACATATGCCGCTGCATTGTCTTTCACAACTTGGACGACATTCTCCATGCCCACCTCTTTCACCACCTCATCTAACATATCACACAAAGTGCTTGTAGTTTTCACTTGGTCGGAGGCATCAATTGATTTCAAGAAGACCAATTGCCCACTTGATGCCACTAAGAAGTTAATGTGCGGTTTTTCCCATCTGTCCACCCATTAGACAAAATGGTGTATCCTTTTTTTTGCCATACCTTTTTTTGCTCATCTACAAGAGCTTTGGAATGTGTGACGGAATCCTCCAACAATGGGCCACTCAAATCATGGGGAGTAGGAGCCTTGAATCCCTTCCCGGCAATATTCAATGCAATGACCAAATTCTCCTAATGTGGACTTTTTGCCACATTGAAAGGAATGTTTTTGTAGTACCAAAAGTTTGCCATAGTTATTCTTGTTTCGTTGTGCATTTCTTTATTCCAAGCAGTACCTTTGAGTGAAGGTTGTGAACCAAGACTACTTCGAGGAACAAAAAACATTGTTGAACTACTATAAGTGGATGAGCCTCGTCCCAATGTTTGACTTCGTGGAGTTTGGGCAGTAGAAGATGTCCCAATGTCAAAATCTTCCCTCGCTGCCCTCCTATTTGCAAGGGTTGCAAGTGCATCAACTTTCCTCTTCTTTTCTTCTTTTTTCTCTGCATAAGCCGCAAGGAAAGCAGACAACTCTCATTGAGCCTCAGGTGGTGCTTGATTGCACATTGCCACTTCATTCCCTGATATCCGTGCAATGTGGAACTTAAGGCGATAAACACCTCCACTCATCTTCATACCCAAATAATTGTATATAACAGAATTTCCTTCTGCTCGTTCACAATGTTTCCAAGAGGGGTCATTTGAGTTAGGCTTACTATGAGCACCTGAACCGGATCCCAATGCCATTCTACAAAACAAAAAAAAACCAATTGTCTTAGATTTACAAGCCTTAGAGAAATAAAATTGTATGCCGAAATTAAGAATAATATTGCTATTGCATGAACAAAAAATTACAACAAAGCTATATTGAAAACATATGATTATACAAAACGAATTAAATTATAATAGTAATATACAATAATATAATAGTATACATTCGTAAAATGAATTAAAAATACAAAGTTTAACATAATTACTACATAACTAAATATATTAATATTACCAAGTAAACGTTTAATATATAACTAAATATATTAATATTACTGTTATAATTAAATATATTAATTCATTTTATTGTTATATTACTATTATAATTATAACAGTAATTTAATTATAACATTATTATAATTATAAAGGTAACCGTAATATATACTATATAGTAATTAATTATAAAGTAATTAATTCATTTACGATTTTACTATTAGAAGTTATAACTAAATATATTAAACTATTAATATTAGGAATTTACTTTATTTTATATTTGTTTTGTATACATTTAATATATTCCTGGTATAACAGTAATATATTAAATGTATACAAAACAAAATCGAATTAATTTGTAAATACATTTAATTAAATTCATTTAAAACTTTAATATATTAAATTCATTTAAAACTAGAATGAGTTAGAAATGTTTTAAATGTAAACTATAAATATTAATTTCATTTAAATGTAAACTATATTATTCAAAACGAATCAATATGTAAATTCGTTTTATTAAATTTATACTATTAATATTTAAAATCTTAAAAAAAATTGAAAAAGAAATAGACTCTTACCTGGAATAGGGTTAGGGCCACGAACCACCACGAAATGCACCAAAACTGCCACGAAAGGCTTCAAAACTGCCACGAAATGCTATGAAACCACCTCAGACTAGCACAAAATGGCATGAAATGAGTCATAGAAGGAGATACGAGCCACACAGGAAAAAGGAGGAAAAACGAGCCACACAAAAGAAGAAACGAGTTAGATTTGGGCATTTTTTGCATATATACCTAAGTAAGTGATTTTCCACGATTTGTTTGACGATTTTTGATGATTTTGCAGGTTATTCAGCGCCGGAAATTGCCGATTTATCGGCAATAAATAAATCACGATTTATGGAAAGATAAATCATTTTGCATGTGAAAAACGATTTATCGCGATTATCGTCCGAGTAATCGCAATTTTTAGAACTATGCTTAGAAGATTTGATGCAAACAAAATAGCTTAACATGCAATGAGAGAAAATAGATTGGCAAAAGATGCTCCCCATTTGTTGGCTAGATTTTCTGCACAGCCTAAAAACTTAGGCAGTCATGAGATAAATCTCTTTCATTTACCGGTGAGACTCATGTGTAAGATGTTTATCAATCTAATAAGTATGAATTCTAATAATTATAATCACAAAACTCATGAACCATAGCTAAGCAATTCTGCAGTAAGTAATCAACTGTTTATGAAGTATTTGCAAAAGGGGGAAATAATGAAATTTGGTAAAGAAGAAAGGAAGATATGTAATTTGACCAATAGTTTACAGAGTTTGTCTCATACATATAGATTAAATAAACAAATAGATCTCACAATATCCAGAAGTAAAGGAAAAGAAAAACTTCTAATCTAAATCTCAGATAACATAAAGTTTATGTAAAGATCCACACAGACGTAAGAAGCAAATGCACCGTGGACACAAAGTTCTCTGGAAATATGCCTTTATTCAATTCCTCAGCTTTCACAAAAATGACATCAAGGGCTGTAGCACAAAGTCTGGAACTCAAGAATGCTGATTAACAAATTGTGATCCTTTAACCCGTAGGCTCTTCCTCTATTTATAGTGTATAAAGGGCAATTACAAACAGGAAGCTTTAAATGAATTGCCACATGTGGAAACTATGAAAAGGGGAAGCAATTGACAATATTCTTCCTGGAATTCCTCTTTGCATGACATGCATGATTTATAACTGAAAATAGAACCTTCTATTTTGCATGTCTGCCACCTATTTCCAAGTAATTGACTTCTTCTAGTAATTTGAAGTAACGACTTTTATAGCCAATTACCTAAGTTTTACAATTTTAATTGATTGTTAAATTGCTTTTTCGTAGAAAATAAGAGAAGGAAGAAGAAAGGAGAAAAAATTAGAAGAAAGTTGCAACGCTCTCAGTCTTGTTCTTCTTCCATACTCTGCATGCTAATCCAACCTGTATTGCACTTCTGCTTCATTCACTTTAGCAATGAATGATCTGAATGATATCTCTGCCTTGAATCTGAGATGCCTTTTTCTCCCATATGTTGTTGAATCATTTCCTTTGATTCTCACCAAACCGGATCTGGAAGCACCCGACTGTGAGTTTTCTTGCGGGTGTTGCCTCTGACCTGTCTTCTCTCTTATCCTTGAAGCTTTTGCAGTTCTTCTCCAGTACATGCACAATAAAATGCTTGCCGTAAATAATTCAGACAAAACTCATCATTTTTTATTTTTAATTGCATATAAGCAATTTTAAATTCTGGAAAGCACTCTGGGTGAAGGCAAATACAAGTAAATTCAATGAAGGCTTCAATTGGAAGATTGGGAGCACATGTAGCTCTTGGAAGGAATCTTCCATGCAATGACTTCCACTTGGGCTGCGTTAGAAACAAGAGGATGAATTTTTCCGGAAGCCTTTGCAATTATGAGATCAGGATCTATTTCTTCTTCTGATTTTGAAGATATATTCAATGTATCAGACATTGACTTCGTCTTCTTTTCACCGATATGAGCACCAGTGAAGTATTCCTGCAAATAATTCAGACAAGTATGTAGTCCATAGGATGAATATCTAATTTCTTCACCGAGATCTGATTATAAAGTCTGCTACCCTCTATTTTTAGAGTTTGCTTGCATGCCAAACAAGTTAAAAATATTATTTTATTCACCTGTGCACTCACATCAACATGGAGATAACCAGAATAATAAAAAAGAAACTTTTCCAACCTTAGGTGCCAAAACTGGATGCTTCCCGACAATTAAAAGAATTCAACTTTTAGGCATTTAGCTATGCTAGAATGGGTCGCACTTTTTGGCTAGAAGTCATGTTAAAAATAAGAAGGCAAGGAAGTGATAATTTTTACCCTTCTAGGCAGCTCCAAAATTCCCATCTTTCACTTAAGTGATTTATCTTTAATGATGGGAAAAAATAACCTTCTAAGAAGGCTCCAAATTATCACCTTCCTTCCACCACCAAAATTTCCATTGGCACTTAAGTGATTTAACTTTAATGATGGGGAAAAACAACCTTCCAGGAAGGCTCCAAATTCCCACCTTCCTTCCACCACCAAAATTCCCATTGGCACTTAAAAGCCCTCCTTCCAAAAAGTGCGACTTGCATGGAAGAAAACTTCTTCCCAAAAAGTGCGACTTGCATTAAGAATTTGCTCTTCCCAAAGAGTGCGACTTGCATGACTTCTACTTTTAAAGTTGCGTGAAAACTCATCAACAACATTTTATTTCCATTTTTGGATTTTTAGTGAAGAAAACACAGGCATAGAATAAATTTTTCCATTTTTGGAAAGGGTCCGGGAAGATGTAGCAACAAAAACTTGCAAGTGCCATAATTTTCCCTCCGTGGCTCCGTTTTAGGTGCCGTCTTCTCTAAAAGTGCATATTTTCTTGAGCTCTATGCATTGATGGCAATATTTTCCTTATTTTCATAATATCCAATTTTGCACCTTTTTGGACCAAGCAACTTCTTGCAATCTCCTAAAAGAATCATGAGCTTTGATCACCTTTAGACATATTAGTAATTAAAAATATTGGATAACTTTTCAAATCCCTAGGCCTGGGGGAAGGTGTGGCAGGAAGAATGAATAGGCTACGGGAATTGCTGGACAAAACAAACCAAAACACAGACAGAAAGAAATAAAACAAAACAAAAGAAGCTGCAGGCAATTGCTCAAAAAGTTTCTCCAATTAGCTGATCTGCAAAAATTCTTCCCCCCGAGTGAATGTTCTGTGGTAATAATGAAGGGTGCAGTGCTTTATATAACCTTAATCCTCCAATTTTAGCTCAATCTATTTTTAAAAGAACTTTATTTTTTTAATAAATAAATAAAGCAAAGCTTGCAAACAAAGTTTGGCGAAGGAATTGAGTGAGCTTTGGCATGTGGGTATTTGTCGAATTTGGCTTTTATGACACTTGGGGATACCCTAGAGCAATGCAAACAACTGTAGACTAAATAAACACAAATGACCCGTTACTTTGAAAAGAACGATTTTTTTTAAAAGGGGTAGGCCCAGATGTCAGGGTGAAATCTCGGGGACACCACCATGGCTCCCCACACCTCCATTTATCCTTTTTCCTATCACAAATCCCAAGGGAAACACCCATATGGGTCGCCCCACTTTATATTTAATATTTTTTATGATTTGCCACTTTTATATCTTCATTGACTTTTACCTTTTTCCTCATAATCACTTTAAGTGACATTATTATAAGTTTTATAAAATAAATGTGATGTCCCCTTCTTGGGACATTGTTGAAATTGAAGACCTGAAGACCCTCAACCCATTCTCTCTTCTCATGGGTTTGAGGATTGAGCTTGAAGATGGTCTTAAAATGTTTGTTGTCTATTTTGTAACCCCTTGGCATGCCGTGCACTACAAGGAGAGCTCTCTAAGTTAGTTTAAATGTGCACATAGGATAGTTGCTTTTATTATTTAATTAAAAATAATAAAGTGCAGATAGTCTTAGTTTATTAAATATTTTATTATAAGGAGAGTTTATGTTTTCCCTCCAAAAGGGAAAGGTCGCTCATTGGATGTTGCACCCCATAATTATATAAAAGAAGGTTGCATGATCTTTAGTGGGTTATGTTGATTGATCGTTTGAATTTACTCCATGCTTGGAGAAAAGGGATGTATGCCCTATGTTGCTGATTGCTCTCTTTGTTGAAGTTCTTCTTTGCAAATTCATTGTAGCTGATTTGAAGGTTCAATTGAAGAAATTACTTGTGCAAATTAAGTGTGAAGTCTTTTTGTTTATTGTTGAGTATATGTGTGTATGATCAAATCCTCCTAAGCTTGACAACTTGATATAGTGTGGTGCATTTATTTGTGGGAGAAATCTGTATGTTTATTGCTCGTTTTGAGGTGATCTTTGAAGGGTTTGGGGCTCTTTTTATACTACTGTTCACTGCTGCAATTATTCCAACTATGGTGACTTGATTAGAAGTTTATTTTTGCATAGATGAGCTAGATTTGCAATCTGGTTTATGTTTTTATTAATTGCTGAGTAAGAAAGCTGGTTTGGAGTGTTTGGAAGCTTGGAGAAGGGTTGGAATATTTTTATTTATTTTTCTCTAACCCTAGCGACTTGGTGTGAGATTTCTGGGTTTGTTTTGGTGGGGTTTCAAGGTTCAAAAAATATGATTGATAGTGCATTAGAAAACTCTTAAATTCTAGTTTATTATGCACTTGTTTTCATGCAAAAAATGTTGAGTAATGAATTTTCGAAGTTTTCGCTGCTTGGAAGCCATATTTAATTTTATAACTGCTGCTATAAAATCAGATTTGGAAAAGTTTGAGTCTCCAATTGGTCCTCCCATCTAACCCACTACCTTGGCTAATTCCAACCCCATTTGTGTTGTAATTATGGTGACATTGGATTATTTGAGGAAGAACTAAAAGGATCTCATCCTTCTTGGTTCGATTTGGGCTGAAGTTGTTGCAAGTTTCTAATTTCCCAAAAAGGGGACATCATCTTCCATTCCTGTGGGTGTTGTTTGTAGAGTTTTTGGATCATGGGATTAGCAAGTGATGGAGATGTGAAGGCCAAGCTCTATAGGCTTGGGAGATGACTCAAATTTTCTCCTCATGAGAAGAGTGTTGTTCAACACTTTTGAAGAAGCGGCAAGTTGTTTATTTTTGATAGAGCAATTAAATTATGACTCTATGTTTGCAACAATGGACCCTTTGGTGACCCATTTGGCTAGATCTGATCTATTGAGGCATGATGAGGTGGATGTGAGGCTCTTGGTCATCACTAACATTAGTGAGGTCACAAGGATAACAACTCCAAGCTTGCCATATGATGACATTACCATGAAGGAGATTTATGAGCTCATGATAGGAAGCTTTCAAAAGCTTTGCGACACCACAAACCCTCACTTTGATAAGAGGGTTAAGATCTTGGGAAACATGGCTAAGGTAAGATCTTGCATACCAATATTAGATCTTGATTGTGATGATCTTATTTTCCACATGTTTGAAGTTTTCTTTGTTGTCCTATATGAGGATCATTCACAAAATATAATGGTGGCAATGCAAACTATAATGTCCCTAATGTTGAATGAATATGAGGATCCCCCACAACCATTGTTATCCATACTTGTGGAAGGTTTGGGACAAAAAAAACATTGTATTGCTCACACCTTAGAAAAAAGAGTTGGGGATCAATGTTCAAGCAAGGTGAAGACATGTATCCAAGGTATGAGCTCTTTTGTTTTTGATGATGAATTGTTGACATCAAATGATTGCATGAAGTTGAGTGGTTGTAAGGAGAAATCAAATATTTTTGAAGAGCATGAAAAGGACATTGGTAACAAGCAAATGCATGATGAAATAGAAATGATGGCAAGGAAATATATGAAGGAAAAATCAGATTTGAGGGAAATTGTTCAACCCTGCCGTGAGTCATTTGAAGGACAAAAAGAAAGCATGAGTCTCATAAAGGTTCCAAGTCATTATCCACCAAGCATGAAAACTTGTAAGGAAGAAAAAAGGGGTTTTGGGTGAAGAAAATGATGAGGAAAAGAGTGCTGTACCAAACTCAAAAATTCTGAGTTTTGGAGAAGTTGGAAGCAACCCAAGGTATGTTATTTCACATTTAATTTCTCCTTCCATGTTGAGCTTTGATGGGTATGGTTATGGCCATGATAGAAAGATGAATATGATTTGCAACATGAGGTATATTGGTCACACTCTTGTTGGTATTTTTGCTCTTAACACTTGGGTGCATAAAGAATATGATGGCAAAGAAGAAAGAGTGATTAACACTCTTCCCAATGAAGGAAATCATAACAATAAACTTGCGGGTCTGCATGAGAAATCTGTTATTAGAAGGCATGAAGGTATGATAAACAACTTTAATCATATGGCTCCATATGTTTTACTCCCTCTCATAAAGGAAATTCATTGGCACAACATTCCTTGGTTTTCCTATAATGGTGTTCATGGATGCAAGCATTATATTTCAGTTTTCTCCTTTCCTTGTAAGCATAAAAGTAGAGGAACTTTGGGATGTCATCATGCTCGTATTGCTTCATGGAATAAGGAGGTAAAAGGAATTGGGTTTGAGGAGCATTACAAGCTTTATTTGGATGCAATGATATCATCTCCTTACCTTTTTCAATTGTTACTAACTCTCATCTCTTTGGAAGCCTTGAAGGAAGTTTGGAAAGGGAAGACAATGTATTATGGGACTACTAACACATGTTCCAGCTCTTCTTGCATCGTGCTTGCTGTTATAAGCAAGAAGGCAACACCAAAATGTGTTTATTTTCAATTTGGCATGAATACATATGATCGAAGAGGTTGGCTTCTTACAAAGATAAAATGTATTCTTGTCTTTCCTTCATGTATGGGTCCTACAAGAAGGAGGTATCTTGCTGCCCCAAGCAAGAAGATTTAGTTTTTTGGTTAATTCAGGGCAGTCTCACATTTCTCTAAAGCTTTTGGTTATGAACTAACTTTTTAATTCCTGAATCTTATGATTTTTGCATCTTCATTTGGATGCAATGGACTGAGACTTTCAATAAATAGCTGAGGCACTGTTGCCCCCCACTTTTTTGACTTACCTTATTATTTAAAAAAATACAATTGAACTCTAAATGAAAAACGACTAGTAACCATGCATGTGGAAAAAAGGGACAAAGTCTTGGTACCCATTCATTCTTGTGAAGCTTGCCAATAGGAGGGATTTTCCTGAACCAAGTTTGTTGGCCAAATTATAAGTGAAGTTAATGACAAAAGGAATGCATTAATGAGCAAGTTGACACTGGTTGCATACTGGGATCATATATACAAATTATTGCAATGAACACATATTGTTTACATTTCATAACATCAAAAATTTGAATGGAAACAGAGAAACTTGAATGGACATGTAAAGTCAATATTGACAATAGTAATGCACATCCATTATTTGCAGCATAATCTTCGACTTTCACAGTTATATTTTCATAGAAAGTCTCAGTGCCCTTGATTTCACAATGGTTCATTGCTTTAGTCTTATCCCATTCATGGCCTACAAACTTGGGATATGTCTGTCAGCACAAATTCTGCTTACAAAGGGACCAATCTGCTTTCAAACAATTAATATAATAAGTTTGCATCATAGGACCAAACCATATTCAAACTATAAGATCGTTACTTATGAGCCAGAAAGTAAGGTCTTGAAAACAGCAGCAGCAAATGGCATAATAATAACGTAGTTCTTGATAGCTGACAGGAGGTAATAATAGACTGTTTTGGAACATTTCAAACATCCTTTCCTGCTTTTGAGATTGATCAGTGGCAGGCCTGCACCAGAAATTTAGGCAGTGTTTTCTCACCAATGCTAAATTGGGGTCTTTTTGATAGGACTTTTCCAAAAGGCAGCACTTCCCTGATTAGCACAGTCAAAATTTTTCTGGGAAAGGTGCTGCGGGGTGGATATTCCTAGGATTACAATAAGCGAGAGCATCCTAAATCCAAGACCAGCACTAGGATAAATTCTTTTTCTTCCATGTTACTGCCCTTCTATTTTTTCCCATGCAGTGCATGCCTAGAGCAACCTTAACTGGTTGGCCCCTCCATATTACTGCGATATGTCTCTGACTCAAATGTTGTGAGTCTCCTTTGGTGCTTTTATCCCCGTCTGCCATGTATAGAACTAGATTGACTCAAAATGTTTTTTGTAACTAATCCGGTATTTTTCTTTCTTGTCTTCTACCCGGCTAGACCTTGCTTAACTACTCAAAGAAGCCTAAATCTGCCATGCAATACATAGCATGCTATCGGAATTTTTTAGTATTCTACTTTTCAGCAGGCATGCAATAGAACGTCTCTTATTGGAGGTGGTCATATGTATATCATGATGGCAGCAATAGAAGCTTGTAGATGGAGCTATTCATGTAGAACTATGGCAATCAGGGCGTGTCCTTTGCGAAATCATTTTTGTGGGCATTTTTTAAAATTCTGGTTGCATATATCAGGTGAATCCCTTATGGCATGTTGATAATTAAGGAACTGGAAATGCTCTCAATACGGAAATTTTGTGACTATCATGTATAATTTCATTTTGTATCTTGTGAGACCTATCTTTGCTGGCTCAGCTTACCTTTGATAGCATTTGATTTCTTGGGCATGCATGTTCAAATAAATGCGTGCATCTGTAATTATGTGATCACTGTATTTCAGGTTGCGATAAACTGGTGTATTTGCAAAGGAACAATCCCTATTCCTGGAGTGAAGACTCTGAAACAAGCACAAGAAAATTTGGGTGCACTTGGTTGGCGCCTTGGTTCAGAAGAAATTTTTGAATTGGAAAGTGCAGCATGTGAGTCACCCCGCAAAATGGTCCAAAATATTTTCCAGACAAGATGATGTAATGAACTACTCTTGTTCATGCTTTCATTCAATTATTGATCAGTATTGTAGGTCTTTCTATATGCTCATGCATTTATGTTCTCATATGTTGTGCTTTTTTCTCATGCAAGGGTTATTTCCATCTAAATCTGTTTTTTTTTGCTTTGTGATGATTTTCCTTTGTTTGTGTGCAACAAGTGTGCATTCATAAGTAGCATCCATTTGCAACCTAACCAGAAGAATGTTGATTGTTAAAAACTAATGGCTTAGCTCAAAAGGGCCCATAGTAATTTTTACTTATGAGTGGAACATATAGTATCCTCCATATGATTTGCAGATCTGAAGTAATTTCTCAGTCCTTGAAAACCGAGGTAAATGGAATAAATATTTTTCAGGTTCATTGCAAGCTTTGCTATGCATTCTATATTTCGTAATTTAGAAGCATCTTTACCAATTTCAATATAAATTCCCTTTTTTTCATGTAACTTAATATCTACTTAAAGTTAACCATTGATGCCTGGATTCATTCTACAGCTAATTATTGGACTAGTGTATTTGGACTCTGGAGTTACTATTGAGCGTTGTGCAGCTCTTGATCTGATGTTTTTTATATAGTACTATACAAAATTGATACCATTGAAATCTGTATGCAGCATAGTGTAAGCAATTGTATAGAAACTGTCAAATAGTCAACAAAGTTGAATTCTTTTACTCATTTTTAATCCAGCTCTTGCTGAAGGCATTATTTGCCATATTCAACCACAGTGGTAATTTGCTGAGACTGATTCGGAAAAACATGTTTTAGCAAAGGTCTTTACCAAAAATATCTTCCTAACGGAAATTTTGTTTGCATGTATTTGTGCATTTTGTATTGTATACTCTTGATTAGAAAATACTGTAGCTGAATAGAGAAGCTTCCTACATATACCAGGAAATTGGCTGAAAGCGAAAGACAAATAGCCTTATATATTCTAATGATTGTTTTTTTGCATCATTGGTCTATGGGACAAGAAAGAGACTGCAAGTCAAAATTCCTAATGTCGCTGTTAATGATAACTTGTGTGGTACAACTAATAGTGTAGTTGCCATTTCAATAGAAACTTGAGGAAAATGAAAAAGCCACACAGAAGAAATACAATCAGATTCAGGGGATACGTGGAAGGAGATATGTTCCAACACTTTTATTCTTACAGGTTTTATTACCTTCACTTTTGTACAGATATTTGCTTTTTTTTCATCCCCTAGAAAAAAACAATTCTAGATACATATAGGGTTCACTTCAATGGTGATAACTGATTCTTTTTTTTGCAATATATACTAGAGTAAAGCCAAGCAATTTTCCTGGAGCATAAAATGATGTGCTTTAAGAATAACCTGCCTTCCAGTTGGATTCAGTTTAATGTATTCTGACTTGATCTCGGGTCTTGACATAGTGCAGTGCAAAAGTTCAAGTTACTGGTTGAACACGCAGTTGATTGAATTTGTATTCATTATCATTGAAAAGTGACTCTTATAAATGCTTTTGAAGTGATTTGATTGGTGGGTTATGTTTCTATTTTTTACATGTGTTACAAACCTAAATCTCCAGGAGACTTAAGGAGGAAGTTGTAAAAAATTACATCTATTTTTATATTCTCTTGGAAATTTAGATGCATTGCAGTAAGCTTCAGGCGTAATTTGCTTTTCAACTTCCCCATTAAAAAGTTTATTGGTGCACGTATTTAAGTGCTCGTTATGTTTAGTTTCAACAGAATTGATTCCGCTGCTGGATAAGATAGCTGTTTATATTATGTGCTCCAGGTACACATACATATGCATGCACACACATGCACATATATAATTTGATTCGAAAGATAAGACACTGTACGTCGGAAAAGCAACAGGCGAGCGTGAGAATCAACAAGTGACTCTTCCACGTACCCGACCTCCCGAGGTCGTGCCGAGACAGCCGGTGGGGGTAGAATATGCAGACAAACTAGTTGGGGAGTCTAATGTCTTCGACATGCACTAATGGTATTTGCGAATCTAAGGCAAAGAAGGCCCTTCTAACTTGGACTGGTGTGATAGATCGATCAGCGAGGATGACTGCTCGAAGGCTCCAATCAATATCGAGCTCTGGCGTGATTCGATCTATGGGTTGTGGGATGCGTGGAAAATGACCCGGGATGGTTTCGTGTATTTCACCTGATAGGGTCATATGGCGAATATAGTCAACTCTATGGACGATTCTCTGGCCTAGTCCAAAATTCTCTAGCTTCGTTAGCTGTTGTATCTAGTAGGGATAACTGTTGAATGATGATAGGTGGAATCGGAGTAGACTGAAATACTAACTTCGTAGGCCAGTGTCTATGTCTAATTCTCTTATGGATTCGTTAGGCTGTGGGATCTGTGGATCACAACCGTAGACTCTTGGTTGTTGCGGTCCTGTTATGGTCATACGCGAGATCAAGTTCTAATCCCTAGTATCCAGTAATCGTATGCTTTTTCGGCCTCTACGTTTAGAACCAGCAATTGTGCGATTTTCTCAGAATACCTTACAGGTGTTCTAGCAACTTGAATTCTTAAGCTGGTATCTATATCTATGAGGGTATCTCCAGCGTCTGGCTGTGGAACTAAAGGATCGCACCCGAATATTTGTTCTCTTTCGAGCCCTTCTACGGTCATGTGGGTATTTTCTAGGGTAATATGTAGTTTGGCTGATTTGACCAAAACAGATGTGCTTGGTCGTCTTCGATGTTTAACCCTCTCAACTGTGCCCTGATCTGTTGGAAGTCTGTTGTTGTTTGGAAGACTTGTATTCTAAGGTTTTGGTCAATATCAGTTATTGCCACTACGGTATTGGGCTGGGGCACAATTGGCTCGAAAATGTATTCCCTGGGCTCCCTAGGTCCCGTAATTGTCATGCAAAAGCAGTAATGAAACAAACTAAAATAAAGTAAAATCTAAGTATACTTCTAGCATATATAATTTCTTTTTGTATTTTCTGGCAATTTATAAGAAAGCAGCTATTTAAAATATTTAGAATTGACAACTAAACTAACAACGTAAAACAAACAAAATAGCCGAGTGTAGCTATTTGTCTGTGCAATTTCGTATATCTATTCTAAACAACGAAATAACTAATCTATCAGCAAGATTCTCAATCCTACCTCAGAAGTGAGGAATGAATCATAGTTTCTCAGAAACTATCAATCCCCACAACCTCCCTGGCAATATCGAGAATAGCAATAACTGAAATAAAATGATTAATTACTTTATTTGATAAGTTCTAACTAAAACTTTGAAAGATGGAACCTGGATTTCGCAGAACAGCGGCGAATCCGACGGTGTGTGTGTTCTTGTCCCCTCAGTATGATCTCTTCGTTCTTTGTGCTCACGTGAATCCAGAAAAGCGTGGAATGCTTGTATCAACAGGAATAGATATTTGGATCAATGGACAGCTTTCAGAATGCAGACAGAATAGAATGCGGATAGGAGAGGGATAGCGCAAGAGTACAGAGCTTGGCCTATGCAATTCCTAGCGGGGTCTACTGCAAATCATGCAACAAAAGCGTCCAGAACTTGAAACTAGTCTGTATGAAGAACAAAACCTGCAACTTTAATGGCTGCCTAGACTATTCTACTCCAAAACAATAATACTGTTTGCACAAGTTGGATCTGTGGCTTACCAACAGCAACACAAAGCTACAACAAACTTGCAACAAAATATGCTACCAATCCTAAGCAAACTAAAGGGACACAGCACTGAAAACATGAAACTTGGAGTGAAAATGGTGGCCCGAATAATGTTTGCACTTGCACAAGTTGGATATGTGGCTTACCAGCTGCAATACAATACTAACCAAAGCACTCAATGAGAAAACTAAGAATCCTAAGCAAAGGAAAACTAAAACTGCTCTAACAAAAAAATTCAAAAGCAAAATAGCTAGCAAAATTCAGAGCCTTTTTTATTGCATGTGCACAAACCATGCATTTATAGGAATCCAAACATCCAAAAATCAAATCCAAACTGAACTCCTAAACATTAAACAAAAGAAAAACACTATTCCAGGGGACCAAAAACATTAATGCATGCCCAAGTCGGCAAGAAAAGCTGGTGAGTCGTGATATTTCATGCGGGTCGCGTCAAAAGAGCGTTCTGGAAAACGTGCACAGGACCGCTGCCCTGCTCAGGGCAGTGGTTACAGGACCGCCGCCCTTTAGGGCGGCGGTTTCGTCACTGAAGACCAAAAAGCCAAGAAAAGAGGGAAAAATAGGGAAAACAAAGCACGCGGTGGCTAAGCGGGGCATGCGGGATGTTAACGCATGTCCGTAAAGCTTTTCTGGATCCCGAACACCTTGCGAAGAGACCTGTATCATCATTGGGGCACTTATTACATTGTTCCGCAGTACAATACCTTACAATTTTGGGTACGTACATATTGCCCCCTCGGAGAAGCGTTTTAGCCATGAAGAGGCATAAAACGGTGGGTCCGAGTATGGCCGTCCCGAAATGGGAAGTTAGAAGTTATACCTTACACGCCCGTGTGTTGAAATGACGTCGTCCAAATATTCCCGCTACCTGCGAAATGAAAAGAGAACTCAAATGCAGATAGATACATAATTTGGAAATTAAACTTTCAATA